>CM014278.1:80133022-80143848 GCA_004135705.1 Alloteropsis semialata
CCGGGTTCCTGGTGAAGGAGCCTAATATCCCGTAGCCATACACCTCAAAACTCCAGGTAGCCATAATGGTTTGCTTGAAGAAGTAGGGAGAGACATAAATACGAGGCTGCAGTCCTCCAGCTTCATAGCAGGCAGCAATCACATGGGAGCAAGGCTTGTGCAGCAGCTGAGGCTTCTGGCACGTGCAAATGCAACTATCATTCCTGAGAACACACTCTTGTGTGACCCTTTCCCGTCCGGCCACCGTCCTCCCTTTGTCCTTGCAACGAACCTCGAACCACCGTTCAGCTGAACCCAGCAGATACGCACGGTGCAATAGAGCCTTCTTTTGCTTCTCATCCATATACTCGGTCATCTTGTAGCCGTACATTAATTGGTTGTTTTCCATGGCAGCCGTAGCCTTTCCATACTGGTCATGAAAATATTTAATTGTGTGGTACACAAAAAACTCGATGATTCCCACTAGGGGGAGACCCCTAGCTCCACGAAGCACCCAATTGTAAACCTCGGCATAGTTTGTAGTCTTTATACCATGCCGGGCACCTCCTTCATCATAGATCAATGCCCATTTTTCTTTGGGCTCATTCTCAATCCACTGGCTGAAAGTCTTAATTGCACGACCCCTTCTCCTTCTAGTCTGCTCAGTGTCCAACCCCACATCCTCAAGAGACTTGGGCTCGTCTGCTGCATTTGTCACGGGTTTCTTTGCCAGCTCTTCTGATTGTTTCTTCGTAAGGTCAACTAGTTTCTTCCAGATTTGGTTGAACTTCCTCTGTTGATTCTGGCTGCATAAGCGCTTGAACAGCTTCATCAGTGCCTTGTTCTTGAACTGGCTATGGAAATTTGCCCCCATGTGACAGATGCACCACCTGCTCACGACGTCGGGCCATCGTGGTAATGTCTGCCGCTCGGTGCTGCCATTCTTCATTTCTTCAATTGCCTGCAGAATACCTTTGTGCCTATCGTGTATGACACACATGTTTGGCACATCCCCCACAACCATACTCTTCAGCCTCTCCAGAAACCAATACCAGGTGTCTCCGCTCTCTTTCTCCACAAAAACCAAGGCCAAAGGCACTAATTGATTGTTACCATCGCCGGCAACGGCGGCGAGGATTGTGCCTTTGTACCTTCCAGTCAGGAAGGTCCCGTCAATGCAAATGACTGGCCTACAGTGTCTGAAAGTCTTAATGCACGGCCCCAATGCCAGAAATGCCCGCTGCAGCACTTGCTTCCCTGGCCTTAAGACAGAGGGGAAAGTCTTAAGGTCATAGAAGCTCCCTTCATTTCGTTGGCATATGGCGTGCAGCAAAGCAGGAAGGTTGTCATATGATGCTTCATAAGTCCCCCACTTCATCTCGAATACCTTCTGTCTCGCTCTATATGCCTTGCCGTAACTAATTTTGTACTTGAATTTCTCCTCGATGTCACATATTATAGACTTGGGCTCGTAGCTTGGATTATCAATGATCTGCGCATACATCAAGTTTGCCACAAAACCAGATGTGAGGTTCCGGTGGTCTGTGTCCAGCTGCTCAAGCACACATGTGTGATCCTCGATTCTGCTCACCTCCCAGTAAGGATTCCACTTCCCACAGAATGCATGAACCCGAAAAGGACACCCTTCTGTGACGCAGCATATGTCATAGACTTGTTTGCTGCTCTTAACAACCCTGAACTCCCTTTGCAAACACAAAGTGGACCACTGTTTGATTGCATCCTTCATTTCTTCTGCAGTCTTGTAGCACGAACCGAGGCAAACTTCGTTGCACCTGTACTCCCAGGGGACTTGTTGGCCTTCTGTTGACACCAGATTTTCGCACCTGACATGCTGAGTCAGATTGTGACGTGGTAAGGTTGGGACTGCGCAGTGGGCCCGTTGAATGGTTAAACAGAAGATGACAGAAAAGGAAGCCGATGCTGAAGAGGAGTCCGATGAAACAAGAAGTCCGATCTGATGATGGAAGAAGGGCGCGTCGGCTAAGGAGGAAGCGTATCAGATGCAGAGACTATTTCCTTTTTGAAGGCGTATTGAGAGTCCCATTCTATATTAGATTTAGTTTTCTTTATTCGCAAGTTAATCTGGTCCGATCAGGACTCTCCATGACCAGGGTATAAATATGAACCCTCGTCCATTGTAAAAACTATTCTCACAATCAATACAACCCGGCTTCACGCCAAAAACCCTAGTAGTAGTTACCGACGAAGCTCATTGGTGGACGGGCTGCATCAGTTCTGATCTCCGGCTTACCAGTAAGTTAGTCAATTTATCGAACTAGTATAGGCTTTGAATTGAGGCGCATCGCCCTTTCTCGTTTATACTGTTCAACCGATTTATCTCTGGATAATCAAGATTGAAATAGATTCCCTACGTCAGAGCTAGATCAATATTGATTATCCAACAGATTATCGTTTATCGGAATGCACTTTAAGTCTAGATTCCCTACGTCGGAGCTAGATATCAAGATTAGGCTAGATTCCCTACGTCGGAGCTAGAGTAATCTTGGTTACTAAAGGCAGTTTTTGCGGTTTGTTTGGAGTTGCTAGATTGGTTTAGATCTACGCCATGTGAATCAATTCTACTTCTTCAACGGCTTTGAGCATTGGTCTTGGTCTGATTTAAGCAATATTTATCTTACAGCATCGTTCTAGGTCCGATCCTGCTTTGTGGTTTAATCTGGTTGTTCTTTGAGTATTGCACTGGTGTAGATTCCCTACGTCGGAGCTGGATCTTTGCAATACGATTAGATTATCTTTGATTGTCATGCTTGGTTTAGATTCCCTACGTCGGAGCTAGATTCATCCTGATTAGTCAAAGGAAGCTTTGGTTATGCCTTATTGTTATTTGAATGTTAAGTGTGGTTTAGATTCCCTACGTCGGAGCTAGGTCATGCTTGATTATTTGGTAGCATATCTTAGAATCAGAACGATCCTGTTAATATTTTATCTGCTTATTTGCTTAATCTGGTTAACACCTGTGCGAGCATCTTGTTTAGTTGTCAGATTGATAAGTTGAATTTGACTATTTAGCTATCTGATTTGATCATAGCTGGAGAAATCTAGATTCCCTACGTCGGAGCTAGATTTCTCTGAAAAAGTTATGGTCCGATTGGCTAGTTAGATGGTCCGATAAGATGAGTCAAACTGGCAATTAGGCAAGATGGACAATGTATCGGCTTACACTTTGATTATTTGATATCTTGTTTCAAGACACAACTGATCCATTACTTTACATATTGGCCTTGTTTTATGCTTTATTTTATTATTCAAAGGCTGATCTGTTATATAAATCAAGGTCCGATCCTAATTGGTCCGATTCTGAGGTCCGATTCGGTGTCTGATTGAGGTCCGATTACTCGGTCCGATTGACGTCATCAATGAAGTCCGATTTTGAGGTCCGATTGGTATCGGCCGACACGTGCCTGATTGGGTCTTGGCTAAAATTCGACGTTACTCCATCGTCTGAAATAGAGCCGGCACAATCAAAGAGTAATTTAACTATTTTATCTCCTTGTCAATTTCAGGTCAAATTGACTGGCACGCTGCGAACCTAAACTGGAGTGTGGGCTGGCACTGGAGCGAAGCAGATCTCCCTGGTCTTCGTGTGCTGCACGCGGAAGATACGACCGCCGATTTTCTGCGTCAACACATTTTTGGCACGCCCAGTGGGACACGAGAAACAAATTCCAAAATGTCGTCATCTGATGCTGAACAAGAAACTGCAGCAAGACTTGCTGCTGAAAAAGAAGCTGCTGAGAAGGCCAAGAATGACAAGAACAAGACGCCTGAGGCGGCCATTCCAATTACAAAGGCCGATCTGTCTAAAGCTCAATTGGATGCAGTTCAGGCCCAGATTGATGCATTTGAGAAGCTCTACCTTGGCCAATTTGGGCGTAATCGTTCAGGCCCTATACTCAAAGGTCCTCTCCCAGATCCAGAATTAATCAAGAAGACAACTGATGCTCGGGAGTACCAGGTCAACATGACAGAGATGATTCACCAGGCTGTTCATCATGCATTGATCAACCAGTCAGGCACTTTGGTGAATTCTTTGGATAATCTCATCAAGAAGGCGGTGGATGATGCTATTTGCTTGAAAGGTCCAGTGTTTATAGCAGATTCTGCAGGGGCATCAGGATCAGGGAAAGGCAAAGGAACTGAAGATAATGCAATGACCGTTGCTCCGCAGATTCCGATTGCTCCACCACCTCCTATTGAACTGGCCAACGGTTTTCTGTTGATGGCCGATGGATCTATTGTCGGCCCACATGGTGAAAAATATGCTAGAACTCTAAACGAACAAGAAAAGCAACCTGCAGCTGCAAGGCTACGTACAGAGATTCCTTCACATCAGCGTATGGTCGGTGATTACAATAATTATATGATGGATATAGCTGATGGGATGCCAACTGGAAGTCAACAGTCCGATTGGTCACAGAAAATAGCCGAGGTGATCCAGAATCAATTCGGCTTGAAGCCTAAAGATGAAGCGAGGTTGTATCGGCACCCGTACCCATCTTACTTTGATGCAGTGCCACTTCCTCCGCGTTACAGAGTGCCGGATTTCTCCAAATTCTCCGGACAGGATGATATGACCACTATTGAGCATGTCAGTCGATTCTTGGCTCAGTGTGGTGAGGCTGCTTCAGAGGAGGGACTCAGGCTCAGATTTTTCCCTCTGTCACTGTCAGGGCCGGCGTTTACCTGGTTTACGTCGTTGCCAGCAGGATCAGTCACAGGATGGTCCGATATGGAGAAGCAGTTTCATAAATACTTCTTTTCTGGTCTCAATGAGATGAAGATTTCCGATTTGATTGCTGTCAGGCAAAGAAACGATGAGACCGTCAAGGAGTATATTCAACGGTTCCGTGACACCAGGAATCGGTGCTATAGTTTGAAGCTGTCTGATATGCAGTTGGCCGAGCTTGCATTCCAGGGTCTGCTCGCGCCGATCAAAGAAAAGTTTTCTGCTCAGGAGTTTGAGACATTGGGACAACTGGTTCAGAAGGTATCAGCCCATGAGGTCCGATATCAAGAGATGAAGCGTACAAAGTTTTCCATGCAAATATCTTATCTCTCTGATTCTGAAGGGGAGGCTGATGTCAACATAGCCGAATGGACCAAATCCAAGAAGCCGGTATCACTCCCATGGATCAAGCAGAACCCTGAGAAGTTTGGATTTGATATAACTAAGGCCGATAAGATTTTTGATTTGCTGCTTAGTGAGAAGCTTATCCAGCTTTCTCCAAATCATTCTATTCCATCGGCCGATGAGTTGAAGAAACGCAAATATTGCAAATGGCATAACTCGACTTCTCATGAGACCAATGAATGCAAAGTGTTTAGAAGGGAGATCCAATTGGCTATAGAATCTGGCAAGATCAAGTTTGAAGATAACAAGAAAGCCATGAAGATCGACGGTCATCCCTTTCCTAATAACTTTGCTGATTTCTCCTTTTTCTGTTAATATGGTTGATGCTGATGAAAAGGGGAAGTTTAAGGTGCTTACATCGGACCACGCCAAGAGTTCTGGTGCCGTTGATCCTGCAGTTCAAGTTACTGTTGAAGAGCTGCGGAGGAATCATCAGGCGTTTGGGCGAGAATCTAATGCTCCTGGTGGATATCGGCTGCGTGTAACTTCCCAGATGTTGATTAACAAGTACAAAAGGCAGCAGGCAGCAGCCCGAGCATGGGAAGAGCGCGAGGAACGACGACGTCGGAGGCGCGAGTATCAAGCAAGGCGGCTTGATGAAGAGTTTGATGATCAGCGCCGACGTGATGACAGGTTCGATGGCCGACGCCGATATGATGAATGGTCCGATGGCCGACGCCGATATGATGACAGGACCGATGGCAGGCGTTGGTTTGATGATAGAATCGATGATCGTCGTCAGTACGGTTATAGGTCCGATTGGCATATAGACAGGCGTCAAGGTTATAACCGGTATGATCAGGATGACGATCACTGGGGGTGTCCTTTCTTCGTATTCTGCTGGAACGAGAAGCTTAGACTGCCATCAAAAGCAGATTGTCCTGAATGCAGTTTCCAGTATGAAGAATACAGAGCTTCCAAGAGAGGTCGACGATCAGTTCATGAACGGATCGGCGTCAGGATTGATGATCATCATCAAGGAGATGAAGGCCGAGTTGATGCTCATGGCCATAAAAATATCGAAGGCCAGGTTGATGCTCTTGGCCCTGAAAAAATGGAAGAAAAGGCTCCAGTTCGGAATCGGATTAAAGAACCTCAAATGAAGCCTGGACAGTGGTGCCCATCAGGGATTTCTAGGTCCAAAAAGAGACGTGTTCAGAGGTTGCGCTATCATGAGCAGATTCAGGAGCAGGAATTGGCAAAAGAAAAGAAAACATGGCGCATCAAGATGGCCAATGATGATGAAGAAACCACATCGGCCGCAATAAACATGGTTTTGATGTTGCCTTTTGATTTTGCTGCTCCTAATGAACAGGACAATGATGAGGTCGATTATGAACTGGAGGAAGCCGCCGCATGCTTGGTTCTTGATTCAGAGAAGGCTATCTTTGAGAAGCCAAATGCAAATGGATATCGGCACCTGAAGCCTCTGTACATCAAGGGATACGTTGATGGGAAGCCGATGACCAAGATGCTGGTTGATGGAGGAGCTGCAGTCAATCTCATGCCTTATTCCATGTTCCGCAAATTGGGAAAAGGGATTGATGATCTGATCAAGACCAATATGACACTCAAGGACTTTGGCGGAAACGTTTCAGAGCCTCGGGGGGCAATTCATGTTGAATTGACCATCGGTAGCAAAACATTGCCGACTACCTTCTTTGTGATTGATGGCCAAGGTTCTTACAGCATGCTCCTCGGGCGAGATTGGATTCATGCCAATTGTTGCATCCCATCCACAATGCACCAATGTTTGATTCAATGGCAGGGCAATAATGTGGAGATCGTCCCGGCTGATGATTCGGTTAGCATTGCTACAGCTGAATCAACGATTTGGGAGTTCGAAGGAATTGAATGCCTATCAGGAAAAACATGGGATGGTGACTTTCTCAAGGTGTCCGATCAAGGACTACAGCCGATCCAAGCAGTCGGCTCTGAGACTTTGTTTTGATGGCCGATTGTATAGAAGATTTTGAAGACCGAGGTGAATTCAGTTTAAGCCGTAATATTGTTGGACATCGGCTTCTCATCAGATCAAGATATCGGCCACGCGAACAATGGGATTGTTGATCATTATGGATCTAGTGTTGATGATGTTTAAGATAAATCATGAAAATTGACGTGGCTGATCCGACGAAAACAAAGGCCGATATGGTTAATCAGTTCTTTCAAATATGTATTTGATAGTTCTTCTTATAAATTGAATCGGCCTGATTATTGTTTCGTCTTGGGGGGCAAGATTTGAGTTTGCTTGTCCAATGGTATTACCCTAACACTTGGGTAAATTTGTAAAGCCGATGCTACGCGTCAGGCTTGGAAGCCGATAAAAAAAAAATCGCCTCAAGAACAAAAAATAAGAGCCGATGCGATATGCATCGCCTTAAGGATTATATACAACAAAAGAAGAGTATGTTACGTCATTAAGCCGCTCGATGGCGGAGCAGGCTATCAATGTATCAGACCACTTGGTGAGACAGGCAAGTCTCAGTGTTCAAGGCTGCAGGTATTTAACTATCAAATCGAGAGCAGTCTGACGGATCTTGTCAACATCGGCGATGATCTTGGCATCAGCTTCAGCATTCCCTTCTACAGGCTTGATTATCTTGTGGATCTCTTTGGCGGCCTTGATGTGGGTTTTATAATCTTCTTCGGCCTTCGCTTTCCTAGCTGGGAGATCATCAAGTTCTTTTGTCTTGGCCTGGATGTTTGATCGAACTTGGACAAGTTCCTGCTCTAATTGTTGTTCTCTGGCTTGAAGATTCTCAAGCTCTGACTGGATAGAAGCAGGACGAGCCGATAATTCTTGAATCAGTTTTGTTGACTCGTCAGCTTGGGCGCATTTTTCATCCCTGGCCTTGATCAGATCCTCCTGGGAGGTCCGATTATTGATTCGACAATTGGCTTGCAACACTGGAAAGGAGTGGCCTTCTATATATGCCGCCGGAATCAATACTTCCTCCAAGTCTGACGGAAGTTGACCTCTCAGGGTTTTGATGATCTGACGAATTGGCTCTGCATCCTGGACAAGATCGATGATATTTTGGTGAAGGAGTGCAGATATATCAAGCAACTTCGCTTTCACCTCGGCAGATAGCAAGCTTTGCCCAGAACTGATTTCTTCTTCTTCAGTTTGTAGCCGATCAAAATCGACTGATATGGTCTGGCTGGTTTGAGGGGTATCTTGAGCCTGCAAAAGAGATAATTAAATATAATATCAAAAGGCTGATATGATTATATCAGGCTAAAAGACTTACTTGTTTCCAGGCTAGTTCTTGCTCGGGTCCGATTAAAGGGTTGTTGCTACCCTGAATGTTTACTTGAGCAATCTCAAGATCCGTCAAGACATTCTGAATGATTTGGGAGAATAAGGATAAGTTGGCTATCAATTATTAAAGAAATTGATCAATGATTATCATTACTTCTGTAGAGTCAGATGATCGGACCTGTGGAGGAGTTACTGGTTGATCTTCTTGAAAGCCTTGATCTATTTGTGCTTGAGGTGGCGGGCCTGATTGACGAGGCGACCCAGTTATAGTCCTCTCAGATGAAGACGAATGACCCGAGTGTTCCTGGATTGGGCTTGACTGCATCTGAATAGGGCTTGATGATTTTTGTGGGTCCGATTCTGGGTCTTCCTCAGCCGATAAATTTGGAGACTTGGTCGGGCTGGACCGAGTTGCACATGATTGTCCAATAGTCTGATTTTGCAAGTGTCGGGGGTAGACCCCCAGGGGTACCCAGCAGGCGGATTGGCCCAACCCATTCAGGGGCGGCCCAATCCGAGTACACCTGGATCGGTTTGTCGGACTAGGAGGCCCACCAGTCGGAAGGCCCACCAGTCGGGCGAACCGAATGGGCGCAACGACGCGCGCGGCAAGGAAAGCACACGGCGTATCCCGCAAGAAGCTCGGAGATCAGGATAAACTAGCCGGAATTGTAGGGAAAGATATCTGTAATCGTTATGGGATCAAATCCTTGTATTCCGGGTAGGTTACGATCTCTGGTCGACTTGTAACTCAAGGCAGCCGGACTATATAAGGCGCCCTGAGACCCCCCTCCAGAGCACGACATTACGAAAACTACAACCTCTACAACCCTAGGACAGAACCCAACTACGGAGATCCTTCCAGGAACTTCATACACAGCAATACAATCGCCGCCAACACAGGACGTAGGGTGTTACGTCATCTCGACGGCCCGAACCTGTTCAATCCTTGCGTCTTGTGTTACCATCGACTTCTGATCCTCGATCTGTCCCTCACAAATCAACCACGTAGGCTACCCTGTGTGGACTGCCGGGTCCAAACATCCGACAGTTGGCGCGCCAGGTAGGGGTTGATCGACGAGATCAATCTGCAAGCTCGATGGCATTCACTTCCGCCGTCATCACGCCGGCGACCACGAAGATTTCCATCGCTGAGGGGGCTATGTTCTTCTTCGGATCCATGGTCTTCACCGCTGGGCCCGAGGGAGAGCTCTCCTTCACCCGTGACGCCACCCCGGAGGAGACAGCGCCACGACTCGACGCTACGCCAGACGGGATCGTCACCATCACCACCCCGTCGCCAACCATCGCCAACCACTCGGCGACCGCGACGGCCGGCGTTGTTCTCCCGCCATCTGAAGGGAACGCGCCGTCTCCTACATCGCCGACTGCTTCGTCCACTCCGCCTCGACCACCCAGGGTGCAGGAGACGCCCGAGCAACGAAGACGCCGATGGGCTGCACGCCAACGCCAGTTTGAGGCGGACATGGATCACGCCATCGCCTCCATCGGTGAGTGCATTGAGCTCACCGAATCCGCTCGTCAGGGCATTGCCTCGCCAGCACGGTTCCCGCTGGGACTCGGGAACAGCGGGGCCGTGTACCAGCAAGCACTCGGCGAACGCATGGACGCCGACTACTCTCCAGATGCGATCGGGGCGCTCGATCCCATCGTGGCTGTCCAGATCGAATCTACTCCGAACATTGCGCCGACTCCGCCTGAACCAGAACCATCTCCGACCTTCCCGCGGGTGACACGTGTCCTCCCTCCAAATAAGAGGATCACGCCAGCCAAGCGGGAGACGTTCGTCTCCGA
This sequence comes from Alloteropsis semialata, assembly GCA_004135705.1. NCBI lineage: Eukaryota > Viridiplantae > Streptophyta > Magnoliopsida > Poales > Poaceae > Alloteropsis > Alloteropsis semialata. Next base: position 80,143,255 of record CM014278.1, read on the forward strand.
CATATCCGCCGACGAACCGACGGTCCAGGGCGAAGATCAAGCACGCCGTGATGCCAGGATCGGGCGTAACGGTGAAAGGCAACGACGCCGTGACGCACGGCGAGAAGGCCGAAACCCCAGGATCACTCGTAACCTCCAAAACGACTTCGTCCAAGAGATCGGCGGCGTGGGTGTCTACGCCACTCCGTCGGCCAACCTTGCCGCCGCGCACCAAGATCTAGAAGGGATCCCGGAGACTCCTGAACTCAACCGGATCAAGGTCAGGCTGACCGCAGCCGCGGGCATGATTGCCCAGAGGGCTCCTGCTTCCTCATCTCGCCACTCCAGGTCGGCCAGTCGCCGAGATGCCGATCGCGACGTGGTCGAGCAGCCCGATCTCCGCGAACAACTCCGCAACCGCGATCTCCGAAGGAACCTTGATGATCGTCACCGCCGGAGGGATGAGGAAGAACTCCGACGGCGCGCCGAGTACAACCGCGAACATGGCCCTCCGGGGCTGGATCGCGAAGCACGCCAACGCCGAGAACTCGAGGCCGCTGAGGTCGCACGCCGCCGAGAGTTCGACCGCAAGTACGGGGCTCCACTCGGACAGGA
>CM014278.1:80147422-80168435 GCA_004135705.1 Alloteropsis semialata
AAGAAAACTAAATCTAATATAGAATGGGACTCTCAATACGCCTTCAAAAAGGAAATAGTCCCTGCATCTGATACGCTTCCTCCTCAGCCGACGCGCCCTTCTTCCATCATCAGATCGGACTTCTTGTTTCATCGGACTCCTCTTCAGCATCGGCTTCCTTTTCTGTCATCTTCTGTTTGACCATTCAACGGGCCCACTGCGCAGTCCCAACCTTACCACGTCACAATCTGACTCAGCATGTCAGGTGCGAAAATCTGGTGTCAACAGATGTCATCAACAAAAATTTGACATATGAATATGTCATTGCCAATCTTCTTAGTGAACAAGGTATTATCAACCTTTCCAATTTTGAATCCCTTTGAAATGAGAAAGTCCCTAAGCCTTTCATACCAAGCACGAGGTGCTTGCTTCAACCCATAGAGAGCTTTGGAGAGCTTGTATACATGATTGGGCTTGTCAAGATCTTCAAAACCGGGAGGTTGTTCAATATATACTAGTTCACTAATCTTGCCATTTAGGAAAGCACTTTTGACATCCATTTGATATAGCTTGATATTGTGAGAGCAAGCATAGGCCAATAAGATTCTTATAGCTTCTAATCTAGCCACGGGAGCAAATGTTTCACCAAAAATCCAAGCCTTCAACTTGAGTATACCCTTGAGCAATGTCACACCTGGATTTACAAAGGAAATCCGAATGCTACTATATGTGTACCCAGAAAGTCTTTACACACATATAGCTCAGAAATGAATATCAAAGAAAGGGAAAACAGTGCTCGATAACATAAACAGAAATAAAGTCATTACATCACAGGCATTACATTATTATCGAGTTTATCAAAGTAGCGGAAGAGTAAGCATCTAAATCCACTGAGCCTCCACAGGGACTCTGACTGGGGGACTGCACTGCCTAGAAGTCCAGAAACTCCTCGGGAAACGCATCCACTGGCGGCTCATCTGAGTACCCATCCGGGATTTTGTTGATATGAAGCAAGTGTAAGTAATCCATCTTACTTAGCAAGCATAACATGATTAAATGAGGCTCAAAAGGCTAGACAAGGTTTAAACTGCGGTTAGCATTTTTAGTTGGTTGATTTTAAAATTAACCTGAATTACTACAATTATATGACAACCCCAGTTGTAACCCACATTATGAAACATGTGAAGTATTATAAATGAACAACATCATATTAAACCATTTATCCGAAAAACAAGGAACCGCTCGAAAAGGATCCAGGCCGCTCTTAACCGTGAGCACGGCTGTTATAACAGTTTTACACTCTGCAGAGGTTGTACACTTTCACCACCGGTCACGACACCCCTTTTCCATAGGCAATGCACTCCCAAAACGAGCACAGGGCATCACTACGAGACCTTTCTACCGACACCCTAACAAGTTAGTGGCCGCTACGGTTTCCTGACAGGCGCATGGAACCCTCCTCCTAGGACCGGAGATCACTCAGGGCGCAACGTGAGTATCCCGGTGGTGCTCAGGGCGCAACGTGAGACATACCAACGACACTCAGGGCGCAACGTGAGTTCGTCCCCAGGCAGGCCGAGGTCCATACTTAAACCGGCAGCCCCACTTGCGCCTTTCGGTAACCACTAAGCAAGCTAGAGCCGTACATCGTACTTAGTCAAGACCAGAGCCATGTGATTCCTATGGTTGTACGGTTTTCCTGGGTGGCCGCTTTAAGAATTGGAACCTTAAGAAGAGACGCTTAGAGCAATCCAAACACATGCTCAAGCTCCCTAAACCAAGTTGCTAAAAAAACATATTTTAATAAGGTTCCAAGTATATCATTAGTCAAGATTAACATTTATTCATCGATCATTAGCGGTTACAAGCAAGCTAAGCATAACTATCTTATCTACCCATATGCATAAACCCAAGGTAACAAGGAATATGGTAATAAACAAGAGTAGTCATCTCTAGGTTTTAGCAAATTAGACACATGCAAGAATGAATAACATGATTAATAGGTGAATAGGTATCAAGGATAAATCATGTTACACTTGCCTTCCTCAAAGTATTGCTGCTGAACTGGGTCTTCAAAATCTTGATCAAATCCGGCCTCGTACTGCTCGCACTCTAAACACGCAATCCATCACCACACATACATCCATCACAAGCCAATACATGCATAAAAGAGTATTTCTATTAGAACAGTACACCATACAATAAAAACAGAGGCAAAAAGGTTAGAAAACTAATCTACGCATTTCTACGAACATAACAACGCGAAAATCACTCTAATCGGATCTACGGTGATTAAACTATACTAAAAACAAGACGAAGGTCTAATCTGCGAGGAATCGAGGACTTAAACGTATTTATCTATAGATTGCAGGGGGTAGCAGGGAGTTTTCGCAACACAGGGAGAAGGACGGCGGGTTGTTTTGTAGATCTTCCAGGGACTCTTTAGGATAAACGCCGAAGGGGTATTTTCAATCTAATTTGGATCGTTGGATGGTGGATGGAGGGTTCTGGGGTGCTCTGCTTGCTTCTGATCGGTCCAACAGGAAGGAGATCGACGCCCTCCTCTCTGTTCTCGCGAACAGAGGGACGCCGGCCATTGTTGCCGAGCAAGCCCGGGGAGAAGGGGCCCCAAGGCCATGGTTCACAGAAACGAGTGCCGAGCGGCCAGAATGGAACGAGGACGACGCCGCGAACTGATTCCATGTGTTATTGATGTCAATTGCGAACCAAAACAGATGGGCGAAGGTGAGGGGCGGCCGGACCTGCACGTGTTCGTGGATGTTGGAGTTGCAGCCACTGCGTCGTCGTTCTGGGCGCCGGGGATGCCTTCAGAAGTTCCTGTGCACAAGGCAAAGGTAGGACAGGGATTCAGAAGGGGCTTGGAGAACAGATTACAGAGAGACGAAGGCGGCGACAGCCATTACCGTGGCGAGCTTCAGTATCCAGAAATCCGGCGAGAAGGGTACTGTCCTCGGGAAATTGGAGAGTGGGGGAGGCAAAGGAGGTTGGGGGCGACTCGTCCAAGCTTTTGTAGAAGGGGGAAGGGGCACTGGTGGCCAGGATTTGGAAAGGGAGGGCGACGGGAAAAACTCCTGCTGCCATGGATTGAATGCTACTGAGTGGAGGGAAGTTTCGATTGGGAGTGGAAGGGGAAGGGATGGGGCGTGGCTGCTGGTGGATGTGGGAAAGGGAGGGGGCGCAGGGTGCTTGCCAGTGTGGGATGGCCGGTGTCTTTCTGCGTGCATCTGTTCTTGCGAAGGAAACAGAAGGGGCGACGATTCTCGTGGGTGGGGCGTGCGTGCAGGGTGAGGAAGGAGAAGGGGATTGGCCAGGCTTCCTGCAAGCGTATGGGCTGGCTGTAGGCCAAGGGGAAAAGGAAAAAGGATGTTGGGCTGGTTACGGCTTGGGCCTGGGAAAGAAAGGAGAAAGGAAGAAGAAAGGAAAAAGAAACGGGCCGGGCTGGGTTTGGATCTTCGGGAGTTTGGGCGCACATGGATTTTGGACTCCGGAAAAGAAGAAAAGAGAAAGGAAAGCCGGGCCGGGTTTAGATTTGGATTGAACTCCGAGTTTTGGGTTTTCGGACACTGGGAAAGAAAGAAAACAGAAAACAAAATCGGGCCGAGTTAGGGTTGGGTTTTCCGGACTCTAGGGCTAGCACACAAAACACTCAAACAATAAAGCGATGCATCGGCATGAAATGCATACAAACAAGTTTCTAAACCTATGGTTGATTTTAATCTCCAAAAAGGTTTTAATTTTTCCTAAATTTGTGAATGCACACACAAAAACTAGCAATTTAATTACTAAATTAGAAGAAGAAATTTTTAGGGTGTTACAAGCAACCAATCTTGCCTTGTTTCTCACAACAATGCCATCTTCATTTTGCTTGTTCCGGAATACCCATTTTGTACCAATCACATTATAATTCTTGGGTCTCTCTACTAGCTCCCAAACTTTGTTCCGGGTGAAATTATTCAATTCTTCATGCATAGCATTCACCTAATTCGGATCATTTAGAGCTTCATCTACACGGTTAGGTTCAACACAAGATACAAAAGAGAAGTGTTCACAAAATGAAGCAACACGAGATCGAGTTTGAACACCCTTACTAATATCACCCACAATTTGATCAATGGGGTGATCTTTGGCAATGGCATGATGAACCCTTGGTTGGTCAATAGATTCTTGTGTAGAGATTGAAGGTTGTATAGTAGTACCAATTTGCTCACTAGATGAAGTTGCATTGACATTACTTGCTTCACCATCATCTTGAGATTGAACATTATCACTTGTGGTTGAGGTAGAGGGATCCACTCTAATAGAAATTGATGGATCATTGTTATTATCTTCTTCTCTTCTAGGTCTAACATCACCAATAGACATGGTCTTAATAGCTTCCCTCAACTCATCATTTCTTACATCTTCTAGATTTTCTTTCTCTTCTTGTGAGCCATTTGTTTCATCAAATTCAACATCGTAGTCTTCTTCCACAAATCTCTTGGACTTGTTATACACTCTATAAGCCTTGCTACAAGATGAATATCCAAGAAGAAATCATTCATCACATTTGTTTTCAAACTTTGATAATCTAGTGCCTTTCCTCAAGATATAGCATTTGCAACCAAAGACCCTAAAATATGAAATATTTGGCTTTCTTCCAATGAGAAGTTCATATGGTGTCTTGTTGAAGAATCTATGACAATAAAGCCTATTTGATGCATGACAAGCGGTATTGATTGCTTCGGCCCAAAAAGAATCCGAAACATTGTACTCCGATAGCATTGACCTTGCCATATCAATCAAAGTTCTATTCTTCCTTTCAACAAGACCATTTTGCTCCGGTGTATACTTGGTTGAGAATTAATGTTTGATTTCCTTCTCATCACAAAATTCCTCAACTCTTGTGTTGTTGAACTCACTACCATTGTCACTTCTTATTTTCTTCAATTTGAGCTCAAACTCATTCTCGGCCCTTGTTACAAATTTCTTGAATATATTATAAGTGTCGGCCTTGTCATGAAGAAAGAATACCCATGTGTATCTTGAATAGTCATCAACAATCACAAGACAATAGCAATTCCCACCAATGCTTCTATAGGTTGTAGGACCAAACAAATCCATATGCAACAATTCCAAAGGTCTTGTGGTTGACATAGCACTCTTGCTAGGATGAGAGTTTGACAGAGAGTTTGACACTTGTTTGCCGGCTTGACAAGCACTACACAATTTGTCCTTGTCAAACTTTACATTCTTCAAGCCTTCTACTAGATCATGCTTCAATAGTCGGTTGAGTTGCTTCATTCCAACATGAGCTAGTCTTCTATGCCATAACCAACCCATAGATGATTTGGAGAACAAACAAGTGGTCAACTTGGCATGACTAGATGAGAAATCCACCAAATATAAACTCTCATGCCTAAACCCCTTGAATATGCAAATGCTTTCATCTTTACTAGTCACTTCAAATGTCTCACTAGTGAAAGAGCACTTATAACCAAGATCACAAAGTTGAGACACCGATAATAAATTAAACTTGAGAGAATCAACCAATAACACATTTGAGAGAGAATACTCATTAGAGATAGTGATCTTGCCCAATCCCTTTACTTCACCCTTGCCATTATCACCGAAGGTAATATCATCATAGCCGGATTCTTCATCAAGAGTAGTAAAGATCTTTGCTTCGCCGGTCATGTGTTGAGAGCATCCACTATCAACCACCCAATGTTTACCTCCGGCCTTGTAATCCACCTACAAAAGAAATTCACTTGCTTTTAGGTACCCAAATTTGCTTGGGTCCTTGGATGTTAGTCACCAAAACCTTAGGCACCCATATAGCTTTCTTCTTAGTGCCACTAATGGGAAGACCAACAAATTTAGCACAAACTACACCCCTTTTATCTTTCTTAAGAACATAGGATGCATCAAAGGATACGGGCTTCTTGCTCTTGCATTGGTGATTGATATCAACTTTTTTCTTGCAAATATGGCAAGACATATGAGTTTCTTCTTCATTACGAAGTACCTTTGACTTGACAAATTCATTCACTACGAGGGTGAAAGCCTTTTCCCCTTTCTTGGGCAAATATCCAAATCCATTCTTGTTCAATGTGAACTTTTGATTTGTCCAACAATGATTGAATCTTACATGGCTACCAAACCATTTGGTAAGACCCTTGGATAGACAATCAATCTCCTTCTTCAAAGATTCATTCTCCAATATAAGAGAAGCATCACATGAAAGTCCGTCACTTGAGCAAGAGCCATCACTTGTGCTACAAGATGGGTTAGATGAACTAGGAGTACTATATAAACTTTCAAGTTTTTCACATTTAGCACATGAATCATATTTAACTTTTATGGACTCTTGTGCAAGGAGAGTGTGATGAGCTTCCTTAAGCTCCTCATGCTTTTCCTTAAGTATCTCATTCGAGGTTTTAACCTTGTCATGAGAGTCCTTAAGATTTTCATGAGAAGTCTTTAGCTCCTCATGGAGTTCTTGAAGAGAGAAGTATTTTCTCTTCAAGTCCGATATCTTTTCACTCTTCTTGCGCAATAGTTCGTTTGAATCATTTAGCATTTGAACTAGATCATTATAAGACATTTCATCATCATCATCAATATCATCATCTAGTTTATCATCATTTGATACCTTTGTTTCACCTTTTGCCATAAGACAAAAAGGCTTGGAGAAGAGGGATGGAGCTTCCTTGATGGCGATGCCGGCAATTCCCTTGGAGGGCTTCTCATCATCATCCTCATCATCCGAGTCGGAGCTATCATCGGAATCCCACTCCATATAGTATGCTTGACCATTCTTCTTCTTCTTAAAGAATTTTCTCTTCTTTTTGTCCTTCTTCTTCTTGTCCTTCTTCTTCTTGTTTGGGCAATTGATAGCTATGTGCCCAATTTCATCACACTCATAACACTTCTTGTCTTCGAAAGGATTTTTCTTTGAAGATTGACCTTTCTTGTCATAATTCTTCTTCATGATTCTATTGAATCTCTTCACAAAGAGAGCCATCTCTTCATTGGATTCAACCTCATTTCCTCCTTCATCATCATTGGCTTCTTTGGTTGACTTGGCCTTGAGAGCAATGTTCTTCTTGTTGTCATCATTTGCTAGTCCATGAGCTTCCTTTTGAGACTTCTTGAAGATATCATGAGTAAGCACTTCACCAAGCACCTCGGTGGGTGTCATTTTCTTCAAGTCGGATCTCACAAGTAGTGTCACAATAGTGTCATACTTTTCGGGGAGACACCTAAGAAACTTGTGAGAGAAGTCTTGATCCGGGACATCAAATCCAAGACCTTTGAGCTTATTCACAATCTCATTCAACCGGTTGAACATGGTGGACATATCTTCATCAATATTCATGATAAACTCATTGAATTTTCCTTTGTATACATATAGCTTCGCTTCTTTCACCGTGGATGTTCCCTCATGAATTTCAATGAGCTTCAACCAAATATCTTGAGCGGTTTCAAGATTCTTCACACGGTTGAACTCACTAATGGATAGAGCCTCATAAAGTACATTCATTGCTTGATCATTGAGTGACTCATTTGCTTCATCTTTAGGAGTCTTGTGGGCTTGATCAAGAATGACAAAACCATCATCTACAATTTCCCAAATTCTCTTGTTCATTGCCTTGAGATGAACCCTCATTCTTGTCTTCCAATAATCATAGTTGTTCCCCTCAAAGAATGGTGGTTTCCCCACATTGTTGAGGTTGATTGGCTTTTCTTCACCCATTTTATCCTACTCCGGGATGGTTAAATCCTTCAAATATGGAGTCCTCGGCTCTGATACCACTTGTAGGATCTAGGATACCGACTAGAGGGGGGTGAATAGGCGGTTTTAAACTTCAATCACAAAACTCAACAAGTTTTATTAGTAACACAAGGTGAAACCTATTTCTACTAAGTTTTGCAACCTAGGGTGACAAGATACAATTCAATCTCTAGGAAGGTAAATTGCTCAAAGTAAATGCGATAATTGAGTAGAGCAAAGAATTAACCGAACAAGAGAGACGAAATTTATCCCGTGGTATCGATGACTTGCCGGTCACCCCTAATCCACGTTGAGGTGGATTCAAAGCTTCAACCGCTCCTCTATCAAGACCTCGCTTGATGTATGAGCCGGCTTGAATCAATGAACCTCTCCAAACCTCAATTCCACTAGTGTTGCTCTTCCCACTCCGGTGAGGTGAGCACAAACCTCTCACAATCAAGGCGGGAGCAACTTCACAATCTTCTTTGAAGTTCTTCAACCGGCCACAACCACCAAGCCGTCTAGGAGGCGGCAACCTCCAAGAGTAACAAGTCGATGACGCTTGCTTGATGAATTCCTAGTGCCCCAAAGCTCAAACACTTGATGCAATGCACTAGAACTCTCTCACACTCACAAGAATGCAACTCTAAGCAATAGGAGTGAGTGAGAGGTGGAAAAAGGCTCAAGTATGTCAAATATGCTTCAGAAGTGCCAAGAGAGCCTCTCCTTCCCCGTGGCTGGAGTATTTATACTCTCCCACCCCGTAACTAGCCGTTACCTTCAAATCCCGTGAAAACAGGGGACTGGCGGACCATCCGCCTCACACTTGGCGGACCGTCCGCCTCAGCCCCAACGGCTACTTTCCAAAAGTCAAACGTGTCAGAGTATACCGTTACGCAGCTGGCGGACCGTCCGCCCCCTCAGGCCGGACCGTCCGCCTCAGAGTTAGAAGCTCAACTCTCCACGAGACTAAGGACCCATCAAAAGAACTGCGGACCGTCCGCAATATAAAAGAGGCCTGGAACCCCCAGAACACGTCTCTGCGTAAACGGTCCGCCACCACGGTCCGCTTCACAGAAAATGACAGGCGGACCGTCCGCCATTCCCAGCGGACCGTCCGCCTTCAAAGTCTCGGCAGACCCTTCCAACACTTAGTCAAATTCTTCGAAAAACGGGTTAGCATGCGGACCGTCCGCTTGCTACTGGCCGGACCGTCCGCCACAGGCTGGACTGTCCGCCCGTCGCTCACGGACCATCCGCAGTACCATAATCAGCACACGTTCTTTTCTCTTTTTCTTTCCCACTTTCTCAACGGCGTTAGCTCTCATGCATGCAATGCAACCATTTGAGCAAAGTGGCACTAGAAACTCGTCATGCAAATGAAATTGACCCCTCTTGATAGTACGGCTATCTAGCCTACCAATCCGGTCAAAAATCTTCTCTAAGCACCTCATGACCGGTAAAAGAAAATATCCTATCTTTTACCTTTGCCTTGAGCTTCCTTGGTTCCAACATACATATCCATCGTTAATTAACCGTTGAAGCTCAATCATCTCACGGGACTAACCTATTCTCATATCCTCAATGAAATAGTTAGTCCAATATGGTTATCATTAATTACCAAAACACAATTAGAGGGCCTAGATGCTTTCAGCCACGCGCGGCCCCGACACCTTCTATCGCGCCTCGCGCGGCACCGGAGCCTCCTGCCGCGCCACGCGTGGCCCTGGAGCCTCCTGCCGCGCCACGCGTGGCCCCGGTGCCCCTGCCTGCGCCAAGCGCGGCCATGGGCGCGCCACTGCAGGTCTACCGGCGCCGTTCGGTGCCGGCACCGGAGCCGGCGCCGGAGCTGGTGCCCCGTCCTCCCCTGCAGGTCTACCGGCGCCGGAGACGGCACCGGAGCCGACGCCCCCGTCTCCACCGGAGCCGTCACCAGCGCCGTCGGTCCAGCCCCGGGCCCTCTCTCGTCTGGACCCGGCAGTCTACCACCCGCCTGTCATCCATCGGGATCCTGGACACACTCATCCCATGGTGACACGGCGGGCGGCGGGCGTTCTCCGACCGGCGGCTCTCTCCGCCACCGAGGCTGAGCCGGGGGTCTCTCCGCTACCCTCCTCTGAGCCGGGGGTCTCTCCGCCACCCTCCTCTGAGCCGGGGGTCTCTCCGCTACCCTCCTCCGTCCGTGAGGCTCTGGCTGATCCTCACTGGCGTCGGGCGATGGAGGAGGAGTACACGGCCCTTCTTGCCAACCAGACGTGGGACCTCGTGCCGCGTCCGTCTGGTGGCAATGTGGTCACGGGCAAGTGGATCTGGACGCATAAGCGTCGTGCTGACGGCTCACTGGATCGCTACAAGGCTCGCTGGGTTCTCCGGGGTTTCACGCAGCGGCCTGGTGTGGACTATGATGAGACCTTCAGTCCAGTGGTGAAGCCTGCTACAGTGCGCACGGTCCTCTCCATTGCTCTCTCTCGCTCGTGGCCCGTGCATCAGCTGGATGTGAAGAATGCCTTTCTACATGGCACTCTGTCAGAGACAGTCTACTGCAGCCAGCCAGCGGGATTTGTGGATTTCAGTCGTCCGGATCTGGTCTGCCGCCTCAACAAGTTCCTCTATGGTCTGAAGCAGGCTCCTCGGGCTTGGTACTCTCGGTTTGCCACGTTCTTGGTCACGTTGGGATTCACAGAGTGCAAGTCTGACACCTCTCTGTTTGTCTACCGCCGAGGCTCTGAGACTGCATATCGGCTCCTATATGTTGATGACATCATTCTCACTTCTTCCAGTCAGGCCTTGCTTCGGCGCATCGTTGAGTCACTGCAGCAGGAGTTTGCCATGAATGATCTGGGTGTGCTCCACCACTTTTTGGGTGTCACTGTTGAGCCTCGTCCTTCTGGCCTCTTTCTTCACCAGCGGCACTATGCACTTGATATCCTGGAGCGGGCTGGGATGACTGACTGCAAGCCGTGTTCCACTCCGGTTGACACTCAGGCCAAGCTCTCTGCAGATATGGGTGATCCTGTTGCTGACCCGACTGCCTCTGTGCCTACCGGAGTCTTGCCGGTGCCTTGCAGTATCTCACCTTCACCAGGCCGGACATCGCATATGCCGTTCAGCAGGTCTGTCTCCATATGCATGATCCCCGGGAGTCACATCTCATGGCTCTGAAGCGTCTCCTTCGCTACATCCATGGCACTGTTGACTACGGCCTGTTACTTCACCGGTCTCCTGCCACTGAGCTCGTCGTCTACACCGATGCTGACTGGGCTGGCTGTCCTGACACTCGGCGCTCCACTTCAGGCTACGCCGTCTTCCTCGGCGGCAACCTTGTCTCCTGGTCGTCCAAGCGACAGCCGGTTGTCTCCCGCTCCAGTGCCGAGGCGGAGTACCGGGCTGTTGCTAACGGCGTGGCTGAGGCGTCCTGGCTACGACAGCTCTTGGCGGAGCTTGACAGCCCGCTCGTCAAGAGCACTCTCGTCTACTGCGACAACGTCAGCGCCGTGTACCTCTCCACCAACCCAGTTCAGCATCAGCGGACGAAGCACGTGGAGATCGACCTTCACTTCGTTCGCGACCGGGTGGCGATTGGCGACGTTCGGGTTCTCCACGTCCCGACCACCTCCCAGTTCGCGGACATCTTCACCAAGGGTCTCCCCTCCTCGACCTTCTCGGAGTTTCGCTCCAGTCTCAACATAGCCGGTGGCTAGTTGTGACTGCGGGGGGGTGTGTGTACTTCTTTGCCTGTCCAGTCTTGAACCCCGCTGCGCCGGTAAGTTCAGATTGCAGGTTCCTGTCCAGTCCTGAACTCCGCTGCGCCGGTAGTTCAGACTGCGGGGGGTGTTGGTGTATATATGTGGCCCTTATGGCCCATGTTTATATTACCCACCCTTCTAGGGTTTGGAGGAATCAATTGTGGAATTATTCCATAACATTTAGTTTAGAAAGTGGAAAACTTGCCGAATCGTAAAAATGGGATATCGGAACGGCTATTCGGATACTAATAAAAAAAATAATTACACAACTCGCCTGGAAATTGAATTCCAAATCTATTAAGCCTAATTAATCCATCATTAGAGATTGTTTACTGTAGCACGACATTGTCTAATCATGGTCTAATTAGGCTCAATAGATTCGTCTCGCGAATTTACCCGGGGTTATGGAATATGTTTTGTCATTAATCTATATTTAATACTTCTAATTAGTGTCCTAACATTCGATGTGATGAATGAATAGTGAAAATTTACCAGAAACCTGCTCATCTAAACGAGGCCTCAGTCGCTGAATTAGCATTGACTGCAGCTACCGATCTGTTGCTGAGAGATACTATATGGGTATATACCTGAACATTCAAGTGGCTTTTGGAATAACATGTACTACAATCCCCATTAAAAATATATTTTGCTGATAGATATGTGGAGCTTTGACTTTTATCTGATGGCACCGTGCTACTGAATTTGATTGTGAATACATAGAGTATGATTCGTTCGCCATGTATATGATGTGCCTGACAATGTATTAGATCTGGATCCTACATTTTTTTCTGAACTGAATATATTGGATCCTTGGATATGGCTTGTGTAGTCCTCTTGTGTCCACTGTCCAGTTTCCTGCTCCTCGTGAATTGGAAGTCTGCCCACGCCATTCTTATCCATTTCAATATCTTGGATCGTCATTAGCAACTAGAACCCATCAAAATTTCAGTAAAAGCACATGTGTGCTCAACAGGTCTGGCTCATTGATTGGAGTCCGCTGCTTGTTTCAATTCAGGTCTGGCTCATTGATTGGAAAGTTCTATAACTGTCAACCAGTCGAGCATCAGAACTCCGATCCGAACTCCGGAATCTATTTTTGGAAAAGCTGGAATCCAATTATGCGAAGTTTTTCTGCTGGTTGGCTGGGCACATAATTGCCCCCAAACAAAAGAATGCAGGCAAACCTCTCGCCTCAAAGCTATTGACCTTAGTAAGCAGGCCGGAGTAAGGCCTCTCCGTGCGGCGGAGATATGCTGCTGCCCAGTTACCAGGAGCCCACTTGGGCGTCGAACCAGGCATGGAAAGCCCACCGCTCAGGGAGGCTGAAAGAGCCCAACACCGTGAGGCCTACACTGGCACGGAGGACAACGCCGCACGCAGCGGGTTCGCGGCTTCGCGCCACTCTCCCATCTGTACCCTGTGTTCGGATGTCTTTTGACAAAAAAAAAAAAAAAAAAAATTGTCCTAAGGAAGTCTATTTACAAAACATTTCCAGAGATAAGTGCAACTTTACGTAACGAATCTAACGAGCTTAATTAATCCATGATTGGCTACAGTAATGCTACAGTAATTATTCTGAAATCATGCGATCAAAGGCCTCATTAGATTCGTCTCGCGAATTTGCCAGGGGTTGTGGAAGTAGCTTTGTAAACTGACTTTATTTAATATCCCTAATTAGTGGTCAAAGTAGGGTGCAAAAAATTTGTCCCCTATCTGAACACGGCCATTGTCAGGACATGTCGTGGAGCTGCAAGTCGCAGAAGCGACGCTGCAAAATTGTCAACTTTGCACGGCGACGCCTCGTCCATGGGCCACTTAAAACCAAGGTAACAAATAGCCAATAGCGGGTTGGTAGCGGATTGGTGACAGGGTAGCGGATAGCAGATAGCGGGCGCTATTGCGGACGCTAAGTTCCAATAGCGGAATTTAAATATGACTCATAAATTTGAGCGTATATGTCATGAAACATCACTTCTAACACATTAAAAATCTACTAAAAGATAAAATACTAACATATCAATACGCATATGACTTAATAGTTAAAATAGCCATCTAATTGCTTTTAAATACTGCATGCATCAAGCAAAATATAGCTATCAATTTATAAATCAGTCTATAAAATATCATCAAATGTATGTCATTACTGCAATAGCGGACTGATAACTGCAATTGCGGCCCGCAATAGCGGACGCTAACCCAAATAGCGGGCGTTAAGTTCCAACCCGCTATCTTGGGGCCGCTACCTCATAGCGGTAGCGGTAACTGGCCGCTACCGCTATTGCGGCCGCTATAGCGGCCGCTACCTACGCTATTTGTTACCTTGCTTAAAACCGACGAGTTTTTACTTTCTCGTTCCGTAAATTCAGTTGAGTAGCAGTGCGCTGCTGCCTGCAGTGAAACGTGGTGGCCGCCGGTAGCGATAGCGGCCACAGGAGCTGCTGCAAACAGCCACTCGCCGACGGCGACTCCAACGCCTCGTTGGATCGGCACGTCCTACACTAGCAAGGATACAAATCCACTGAAAGCGAGCGACGGGGAGAGGATCCAAGCGAAAGCAGAGCCGCAAGTGTCCTATCAGGAGAGACCTTCTTTCGGGGGTTTTGATGTCACCAATGAGCAGATAGGAGTACGGACCATTGGAGGAGGGACCAGAACGCGAGATGCCGCCGAAACTAGGGTTGTAGGGTCGGCGTCGGCGACTCGGTGGCCATCTGCCGAACCGGAGCTCGTCACGTCACGCGCGCCAGGACCACGGGAATCCAGCCGCCTCGCCACGGAATATGCCGTGTGTCTGTGTGTGCCCGGCCCGGGGCAAGTTGACGGGGTCGGTCGCCCGTGAACAGCGACCGCGCCTCGGCGGCGGCCCCCCGGAATCTCGGATCGCCCGGCGGCATGTCGCCGTTTCATCAGGGGTCGCGCTCGCACCGCACGCAGGCGCATCCTGCACGCCACACGGCTACAGTCCCCCGAGCAAAGCGCGTCTCGCGAGTTGCAGCTGCAGTGGGAGGCCGCACCGCAACGGCGCCACGCGTCCGCCTGCGCGTTGGGCCAGGCCTACCTCTTCTTCCCCCCTTCCCCCGTCTCTTGGATCCAGCAGCTTAAGTAGTGTGGTCGGCCATCTGATGTCCATGAGGCGGCCCATGTCGTGACCCATCGACGCTGGCATCTCATCTGGCAAAGGCACCGCCACCGATCCCGGCTTGCCGCGCCCATCTCCGTCGATCTCTTTTCTCAAAAAAATAATCTCCGTCGATCTTCGCTCCGGGTCCTCTCGACCAGAAACCGATCACGCCGCGGCCGGGGCCGAAGCCGTCGAGTCGAGCCAGGCTGGACGCAGCGGGCGCGGACGCGGACGTCCGGTGGCGTGGGTCACTCGCCGTCTCAGCTCCCAAGTCTCGTCTCGGCCGCGGCGCTGCCCCCACACTCCGGCGGCTGCTCTCGCCATCGCGTCGAGCCGTTGCTTTCGGGCAGCCTGATAGGCGGCCAACCCAGCCACGCCACTCGCCGCTCCCCTTCTTCATGCCCCGGGCAAAATGATTCCTGTACCTCTAACAAACACACCTGTGAGGCTATCCGCACTCGTCATACACAATGTTAACTTTACCATCGCCCGGACGGTTTCGTCCTCACGGTCGATTTCCGACGCGACGCACATGGTGGGCCCTATTATTCAGCTCGAAGAGAACCTTATCCTCCCGTTTCTCCTTCCTCATTCCCTTTACTCTCTCTTGACGCCCATATCCACTCCCTGAGGACCGCGTGGTGGCTTGTTGACGAACACGCCCGCGGGTGAGCGGCCTCGAGCTCGCCGTCGGGTGGTGGCTAGGGCCTCGCCCTGCCACGCAGGCCTCAAGCTCCGCCGTCGGGAGCCCGGGAAGCGATTCAGGCTTGGAGCCCCGCGGCCCTGAAGCTCCGCCGTCGGAAGCTGAGGAGGCTGGAGGCGCGCTGTGAGACGACTCAGTCCTGGCCCCCGCGGCTCTTCGGGCTCCGCCGCTGGGAGGCGGCTCGGGCCTCGGCCCTCGAGCTCCGTCGCCGGTAGTGGGCTCGGGCCACACCCCCACGGCCAGAGTTGCGCGCCTCTCCTTGCCGACTAGCCTGCGTGGGGAACGTTGCAAGCTCCCCACGGAGGAGCCACGTCGGGCGGGGTGAGCTTCCCATGGGAAAGGCGGGCTTCGGATTCTGCGCAGCGATCGCAGATCCCATTCGAGCGACCTCGGATTCCGGCCATGGGAGGGTAGATCGAGTGGTCTTTAGGGGATCTGGCTCATTGCTCCACCCCAAGGTGACCTCCCGATCGCGTGCGGCTGGCGGGCAGCGCTCGGGGAAACTTGCCTCCCGCCTCGAGGCGCTGCGGGAGCTCGAGGCCGTCGGCGCCGGCGCGCCTGTCAACTACCTCCGCACCTACGTCGCCGACCTCAGCGACCACCGCGCGCTCGAGCAGCTCCGGCGGATCCTGCGCCTCCTCACGACCTCACCTCGCTCAAGGTCGTCGCCGCGGGGCCCGGCCGCGACCCGGCGCCGCTCTCGCTCCTGCCCTTCGCGCGCCTGCGCGTGCTCGAGCTTCGGGGCTGCGACCTCTCCACCTCTGCAGCCAGGGCACTGCTCGAGCTCCGGCACACCCTCGAGAAGCTCATCTGTTACGATTCTACGGTACGTTCCTATCATCTGCCGCACAATTTTGTTTGTGTTCGTAGTCTGCCAATTCGCGTCGTGGTGGCACATGACATGCTCTACTTATGATCCTCAACTTCCGAGAGCTATTCTGAGCTGTCAATTGTACTTGTGGTTTGCTGTTCTGGTTCATCAACAGCTAGTGAAACACAATTAGTTTAGTCAGTTGTTGCAATGCTATGGTCGACACTTTTGATTCATCCCTATAATCTGATCCAATCATGTTCATTAATTCTGCTCACTCACTGTGTTCATGCCAATTTTATTAATCAATAAGATGTTCGTGCTAAGCTTCCTTTTACTTCTTATGTTTATTGAAGTTTCATTCAGGTCTTGTTTGAGGGGTTTAATGTAATATTGTCTTCAAATCATTATCATTACTTAACTGGGAATGAATTTAGTCACCATTATTTCCTCTGAAGTAGATGGACTGGGGTATCTTTCAGAGCTGCTCAAATTCTAATCGCCCATGGGATTGTAGTATCACTGCTTTTGCTGCTGAGATCATATATTATGCAAATGTAATAATCATCTCTGCTGCGCTAGCTGTATTACTTCGTGGTCTAATTAGCAAGCTTTGGCATTATATACTACTTTTTGTTCTTGCATAACTTTTGTTCTCAAATGTTGTTACATTGATTTTTGTTTGCATAAGTTTGTGTATATAAATTTGCCATACAATCTTCTGTATGTATTATATGTTCATAACTTTTTCTTCAAATATTTGTTGACTAACTTTCATGTGAAAGTTCTATAAGTAATATTTTACCAAAACATTTTTATATCTAAATTTGGGGCTGGGGCTGAGCATGTCCCCCGCCATAGAATCCTAAACTGGTTCAGCTTTAGGCCCCTGCCATAGAAGGCTGTCATGGTTAGATTTCAGGGTTGTTGGGGGCAACTCCGTCCTATTAGGTTCAGAATGATGTTTGGGGTTAGGGATGGTCATGTACCCCCTGCCATAGAAGGTCATATTTGTTAGGGTTCAGGGTTGTTGGGGAAGACTCCGTTCTAGGTGTTCAGGGTTAGGGACGGTCATGTGCCCCCTGCCTTAGAAGGCTAAACTGCTTCGGCTTCGGGCCTCCTGCCATAGAAAGCCATACTGGTTAGGGTTCTGGGTTGTTGGGGGCAACTACATCCTATCGGGTTCAGAAGGGTGTTTGGTGTTTGGGGGCGACTATGTCTCCCCTGCCATAGAAACCTAAAATTGTTGAGCTTTGGGCTCCCTGCTATACAAGGCCATACTGGTTAGGGTTCTGGGTTATTGGGGTGACTCCATTCTATCGGGTAGCAGAAGGTTTTTTTGGTGTTTAGGGGCGACCATGTCCTCCCTGCCATAGAAGTCAAAAATTATTTGGTTTCGGGCTCCCTGTCATACAAGGTCATACTGGTTAGTGTTCTGGGTTGTTGGGGGCGACTCCGTCCTATCGGGTTGCAGAAGGGTTTTGGGGGTTTGGGGTCGACCATGTCCCCCTGCCAAAGAAGTCTAAACTGTTCTTTTATATATTTGTATAACTAATTATTTTTTAAAATTCTTTTTTACCAGGACTTGCAGAACCTAGATGATGAGACGTCAAAATACAAGTTTTCTATATAAATTATGCATGAAAATTTTGTATGCCAGTTCTTGATAACTTATGTATTTAAAGTTAATTGAAATTCATTAAACTTTTGTATGAAAGTTTAGCATAAAAGTTTCTATGGTTTCTGCAATATTACTTAGTATAACTTTCTATAACTTTATCACTTAAATTTGTATGTAATTTTTTCTTCTTCTTTTATTTTATTGTAACAACAAAGTAGAAGTTTGCTATATAACTTATGTATGAAAATTTTTGTACGACAATTCATGAAAACTTATGTATTTAAAGTTAACTGAAGTTCATAAAACTTATGTAAGAAAGTTTTGCATAAATTTTTTTAGATCTCAATATTATTTATTACAAGTTTCTATAACTTTGTCACTTAAATTTGTATGAAACATTTTTTCTGCTTTTATTTTAATGTAACAGCAAAGTAGAAGTTTGCTATATATCTTATCCGTGAAAACTTTTGTATGACAATTCATGAAAACTTATGTATAAAAGTTTAGCATATAACTTTTCATGGTCTCCGCAATATTTAGTATAACTTTGTCACTTAACTTTGTATGAAATTTTTCTTTTTATTTTAATGTAATTTTTTATTTTTTAATCATTTTTAAAAAATTGTTTGTTTTTTATTTTATTTACTTTGAAACTTACTTTTATTTGATTTTTCCCGCCCTTTTCTTCACCATGTTGAGTTTACACTCGACCGGAAGTTCGGTTTCTCGCAGTCGATCCGCGTCGCCCGCTCCCTCGCGGTTCAGCTTCGCATGTTTTTTTTTGTTTGGCCCATCTCCCTATCCCATTCTCTTTTAAAAAAAACTTCCCATCTGCCTGTCCCGTTTTCTCTTTTAAAAAACTGTTACATAGTCATGGGTCCACACACATGACCGCATGATTGGTTTACGAGTTATTCTTTTTAATTCCGACAAAGTGAACCACATTAATGATCTGCTCCTTTTTGTGCCAAATTGTTACGTAAAACTTTTACACAACAAATATGATAAACGAGGTACAAAATTAGCACATTTATATAAAACTTTACATAAAAGATTTTATGACAAACTTTTACATTGTAAACTTTTATGATAAACTTTTATAATAAACTTTTATATTGTAAACTTTTATATAAAATTTTACATTACGAATATGACTTAGTAGCAGTACTATCATTATTTTTAATCTAAAATTTTTATATTATTAAATTTACATTGGGAAAATACGGTGTTTTGTATGTCTTAAAAAATCTATTTTTCTTCGACTTTGGTCCCTCTGCCATAGAAGGCCAAATTGGTTAGTGTTCAGGGTTGTTGGGGCGACTCCGTCCTATCAGGTTCAGAAGGATGTTTGGGGTTTAGGGCAGCCATGTACCCCTGCCATAGAAGGCTAAATTGATTCGGTTTCAGTCCCTCTGCCATAGAAGGCTAAACTGGTTAGAGTTCAGGGTTACTGGGGGGCGACTCCGTCCTATCGGGTGTACAAGGATGTTTGTGTTTGGGGCGGCTATGTATCC
This sequence comes from Alloteropsis semialata, assembly GCA_004135705.1. Taxonomy (NCBI): domain Eukaryota; kingdom Viridiplantae; phylum Streptophyta; class Magnoliopsida; order Poales; family Poaceae; genus Alloteropsis; species Alloteropsis semialata. The sequence continues at coordinate 80,166,692 of CM014278.1, forward strand.
CCTGCCATAGAAGGCTAAATTGATTCGGTTTCGGTCTGCTGCCATAGAAGGCTGAACTGGTTAGTGTTCAGGGTTATTGGGGGGCGATTCCATCCTATCGGGTGCAGAAGGATGTTTGGGTTTGGGACGGATATGTATCCCCTGCTATAGAAGCCCAAATTGTTTCGATTTCGGTCTCCTACCATAGAAGGCTAAACTGGTTAGTGTTCAGGGTTATTGGGGGCGACTCCGTCCTATCGGGTGCAGAAGGATGTTTGTGTTTGGGGCGGCTATGTATCCCCTGTCATATAAGGCTAAATTGATTTGGTTTCGGTCCCCTGCCATAGAAGGCTGAACTGTTTAGTGTTCAGGGTTATTGGGGGCGACTCCGTCCTATCGTGTGCAAAAGGATATTTGGGTTTGGGGCGGCTATGTATCCCCTGCCATAGAAGCCTAAATTGATTCGGTTTTGGTCCTCCTGCCATAGAAGGTGAACTGGCTAGTGTTCAGGGTTATTGGGGGGGGGGACTCCATCCTATCGGGTGCAGAAGAATGTTTGGGTTTGGGGCGGCTATGTATCCCTTGCCATAGAAACCTAAATTGGTTCGGTTTTAGTCCCCCTGCCATACAAAAGTTTCATTTAGAACGTAAAAGTTGTTTATGGAAGTTTTCTATAAAACCTATGCAAGAAAACTTTTTGTTACCTGTTTGTAGAAAGATTTTGTATTAAAACTTATCTGTAGTTCAAAAAACATATGTATTACGTAGTTATAGGAAACTTTTGTATTCAAACTTATGTGAAATTCGAAAAACTTGTGTAAGTAATTTTTTCAGTAATTTTTCTTTTATTTGTATTGTATTTTAGTTTTGAAAGTTACTTTTATTTTTTCCCCACCCTTTTCTTCTCCCTCCTTCCCCCATCCCGAATGTTTTAGCTTCCTGAAAAGAAAAACCACTAAAAACTAGTTGCGCGTGGAAAGGGAATGGGTAGCACATAGAATAAAAAAACAACCGCGGAAAGAAAATATCCGCGGAATGTTTTTTTTGGAAAGAGAAAAAAGATGGCGCGCGGAAAGAGAATATATAGTGCACTGTGTCTCTGTTTTTTAAGTATATACACCGCAAATACTAGTTCCCGTAAAGAAAATGGCAGGACAACTAACATCGGTAAAATCGAAAACCACCTGGTCGGATCGACCGCTCGGAAGCGTGCTTCCGGGCGACCGTAAACTAGGTGGGCCGCTCGTCATACTCTGTATTCATTCTCTAAAAAGAATATTCCGGTCATCCAAATCTCATACTCTATACCAACTTCTCCCGCACCCGTCATACTCTAAATCCCATACTCTATCCCAACCACCCTATATTTTATTCAACCATCCTAACTACCATATCCTCTCTCTCTCCTCACCTTTTTCTTTTTTCTATCTCCTCCCACTTTTTCTTTCTTTCTTTTTTCCTTCTCTTTTATTATATTTTCTTTCTTTCTTTACTCTTTTTCTTTTTTCCCTTTTTCTTTTCTTTTTTCCCTTTCCTTTTTCTCCTTTTCTTTTTTTCCCTTTCCTTCCTCTTCTTTTCCCCTCCACTCTTCCTCCGCCGTCCCCCTCCCCTCCCCATCCTCTCGTCCACTCCGTCGTCCCCCCTCCTCCTCCCCATGTCCGGTCCTCCCTCCGGATCGGCCTCCTCCTCATACCTGCGCGTGGCGGCGAGCTCGTGGGCGGCCGAGGCCGGGCGGAGGAGGCGGGGCTGACGCGCCTGGGCGGAA
>CM014278.1:80176603-80187792 GCA_004135705.1 Alloteropsis semialata
GGGCAGCAGCAGCGCCGGCGGGGGCAGCAGCGAGCTCGGCGGCGCGGGGCTCCGTCCTCTCTGCCCGCTCGCCGGTGGTTGGGATGGCGCGCAGGTGCGCGGGCCCTGCGCCGACGTGGCGTGTGCCGTTCCTCCGCTCCCTCCCCTCGATTTCCAGGATCAGCGTCCGAACTCTTCGATGCCGTATGCTCTCCCAGTACCCGCTGCGGCACTTTTTCCGCAAAACCGGTACTGGAGGGAGCGGTTCGGATCCCTCCCAGTACCCGGTGCGGACAGCCTTAATCGCCCGGATGACGGCCATTTTTACCGGCGGCACGGGCGAAAAGGGATTGGCTGGTGGTGGCTTCTGCCAGTGACATGCGGGCCCAGTCGGTGGCCACCGCCCCCGGTGTGGCGGGGTTCGAGGAGCGAGGAGGATCGGACAGCTCGTAGAGGAGCTACGGACAAAGGCGCTAACGAAGGAGACTGGACGCTAACGGGGGACGTCAAGTTACCTCTTTGCCCTCGCAGACAGCGCGCTCTAGAGATGGCCTGACTCGCGCTCTGCAACTGAGGGTTTTACGCGACGGGGATCGGCGATTTGTGTTGTTTGTCTGTTTTTTGGACGACTTAATTTTTTCTGGACATAAATTTATGCATAATTTTTCTTTACCTCGACATATAAATTAATCTTGTGAGTCCTTATAAAACAAATAGTCTTGTAGGGGCTCTACATTGAATTTATTGGGCTCTATATCTACATCTACATGCTCTTTTTTTTAGCAATCGACCATCTGTAAGTGAAAACTTGGTATAGTTCTCTAATGTGTACATCTTTTGCTATCTTTTAATTTTCTAGCATTTACAACATTTTGAAAATTGGTTTTCTTAATGCATCTCAAGGATATTAAAAAAATAAAAGAATTAAAACAAGAAAACTATTAGAATCTTGCCTAGACAAGTTTTGTGAATATCATGGGACCATGGTTTTACGCGAAGGGGATCGGCGATTTGTGTTGTTGTCATTTTTGGATGACTTTAATTTATTCCAACATAATTTTTTGCGTGTTTTTTTTTTGCTGGACGTATTGATTAATCTAGTAGGGCCCTATGAAATAAAATAGGATTGTGACATCTCTATATTTAATTGAATGTGCTCATTTCTATATGCTCTTTTTTTAGCAATCGACCATTTGTAACGGAAATCTTAGTATAGTCCTTTAATACGTGCACCTCGGCTTTGGCTATCTTATAATCATTTACAATATTTTGAAACTCTGTTTTCATAAAGGAATTTGATGTTCTTGCCCCTATTCTGAACTCTAATGGTGATTTTACCCTCAATTTTATTGACTTTGTGATTTTGCCTCTTCTTTGTGAATATGAAGACTCCGTTTACCCCTGTTCTTGACTCTGTTAGTTGAACCCCAAAAAAATAAATGGAATAAAATAGAAAAACTCTTCGCAGACCTGTAAAAAGACAAGGATACCCCTTATCCTTTCATCCCACCCTCATCCCCATCCCCTCCTGTACGCATCTCTTTCTTTCTCAGGGTCTCCACCCTCTCGAACCCGGCGGCGGCGGCGAATCCGCGTCGGGCAAGCGGGCCACTGCAGCGCACAGCGCGTGGCCTTGTAGGCCAGTGGCGGCGGCGTCCTTAGGAGCTCGGCGTGGGAGGGCGCGCACGGCCCCTCCAGGAGTGCGAGACGCGGGACTGCGGGAGGGCGCACGGCCCCTGCGTGGCCCCATCAGGAGCACGGGGCACGGGAGAGCGCGCGGCCCCTGCGCAGCCCCACCAGTAGCGGCGCCGGGGCACAAGGCGAGCAGCCACCACCACCGAGGCGGGGTCATCACCGAACGAGCAACAGCAACCGACGGCGGAAGCTCCGAACGGGGGGTGCGGCCGCGGCAGCTACCACTACAGCTTCGCAACAAGCTGGGCCCTTCCTTGTTGATTAGGGACTATGGGGAGCAAATCCGTGGCATTGGGATGTTTGTGTCATGATGTTGTCAAAAAATTGATGAAATTTGTCAATTTTTGCTCACATCTAAACAGAAAAGTTGATTTGAATGAGTTGTTCGACAAATTTTTATTTAGATATGTTGGAATGTCGTCCAAATATTTAATGTCAAATAGTGATAAAATCATAAAGTTATTGTAAAAGTTGGGGCATATTTGCTTGGGCAAGTTTGTCTTTTTGCAGTTCATTTGACACCGTTAACTGGCGTTCACAGAATAGGGGCAAACTCGCTCTTTAAATTAGAAAAGTAGAGGCAAAATCACAAAGTGAGCAAAAGCGAGGGCAAAATCACCATTCGAGTTCAAAATAAGGGTAGAAACGCAATAGCCGCTTTTCATAATGTATCTCGAAGATTCAAAAAAAAATAAAGAATTAAAATGAACGTATGTAGAATATAGTGTAGACAAGCTTTTGGTGAATGCCATAGACTCATGGTGGAGAAAAACACAGACACATCATCACGAATGTACTAGGAGGCGAATCGTTAAAAAACGAAAGAAGAGAAGAACACCATCGCCAGAAAAGCACTCAAGTACGATATAGAGTTGCCATACAACTATACAAGGAATGTATCTGAGCAAAGAGGCAAACTAACAAACCCTTTTTGTTCTTCTGCCATGGATAAGAGATAATGAAAAATGCTCCAAACTGCATATCTAACTGAGAGCGGCTGAAAATATTCCCAATTTGACGCTAGACCTAGCGTTTCTCTGAACCTTGCATTTGCCATTGGCAATGGGCTACCCATTGTCACTGTCCGTGAAGGATCCGGCGCGCAGCGCTCTCGTACCGCGCCATCGGGGGCAAAACGGTCAGGCAAGAGCCAGGGGACGAGGCAGACCCCTTTTTTCGTGAAATCCGGTTAAGTTTGACGGCCCTGAAATCCGTCGCCGCCGCCGCCGCCGCCGTGACGATCGCTGCAGCACGACCACGTGCTGCCTTATGGGCTGGGGCCACGTGTGCTGCCCCGGAGGCCCCACGCACCTTGGCCCCGTGTGGCCTTTGCCTTTACACCACGCCCACCTCCCACGCGTTGGACTATACCGGCCCAGCTTTCGCGTAGTACACCACCAGGGTCCACTGATGAGTGAGCGATGACTACCAAAAGCAATGCGCGAATTCACCCTCTCCTTTTTTGTAACCAGGTAAACAGGTCAATCATCGCTGAACTCACTGGGTTCTTGTGCCACTAGTTCTTCTCTCACCGAATTGGATCCCTTTTGAAAGTCGAGAGTTTTTTTTATTCCTAAATTCCTACGACAACCGAGCTGATCTTTGTGACATCTCTGCATTTGAAAGCATTAAAAGGCCAGTAAACATGTTCAATCAGTCACTCTGGATGCATAACCCTGCGCGTTAAATGCGATTAGACGGCAGTATCATGGCGAGATCCGTTTCCACAAAGACCTGTCCCGCCTGCTGCCAAATCTGAATTTTGGTGCTGCTTCAGTGTCAATCGGACGACTCCTTCAGACGTACGCACGGCAAGGATGCTGAAAAAAAAAATGCTATACACGTGCCAGCGGGCAGTATCAGCAAACAGCTTCCTCATCGGATTCCAGTCTACAACTACAAGTGATGAGGCTTACGTCTAATGTGTGTGCTTGCTAGCATTAGCAGCAGTACCGGCAGTGAAGTTCCTTGGGGCAACGCAACACAACACAATGAATTTCTGATGCTGCCAGCTTGGCAATGCAGGTGACCTTCAGTTGCGCCATCTGCGGCAGGTATGGTCTCTCCACCCGCCCGCCGCACTCACCCCCCGCCGCCGCCGCCACGCCCCTCCCCGCCGGCTCGACCAGCCCCTGGCGAGCCGCCCACGCTCCTGCGCCGCCCCACCCACTGCGCTGCTCCCTGTTCCCCACCCGCTGGTGCTGCATGGCGCGCGGATCTGGGGGATTTCCTCGAATCCCCGCCGCCGCCGCCGAGATTTGGGCGGCCCTGCCCGGACCCCGTCGACTTCGTCCCGGCCACCCCCTCTCCGAGTCCCCGCCATGTCGACGCGCCGACGTACGCTGACGTGGCCAAGCGCGCTCCAGCTGCTCCCATGGCGCCCCGAGGTCATCCTCACCTACCTGCGAATGGCCGCGCTCCGCTTTCTACTCCGCCGCGGAGTAACCCCGGGCGCCCCCGACAGTCTGCGCGGCGCTGGCCTGCCACTGCCCAGGCCCATGGCGCGCCTCCACTCGCCGTGCCTGCTGGGCGCCGTCCCTTCCAACACTCGCCGGAGCCGGGCTGGACCTTTGTTGAGCGCAAGAAACAGAGGAAGAGCTCAAGCGTGGCGGCTGGGCGACGCGACGGCGCGTATGCAGGGCGGCACACGGCTCCTTGTACGGCGACGCCCTCCCCCCGCCCTTACCCCTCCGCGGCGCTACTGGCTTTCATGAAACACACTCGAGGCAGGTGCTTCATCTGCCTTGCCCCGGACCACCGCGCCGCCCGCTGCCGCGACCCTTTCCGGTGCTTCCACTGCCTCCGCTCGGGGCACAAGGAAGCTCGCTGCCCCGACCGTCGCCCACCACGCCGCCGGCCGGATCCACCCCCGCGTCGTCCCGCCTCGCCTCCACATCGCCCAACCCCGCCTCCACGCCGCCAGCCCCAACACTACAAGGCTACGGCGCCACCGGTTCGTCGGGACCGCGGCAGGGAAAGCTCTCGCCTGCGGGGCCCGATCGGGTCGCGCGATTCAACGCCATTGCCACCTCCGCCACCGGTCTCTGCGACAACCAAGCTGTCGCGCCTTGGGGATCCGGCCACCAGGCCTGAGGAGGAGTTCCTCTTTGTGCCCCTCTCATTCGGTCTGAAGAAGAAGGCCCATGAGTGGGAGGGCACGGCGCTGGTCGTCACGGCCATGAGCGCGCCGGCCTCGACTGGCGTCCGTGAGGTGGAAGCTGTCATCCTCGATGAAATGTGCCTCCACCGCGGTGAGGTTGCCGTTTTCCGCCACCAGCCGCAACCTTTCCTCATAAAGTTCGCCCATCGTCGGCACGCAGAGGAGGCTGCAGCTATGCAGTGCATCAAGCATCACGACGTCGTGCTTAACGTCTGCCCATGGAGAAACCGGGAACCGCCTCTGGGCGCGGTCATGCCTTTTCGGGTGCGGCTTTGTCTTGAGGGAGTTCCACCACACGCGTGGTCGTCGGACATCGTGGAGCGTCTCATTGGTCATGCCTGCGCCCTCGATTGCATCGACACCAACCTTCTCCACCCCGACGACACCAGAACCATCGACCTTTGGGCCTGGACGCCCAACCCGAGTCGGATTCCCAAGAAGCTGTGGGTCGTCTTCACAAACAGGGAGATGGTCACCGTCTCCTCCACGCCGCCGGCACCTTGGCAACGGGGCCCCAAGTTCCGCGTCCTCCTGCACCTGGAATGGATCTACGACTACACGACGGTCCCCATCGACGGCTTGGGTAGCGGTCAGGCAGGGCCGGTACCAGAGAAGCGGGAACTGCACTGGTCGCTGGGCGCGGTGGATGGGGAACCCACCTCGGTGCCGGCGTTCCCGCCGTTCAACGTGCCTCCTCCAGTCTGGACGGTGCGCCAAGACGGCAGCGGAGATGGCGCCCTTGGCCAGCACACCGGCTCTGGGCGCCATGAAACGCTGAGCGACGTTCGCTCAGGACACCACGACGGCCCGCGCGACGAGCGCTGGCAGGCTCGTCCCGAACAGCACGACGGCCAACGCGACGCTGGGCGCCAGTCGACGCGCTACGATAACGACCACCCGTGTCGCGGGTGGGAGCGACGCTGGCGTCATCATCAAGATGATGAGGAGGACGACGACAGAGCGGACAGGCGCGAACGGCAGGCCCGGCACGTTCGTGATGCCAGGAACACGTGCGAGGAGCCGGTGTTCCGTGAGCGTGAGCGCTCCCCACGTCGCCACCAGGGAGGCGCCTACCATGGGGGCAAGCGTCGAGATGCCTCCCCATCAGTGCCGTTGGGGAAACTACCGGATATACAGCAGCTGAAGGCCCAGCATGCGGCGGAACTACAGCTCCTCTTCAAGAACCAAGCTACTTGCATCAAGAATGTGGTCGACAACCTCCTCAAGAACCACACCGGCCAGCTGAACCACGACGTCATTGTGCAGGCCATGGAGGACTATGTCCACAAGGCCATCCTGTTGGCCGACAAACTCAGCACCACTCAAGGGCATGAAGCCTTGTTCGCTGCCGCTGATGTGGTTGTGCCAGGTCCCGCTACAGGCCTGTGCTGCCAAGCAGGAAGGGGCCAACCGGACATCCCAGTTGCGGCGGCCTACGCCCGTCTGAAATGCTCCCTGTCTGCTTGCCCCAGGGCTGGCCCCACCATTGATGAAGTGTCGGCGGTGCTCGATGAAATGCAGCTGCGAGGTAGGTCGGCTCCCAGCGGATCCATGCCTTCCTCGGGCATGCCGGCCTCTCCGCGCTCACCGCTCATGCCAGCAACGACAGTTTTGCAGGATGGCAGCGCGCTGCAGGCCAGCGAGGCTACCTTGGGCCTCGATCTCTTCTTTGCCACCCCCCCTCCGCCCCTGCTCGCCCCACGGGGAGGTGCGCGACAGCCCCCAGTTCGACGCCGCCGGACCTATGACATGTCCAAGGTCCGACGGAGCGCCCGGCTGGCCAAGAAGCCGGCTATCCCGATGCTGAAGCGAGCACAGATCAACCTGTGCCGGCAACTTGGCCTCACTAACGACGATCGCAAACCCGTCGAGCAGGCCCTGATCGACTATGCAAATATGTACAGCGGGCCACTCCCACCCCGGATTGTTGAGGCGCTCTCCGTTTTCTTCGGCATCCACGATGAGCTCACGACCCAGCTTGATGAGGCGATGATGGAGCTGGCTGGCGTGGGGATTGACGACGTCGGCGCTGTGGCCGGAGACGACGACATGTGATCGAACGTGCTGTTGGCCACGACCCCGCGGTGCTACACCAAGTTTTCTATGCATCACAACTACTGTTATTGCTTCCCTTTCAATTCAATTGCATTTGGGTCAACATCATCGCTGCCTCTCTATGGTTTTGGCCGTCTGGCCTGCGGATCATCGTTTTTGACATGACAACGCCAAACCTCGACATTGTTTGCTGGAATGTGAGGGGCTTAAACTCCTCTGCTCGATGCATAACGGTCCATGAGATGATGTCCTCCACCTTCTGCCACATTGCTTGTTTTCAAGAAACGAAGCTTGCCTCCATGGATGGCTCGTTGGCCTCCTTCCTAGGTGGATACAAGCACAATTGCTACACTCATAAACCTGCGGATGGTACACGAGGTGGAATCCTGATGCTCTGGAATGACAACTATGTTCATCTACAAGATATTCACATTCGCCAGTTCTCGATCACAGCCACGGCGGTGCTCAATGAATGCGGCACCAGCTTCCTCATATCCACTGTCTACGGCCCAGCTCGCGACAATCGAAAGGAGGCTTTTCTTAGGGAACTAAGACAGTCCAAGCCGGACGACAACATCAAATGGCTAGTTTTAGGCGACTTCAACCTCATCTACCGGGCTCGCGACAAAAACAACCGCAATCTGAACCTTCGTCGAATGCGGCAATTCCGGGCGGCTCTATCATACTGCGGCCTACACGAAATCCACCTCCAAAATAGGAAATTCACCTGGAGCAATGAAAGACGGCGCCCGACCTTGGTCAAATTGGACAGAGTGTTCTGTAATGAAGGCTGGGATCTCACCTTCGAACAGCACGGTCTACAAGCCTTGGCCACATCCCTCTCGGATCACTGCCCGCTCTTGCTTGCATCCTCATCGGGGCCGCGCAGGCCGCGACCGTTTCGCTTCGAAAATTTCTGGACCAGGATACCGGGCTTCCTTGATGAGGTAAGGGAGGTCTGGCAGCGACCGTCAACACACACCCAGCCCATCCAAATCCTCCACCACAAGCTAGGTGAAACAGCAAGGCACTTGCGGAAGTGGAGCCAATCAATCCTATCCGACGCAAAAATGAAGCTTCACATGGCCCTGGAGATTATCCAAAGGCTCGACATCGCCCAGGAGTGCAGGGAATTGTCTGAGCTAGAATTCCTTTTGCGGAAAGGACTAAAACGACGAGTTATGGGGCTAGCGGTCATAGAGAGAACAAGGAAGCGGCAGGCCTCCAGAATCACCAATCTAAAAGAGGGTGATGCCAACACGCGCTTCTTCCACCTCAAGGTTAATGCACGACGGAGAAAGAATAACATCCTGAGGCTGCAAAAAGAGGCCGGCTGGGCGTGCTCACATGAGGAGAAAGCCTCCGTAGTCAATGACTATTTCAGCGCTATCATGGGTGCTCCGGAGCCACGTACGACAGACTTTAACTGGGCTGCCCTTCATACTAGGCGCTTTGACCTTGCACACCTCGATGCTCCATTCACCACTGAGGAGATTCTAAAGGCAATTTCCCTAACTCCATCGGGGAAGGCACCAGGACCGGATGGCTTCACGGCAAATTTCTTCAAGTCATGCTGGGAGATAATCCGAGGCGATTTGACAACTACCCTTAACAGCATCTATGATTTGCGCTGCCTCAACCTGGACTTGCTAAACTCGGCAAATGTGGTCCTCATCCCGAAAAAGGATGGAGCGGAAAAGATAACCGACTACCGGCCAATCAGCTTAATCCACAGTGTGGCCAAGTTGTTTGCCAAGATGCTGGCACTACGTCTTGCACCGGCGATGAATGATATTATTTCCCAGAGTCAGAGTGCCTTCATTCGGGGTCGCAGTATCCACGACAACTTCCTCTACGTGCGTCACATGGCTAGGCGCTTTCACAGGAATAAAACACCGATGCTCCTAATCAAACTCGACATCTCCAAAGCCTTCGACTCAGTTAGATGGGACTACTTGCTGTCACTCATGCAGCACATGGGCTTCCCAACCAGATGGAGGAACTGGATGGCAGCGACCTTTTCTACCGCGTCATCCAAGGTGCTCCTCAACGGAATACCGGGGCCATCGATTCCCCATGGCCGCGGGTTACGCCAGGGAGACCCGCTCTCGCCGCTACTGTTCATTCTTGCGATTGATCCGCTACAGCGCCTACTCAGCTTGGCTACCGATGCAGGCATACTTAGCAAGATCGCGAGGAACAAGACCAGGTTGCGTGTATCCATGTACGCGGATGATGCTGTCATCTTCCTGAAGCCGGTGAAGCGCGAAGTGGAAGCGCTAAACCACCTTCTGCGACGTTTCGGTGAGGTTACGGGCCTGCACACGAACATCCAGAAAACATCGGTGGCGGCTATCCGATGCGAGCAGATCGACCTTGATAATATTCTCGCTGACTTCCCTGCGGTCAGGACTCACTTCCCAATTAAGTACCTGGGTCTACCGCTAGCAATCCGGCGCCTCAGAAAGGTGGATTTCCAGCCACTTGCAGACAAAGCAGCGGCAAAACTATCAGGGTGGTGGGGTCGCAATATCACCCAAGCAGGAAGGGTAACACTGACAAAATCTGTCTTGTCGACCCAGCCTGTGTATCTCCTAACAGCCATTGCCACTACAAAAGAGGTCCTCGACCTGGTCGACAAACACAGGAAGAAATTCCTATGGGCAGGAGACGATAACATCTCTGGCGGCAAGTGCAAGGTTAACTGGCCAACAGTCGCACGGCCTACCGTACTGGGTGGCGCCGGCCTCTTGGACCTCGAAATGTTCGCTAGGGCGCTGCGACTTAGATGGCTGTGGCAAGAATGGACTGCACCGGACAAACTTTGGGTCGGTTTGGGGACGCCTTGTGATGAGATCGACAGACTACTCTTCGCGGCTTCCACGGAGCTTCGCATAGGTGACGGGGCAAAAGTCTCATTCTGGCATTCAGCTTGGCTAGAGGGGTGTCGGCCCAAGGACCTTGCGCCAGACCTCTATGCGATATCCCGGCCAAAAAATAGATGCCTCAGAGATGCCTTGCTTGGCGACCGATGGATCAGGGACATCAACACAGGGGCGAACTTCACTGCCGCTCACTTCCAGCAACTCGTCCGCCTTTGGGAAGCCTCCCAGAGCGTGCGCCTTGATCCTGAGGCGGTCGACACCATTCATTGGCGTTGGACGGCACACGGAGAATACACGGCAGCCTCGGCCTACAAGGCCCAGTTCATAGGGTCTGTCAAGGGAAACCTACACGCACTAATCTGGAAGCAGTGGGCGCCGCAAAAATGCAAGTTCTTTGCATGGTTGATCATTAAGGACAGGGTGTGGACCTCTGATAGGCTCGCGATTCGGGGATGGCCTAGGAATGCAGTATGTCCACTATGCCGCCGTGACCCGGAAACAGCTCACCACCTCCTCGCCTCTTGCCGGTTCACTCAAAAGCTCTGGAGGCTCATCGCTGCTTGGCTGCAGCAGCCGCAGCTCATTCCGACCAACTGGCATGGCAGCTCTACGGTGCATGACTGGTGGACCCAATTGGGCACCCGACAAGGATTGCCTCGGAAAGCAATGCGATCGCTTCTGCTCCTTGTTAACTGGGAAGTCTGGAAGGAGAGAAATGGGCGAACTTTTGCGCGAAAGCAACTGTCTCCGCAAAATCTGTTCCAGAAAATCAAGGAGGAGGCGCGGTCCTGGGGTGTCGCTGGGGCACGGCACCTCCAGGCATGGATGGAAAACCCTTGAGTTTTGACTCTCCCCCCTCGTTTCTTTTTCTCTGATTTGCTTTTCTGTACAGCGCCTTTTCGTTTTTGTACAGTGCCTCCCAGGGCTTTTGTAAAACTTCTTCTTTATTAATAGAAATGGTGCACAGTCTGTGCCCGTTCGTTCAAAAAAAAAAACACCGCATACTACAGCTCGAGGACGAGGACGGACGGGTCGGCGTCGCTGCTCGCTACTCCACAGCTAGCTGAACGGTGGGCGGTCGGTCTGAAAAGCGGGTAACGAACTAAGGCCATCCCCAACCAAGACACTACTTGTAGTTTTCATAAGCTCCACATCATCAAGAAACTAGTGCTAGACACTACCTCTCCAATGCAAACACTACCCTTTCATATCCAAATTTAATATCACTCATCTCTCATTGTGTCTTGGATATCGTGTAGAAACCATGTCTCATGCAAGACCCAGTTTCCTTCTCTTTCTTCATTTAATCACTTGCCACATCATCTTTTATCCTAGGTGGCAGCTCATTTAATTCTATGAAAACCACCCTAGTCATTGGGTTGGGATGGCCTGATGGATTGAGCATTTAACTGTCG
>CM014278.1:80188792-80198806 GCA_004135705.1 Alloteropsis semialata
GCCTCGTGATGACCAAGTGCCTTCGGGGGAACTGCCTCGTGATGAACAAGGGCGTACAGGAGAAGTTGTTGCAGAAGAGGATATTTGGGAGGAGACAGAGCTTAGAAAAAAGTATCCAGTCAAAATAAGGCCATGCTATAGGGATGTTAAAGGCGCCAAGTCGACGACTCTGTGGTACTCCCAAGAACAGTTCATGCCTGAGAACCAAGTCAAAGAAGTACCAGCAGCGGTTGGGACGAGTAATCGCCGACCGGCAAAGAAGTATCCAAATGTTGACAATGTCAAATGGACAAAGAAAGTCCCCAAAGAATATCAAAGAGGCTGCTCCTTCCTACCAAACGCTATCATTCAAGACCTACCACTTGGAATGAAAAAGTTCCATGATTGGTACTTGCATGCTACAGCGCATAAAGGGATCGATTTCATATCAGCAACCTATCCTCCCGGTACATTCGGAGGCTTCGTGGGGACTATTGGTTGTGGCTTCAACGACATCCAGACAATGTATCACCTTGGATCTATGGACGCGAATCTAGTTGACATGTGGTGCCTGTAAGCCCTTTTCCCTCTTCATATTGTATGATTGCAATATTTCGATATTGTTGCAACTAATGCAAGCCGTGATTCGCAGGTACCAAGCTCACCTTGCAAAACAACTTCCAAGTGTGAAAGTTGGGTACATAGATCCTCAAGTAATATCACAGTCCCTGTTTATATATCCCAAGGGATGGGCACTGGATGGCAAAGAGTTAGCAGATGGAAAGACCACTCAGGAAAAAGAGAAAATCCGGCAGAAGGCACTCAGGGAGGCGGCCATTGGTGTTGTGGCGACCATAGCCATGTGTTTCAAAAATCTCCAACATAACAAAACAATATGGCTACCATACCACTTTGGGTAAGTTCAACTATATACATAGTTTTTTTTATAATACATATTATATGGAAATGAACTAATCGGTTTTCTATGATTGAATTCATGCAGTAACCATTGGATTGCTATAGCCGTTGATCTCAGTCACAGCATGGCGTGGGTCTGTGACTCAGCCGACTTCGACGTGGCGACATACAAAGACTTCATAGCGATTCTTAAGACGTATATCATACTATCCTGTTATATATTTATACATAACCTTCTAACCTCCACCTTTTGATACTAACAAGCTGCTTTTGCGAAATCGTTTCGAACAGGGCGTTCAGGCACTACGTTAAGGAACATAAAGGGATACACCATCCAGAGAGGAAGGATGTCCTTTGTGTCAAAACAAAAGTTTGTGTAAGTATGACCTACTATAATACTGCATTACGAAAATGCTGTTATATGAATTTGCTAATAACACATGTATATGTGATACACACAGTGTCCCAAGCAGAGGCCCGGAAGCGTACATTGTGGATATTATGTGTGTAGTCTGATTAGTAACACCAATATCTACCGGAGACACCCAGCCGATGTAAATGCTCAGCCCTCTATCTAAATGCACTCTCTCTCTCTAAATTTGCTCACAAACTTCATATGCTCACTATCTTTTTATATATATATATATATGCTCATTTTGTAGTTTCCAGAAGAGGCAGGTACAGGTAGGCATAGGGACCCTGTTGAAGATGACAAGCTCTTGGAAATCGTCGGCGATCTTTGTAATTTCATATTGGATGAAATTATAAGCAGCAGAGGCGCATTCCATGACCATGCATCCGAGTTGGCGAGTAATCCAAAGTTTCAACATCTTCGTGAGTGGGAAAGGCTAGGCTTGGGAAGGTGAACTTTGAGGAATTGTGAATTATTGAACTTGTGACTTTGTGTAATATTGAACTTTGAGACCTTGTGATTATATGTATGTGAATGATCATGTGAATTATTACACTTTGAATTATATATATGTATGTGAATTATTGGACTTTGAGTTATGTGAATTATATATACTCTGTGGATTATATTATATTCTGTGGATTATATTATATATTTCTGATTTACTTTTTTTTGGCTGGGAACTGAGATTAGGGGCGGGTAAATAACCAGCCGCCCCTACAGATAACATAGCAGGGGCGGCTATGTCTCCAGCCGCCCTTAATGTTTATGAGCAGCAAGGGCGGCTGGAAATGCGACCGCCCTTAATGTTTATTCGCAGCAAGGGCGGCTGGAAATGCGACCGCCCTTAGTTAAAACCGCCCTTATTGATTTATCAGTAATCCAGCCGCCCTTACAGTTCTTACCACTGTAAGAACGGTTGATTAAGGGCGGCTCGTAAAACCGCCCCTACAGAGGCTTACGAACCGTCCCTACTGAAACTTTCTGTAGTAGTGTCTGCCATAGGATTACAGAAAGAGCTCGAGCTTGCTGAGGATTTGGGCGGTACGGGTGGCCTCACTGTGAAGATATTTGTTTTTTTATCAACTGAGCTTGCTGAGGATTTGGGCGGTACGGGTGGCCTCACTGTGAAGATATTTGTTTTTTTTATCAACTGAGAAGATAAGGTTGCATGTGGAAAAACAAAAAGAAAATAAATAAAATGATAGAGACCAACAAATAGGGCTCACTGATTGCTACAACTAACGTTGTTAAAAAGACATCAATCCCTCAATATGAATCCCTCCAACCAAACAAAAAACTGGGATGACTCCATCCCTTCAACCAAACATGAGAAGGGATCGTGCCATCCTAAAAACCTGGGACGGGACCGTCCCATCCTCTCGTGTCCTCCAACCAAACACACCCTTAGCGTCTGCTAGAGCGGATTTGATTGCTAGGCATGGTCGCTTTCTTGCTTTCTCCACGAGGTGTGGTTGGGTGTTGGAGCGGTTTTTAAATTCATTCTCTCCTCCGGCACAGATGGTTGGAAGTTGGAACGGTTTTTTAATTTCATTCTCTCCTCCGGCACAGATGGTTGGAAGTTGGAACGGCGGCACGCTATCGTGACAACATTAGCCTGGACCCTGTGCTGTGTACGTGCTTATATTTTTCGCGGGTAGTGTTTGTATTTAGGCCAGGCCAGTTTCATTCATTGCAAGTTTCATTGCATAACTACCTAGATTAAACTAGATAACCGCGTGCTCATTGAGTTTTATCCTCCCACGTCTGATGAAACTCTCTCTTTCTCTCTCCTCGCCATGTCAGCGGAATCGATAATTTGACATAGCATTTAATGCCACGAAACTCCCATTGAGACTGGCCTTATATAACAGAGTGTTAGTCAGTCAACAGCTATGAATTCAGCATTTTAAAGAATGCAATCAACATGATCGAGATGACTCTCGTGTACTGGGGTTCTTCCATCTTCCGCCAGACGCACGCTGTTAGACGAGATGATCTCTCCGGTAATTTTCGACTAGCAAGGTGGCCTGCGTAAATAGCGCGGGAAGCTAGTATTTGTTTTTAACAAACGGATTTTGAGTTCAAATTAATAGATGAAAATAATTTTATTTAATTGTATTATTGTAATTATTTTATCCTATAAACCCAGAGTAATATATCATAATTTTTGTAACATGAATTCAAGTGAGAAGGAAATTACTTATATAGAATTTATTTTGTTTTTAGCATGACTATATTTTTAAAATTTCTAAATAGCAATGCATATTTTTGGTTGAAAGTTGTAGTGATGTTGATAAATTATATTTTCATGTTTATATGGAGATATAGGTTATTGGCTCAATTTATACCATTTTCGGTTATAGTTAGAATTTAACTTTGAGTTTGAATTTGAAACCTTAATGGGCAATAGATGCATCACTTTTGGTTTTTGTCCTATGAATACCATTACCGTTTAATTTTTAGTTTAATTTAATTTTGAGTTTGATTTTGAGATGTAGGTTATTGGCTCAATGAGTACCATTACCATTTTTTTATTTTATTCCTCCAATATCCAATTGCTATAGCCTCATGCATGCTTGTTGAGTAATTGGCCCTCACTATGTGTGGTCTCTTCATTTGGTTGTGTTCCTGTCTCCATCACGTCTTTTTTCTCATCTTTCTTCTACTCTATTAGTTACTCAAAGCACTTATATTTGAAGGACACAAGTCCTCGTCTCTCACGTTTATCTTCAATCAGATTTTAAACATTTTTATATTTTAAAAATAAATGCATATAGTTTTGTTTCTAATAGTATCATTTATTTACTTTTCTGTATGGATCAAACTAAGGTAATATCTATGTTTTTCTCACTATTTTTGTTTTACGCATGCTTTCATAATAATTTTTTATACATTCATTATTGCAGTTGACATGGTATAACCTTCTTCTTTGAACTCATCCTCTCTCTGTTTATGCTCCAAAGGGATTTTACCCGTTATGACACAATCATTGAAGATGTATTCCTAACGCTTAACACTTTACCATGAATGTTCTTTCCTCTTTCTGAACACAACCTTCAGCTTGATATGGATGGATGTGCACGTCAAGTTTCGATTTTCATGTTGCTTTGTTCTGGATCTTATT
Organism: Alloteropsis semialata; assembly: GCA_004135705.1. Classification (NCBI taxonomy): domain Eukaryota; kingdom Viridiplantae; phylum Streptophyta; class Magnoliopsida; order Poales; family Poaceae; genus Alloteropsis; species Alloteropsis semialata. Next base: position 80,193,229 of record CM014278.1, read on the forward strand.
AGAACTCTGCACGTAATTGCATCATCTATCATTTCTTTTGTCCTAATTTTTTCAGATCTCATTGCTCTATTAATCGCAATACTACGTAGCAAGACATCACCATATTTCTACTTCTCATTGTTGCTATTAGTTTATCACCATGCCTTGGTTGCCACGTTAGGATGATACTCGGCCTTGACTGCCTAATTCTAATAGGATCGTGTATTGGCTATGACAAGAGTCTATAGTCGTGGTATAATTGTTGTGCTTCTAGTATTTGTATAAGTAAAATTCTTTAAAATAAATGAAATAAAATACTATTTTTATTTTTTCTTGTATTATATTTATTTGTCTTTTGCATGTAATTTTTATTTTTCTACCTTCTTCCAAATTCATATATAATACTACTAACTATCTATTGTTAATCGAATTTAACAAACTTATTGAAATAATTTGAATGATTTATATTATCTTTTAAATCAATATTGTATATTAGTTTTTAGTAGCATGGTAATTTTAGGTCCTATATCAAAATTAAGCTTTATTTGCATCCATTAAATTCTTTAGTAATTACATTTGATTCATGCTAATAAAAATATGTAATATTTTTTAATAACCATACTAATAAAAAATATATAATATTGTATTTAATTAGTCTGTATCCAATTAGTTCTTTGTTAATTGTATTTGGCACATACTTTTTATTTAGCTATATATTGCTTCCAAATTCACACACTAAACAACTATTAGCCTTCAGCCACATCATTGCTCAATTTTCACAACTCGTTGCTGCCTGCCCGCTGCTAGCCAGACTCTCACACACATCACGGCTTGAATAGCTGCAAATTTAGACACAAAAACCGTTGTATGCTCGGTTTCTCTGAGATGCTCCCGAAAAAAGTTGTGCATGAGTCTTGAAAAGTCGCCAATTTCTACCAACGTCTTGGCTCCGTTGACAACTATATATGCTGCCCCTTCGCACGGGCTACACAGCCTTTACATGGCACATAGGAACCCTTCGGTGGTCACATCGTTCGCGCCACCTGTGATACTTTTTGCGTTGATCTTGCATGACTGCTAATTGATCCACCGGAAGTTAAAAATAAATAAAAATTAGATCAATGTTTTATTTGCATTTTCATTTAGGCTCCGTTTGGATGTAGATATGGGAGGCCTTGGAATTGAATTGGGATGAATACCAAATCAGCCATGGTATTGAAATTAGCCTCGATTCAAAATCTGTTGTTTGGATGACTATTGCATTGCCTTTTGGAATCCTAGGGAGTAGTCCAATTCAATACATGTTTGGATGTACAAAGAGTGGAATTGAAATTTGGTCACCTGCCATGCTCGTCGCGCCGCCCGTCCTTCGCCGGCGATGTCTGGTCCTGCCTCTCCCTCGTGACGCGGTGAAGAAGAGGGCCTGCGAGGAAGAAGAGGGGGCGCCGGCCGCGTGGAAGAAGAGGGGTGCCGGACGGGAGGAGGAGGAGGGGCGTCGGCTGCGACCCGCGAGGAGGAGGAGGGGCGCCGGCCGGAGTTGGGGACGAAGCAGTGGCCGGAGTTGGGGACGAAGTAGTGGCAGGGAGGGGCGGCGCAGGTCGCCGGCCAGCGGAGGGATGCAGGGAAGGGCCCGCGGGTGCTACAGGCGGATGCCGTGCGCCACCGGAGTTGAGGATGCATCGACGGGTGGAGTGGAGGAAGAAGGCGAGTGAGAAGGGAGGTCCGGTGCTCGCCGAAGGTGCCGGCGATGAGGGAGGACGGGAGGAACTCGCGGGATCTTGGAAGGGCCGGCAATGGTGGACGACCTCACCAGATCTTGGAAGGGCCAGCGATGAGGGAGGGAGTTCGCTAGGTCTTGGAGAGCTGACGATGGGGGAGGAGCTCGCCGGATCTTGGAGTGCCGGCGATGGGGGTGGGAGGGGGGGGACCTCGCCGGATCTTGGAGGGAGCATGCCGGGAGGGGCGATGGGAGTGCGGGCCGCTGAATACAACGCAATACGGAGGGCGCTGGCTCTGAATTGGTGGAAGGTGGGCGCAAGAGAAACGAATGCCGCGCGGTATTGAGCTTTATTTCCGTTTCCCAATTCGAAGGACACCCAAACAGCTAGTATTGGTGGCCGCAAATTCCAATTCACGATTCCACGCTCGAATACCGACATCCAAACGGCCCCTTAGAGTTATTACCGTATTCGACGTGGACACTTGTTGCTAATTTTTTTTATTCCAAAATTAGATATTACTAATCATTTTTATGAGAACTGTTAGGGGTAAGGTAGACTATTAGATATACATTAAATCCAACGGTGTATATTCTTTTTGTTTTGGATTAACGTGAGAATTTCTAGGCCCTCTCGCCGAACATGGTGGCTGCTAACTTTTAGGGGTAAGGTAGACCGTTAGATATACATTAAATCCAATGGTGCATATTCTTCATTATTATGAAAATATTTAGGGGTAAAGTAGACCATTAGATATACATTAATCAAATGGTGTATATTTTTTTCTTTTTTTGGATTAACATGGGAATTTCTAGGTCCTCTCGGCGAACATGGTGGCTTCTAACTTTTAGGGATAAGGTTAGACCATTAGATATACATTAAATGCAACGGTGGTTATTCTTTTCTTTTTAGATTAACGTGGAAATTTCTAGACCCTCTCGACGAACGTGGTGGCTTCTTTTAACACTATTGTATTGGTGGCTTCTAACTTTTAGGGGTAAGGTAGATCGTTAGATATACATTAAATCTAACGGTGCATATAACATGATGACTTCTAATTTTTAGGGGTAAGGTAGACCGTTAGATATACATTAAATCCAACGGTGCATATAACATGGTGGCTTCTAATTTTTAGGGGTAAGGTAGACCGTTACATATATATTAAATCCAACGGTGCATATTCTTTTCTTTTTTGGATTAACGTAGGAATTTCTAAGCCCTCTCGGTAAAAGTGGTGGCTTCTTTTAACACTATTGTATTAAGATAATAGATAGATAGATAAATGCTGGTCAAAGTTGAAGTCAAAAAAATCAAAGTGTCAATGGAGGGAGTAAGTCCACGATAGCATGGCAGCAAGCTTTAATTTGAAAATGAATGTACTTGCATTCGACCATATGTGATATGTCCGAGTATTTTTAGTGTCGTGTCCTCCTAAAATTAGCTAACCTAGCGCTGATCTGAATAGCTAGGAGCATATATGGAGGACGATTATTGTATATCGTGCAACATGGTTGATACGATCCATTTTGGTGCTTATTTGATAATTTTATTGCGCATTGTATTTCCATGGATCATTAGTACTTGCTTACCTTGGAATGAACCCACTCTATATTCATTACTACAAAAAACATTTGTAAGAGGCAGGGTTTTTTTTTAGGGGCGGACTTTGAGGCGACGCGCCCCTACAAATGCGCGCGCGCTACTGTAGCTAAGGGCCGCCCCTATAGATGCATTTCTAGGGGCGGGTCATGGCATGGTCCGCCCCTAGAAATGCATGTTTGTAATTCTTCAATTGAAATTTGAGATTTTTCAAACGACCTCGGATGGAAAAACAGTCAAAATAAAAGTTGTAGATCACAATGAGATATGAAACTTTGTAGTTGACAACTTTTTCATTTGAAATCATCTTGTCAACGAAAACTAAATTTTAATGTTCTCAAATTTGAAATTCAAATTCTGTAAACGACCTCGGATGGAGAAACTACCAAAATGAAACTTGTAGATTTCAAAAAGTTATGAAACTTTGTAGTTGACAATTTTTTAATTTGAAATCGTTTAGGGCCTTAAACAAGCAATTTACACTCGGTTTCGTATAATATGGTAGGAACCAAAACAACATCTAGTCACAGGTGAGAGTGTGGTGCAGTGGTAGAGGAGGCTACGCGCGAGGCAGAGGTCGTGAGTTCGAATCCCACCAGCCGCGGAGCGCGCGAATTTTACGCGAAGAATTGCGCGACTTGCGACTTGATGGCTTGGATGGTTGGAGTCCTTCCCACATTAAAATAAATTTTTTTTGCTATTTTTTCCGATTTATTACTGATCGGCAAAAAGAACTTCAGGGGCGGGTGATGGCATGACCCGCCCCTGAAAACACCATCTTCAGGGGCGGGTGATGGCATGGTCCGCCCCTGAAGATGGTTTCCAGGGGCGGGTAATGGCATGGTCCGCCCCTAGAAATACGTTTGTTGGGGCGGGCTACTAACCCGCCCCTGCAAATGGCCATTTTTAGCAGCCAAAAGCAGGGGCGGATTTCGGCGCCGCCCCTAGAAACGTGTTTTTACCCGCCCCTACAAACGTTTTTTGTAGTAGTGATTGTTTTTTGTTTGAGTCAAATGAGAGCCCATTTAGGAGTCAACGTATAGTAAGATAAGAGTCAATTTTGTGTCCGAAACATAACTCAATTTTTTCACTTTTTAAATTAATGTGAGAATTTGTAGACCCTTAGATTTACATAAAATCCAACGTTGCATAATTTTCTCTTTTTTCGATTAACGTGAAAATTTCTAGACCCTCTCGGTGAACGTGGTGGCTTCTTTTAACCTTGTTGTATTAAGATAATAGATTTCACAAAAAATATCGGACATGCAAAAGATAAATATCAATTTCGCAACTATTATTTTTGCTTGTTGCATTCGGTGGATGTTCTATGAAACAAGGTGTGTCATGTTACGGCGGGAATTTTCCGTCCTAGAGTCGGATTGAAGTTAGCTAAAATCTTTATGCATGTGTTTTAATGTTGCTAGAGGCAATTTCTAATGTTGTACGGTTAACGTCAGATGGTGCAACGGACCATCCGAAAAGACATTTCCACACCGGACGTCGTCCGGGCTCTGACTAGCCGTGCTCTAAAATCTAAGTAGATGGCTGGCATACATGTAGCCGCCCTAAACAAATGCAAAATCTACAGAAAATATAACATAATACATGTTACGAATTAGGGGCTGTTTGTTTCCCACCTAGCTTATGAGTCAAGGGCACTCTGGTAAAAGGCTATCATGGACCACTCAAATAATCTCGAATAAGCTGCATAAGGGTAGCTTATTTCAGATTATTTGATGGTCCATGATGATCTTTTAACATAATAAATATCTTTGGTTCATAAGCTAGATTATATAATCTATGTGGAAATAAACATTAACTAACTTGAAGATAACCTAACCTAACCAAATACATACCTGACAAACTAAGCATGCCCGTCGCCATGACAACTGGATTAGTCCATATTACGATATTCCACTACTTGCTCGACACGAACACATGAAATGTTGGACCTGGCTATTAGCTGCTGTACCCCTCTATACGCCGTGTGTCTGCTGACCTTTTAACCGCATGCATGGTTTCCTTAGATGGCCACTGCAGAAATATTTTAGTTTGTTCTCCCAATAGAGACTATTATCTATATGTGTAGTTGATCAGTCCTTTTCTATACTTTGAATTTATGCAGAGACTTTTATCTATATGTATAGTGCTGATCAGACCTTTTCTGTACTTTGAATTTATGCAGAGATCTCAAATCGGACTTTGGAACATAGTTTTCAACAATCCAACAAATAAAGTTACACGTTACTTCACAGAGACAAATTCCAAACCAACGAAACAAA
>CM014278.1:80201540-80221066 GCA_004135705.1 Alloteropsis semialata
GCAGCGCCGAGGGCCCGTAGCCCCGCTGCCGCCACCGGCCTGCAGGGCCGCTGCCGCCCGCGGGCCTCGACGTTCCGGCTTCGGTATGCCACTTTTTTCTCTAGTACACAATTTCAAGTCGATTATCTTATGGTGTTCATCTTAGCGCTAGGTTTGATATGAAATTATGAAATTTGGCTTGCATTGTGGTGGTGGTTACGTGGTATGATTTGGTGTAGTTATCTATCAAGTTTGTGTATGTGGTTGTCGGCCATCGTGCCGTTGTTCTGTTGCAGGTTATGGAAACCTCACCGTGCAGGGGAGGTGCTGCCGAAATTTTAAATTATTGACAAGATTTTTTTTCAGGATACGCCGCCGCCGCAGCCGGCACCTGACGTCGCCATCGCCATCGACGCCGCCCGTGGCCCTCGACGCCAGCGTTGCCCGCGACCCGCGACCCTCGACCCTCGTGGCCCCCTTCGTCACCTTCGTCGACTCGTCGCGCCAGTGAGGTATAAAAGAGCCCTCTTTCCATATCATATCATGTTCTTAGGTCACGTAACCCAGTTAGGTGTCTCCCGTTCGGAAGAGATACGGTTGGAAATATGCAGATGTTTGCATATTTATGACCGTATCTGTTTCGAATTGTCCACATTTTTTGGACAGCCCGAGGATGCGTAGCTGAGGTTAGTTTCCATGCGGCACTCCGATTCGACAGAATTTCGGCAGCATCTCCCCGTTGTTCTCCGGATACACAATCTCCCTGTCGGGACGTGTATTTGGAGAACAGCGGGGAGATGCTGCCGAAATTCTGTCGAATCGGAGTGCCGCATGGAAACTAACCCCAGCTACGCATCCTCGGGTGGGATTAGGACCTATCTTCACCTACTAGACATTATAGTCATCGTTTAGATGCAATTGATTTTTATATTACTCATTGATATGCTAAAGGATGGATGACCGTGAGTGGATGTACACGGGCTGGTCACGTGGGGGTGACTTGACCATGGATTGGATTAAGAAGACCGAGTCTTTCTTGGATCAAGCATTTGCAAAGGTTAGAGGAGCGTCTACCACTTGGTGTCCCTGCAGCAAATGTGGAAACACGCATCGACAAACAAAGCAGGTCATGACCCAGCATCTTTGCAAGTATGGATTTACGAGGGACCAAACCAGGTGGACCTATCATGTGCCAGCCGATCGCGCGAGAGACGATGTCGTGAGACAACGCATCGAGGAGCACGATGCTGACGCCGGGATAGCAGACATGTTAGATGACTATCATGAAGCACACATCGATGAAGAACGCAGAGAAGAGGAGCCAGAGGCAACCGCAAAGGCGTATTATGACATGTTGGCTGCGGCACAACAACCCCTTCACGAACATACCACTGTTTCTCATCTGGATGCTATTGCACGCCTAATGGCCGTAAAGTCTCAGTTTAACCTGGGTCGAGACGCCTTCGATGTTATGGTGACTGTTTTTGGCAGCCTGCTTCCGGGTGGTCACATTCTACCAAAAAGCATGTATGAGGCACAGAAACTCCTTCGTGCACTTAAGATGCCATATGAGCAGATTCATTCTTGCCCGAAGGGATGCATCTTGTTTAGAAAAGAACATGCAGAAGCAAAGTATTGTCCAAAGTGTAAATCCTCTAGGTTCCTGGAAGTAGACTCAGGTGATGGTCATAAGAGGCAAAGCACAGTCCCCGTGAAAATCTTACGGTACCTTCCCTTCATACCGAGGATCCAACGGCTTTACATGACCGAGGAATCCGTGAAACAGATGACATGGCACAAGAATGGACGTCGATACAATCCCGACAAGCTGGTACATCCATCCGATGGTGAGTCATGGACGCACTTCGATTCGATTCATCATGATAAAGCTCTCGAGGCTCATAATGTACGTGTTGCACTGGCAACAGATGGGTTCAATCTTTATGGGATGATGGCTGCCCCATACACTTGTTGGCCTATGTTCGTTATTCCCCTTAATCTTCCGCCCGGCGTACTCTTTCAACGACAGAACATATTCCTGTCATTGATAATTCCTGGATATCCGGGGCATAATATGAGTGTGTACATGGAGCCTCTGATAGATGATTTGGTTCGTGCTTGGGACGAAGGGGTATTGACATACGACCGAGCTACGAAGACAAACTTCAAAATGCATGTTTGGTACGCATACTCACTGCATGACATGCCGGTGTATGGGTTATTCTGCGGCTGGTGTGTTCACGGGAAGTTCCCATGCCCAGTATGCAAAACAGCTGTGATGTTCATTTGGTTGAAGGAAGGTGGCAAATATTCTTCGTTCGACAAACATCGACAATTCCTCCCTCTTGAACATCCATTCAGACAAGACATAAGAAACTTTACGAAAGGTGTCGTAGTTAACGATCCTGCACCACATATGATGATAGGTGCCGAGGTTCGTGCTCAGTTAGATGCTCTCGCGGTCAATGTAAAAGATGGAGGTTTTGTAGGGTATGGTGTGGAACATGCGTGGACTCAGAAGTGTGGCTTGTGGAGGCTCCCCTATATGGATGATATTCTTCTTCCACATAACATTGATGTCATGCACAGTGAGAAGAATCTGGGCGAGGCACTTTGGGGTACAATCATGGACATTGCCGATAAGACAAAGGACAATGTGAAGGCTAGAGTTGATCAAACGAGGTTATGCAATAGACCAAAAATGGACATACCGCCTCCTAAAGGCGGCGGCAAGCAATGGAAAAAGCCTAAGGCCGATTACGTCCTGACGAGGAACCAAAGGAGGGAAGTACTAGCATGGTTTCAAACGCTAAAGTTTCCTGATGGGTATGCAGCGAATCTGAGGAGGGGAGTGAACTTATCTACTCTGCGAATCAATGGGCTCAAGAGTCATGACTACCACATATGGCTTGAGCGCCTTATTCCGGTGATGGTTCGAGGCTATGTCCCTGAGCATATTTGGCTAGTGCTGGCAGAGTTGAGCAATTTCTTCCGCCAGCTTTGTGCTAAGGAGGTATCTCGGTCCGTGATTGCAGACATGGAAAAAATGGCTCCTGTGTTGCTCTGTAAGTTGAGATAGACTTAACCGAAGCCATCGGAATGGAAGTGGACAATGAAAGGCTTGTTGACGAGGATGCCGGAGATGAGGTTCAGAATGCAATGGACTTAGAATTACTTGAGCGATTACGTTTAGGCAATGACAGTGATAATGATAATGTTCCTCCTTTGGAACACAACGCCGATTATATCGAAATGCGTGATAGTGATGATGAGGATTATGGTGTAGCTAATCTCGATCATGATGATTATTTTTAACACATGTAAGTAATTCCATGTTAAATTTACTAGTTGTACTAATTTATTTACAAATTGTACTAATTTATTTTCTAGTCGTACTACTACATTTCTAATTGATGTACTAATTGACTTACTCTTTTTAAATGCAGGTGATTGAATAAAGATGGTGGGGTGCAACCCGTTGAGGTCGGTTAACTCGCTTTATAAGAGAGTTACCGGCAGAGTTGAGGACTCCGGGACGGCTGGAGGTGACGCTGAGGACTCCAGGACGGCTCGAGGGAGAGGCCAGAGTCGAGGGAGACCCAAGGGTCGAGGGAGAGGCAAGGGAGGAGCGAGTTCCTCGGCGCCTGCATCTGAGGACTCTGGCACGACACAGGGGAGGAGGGGGAGGAAGGCGAGGCCCTCGCTTATGTCACCAGTTTCGGAGTCGTCTGAGGAGGAGGAGGTTCCTTCTGTGCACGGCTCTGAGGAGGAGGAGCAGGGTGGGGGAGGAGGAGCAGGGGGAGGATGAGCAGGGGGAGGGTGAGGAGGAGGGTGAGGAGGGGGGCGAGGAGGGTGAGGAGGAGGCGACAGGAGGAGGAGCGTATACGTGGGACCACTACATCGCCGTCTTTGATCAACCAGACCGGGAAGGCAGGTTTTTCAACACCAAGACGGGGCGCGTGGTGGGCGAGCTGTGGGTAAGTCTTCCTCGCACTACATTGCTCAATACATCGCATTCATTTGACATTCTTGAAATAATGACATCGCATCTATGTGCAGGATTTCTTTAGGTGCGAGGAGGGCTCTTTGCAGAGGGCAAATGCGGTGGCTCACAAAGCCTGTTACAAACTGGTCACCGATATGCACTACGAGTCTCGCGTCCAGGCCATCGTGTATTACTATGGGACATACGAGCAATTGAAAGTTAGCAAAGAAGAAGCCAGAAACATGCGGTTGACTAAGCAACAATTCATGATGGTAAGTATCTCATATACTTGATGATGCCCTACTGATTGATGACTAAGGATTAAGTACGTTCAGTTTTATATGTCATGTACTTGATGATGTGGAGGCGGTTCCTTGGTGGTGCGTCCAGCACATTCAGTGCTGGGAAATGATCGTGGACAAGTGGCTCGCGGAGGAATGGGAGGAGATCCACAACGCTGCCCGGGAGCGGCGTTTGATGATGCCAGGTGCACCACACCATCAAGGCAACCTTAACACCGAGGAGTACGCGGCTAGATGGGTACGTGAATTCATTTCTTTATTCTAATAGTCAATTCTGATTAATTTGTAACCATCTTGCTGTCGTTTTTGCAGTCGCAAGCACATGGTGGCCAGCCTTGCACCCCGCTCATGGCATATGCTTTGTCCCACAAGGGTAAGGCGAAGTCCGATGTCACCTTCAACCCGCAGGACCCGCCTGAGGCGTACAGCAATCCAACCGTCCACAGCCGCATCAGTGAGTACTCATCGATGGCAAGGAAGGTCCATGGGCCGGATTTTGATCCGACCACCGCTGAGCTTGATGGAGAAGTGATCATGAGGGTGGGAGGAGGCAAGAAGCATGGCCGGTACTGGATGGCCGACAGTACACTCGACACGGCCAGTACTCCCACTCTCTCTCAGATTAAAGCCAGGAGCACGAGCTCAGCCCCGCCCATACGCCCACGGCCGACCGCTACACAGGCCCAGATCGACGCACTCCAGGTAATTTCTGTTGTAACTGTTGTTAATTGATTCGCTTAAATATGTTTTGTCTGGTAACATTGGCATGAAATATTGCAGGCCAGAATGGAGCAAGAGATGAAAGCACGGGAGGAGGAGATGGAGCGGAGGTGGCAGGCCCGGATGGACCAAGAGCTGAGAGCACGGGAGGAGAAGTTGAAGGCAGACTTTCTGCAGCAGCAGGAGGCACCGGATGAGGCTGGATCAAATGGTTCAGTACTTGCAGAGTATTGGGACGTCGTTAGGTCAAGCGCCGCCATCAACGCTATTCGCTCCACCACCTCCTGCGGATGTTACTCCTGTGAGTCACTTGTCAACTTTTGAAGTTTTATTTCCTCATAATGACTTAGAACTTAGAATGACTTAGAAAGAAGCTTAGTGACTTAGAATGACTTAGAAACAAGTTAGTTGACTTAGAATGACCTAAAAACAAACTTAGAATGCTTTTTGTTCGAATGCTTTATCTTTTATGCAGAATCAGTCGGCGGCGTCGAATGATGGGCCCATCGCACCAGACATGTCGCCGCCTCAGCCGCCTCAGTGGATACGGTACGGGCACTTGCCGCAGCTGCCTCCCACCACGTCGTACCAGCAGTGGCCGCAGCCCCCTCAGAGCTCGCCCTACCCGCAGTACCCTCACGGCTCGCCCACCTGGCCGCCGCCGCCGCGCCCACCGCCGTCTCTGTGAGTTCTTTGGACTTGCGCTCTTGTATCGACCTATATGGATTTGTATGGACCTTTTATCGGCTTGTATGGACTTGTATGGACTTCTATGGATTTGTATGGGCTTGTATGAACTACTAGTGGTTGTGGATGAACGATATTTGAGTTTATTTGCATATGTGGATTATTTGACTATATAAACTGTCTGTGATGGTTATTGTGAATTATAAACTGCCTGTGATGCTTATTGTGAATTATATATGCCTGTGATTTGTATTTGGGGTCTCATTTACCAAAAAATCAAAAAAAAATGGGGGGAAGGCCCCTTTGCCGTGTGCAATGGTGTGGCACACGGCAAAGAGTGGAGCTTTGCCGTGTGCCATAGCCATTGCACACGGCAAAGAGTGGAGCTTTGCCGTGTGGGCACACGGCAAAGCTCCACTCTTTGCCGTGTGCCACGCCGTCAGGCACACGGCAAAGAAGCTTACGCCGTCGCGGTTTCCGCCGTTAAACAATGTTTCGCCGTGGGCCAAATTTGACTCACGGCAAATCTTTGCCGTGTCCGAGAGTAGGCCCACGGCAAAGAGCTCTTTGCCGGCCATACTTTGCCGTGTGCTCTTTGCCGTGGGCAGCACACGGCAAAGCCAATGCCGTGGGTAATATGGCCTTTGCCGTGTGCCTCTAGCACACGGCAAAGAGAGCGATTCCGGTAGTGTACCCTTTGCCACAATCCTCTGCTCACCAGTCTAGCTAGCATTTATACAAATCCTATTTCTTGGTGGTGCCAAAATGGCAACAAGCAGGAGAAGTGAAGTGAAGCAGAGCGGCAGGCCTGGTGAACCTGGGCTTCCCAATGTGATCAGCATGGAACAAAGCTTCCCAATGGATGCAGACCTGCTGAACCTGGCCTTCGACTTCTACTGCCAGTCGCCGCCTCGCTTCTTCGACGACGAGCCCAGCTACGACCTACGAGCACGACCTCGCCGGCGTCGACGACAGGCATATATAGTAGCCGTGCCGCTGACCCCCACGGACCGACCCCGGCCCGGTGTGGTCGGCTTCACCGCCTGCATGCACTTGTTCTTCGTCTTCAAGGAATGATTAAAAATTTCCAGGAATCATCTTTCCGGCGTTATGTACGCGCCGGCCGAGGCTGCCGAGTCCATGACCGGCCTCTACCTCCCCTCCTACCGCGAGGCCTCGAGCTCGCCGGACGGCGCCAACTCCTCCTGCTCCACGCAGGCGTCGCCGGCCTCCAAGAATATGGTCATGGAGAGGGACCGCCGCAGGAGGCTCAACGAGAAGCTCTACGCGCTCCGCAGCTTCGTCCCCAACATCACCAAGGTGTGTGCGTGAGCGTGAGAGCTAGCAGCAGAGCCGCCATTAATCCTCACACATCGGCCGCAATGCTTCATCGGACGTGTATGTCCGCGCAGATGGACAAGGCGTCCTTCGTCAGGGACGCCATCGCCTACATCGAGCAGCTGCAGGAGGAGGAGCGCCGGGTGCTCGCCGAGGTGTCCGCGCTCGAGTCCTCCGACGGCGCCGCCGCCACCGCCGCCGCGGTCGAGACGGAGGACGCCGATTGCTACCCGTGCACGAAGAGGATGAGAATGGCGGCCGGCAACGGCGTCGTCCCCGGCTCCCTTGACACCTCACAGCCAGTCCGGATCCTCGAGGTAACTAACAACGAACACGATCCAAGCTTACCGGCACGACGAACATAGCTGAGGAAAGAAAAATCCCCAATGGCTGAGAGAGGATTGGATTCTCGTGCAGGTGGAGGTGTCGGAGGCGGGGGAGAAGGTGGCGGTGGTGAGCGTGCGGTGCAGCCGGGGCCGTGAGCCGTGGCCAAGGTCTGCCGGGCGCTGGAGCCGCTGCGCCTCCGGGTCGTCACAGCCAGCATCGCTGCCGCAGGCGACGCCGTGGTCCACACCATGTTCGTCGAGGTAAAGCAAGCTTTTGCGGTCCTGCGCTGCCGATAATGGCATGGTAGCCACGTCTGCGCTCACATTGGTTGCACGGGTCGCTTTCGCTTTGTTAATAGCCTCGTGACCGGTGGTGGACCACCGTCCTCGGTGGGTGACGCCAGCCGCCGTGACATCACCGCCGGGGTCATCTCGTCTCTCTCGACCGAGAGCCAGCGTGCTTGCTCTCTCGTCGGAGCTTTGCTTTTGGAGTAGCCGTCGGAGCTTTGCTTTTGGAGTAGCCGGGCCCGGCAGTTGAAGTGGTTCGGAATTATTGGAAGCCAGATGGTCCTCGTCTCGGTCTCCATTTTAGTAATTTGCTGTTACATTTGCGGCCGCTTTTGTTGGATGGCACGTTTCATTGAGTAGTGCATGTCATCAGGTTCTCCACATGGAAACTTGCTCTAGCCTGGTCCAACCTTTAAATCCTTGTATCTTTCAAAAACAGCTTTAATGTTGAGTCATTTTCCCGTTGTCATCAGGGCAGAAAAGATAGAATTAAAAGCAACTTTGAAGTTCAGTCATTTTCCACGTAGGTGTCCAACTAGTACCCATTTTGTATTGACAAGGGTAGTACTATGCTTAGAGCAACTCAAGCAACACTCTAAATAAGCTCTCTATTTCTTTCGGCAGGGGCTGCCTCTATTTTCTAGCTTGATTATTAGAGGGCCTACTGGAGCTGCTCTTATAGAAGACTTTTTTTAAAAAAATATCGACTAGAGATAAATAATGTCTCTCTAATTTCGTCTTAAGAAAGAGTACCCCGTTTACAACCTGAATCGATTACGGGGTTTGATTCCATCCCTCTACTGTTGCGCCGTGAGAAACTTTGTTCAGAAAAAATGGATTTTATATATGAGTTTTCAGAATGTGCTGAATCCTGATATTGACCTCCATTTTTAACTGGAAAAAATATTTTGTCCCTTTCACCTCACATACCACCTTAACATCTCGTTATGCCACATATTCTTTTCTTGAGCCTCGTTGTCCCTTTCTCCTCACATACCATCTTTACATCTCGTTATGCCACATATTCTTTTCTTGTGTCTCGTTGTCCCTTTCTCCTCACATACCCTCTTTACATCTCGTTATGCCACATATTCTTTTTTTGAGCCTCGGTCCCTTTATTCCAATCATGCTGTCCCTAAGCACCCTCTCCTCCCTTCTTTTACGTGGTACTACATCTGTCTAAAAAGAATGTAATTCTAACACAGTGTCATGTTTTATATCTTAAGTTTGACCAATTATATATAAAAAATATCAATATTTATAATATGATATAAATATCATAAGATTAAGTACAAAATATATTTTCATAATTAATTTACATAGAACCAAAATATAAATATAATTCGCTAGAAACTTCATCAAACGTGGACAACTTAAATTGTCATGCAACAAGTAGTTACATTATTTTTTGACAGAGGGAGGTAGCTTGTAATCATGGCGCATTGCATTGCATCCATGTCAGATGCTGATCCAACGATGACAACCACTACCAAAATGATTGAAATTTCCTAGAGTTTTGAAGTAGTAATAATGCCCTATTGGGCACTTGTTAGCACTTCTCCCCTAGCTAAGGCCTTGTTTAGTTCACTGAACTTTTCAAACTTTTTAAAAAGTTACAACTTTTCAACTAAACACATCCTTCAACTAATTTGAAAAGTTACAAAAGTAATTCATTGGAAAACGTGCCTCCTCCCTACTTTTACGCTTCCCAATGCAACTTTCAACTAAACACTCCTTTCAACTTACTTTTCAAACTTTGGCATACGCTTCCCAATGCACCAAAGTTTGAAAAGTTTTGCCAACTAAACAAGGCCTAATATTTTTGAGTTTTGGCTAAAATTTAGCACCATCCATTAGCACTTGTGTTTGGATGGGCTACTGCTAAAGTTTAGCACTTTTGGGCATTAGCACTACAGATCCAAACACCCCCTAAAACACTACCACTAGTCATAGCAGATGGGAATCCCCACTAGAAGGCATTTGGTAAGAAATGTTTATACTAAATTTTAAATGTTAAAACACTACAAGAATCTCACATGACTAGAAGAAGTCTAAGATTCTTATTGTGAACTTCTGCCATCGACGTTGTCTCGTTGTTGTTAAACGGTAATGCCAGATGTAGGAGTATTAACAGTGCGATGAGCCTAGATTTATCATGTGAAAAGGAAGCGAAAATAATATACTAGTAATTAGGTTGCATTACACTTGCACCTGGACCGGTGAGGCCTGTGGCTTTCATGGGCCGCAGTGCTGTCTCGTCTCTGCATCTCCTCCGTACCAATGAGTAAAATTGCACAAACGTACTCCTATATCTGGCATTCCGCAGCGGAGTACGTACGCAAGGGAGGATATTTTTGGAATATTCCGTGTGCCTTTAAGAACTGTGGTGTCTTTGCATCATCCCTTGCCCCACCGGAAATGAAATGTTCATCTCCTCTCATCTATAATCTCATCTCATGGAAGCAGAATTACTCCATGATCACATGATTTGAGCAGGCACCAGAAATAAGAGAGAAAATGTGTGTATCCATTGGTACAACTTTGTGATCACTATGAAGTAGTTTTGGCCCTTTAATTCATGTATCTGTGCATGTTAATATAAAAGTTGCGTTGACAGAAAAATCTGAAATAATAGTGATCAAACTGACATTGTGTAAACTACAGTTGGTTGGCTTTAAATTGTAGCTTACTTCAGATTCGTTAGATAGTGGCGGTAATCTCCTTGCTGGAGATGGAAGTGATTGCAGTTATTCTCTGATTCCATGGGCATTCCAAAACCACGGCACATATATTGTTGAAGTGTTAAGTTTTCCACTTTTCCTGTGCAGATATTGCTTTAATTCTAGTGCCAATATTAGTTGCCATGTCTAGTGTTTTTTTCCTAAAAAAAATTTGTGTTTTGCTATGCAGATGGAAAAGGTGAATGGTGCCCAACTAAAGAAGAAAATAGAGGCTGCTTCGCCCAGCTAGATGTAGGGCTGGGCATTCGGTTAAACCGAACCGAATCGATCGGTTCCTCGGTTTTCAAAGAAGTTCGGTTCTCAGAAAATGGGAACCGTTTGGTTCCTGGCCAAACTGGAAACCGAGCAATTTCGGTTCGGTTAGTTCGGTTCGGTTTCGGTTACTGACTGAACTAACCAAGCAATTTTCGCATCTGACGATGGAAGAATCAAGAAATAAATTTGTTACAATTTCAACATAATCAGTGAACATAAATCACAGCATAGGCCACAGAATCCTTGGATCCCAGTCGATCCATGGGGAAAATCGAGAACGAGAAGCAAGTGCCTGCTGCCTTTTTGGTTGCTGCACCACGCCGGCTGGCCCCAAGCTGCACCCTGCGGCCACCTGCGCCTGTGCTTCCTGCTCTGCGACGCCGCCGAAGCTAGTGCTTCCTTGCTGCTTGGTGCCGCCGCCGCCGCCTGCGCCTGCTTGCTGCTCTGCGCCACCACCGAGGAAAGGGGCTAAGGAAGGTGAGGCGACGGCCGACGAGGTGGGGGGAGGCTAGACCGAAGTCCGGGGAGCGCCACCGCTTGCTTGCTCTGCTTTGTGGAACTGGCTGGCGAGCAGGGGCAGGCGCGGCGTGCGGGAGGTGGGAGCGTGCGACTGGAGCAGGGGAGGCCGGGAGGGGATAAGGGATGAGTGAACAACTGCACAGCTTATATACTTAGGGTTAGAAGTGGCTACTGGGCCGTGGGCTGAAAGTGTTATTATTGGGCCTCTTTGCTCATGTCGGTTATATCGGTTAGTTCGGTTAACCGAGGCTAAGAACCGAAGAAACCGATAAAAATTCGGTTATCACAAACCAGGAACCGAACTGATAACCGATCTTCTCGGTTTCGGTTATTTTGGTTCGGCTCTCGGTTTTTTTTGTTCGGTTCTCGGTTAATTATGCCCACTCCTAGCAGATGTGACCAGACGCCCACTCAAGACCACGAGATCTTGGGAGGACTGATGCCACGCCAGCTCTGCTTCTCAATAACCTGCGTCCATTTTCATTATTTTTTTTACCAATGAGATGGTACTGTATGCGTCCGATATAATGTTCTAGATTTTTTTCCAAACTAGTAGCAATGCCCGCGCGCCACGCGCGTGCTATATGTCGATATGATAATAACTGAAATTTTGATATAATTGAACAATCATTTTTATACCGTGGAAAGATATAAAAATCAATAACAAGGTCCAAGTGGGAAAGATACATGATTTATAATTGATTTAGCAAGTAACCGAGCATTCACATTCAGAACTTTTCAAGAAGACAAAAAAATGATGCACTCACTGGATCTTCTTTTTACTTTCGGCCGCAGTCCATCTTGGAGCCCCCCGTTCACTTCCTCCTGGTGTTGTGGGCCGCCTGTGAGTCAATAGCCGCCTTGTGGATGGATGGAGGGTGATGCTGTCTGCCCCCATCTGCCTCCTCATCCATCACTATCGATAGATGCAGATTGAGGGAGCAATGGAGATGGAATATTGAGGGGTGGTGGAGGAGCAGAGGTGAGTGGCCGCGGCGCCGCCAGCACACAGCGTCCATGAGGGATGGGGGAGGGGCAGAGGCAGGGAGGGGCAGAGGCAGGCCTCCCCTAGCAGCGAGGGAGGGGAGGACCGAACTGGAGGGCGGAGCAACGACACAACATGGTGAACTCAAAGTACCCGACAGGTGGTTCCCGGAGATCTCACGAGGGGGCCGGGAGCGGGCACGGCAACCAGGGCGATGGGCGGAGCAGCGGCATCGAGTCAGTAGGGTGAGGCATCGGTACGGTGCATGATTGGTGGGGAGAGGCAGGGCGATTGGCGGAGGCGAGGGCGGGGATGCATAAGCGGAGAGCGTCAACTCGTCCACCGACGATGGGTAGTGGACATCTCCAGCATGCTAAACTGACATAAGAAAGATCAAACTATATAAGCTAGTTGTTGTCTAGGAGCCTTTCCTCATATTAACTTGCTAGCATTCAGAGGTGCAGACTTGACACCATGGGAAGACGTAGACAAGCAGTGCCACATGCATAGGATTTGCAGAAAAGATGCATGTGGCCGAGTGCATAAGGGTTTAACAAAGTGTTTTGTACACAATGTAAGTGGGAAAATCATCAA
Organism: Alloteropsis semialata; assembly: GCA_004135705.1. Classification (NCBI taxonomy): domain Eukaryota; kingdom Viridiplantae; phylum Streptophyta; class Magnoliopsida; order Poales; family Poaceae; genus Alloteropsis; species Alloteropsis semialata. Next base: position 80,214,260 of record CM014278.1, read on the forward strand.
CAGTGCAGAGATAAGCTAACATCTCAAGTTTCTTTGCAACAAAAAAACACATAGTATATAAGGCACCATCATCTCAGGGAGGAATAGAAAATTCTGATGCTTATGCATATTGGGATTGAGAAACTTCTCCTAGTTTATCTTCCTAATCATTTTCTAGTTAATCTTCACTGGAATAAATCATTTCTATAAAGATAAAAGCCCATGCAACAGTTTTTGGGATATATTAACTCAAAATTTAAAATATATTCCTAACATAAACTTTCTCCAGCTAGTTACTATCAGAAAGCAAGTATTATCTCTGTGAAACAGGACACTGACAATGCACCAAAATATCACATTTAATAACAACACATCAAACTGATTGTAAGAGACTAAATCCTGTTCTTTTGAACACCAATAGAGAAATGAATTATGTTCACCTGAACACCATCTCTAACAATGAACAGAATAGGAAGGAAAATTTCAAAAAAAACATTTCTCTGATAGTTGTAGCTGGCATCTTTGAACAGTTGTTAATCAATAAAAATCTATGACTCTGTTGAACCAAACTTATTAGCATGAACTTGACATATACCACTTTATGTAAATGGATTACAATTCACAAAATTTCAGTATAAGCCAACACGTAAGAACAATCTAGAAATATACATATAGAATGCCTTACCACTAACCCCTTGGTCTTTTGGGAGCCGATCTCCATGTGCTGCTCCTGCTTCCTACAGGCAACAAGTGACCCTTCTGATTACAAAGACCCAAATATAAGCTGGAGGTGAATAGATAAATCTCACGCATCACATTTTTATTAGCCAATTATATTTAGTAGATAGCTAGACATGTAGTGGTAGTTCAATAGAAGACATAGTAAAATTACTGGTATCTCAACGTAGTTTAACATATTGGTAACTTGGACACTGCAAAAATGTAGAAAAGAAACCTGAACAACTTTGGCAATTAACCAAACAGATTGTGATATGTCGTAAATACACGCACCTGAACAACTTTTCTAACTCTTAGATGGCAATGCAGGGGACCATTGATGTTGCAGAAGCTGCCATTGCGGGTTCAAACATCTCCGGTGCATCAGTGACCATATTTTTGGCATCCAGTGGCCCACTTTGCAGCCAGTCATCCGACCCCTGCAGTGTTGCTCTTGTGCCCAAGCATAAATGAATTGCTGAAGTCAAGCACAGGATCAAGAAAACTCTAGAAAATAAAAAACCCAACCTTTCTTGTCCAGGCAGGCAATAGAATGAACAGATGGTGTGCATCAGAAAATGAAGCCAAAAGAAGGGCACTAACATGTGAGCTCCATTGCAGGTTCTCTGTGCTGGTGCCGTTCGTCCACTGCCAAGTCAAGCAGCACTGGAATTATCAACCAAAACAAAGTACAGATTCACAAAATTGAACTATTTGTCCACCAAATTGATCGGCGAACACTCACACCATCAGACTTTAGCTACATAGACATTTATTCACAAGAAGCGTTTGAGAACAACCAAGCAGCATGTTACTATGCAATATATAATCTAAGTGTGGAACATAAACATTGAAAAAGGGCAACCAATCTGCTGGTATGTATCTTGAAATTTCATTAAGGCCTTACCTGACATTTTGGATGTAGGAGCAGCCAATCTACTGGTATGTATCTTGAAATTTCTCACCTAATCAGAATAAAGAGAATCAAAAAAATTCTTCACTCAACGTGAAAGAGGAAAATAAACTGGTCACCTTAGGATTGCGATTTATAGAGGAAGATAAAAGGGCACACTGATGAGTGCATAAAACAAGCACCTTTGTTATGACAAAAAAAGGATTTTCAACAACAGAACAGTCATTGACATCAAAAATAAAATAGCAGTCTAAAACTCTAAACATGTATAGTTGTAGCTAGCTTGCTAGAGTACTTTTGACCAGCTCAAAAATATAAATTATTGTTCAGTAAATTTATTTGAAAATCATACAACAACACTTAAACCTTTTCCCTCCTCAGCAGTGCTGTGCGGAAATGACAAGCCATCATGCATGCTTGTGCTAGACGCCATGAGCGTATTGCAGAACATGTGTGGCATCCATGATGCTTCACAGTGTCCTTGTCCTTGCCGTCGCCGATGCAGCCGCCTCGCTACTTCCTGTGAGCGTCAGAAGCAGGCGCCCAAAGAAACAAACTTTAAATAATATATGCACAAACTTCTCCTAGAAAGGCTTCATATTGTGCATATACTAAGTAGACATTGCGAATGGCCCATGTCCCTGTTTTCTAGTGGATACATAAGAAAATGATGCCTCCAAAGCTACATGCCATAAACACATAAATACACCATGGGTAAGTCCATGACCAGTGCAGCTTCATGGAACAGGATCATTTATATTATAAATTTTATATTTGGAAGACAAAATATTTACCATACCTCATTTGGCCATGACCCAGAAATAGTTGTATAGCTACAGCAGGAATGACAAAAGTTATATGAATGTAAGATGATTATGCTAGCCACTACCAACACCATGACAAGTTAAATTTAAACCAATCATTGTGCCCAAATTCAATCTAGTATATATGCCCAACCACAGGAATATATATATATGGACCTGCGCAAAAAACATGGACCTGTGCAAAAAATTTCTGATTGCCACCACAAGGCAGGATAGTATATATATATAAAATAATACAATCCAGACCCAATACTGATTGTATATAAAATAGGCTATGTTGGCATGGAAACCACCAGTGACGATGAATATTTATTCAAAAGGCTATTGATCTTAGAGCATAATTTAGTTTGAATTTCAATTAGTTAGAACTCCATGGAGGACAACAACTGTGAATCAAAATTTAGCAACCAAGCTCACATCACAACCCTTGAGCCTCGGTGACCAGATCCTGCCGCGCCGCTGCTTGCCATGCTCAAAGAAGCCACTTGCTGTGCACCTTCCGTTGGCATCTTCTCCATGCATTGCTACCTCCCAAACCAAGCTCGCTGAACCAATCCCTGAAGCATGCACCTTGAATCAGATTTTGCGTAGGACAACCAAAGAATAGTACACGAGCATATAAAATACCAGTCGCAAGCACCCATATCCATTCTCGAATACATCTGCTAGCTTGCATTCATGAGAGAAAGAAAGCTATCAAACTTACCCTAGCCAATGATCCATTAGTGTTTCCTGGCATATAACCCCGGTTGGTGCCTAGCTCACTGCCTCATATCAAATGTCATGAGCTAAAGAAAAAATAAAAGCAAATATTTAGTAAGTATACAAGTAATATTGATTATGCATGTAAGATGCTACAAGTGTAAATGAACTAATTCTGAAGTTCTACATAATGTACAATTACATAATGCCGGTCCCTTTCCTAGCATAAAGGCGTGAAGACGAACAAGGAGCGTGGCCTAGAGTGTTGTGGCCTAGAGGGCAGGAATAATGTACGACGCTGACCAGGACATATATGGCTATTCCGTTTCGAAGTAAAAAGTGTCAACGTGACTATGAAGTATGAATGAATTATATTGTTGAGAAAATATGGTAATGTTTTTCGTGCAATGGACAGAAAAAAGTGGTGCCGAAGAGGTGACGATAAGCTTACCAAGGGCGGAGCGAGTTGGCACTTGTAGTTAAGACTAGTTGTGGACCGAAGAAACTCGTGCCTCGTTAGCTCACTCAGGATGTGGTTCGATCCGGCTTCTTGCCCATTGTTTGTTTTAACAAACCTAGCCGAAATTTTAGCTTCTTAGGTCATCCCCAACCATGATGTTCATAGATAGTGCCTATGTTGCCAACTAAGCAAGACACTATGTTTAGAAACTGCATCTCTTAATGCATAGTTTCTTTATGTAGGTCCATAAGTAATACTCAATCCATCCATCATTCTCTCTCATCTCTACCAATCATATTTGGTGTTCAATTATCATGAGGACATTACCATCTCTCAATGCATGACTTGATGGTGTCCAGTGCATAGGTTCTCGTGAAGAAACTGGGTCTTGCATGAGACCTAGTTTCTTCCTCTCTCCACTCTCTCTTATTTAATATAGTGTCATGTAAGCTAATAGTTCTAGGTGGCAATGTAATTAATGCTATGGAAACCATCCTAGTTGGAGGGTTGGGGATGGCCATGGCCTTAGGGTAGTCTCGGTGCATAGTTTCATCGCACAGTTACCAAAATTGCAAACTAGGTAACTGTGCCAGAAGAGTGTCATGGGGATGAAACTCCTCTCTCATCACATGAAACTCCTACCTTCTCTCTCCTTGCCAAGTCATAAAAATGGTGATGTGGCCTTAAATTTATTGCCCATGAAACTCTCTATGAAACTTTCACTGAGAATAACCTTAGAGATAATGAGCTAGTTCGAGGCAGGAAATCATGAGTCAAATAAATCATGTCAATTGATAGAAATATGTAAGAACCGGATTTTATATAGAACCAGTGCAGAACTTGTTTTTGTAGAGACATAGAAAAGAGAAAGTTATGGAACTGAAACAAGCTTATTAGGACCTGCTATTGGAAATGTCCTTAGCTAATTATTTTAGCGACACCGCTGGCAACAGAGAGACAGGGACCCTGCCACACACACGACGCTTTAGGGCGTGCTTGGATTCCAGCCGCAGCACGCCACGCCACGGGTTGGTCGACCAAAACACGGTTGGCCGCTGTTTGTTTGCTTGCATGTCTCGAACTGCGTGCGCAACAGAGCAGTAATCAAATTCTCGCCACACCCTGTGGCGGGCAAAATCAACGCCACAGGCTGTGGCGGAGGCGGCTGTGGCGTGGACAGTTACGGCCGGGATCCAAACACGCCCTTACTCTTTGTTCGCATCTGCGTCGCGCACGTACCACTACCGGAAACGGCACCGTTGCCGTGTGCCAGCAGCTTTGCCGTGGGCTGAAACGCGGGCACACGGCAAAGGCCGTCTTTGCCGTGAGCCATAGGAAAGCCGCACGGCAAACATCCAACTCACGGCACAGACGGCCTTTGCCGTGTGCAAGAACTCGGAGCTCACGGCAAACAGGGGACACACGGCAACCATGGCTCTTTGCCGTGAGCCTGCACGGCAGCACACGGCAAAGGCCAGGCACGTGCACCGCACGCGCTCCGGCCGGCCGGCGACCGTTAGGGCCAGCGACGACCGTTATTTTTGCCGTTTGCCTCATGGGCTTTGCCGTGTGCCTTATCCTGGCTCACGGCAAAGTTAAAATTTGCCGTGCGCCATCCCTTAAACACACGGCAAATGTGTTTCTTTGCCGTGTGCCAACAATGGGCACACGGCAAAGCTTAGGTCATTTTACCTCTTCCAAAGCCCAAACTTTTTCTCCCCTCAACATAAAGTGCTTGCTAATCCATGTTACAATTTCGTACATTTCTCGGACTGTTTGGTATTTTTAACAATTTTTTTTCATTACTAGAATTTTTGACGTTTAAGTGAAATTTGAACTGCAAGTACATGAAATAATAGGATAGAGTGAGTCAAAAATTGATATTCATGTTATTATCGGGTGTGTAAGGCCTTATCCAAGAGTTGAAAGGAATTTTCGAACATTGTGTTCATGAGACTTTACCACATACGTTTAGCAGAATAGTTTTTAAATTCTATGAAATCCAAACAAAGTCTGAAAAATATGAGACTTGTCAATATGTCATTATATCATACGAGGAGGCTATGGTAAAAAATATAGGACGTTTCGCATATTTTGTCATATACCTTACTTACAAATCGAAGCATCTCACGTGAAGTTTCATAGAGATGACAAGTGTGTGGTTAGGTTTATAGGCGAATTGACGTTTGAATTGAGGTTTGACTTCAAAACTTTTTCTATAGGTACTAGAGAACATAAAATGTTCCATGTTAATTTTTGGTAGTTTTCTAGATCCATTAGGTATTTTTTCTTTATTATTTGCAATTCTAGATTTTGTATTCATATAAATTGAATTTGAGCTATATTTACATGAAATAATAGAAAAAAGTATGTGGAAAAATGATATTCATCTATAAGAGTCCAGTGCAAGTCATTAACCATGGGAATTCATATGTAAATTTGAAAATCGTGTTCACGAAACATTAGTAGTAACGTGCGGCCGAACTACATGAAATAATAGATTTTGACGTGTCTCTCTTCAAAATAATAGATCTGAATCATAGACGTATAGAAAAAGGTAATGTTGAGTGATTGTAACGAGCGATTTTCGAATTGAATTATAAGAAAAATTGAAAAAAAAAGAAAAAAAAGATATTTGCCGTGTGCCCCATCTGAGGCACACGGCAAACTTGTTCGGTCACCTACGGACACACGCGACACACACACTCACGCGACACACACACTCACACGACACACAGTAGCTGTCCGTGCCGCCGCTCCCCACGCCGCCGAGCGCGCCNTTGTTATGCAAATTTGTAGAATTTTTTTTGACCAAATTCAATTATTATTATAATTATTATGTGATAATTTGGAGATAGAAGTATGAATTGCCCCTTGAAGACAATTAAAATTTTCATCTACCTCCTAGATATGGAGTAGTATGGAACATATAAGCCTAAAAAATAATTTTCTATATTTTTTTAACTATTATTTGAGATACATTTAGTTCAAATTTTAATTATTTTTAATATACCTGCAGAAATTAATTTAAACTATTGAAAATAGTAAAAAAGTTAAATAATTGTTGAAACTTCTACAAGATAAATTACATGTAGTCATAGTATATAAAAAATATATTGGTTAATTTACCCCTCATATGAACATCAAATTTGATGGTTCTTTTTTCTAAGTTTTTCTAAAATGACGCTCTATCAAGTTATATAACTTATTAA
>CM014278.1:80222066-80255257 GCA_004135705.1 Alloteropsis semialata
TCATCATAGTACAACTTTCCCATGATACCCTCCACACCAGCCAAGCTAGAAGTAAAATTTACAGTTTTGATTGACCCAAAGAAAAAGATCTGATTTCAATAGACTTACAAGCTACCTAACAAAAATACTAGATTGCTAAAAAGATGCACACATTTCATACAACTGCTTGCTGTGTAAGTAAGAATTCTTGAAAACAACTACCCTTTCCACTGGTATTTGGTAGCAGTAAATTCAGCTTATACAAGAATTCTACAGCCTTACAAATGCTGACCTTTTAAACAACTTTCTTTTCATCACATAAGGCCATGCTCATGTACCATGTAGTCCCCACCAGTACCAACAAAAGTTCAAAGGCACTCAAACGAAGTATATAGCAGCCAATTTAGTTCCCAAAAATCTTCACCATAACGCATCACATCTCATTAATCTGTAGGGGAGCAGTAAATTCAGCCTATACAGGAATTCTACAGCCTTACAAATTCTGACCTTTTAAACGACTTTCTTTGCATTGCATAAGGCCCTGTTCATCTACCAAGTAGTCCCTACCAGTACCAACCAAAGTTCAAAGGCACTCAACGAAAGCCTATAGCAGCCAATTCAGTACCCAAAAAATCTTCACCTCACCAAATCACATCACATTAATCTATAGGGAAGCACCAGCAACTAACGGCATCACCCAATCATGGTAACGAATCACAAGATTCAAGAAGGCGCGTGGGGAGTTGGTGGCGTACCTTGATGTAGATCACGCCGTCGATCTGTATAAGGACGTTGTCCTTGGTGATGGCGGACTGGTTGGGGATGGGGATGGCCTCCTCCTTGAGCGAGTGCACGTAGGAGATGCGGTCGACCGCGGGGATCAGCAAGTGGATCCCGGAGCCAAGCGTCCTGGTGTACTTCCCGAACCTCTCCACCACGAAAGCTTTCTTCTCTGGGACTATGGCCACGCCCCAGTTCACCGGCGTCTCCGGCGGGTCGTACCTGGAAGCCACAAGCGCGCTGGGACTTCAATACCGTCTTCCCGAAGGTTCCGAAAAGCAGCAAGGGATGCGGGGAGGGAGGAGGCGGAGAAATGGAGGAAGGGGCTAGGGTTTTACCGAGAGTTGTCGTCGCGGGGGTAGTAGCGGGAGAAGGCGCGGGACGAGGCGGGGGCGGAGCCGGCGGCGGCGAGGTGGCGCGGGAGGAGGAGGAGATGGCGCGCCGGGGTGGCGGATCGCCGGAGGAGGGTCGCCATAGGCGGGCGGCGGCGGCGGCGGCGCGAGGAGAGGAGGCTCTTTTGCTGGAAACGGGGAATGAGCAAAGCTGTTTGGTTGCCACTTTAGAATTGCAACGAGGCCTTTTCTTTTCTTTTTTTTTCTCTTTTTTTTTAGTCCTGAGACCACGACCAACTTCTTCCCCAAGTATGCTAATCATGTACTTCCACAAGTGATTCCCTCCCTCCTAACCATCACAAGGCTTACAAAAATTGTCACTACCACTGAGGCAGAAAAAAAAAAACCATCACAAGGCTTCATCTTCTTCATCTGTAACATTTCGTGACAAAGGTTCAATTGGCAATTGTCATACACAAAGACTTGCCGATAACATGGCCGGCTTGTTCGATTGGTGGCCTAGGTGACGTTGTGTGCAAGGACCGCAACCGTATATGCCAATTGCTTGCAAATATGCCCACGGGTCAGTGACGGTGAAGACGTGTTGCTGTGTGGTTTATAAATATAAGTGAATGGAGTTAATCCAACCATTAAAAACACGTGTTGCCTAGATTGTTTTTTGAGTGGTCAGTAGGTTACACTCCGTTCAGAACTTCAGACATCAATTGGCATCGATCTGATCCAATTTCCATTTCAACGATGCCTTTCCCTTTCAGTATGAGAGACCATTTCCAATTGGCCACTCCATGCTTGTTGCCTTGTACCGAGGTTCGAAACACACACTACTAATTTAGGGAAGAAGTAGAATAAGTCTGTTGTTTAGATTACAACAGGTTAGGCAAGAAGATAAACCAAACAGGAGAGACTTCCTTCAGCCACCAGCGAGCGAAAGGAGAAGACAGCAAAACCAGCGAAACAGAAGCATTTTAACCACCGAACACATTCCCATCATATGTACTTCTCACCAACGTTAACCCAACCTTGCATTTTTACAAACCACCATCACACCATCAGATTAAAAGAACGAACCAAAAGTAACTAAAATCTCTCTCCCTGGTCACCAACTTGCTTGCATTCAGCTCCCACAAACCAATGCCTAGGTGTCTATCCACTAACTCTCTAACTCATAAAACTAATGCTACTGGTGTTATCAGTAACCCTCCCATGTCTGCAGAGCAATGACTTTCTTCAGGCACTCGAGCACAACTCAAGGCATGTCCTTGAGGCGTTGCATCGAGAAGACCTTCCCAGGATCTGTATCCGGGATGAGTGGCGCCGTATCACTTTTTTTAGCAGGACTGGACTCCCCTTCTGATTCCTTCAGCTCTTCTCTCTGACGGCTGCTGGCCTGGAGGTGCTCGTAGATCTTGAAAGCCGTGGCCACAAAAGCTGATGGGCTGCCACCGTCACCTGGAAGCATAATAGTGTTGCCCTGGATTGGATGGCAAAATGTCAGCACCATGAAAGTCACACAAGGGGTGAAAGCCAGCACTAACAGAAAGTGTGAAAACTATCATCTCACCTTCTTGGCCATTTGAGTGAAGCCTCTGACGTATTGCTCTGCAACTCTCAGCTTTGCAGCCTAACAGTGAGATAAGAATTGTTAGCATCCAAACCAGCAAGGAACCAATTTGATTCATAACTCGCTAATGGTAGGGAAGTATGTAGGGTAGTAATCTAAGAAATCATGATACCTCAGCACTGCCTTTTGTTGTCATAGCCTCTGAAACCAGTCTAATTCCACGAGCTGAAGCTTCCGCCAAGGCAAGAACTGCTCCGGCCTCACCTGTGTTCATTAACAAGTAAGTAAATTCTGATGGATAGAAAATCAAAATATGTTTATCCCTTTCAGAAAAAAAAATGGACAATCATTTATACAACACAAAAAAGGAAAAAGTGAGAAAAATGGTATTGGGATGATGTATGCTGAACTGATTTAAAGAAAATGAGAACATGGTATAAGATTTTAAAAAGTGCAAACAGCATTCTGTGCTCCAACAAAGTCATAACCTGCTCTTTTATACAGGTTATGTCAAAAGCAGTTTGCATGTTAAAACAGAATATTGTACGGGTGTCACCTTCTGATTCAAGGATTTGGGCACGTTTTTTCCCTTCAGATTCAAGGATTTGGGCACGTTTTTTCCTTTCTGCTTCAACTTGCATCTCCATAGCCACCTTAACACCATGTGGAGGAGATATGTCCTCTGCATTGTCAATTTTAAAACATGAGAAGTAGAAAAATTGATGGCCATTTCCATAAGCTAGAAGATGAGGTCGGGCGGAAAAAAGGAACACCCTCGGCTAAAAATTAGTGGGCCCATGGATGAGAGGCGACTGTGCGTACGTTGTAAATAACACCATCTATCCCACCCCTTCACATCCCTCAAATGAAATAAAAAATATAGGATGAACTCACGCCGCTCCTAACCAAACACGACATGGAAGCAACAAGATCCGCCGGGATTACATCCATTTGTCTCCAAAACAAATACATGACATTTATGAGTTTATCACTATAAGTTGTAGCTAAGATCCGCCGGCCGTGTTAAATCTATATCACAGGCCGATATGAACCGTCGGTGATTTCTTTTCAAGAGAAAAAAAAACATCCAAATTACATTGGACTACAACATAAAGCAGCCGAGAAAGTACAAAAAGAAAAGCAAGCTGGAATGCACTGATGATACAAATCGCTGTATATATCCAGATGAAGCAAAACGAAGCAACAAGAGTCTGTTCAAATTAGAACATATTGTTCGGTATTGATTCATTTCATGAACTAATTAAACCCAAAGACAGGGCATGTACATGTTGCCATCCCCTTTAATTCCCATCCCCATTCCATTGAAGCGATAATTTCATCAATGCATATTAACATCAGGATATCCCCGTAGATTAATAGAGAGAAACTAAAGACAGCATTCTACTGGTTGTATGTTTAAATCACGAATCGAACTTCATACTCAGGAGCAAAATGGTGTCCTATTTATAGTCTATCAAAATGCATATTCATACCGGCCGTGTTTGGTTCGTGGGGTCAAAAATTTTTCCCCAAAGAACCTCGCATGCATGGAGTTCTAAATGAAGTCTATTTACAAAATTTTTTCACAGATGAGTGCAAATTTGCGCGACGAATCTAATGAGTCTAATTAATCCATGATTTGCTACAGTAATACTACAGCAATCGTCCTCTAATCATGTGGTCAAAGCCCTCATTAGATTCGTCTCGCAAATTAACCTGAGGTTATGAAGATAGTTTTGTAAACTGGCTTTATTTAATATCTCTAATTAGCGGTCAAAATATATTTAATACCGTGCAAAAATTTTGCCAAACACGGCCCCTCTGGAGCAGATTTCCTGCATGCAAGACGACCAGAACCAGATAAAGCTGACGCAGACCCTAAAAAAAAGACCGTAAAAGAAAAAGCTGACGCACGCTCTGGCTCTCTCTTGTTTCGTTTTAAGAAGACTAATAATACAGCTTGCTGCTGGATGTATGAATCCTTGCAGCCCATCTCTCGACGGTCTTCACTGTTAATATATGATCTCACATATCTCTCTCACAAAACTTCTTAGTTATTGTGCCTCATTGGCTGTAAACTTACAGCCTGCTTCTCCTCTCTCCTCTCCTCTTTCCTTCACATCAACATTCACCAACATACAACCCACCATTATACTTGCTCTAATTCGTCTTTTCACCTTTGGGCCTGTTTGGATCTTTACAACTAATAGTTAGCTAGCTAAGAGCTAATAGTTGCTAATTATTAGCTTGCTAACTATTAGTAGGGTAGTGTTTGAATCCACCAGCTAATAGATAGTTGGTTTTGTACTATTAGCACCTATTAGCACCCTACAACTAGCTAATGGACTAATTATTAGCAGGATAGACTGCTAATAATTAGCAGACCCATTTAGATCTCTAGTTGCTAATTTTAGCTGCTAATCATTAGTTCTAATGATCCAAACGTCCTTTATCTCGTGACACACTTCACTTTTCAGTTGCGATCTCTCGCGTGCTGACGACTCTCTTGAACTGCAGCAGGGCAGCATGCCAGCAGACAACCACTGTGTATCCCTCAACATTTGTTGTGAAGTGAATCATGATTGCAGGTTTTCATTTCACGAAGGACGCGGTATCTAAATTGACATAAATTTTTATTTGACACTGCTAAAATGACTGGTTCTATTTTTTGAACCTCAAAAATTTTTTGTTCCTTGTTTGCCCACAATTTCAATTTTCATTACCTATTTGACACTCGTTATAGTTAAATAGCCTGTAAAAAGACCATTTTGCCCTGGGTCACACCATTTTGCATTTTCTCTTTCTTCACGGCCACGGCCCCACCACCTTATCCTTCTCCCTTCGACCAGGGCAGCGCAGCGGTGGCACATGGCGGCGGCTCGCGGCCCCGTTGACCAGTGGCGCGCGGCGGCGGCTCAACGCGCCGCGTCTCGGGGCTCGCGACGGCGTCTCGCGGCCCAGTGCTCGCGGCGGCGGCTCGCAGCCCCGCGGCCTGGTGCTCGCGGCAGCGGCTCGCGACCCCGCGGCCTGGTGCTCGCGGCGGCAGCTCGCGGCCCGGTAGCGCGGTGGAGCACGACTCTGGAGATCGGAGGCGCACGGTTCTTCCGGTCAAGGCAGTGCAGGTGGAGCACGACTCTGGAGACCGGAGGTGCACGGTTCTTGTGGTCAAGGCGGCGCGGAGGCACGTGGCCCATAGCCTCGGCGGCGTGCGGTTTCCTTCTCGACCATGGCCTTGGGAGGCGCGAGCACGAGCACGAGGGCGAGTTCCTCCCGTGGTCTCCTCATCGCTGGTCGAGAACGGCGCGGGCGCGTACCACATGAGCCTGTTCGTCGGCACGTCACCGCTCGCCTTCCCGGTCATCCTCGACACCGGCAGCGACCTCACCTGGACGCAGTGCGCGCCGTGCACCGCGTGCTTCCCGCAGCCCACGCTGTACGACTCGGCCGCCTCTTTCACGTTCTCCAAGGTCCCATGCGCGAGTCCCCTGTGCCAGGCGCTGCCGAGTGCCTTCCACGCGTGCAACGCCACAGAGAGGAAGGAGAGTAGAGGTGGAGCCCACTTGTTTTTAAGGTGCAAAACGGTGTTTTGACAATGGAGGTAGTGGGAAGGAAAATCTAACAGTGTCTGATAGAGAATGAAAATTGAAATCTTGGTCAAATAAGGAACGAAAATTTTTAAAGACCAAAAAAAGAACCAATCATTTTACCAGTGCCAAATAGGGTCTCATCTAAATTTGCTTCAGGATCTCAGCGTTTGTAACAAGGCAGGTGGACCTATTTAAATGCTCGTACGCATAGGAGAGAAAATGATCTTTTCAAACAAATCTATACTATTAAGAACGAGTTCTTTTGAAACACATTTTACCCAAAAAAATTCCCGTACCCCCTCACAGAGGACCCACCTGCCAGGCCGGGGGAGGAGAAAGTTTTTGAAAGAAGAAAAAAATAGCACTTTCTAAAATGTTTCTTCACGTTTTCCCTCTTCTTTTTTCACCCAAAATTTTCTTTACCCGCCCGCTTGTACCCACCCGACCCGCCTCTCCCAACCAAAATTTTGTTTCCCGTTTTGCGCCGTGACCCTCTCAGCCCCTCGTGTACCTTCTCCTTATTTTTCTTTCTCCTTCCTTTTTTTCACCTTCATCGACCTCTGCCGCCGCCTCACGGAGCCGCCTGCCTCGTCGCCACCGCCGAGGGCAGCGTCTCTGCACTAGCGCTGGCGCAACCGCTCTTCGCCGCGCTCAACTTCTGGAAGGCCCAGATCTCCACCCGACTCCGCGCGCCGCTTGGCTAGCGCCTGCGCGAGCAGCAGGAGGAGGATGCCGCCACCGTGCAAGGGTATGTAGGCTGGTGAACTGCTGGACAAATGCGTTGTGGTTGTTGTTCAGGGTTTTCAAAGCCTTCTTCTTTGGTGGATTTTGGCGTGTGAAAGGGAGCTCGGCTTTGACGGAGTGTTGGTGTTTCGTAGGTCGTCGGAGATGACGATCGAGCAGTTAGCAGTAGGGAAGGACGACCTGATGAACCTTTGGAGGCTGGCGGAGGGCAGGGACAGCGGCCCGGCCTGGATCATGATGGATAAGTCGCTGCCCACCATGACCTACAAGGCCTTGAGAGGGGGGGTGGTACCTAGGTGAACGAATCTCCATGTGCTTTTCTTTTGCAAAATTGAAGTGCAATTGTTTACTTAATTTCGTGTTCCCAGAATGACTGAGTTTTGTTTGGATGAAATTAGACTGGACCTCCGCAATATCAGAGTAGTTCTATCTTTGAGAACGCAAGTCTAGAGGAAGTGAGGGGCTTCTTTGGGGATGATGACTTCCAGATGTCCGACGCTGGAGTAGTGCCAGAGAACTGGAGGCCAACTGGAACGATGAGAGTCCATTGGGTCCAGAAGGTAAGCGCTTCTTCAGATGGTATATCTGCTATATGTTTTCCTGGTACTATAATTACTAGCTTATGCTTTGATCTCGTGTTGTTGCAATTCTCTTTCTTCTGCAGTGACAGAGAGTACATTATTGCTCATCAGATATACAAATTGGGGGCTGCCTATTATTATGTTACAAAGGTAGAACATACTTGAAAAACTATTACACGCTGATCTTTGATAATACTTCTTTATTTTGGGACTGTTTCGAGGAGGCATCATGACTTATGCTTGAGGCATATGGACTGTTGGGTATCTGTTATGCCGACGTATATTTGACGAAATAGTTAGAATTTGTTATAGGAAACTGAATTGAAGTAACCTTATAGATCACTACACGCCAGTACTATCCAAACCCACGCTACAAGTTCAGATTTTTGACACGCTTGCCATTGTTTGATTTGGATATTTGATTGCTTGCCCCTGAATCAGGTTTGGTGAAGATGTTGCCTGAGTTGAGCAGGACCATGGAGAGGCAGAGCCTAGATGTGAAAGTTCTGTAATTGGTAAGTAAAGTTTTGCACAATACCTTTCTATTGGATTTTTTGCTAATTTCATCATGTGGCGCATTCCTGATGCTACACTTTTTTAGCTCTTTTTTCTGTTCAGAATTTTCTATTTAGAATGCCAGAGTTTTTAAATAATGCAAAATTTTTCTGTCATGGTGAAGGGCTTGCACGTAAAGTGCAGGGCCTGCGTGCACTTGAGGTGGGTCTTCTTTGTGATGAGGTGTTGTTTTAATGCGTTGGAATATGTGTGAAACAAGAACACTTTGATAGATGCCAGTTTTAAAATGCCAGTTTGCAATACAGAGGTTTGGGAGCAGAGGCAGCTACGAGTTGGGCACCCGTGCAAGGCAAACTGTATTTATCCGATGGCTGCTAAATTTTGGTTAGTGCTTGTACTATGCCTCAATGCGAAATGGAATTATTATAGGCCGATGGCAGCTAGAAATCGATTAGTTCTCTTACAACACATGTATTGTTCAGTAAGAACAATTAAACATGTTTACTTTGAGTGCTTCAGTTCTAGGCCTTAGATCACAACTAATCCGTGTCAAAGACTTTGTATAATTACTCACTAATTAGTTGCATTGTTTTTCTCTTAGCACCTGTCATTCATTTTTGAAATTATATTTGTGATCATATTTATTTCTTGTTAACTTACCAAAGATTTCTTTCATTTTCCTTAGCACCAGATATTCGTATGAAGGGACCACCTATCTAACAATAGCCACTGATGATTGGTGATGACAACTTGGCAAGGTTAGACATTGCTTTTATTCCTTCTATTATTTCCTTCCTGGTGGATGCTTAATTAAATCAAGGGTGAATTGTATTGCTGATGTAAACGAGGTTGTTTTATGCCCTCAGAATCTGCAGCTATATTGCTTCCTGACTTCTTGCATTGTTTGAGTTGAGCTTAGAAGTCTTTCACATCCATTAACAAGCGTGTGCTACGCGGGCGTTGCTGCACAACACTACTGAGGACTGCATCCTGCCTCTCGTAGGCTTGCATTGGATTAGAAGAAGGTCCATATTCAAGCAAATGTCTCCATGCTCATTTGTTGTGCAGATATATCTATATGGTTGATATTTTAATGAAGTTTTCTTTGGAAACAAAAAGGAACAATTCTTTCAGATATCTGGCCTCTTGATCCTCATACTTGGGAGTGTATAAGGTAAACACTTACACTTTCTAATTATCTTTATTGTTTTAACTGTTTATCCTCTCATGTACTTACATCCAAAAATTGTATAGTGACAATATTTCGAGTTTACATTCAAAAGCTAGAGTCCTCAATTCAGTTGCGTATTTACCTTTTTAATATGCATTTTTTGATAGGTTAAGAAGGTCGGGATGCCACTTGGTCCCTGAGCTGGGTTTTTGGTGGGATGGTAGTTGTCTTTGGAGGATGTCAACAGATCGTGCTGTTGTGCGGGACCCACCACCCCAGCATCCATCCTCCTCCTGGTCCTGTTCCTCTGCATCAGGCGCCAAAGAGTCAACCGGCAGGGACACCCTTGCATACCGGTATGTGAAGTGGAGCTCCATTCAATTTATTTGTTGTTTAGTGACCGGCAGGGACATCATTGCATACCGGTATGTGAAGTGGAGCTCCATTCAATTTATTTGTTGTTAAGTGAATCACTAAACGAGCTTTCTTTGAGCCTTTTTCACATCTTTCAACAATGCAAGTAATCACTAAATGAGCTTTCTTTTCACAGACCAGTAGGACCTTTTTTCATCTGTGTGTAGCTGTTGATATTGGCATTCTTTGTTCCTTTTCTCATCTTTCAACAATGCACAAGTAATCACCCAGTATGTTAATTCTTTTTTCGCTTATAGTATCTTTTATGCATAGGTAGACCAGAACTGAAAATTCTCAGTTGGCAACATGTCCGCCATGTCTATGTTTACTAGGCATTATGTAATTGTACATTATGTAGAACTTCAGAATTAGTTCATTTACACTTGTAGCATCTTACATGCATAATCAATATTACTTGTATACTCACTAAATATTTGCTTTTATTTTTTCTTTAGCTCATGACATTTGATATGAGGCAGTGAGCTAGGCACCAACCGGGGTTATATGCCAGGAAACACTAATGGATCATTGGCTAGGGTAAGTTTGATAGCTTTCTTTCTCTCATGAATGCAAGCTACCAGATGTATTCAAGAATGGATATGGGTGCTTGCGACTGGTATTTTATATGCTCGTGTACTATTCTTTGGTTGTCCTACGCAAAATCTGATTCAAGGTGCATGCTTCAGGGATTGGTTCAGCGAGCTTGGTTTGGGAGGTAGCAATGCATGGAGAAGATGCCAACGGAAGGTGCACATCAAGTGGCTTCTTTGAGCATGGCAAGCAGCGGCGCGGCAGGATCTGGTCACCGAGGCTCAAGGGTTGTGATGTGAGCTTGGTTGCTAAATTTTGATTCACAGTTGCTGTCCTCCATGGAGTTCTAACTAATTGAAATTCAAACTAAATTATGCTCTAAGATCAATAGCCTTTTGAATAAATATTCATCGTCACTGGTGGTTTCCATGCCAACATAGCCTATTTTATATACAATCAGTATTGGGTCTGGATTGTATTATTTTATATATATACTATCCTGCCTTGTGGTGGCAATCATAATTTTTTTGCACAGGTCCATGTTTTTTGCGCAGGTCCATATATATATTCCTGTGGTTGGGCATATATACTAGATTGAATTTGGGCACAATGATTGGTTTAAATTTAACTTGTCATGGTGTTGGTAGTGGCTAGCATAATCATCTTACATTCATATAACTTTTGCCATTCCTTCTGTAGCTATACAACTATTTCTGGGTCATGGCCAAATGAGGTATGGTAAATATTTTGGCTTCCAAATATAAAATTTATAATATAAATGATCCTGTTCCATGAAGCTGCACTGGTCATGGACTTACCCATGGTGTATTTATGTGTTTATGGCATGTAGCTTTGGAGGCATCATTTTCTTATGTATCCACTAGGAAACAGGGACATGGGCCATTCGCAATGTCTACTTAGTATATGCACAATATGAAGCCTTTCTAGGAGAAGTTTGTGCATATATTATTTAAAGTTTGTTTCTTTGGGCGCCTGCTTCTGACGCTCACAGGAAGTAGCGAGGCGGCTGCATCGGCGACGGCAAGGACAAGGACACTGTGAAGCATCATGGATGCCGCACATGTTCTGCAATACGCTCATGGCGTCCAGCACAAGCATGCATGATGGCTTGTCATTTCCGCACAGCACTGCTGAGGAGGGAAAAGGTTTAAGTGTTGTTGTATGATTTTCAAATAAATTTACTGAACAATAATTTATATTTTTTAGCTGGTCAAAAGTACTCTAGCAAGCTAGCTACAACTATACATGTTTAGAGTTTTAGACTGCTATTTTATTTTTGATGTCAATGACTGTTCTGTTGTTGAAAATCCTTTTTTTGTCATAACAAAGGTGCTTGTTTTATGCACTCATCAGTGTGCCCTTTTATCTTCTCTATAAATCTCAATCCTAAGGTGACCTGTTTATTTTCCTCTTTCACGTTGAGTGAAGAATTTTCTGATTCTCTTTATTCTGATTAAGTGAGAAATTTCAAGATATATACCAGTAGATTGGCTGCTCCTACATCCAAAATGTCAGGTAAGGCCTTAATGAAATTTCAAGATACATACCAGCAGATTGGTTGCCCTTTTTCAATGTTTATGTTCCACACTTAGATTATATATTGCATAGTAACATGCTGCTTGGTTGTTCTCAAACGCTTCTTGTGAATAAATGTCTATGTAGCTAAAGTCTGATGGTGTGAGTGTTCGCCGATCAATTTGGTGGACAAATAGTTCAATTTTGTGAATCTGTACTTTGTTTTGGTTGATAATTCCAGTGCTGCTTGACTTGGCAGTGGACGAACGGCACCAGCACAGAGAACCTGCAATGGAGCTCACATGTTAGTGCCCTTCTTTTGGCTTCATTTTCTGATGCACACCATCTGTTCGTTCTATTGCCTGCCTGGACAAGAAAGGTTGGGTTTTTTATTTTCTAGAGTTTTCTTGATCCTGTGCTTGACTTCAGCAATTCATTTATGCTTGGGGCACAAGAGCAACGCTGCAGGGGTCGGATGACTGGCTGCAAAGTGGGCCACTGGATGCCAAAAATATGGTCATTGATGCACCGGAGATGTGTGAACCCGCAATGGCAGCTTCTGCAACATCAATGGTCCCCTGCATTGCCATCTAAGAGTTAGAAAAGTTGTTCAGGTGCGTGTATTTACGACATATCACAATCTGTTTGGTTAATTGCCAAAGTTGTTCAGGTTTCTTTTCTACATTTTTGCAGTGTCCAAGTTACCAATATGTTAAACTACGTTGAGATACCAGTAATTTTACTATGTCTTCTATTGAACTACCACTACATGTCTAGCTATCTACTAAATATAATTGGCTAATAAAAATGTGATGCGTGAGATTTATCTATTCACCTCCAGCTTATATTTGGGTCTTTGTAATCAGAAGGGTCACTTGTTGCCTGTAGGAAGCAGGAGCAGCACATGGAGATCGGCTCCCAAAAGACCAAGGGGTTAGTGGTAAGGCATTCTATATGTATATTTCTAGATTGTTCTTACGTGTTGGCTTATACTGAAATTTTGTGAATTGTAATCCATTTACATAAAGTGGTATATGTCAAGTTCATGCTAATAAGTTTGGTTCAACAGAGTCATAGATTTTTATTGATTAACAACTGTTCAAAGATGCCAGCTACAACTATCAGAGAAATGGTTTTTTTTGAAATTTTCCTTCCTATTCTGTTCATTGTTAGAGATGGTGTTCAGGTGAACATAATTCATTTCTCTATTGGTGTTCAAAAGAACAGGATTTAGTCTCTTACAATCAGTTTGATGTGTTGTTATTAAATGTGATATTTTGGTGCACTGTCAGTGTCCTGTTTCACAGAGATAATACTTGCTTTCTGATAGTAACTAGCTGGAGAAAGTTTATGTTAGGAATATATTTTAAATTTTGAGTTAATATATCCCAAAAACTGTTGCATGGGCTTTTATCTTTATCGAAATGATTTATTCCAGTGAAGATTAACTAGAAAATGATTAGGAAGATAAACTAGGAGAAGTATCTCAATCCCAATATGCATAAGCATAAGAATTTTCTATTCCTCCCTGAGATGATGGTGCCTTATATACTATGTGTTTTTTTGTTGCAAAGAAACTTGAGATGTTAGCTTATCTCTGCACTGTTGATGATTTTCCCACTTACATTGTGTACAAAACACTTTGTTAAACCCTTATGCACTCGGCTACATGCATCTTTTCTGCAAATCCTATGCATGTGGCACTGCTTGTCTACGTCTTCCCATGGTGTCAAGTCTGCACCTCTGAATGCTAGCAAGTTAATATGAGGAAAGGCTCCTAGACAACAACTAGCTTATATAGTTTGATCTTTCTTATGTCAGTTTAGCATGCTGGAGATGTCCACTACCCATCGTTGGTGGACGAGTCGACGCCCTCCGCTTATGCATCCCCGCCCTCGCCTCCGCCAATCGCCCTGCCTCTCCCCACCAATCATGCACCGTACCGATGCCTCACCCTACTGACTCGATGCTGCTGCTCTGCCCATCGCCCTGGTTGCCGTGCCCGCTCCCGGCCCCCTCGTGAGATCTCCGGGAACCACCTGTCGGGTACTTTGAGTTCACCATGTTGTGTCGTTGCTCCGCCCTCCAGTTCGGTCCTCCCCTCCCTCGCTGCTAGGGGAGGCCTGCCTCTGCCCCTCCCCCATCTCCCCCATCCCTCATGGACGCTGTGTGCTGGCGGCGCCGCGGCCACTCACCTCTGCCCCTCCACCACCCCTCAATATTCCATCTCCATTGCTCCCTCAATCTGCATCTATCGATAGTGATGGATGAGGAGGCAGATGGGGGCAGACGGCATCACCCTCCATCCATCCACAAGGCGGCTATTTACTCACAGGCGGCCCACAACACCAGGAGGAAGTGAACGGGGGGCTCCAAGATGGACTGCGGCCGGAAGTAAAAAGAAGATCCAGTGAGTGCATCATTTTTTTGTCTTCTTGAAAAGTTCTGAATGTGAATGCTCGGTTACTTGCTAAATCAATTATAAATCATGTATCTTTCCCACTTGGACCTTGTTATTGATTTTTATATCTTTCCACGGTATAAAAAAGATTGTTCAATTATATCAAAATTTCAATTATTATCGCATCGACATATAGCACGCGCGTGGCGCGCGGGCATTGCTGCTAGTTGACGATTACTGAACGGCAAAGCGATCGGAGGTAAGCGGAGGGGGGAGGGCCCGTGAGAATTTGGTCCAAAACGCCCATCTCTCGTTTTGACTACTATGCTCGTCGTCTGCAGGTTTCCATCGCCGCATCGCCTGGACTGACCTCCCTCGCGTACAAGTACAACGGCGTCCAAAACGCCCGGTCCAATCCGGTTGCTGCCAGTTGCCGTCTGCGTGGCATCGTTCTTGACTCTCTGAGCGGCTGGCGAATCCACCCAAGGCGGCCGGCTCTTCAAAGTTCAGGGCCGACACAAAGTTTTCTCTCACGATCACCTGATAAAACTAGATTATCTATGTGGTCACAAGGGCTCAAGGTAAATCTTTATGTTGGGACGTCACGGCAGTCCCTATCAAAAATCTTTTCAGATCATGGAAAATACTCCAAAGTTACTAGGCCCGCCCCAAAGCTGCTGGATCTGATGACTGGATGTATATAGTCAGTCCATGAAAATCAGATCAAAGCAGAGGAAGGTGTGGCAGTAGATGATAGATTGGCAAGGCGCGAGCGTACGCTCCCGGAGCAGGCCATCTCATCGATCAGGCTTATCTGTGCTCATACGATATGGGTGCTTTCTGTTGCAAGAATTGCGTTTGACCAAACAATTTGTCTGAAAAAATGGGCTCGCCATTGGGACACCGAGTCGTGTCGCATAGGTCCCCGACAGCCTACTTCATTGCGTTACATGCATTGAGCTGGATGCAAACAAGGCGCTGTTGCACGTCTGAGCTCTGAAACTTTTTCTATACCTGTTGTTGCCAGTTGCCTCTACGACGACCATCTCTCGAGTTGACTCTGATTTCTCTCCCGGTACTGCGTTCACAGTTGTCAGCTGGCCAATGTTTATATATCCAGAGGTCAACCAAATCACCGGTGCTACTTCGTACAATCATAAGCCGTACACTAAAATATCATTTTTTTTTCTACATATGCTACCCCATTCCAAAACATGAAGACGCAGCTATTTCTCCTCTTAAATGAAACATTTTTCTTCTACATTTCTGCAAATGTGCACAAGACTCCCCCAGTTCGGAGTGAAGGAAAAGTAGTCCATCCGAGTATCGAACTACCGGGGCTCGGTTAACCTAAAACTTGTGCTGCTTTGCTCTCCTCTCTCCGCTGACGGTCTGACCTCTTCAACCATTTCTAGTGTCGAGTACTAGTGGCAGCAGATTTTCACCGTGGGCCACAAATGGCAGCCTAGTGGTTGGGACTTGGGACCGGAGACAGCCACACATCACATGGTTCTTGCCAGGGAGCACGATGAGCACGTGCCGGCGCGCACGGCGGGCGGGCGGGCGGCAGACGGCTGGTGATCGAGGCCCTCGGCCCTTTCCATGTGCCTGTACTGTAGGGCCTGGATGGCTGGATCGCGGTCCCGCCGGCGGACAGGTTGGCAGTCTGTCACGGGGTGGATGGGTGTTCTTTGAGGAGCCCAGAACCAGATGGAGGACGATCATTCGCTGCGATCTGCAAGTCAGCAACTGCACAAAGGCCTTGTTTAGTTCCCTCCAATTCAACCAATTCAACCAAAAGATATTTCATTGAACAACGTGTCCTCTCTCTGCTTTTTCGATTCCCAATGTATTTTTCTACAGTGCATTCAATCAAATTCAACCGAACTAAACAAGGCCTTAGGAGTACGATTTAATTTGGAGTTAATTTCTTCAATGCCACTAGAATTTATAGCGATTCCTTCAATGCCATCAAAATTCTTTCCCTTCCTTCATTGCCATTGTTTCTAAATTTCCTTTCCCTCATTGCCATTCCGTTAGTTTCTCCATCCCTATGTGTCACTTATAGCCATGGACGGGCCCTGCCCTATTGCCTCTCACCCTGCTGCACGGCCGTCCGCGCACGCCCGCAACACGCTGCGGCAGAGGACATCCACGCCATCGGCGACGGCGTCGTGAAAGCCGACAAGGATGGCCGGCGTCGTGAAATCCTAGAGCATTCGCGCGTTTTC
The DNA here is from genome assembly GCA_004135705.1 of Alloteropsis semialata. Lineage (NCBI taxonomy): Eukaryota > Viridiplantae > Streptophyta > Magnoliopsida > Poales > Poaceae > Alloteropsis > Alloteropsis semialata. Next base: position 80,238,452 of record CM014278.1, read on the forward strand.
CCATGGTGCCACCCCAACCCTCCCACCTCGCGCCGCCGGTAGAAGGCAAGACCCATCATGCATCGCCGATAGCTCGCCACGTTCGTGCGTCGTCAAATGACGAATCGAATCCCTCGCCGTCGGGAGCGCCTCCTTGTCGAGTACACGCTGCTGTATGCGAGATTGGAATGCTCAGCTCTTACACACCTGCAAACCGAGTCTCTTTGTGCCAAATCGAGCTTCTCTACACAGGATCTACGAGCTAAGCGGCTGTAGAGCAGCTAGTTGATTTCGCTTGGATTGAGCTGTTGCTCCACGGAAGATTGGTGAGCTCAGTCAACACTAGCGGACCACCAAATCCAACCATTACTGCCGGGGATCGATCCCCTCTGCCATGCTTCTCATTTGTTGGATCGCTCCTTGCTCTCTTTTTTTAAGTTCGAGCTCCATTGCTGTCGTTCATGGAGGATGGAGCGTTTCTGCTATCTTCTCTCTATATGCTAACTTGGTTGACAAAGACCCAGCCCCTAGAGCACGGAGCACCTACCGAGATGACGAGGCAGACGGACCATGACGGAAGATGTAACGGAATGGCATTGAAGGGAAGCAAATTTAGAAACAATGGCACTGAAGGGAGAGGAAGAATTTTGATGGCATTGAAGGAATCACTATAGATTCCAATGGCATTGAGGGAATTAACTCTTTAATTTGAGCAGTGATGCCATTTTTCCGAGGCACTACATTGCTCCCGAGTTGGAGTACAGATGTACAAATCATTTTTCTTTATCATGTGTACAGCAGATTATTCTTTTTGTCGGTGCAACACAAAACTGCACAGAGTGTCATTTCTTTCTCTTTTTTTTTCTTCTGGAAAACAAAAAAAAATCATAACGCAACAAACTAATCTTGCGTGCTCGTGACTTGATTATATATTGAAATCACTGCACGCAATGGTCGCGTATGTGCATGAACCGACCAAAAACTGCCACTCCAAACAAGGCCATCACCCAATCAGCAAAGATGCACGGCGGGGGACACGGGATCTCCGCTAGATCATCCGCAACACCCCCACAAACCGAAGCTCATCTGATCTGAGCACTGAACGTAGACAAGCTCACAAGCCACGGGACACGATTCAGACAGCAAACTGGAATCCCCATGCACAAGGGCCGAGTTCTACAAATGTAACAAATCCCCCAAGCCAAGAGCCTCGGCCCTGAAATCCCCTCTGGGAATCCGCGCTACGGAACGGGCCTCCGATGCAGCGCCTGCCTGGCTGCCTGATCCGCGGGGAGCAGCGCTCGGCGGCCAACGCCAAGTGGCCATTGACAACCGCCGGCCGGCGCCGGCGCGCGCGGCTCCACCTTGCCGCTCCGCGCGGCCGGCCGCCTGGCAGTTGTTCAGAGAACCTGCACACTTGGCCCGCTCCCTTTGGGCAGGATCACGGCAAGCGGCATGTGAATTTTTATCTCAGAGCCGGCCGTGGGTAGCAGTTCGAGGGTGTTGCTTTGGGGCGATGCGCCAGGGAAGATGCCCCCTAATTGCCGGGTAACGCTGCTTATCTTGAAGCATCCAATCCAAGCAGCCTTCTTGTAAACCAAGGGATATTGATCGGCGAGCAAATGGGCAGATTTGGAGGTAGTGTATGTGCATGACCTTTCAAGAACCCCAATGGTTCACATCTGCGAAATCTTCCACTGTTGTTTGCGAAAAGGGCAAGGTGCTCCTTCAGGTGAATCAAGAGGCTACAGAAGAGCCCAAAGCATGACGCGCCGCGCGCATACGGCTGTTACGTTGTCTCGTTCCCTTGGTGGCAAGAGGAGCAAAGCCAAACTGACAGACGCTTAAAAAAATGACTGGACATGGAACACGTTAATTTGAAATGTAAATTCTCAACAAATAACTTTAAACGGATTAAAGAAACGTATAGGAGCATAAGTAGACATGAAAAATAATACGGTGTCCCAATCATCACAGTCTTTGTCAATACTGCTCAGCTGGCAAAGTTTCTATTTGACCTCCAACTATGTTATTCTTTTTTCGTTTAGGCAATCAAGTCTTCAAGATGAGAGGAAACACGTGTTTTCGACTATAACATTCATAATGTGAGAAAAAAGGGAGGAAGCAACAAGTTAGATCCATTATACAAAAAGTAGGAAGAGAAGAAACCCAAGGATTATTTACAGGACAATATTGGTGCAGTGTTCCATCTGCTACACTATAGGGACGCAAATAACAAATTCTTTGGCAGTAATATTATTGATTCACAGATGCCTACAAACTAATATCTTAAATAGCGAGCTATAGGGTTTAGCAGCTACATTAAAAAACCACTTTAGAACGCTTCTGTTATGGTCGGCACGGTCTACAACAGGCGACACAGGCGTGGCTGAACTTGGATCAAGGAGCGAGCCCGGAGCCGGAACGCGCGACGCCAGAGGACGACGCGCCACGACGCTCCCACGACGTGCGCGCGGGAGTAGTTACCCAAACTCAGATTTGAACTCAGCGGTTGTTTCCTTTATGAACTATGTAATATAAGTAGACAAACACTAGTGTAATGAAACAAGTTTGGAGATCACTCTGATCTCTGGACGTTCCAGCGCTCGTCAGTTCCAGTCTCAACCCGCTCTCGTGTTCGTGTTCGTGCGCTCGCCGCCGACCGCGACGGCGTCGCCAGATCCTCGCCGTCCTGGTCACTCATACAACCTGCGCAAGGACATTCACCACGCATTCAACCTACGGAGGGACGCCGTTCCTTCCAATTTGGTATCAGTTATGCCAGCCACGATTCCTCCGTCAAGCTCCGCCACGCCTTCCACCGGCGTCGTCGACAATCCATCGTCCGCCGCGCCCGGGACGTCCAACTCGGCGGATCCCCGTGTTCCGCCTGCGACGGCGCCACCCGCCGCGCTTTCATCGGCCACAGCTTCCGCGCCGGTGGTGCTGCCGTCCTCCACCGCCGACACGATCACCTCTCGCCCTATTCGGTCTTCAACGCCAAATTGGTCAAGTTGCCGCCCGCCTCACCGCCATGGAGGGCAACGCGTCGTTCCGCTCCAGGGACACCATGGCGTCGTCTTCAGGTGCGTGCGCATCAGGTGTTCTGAATCCTTCGTCTTCTTTTCCTTTCGGAATGCCGGGCTATGGTGGCGTTCCACCATTAACCACTCAGTCGGTCCGTATCACTACAGCACCAGTTCATCCAACCCCCATCACACAAATCCCCTTTCCGCATTCACCTTCCCCAATTCCCGATCCATTAGCGCAACCGCCACTTCATGAACCACAAGGTGAACCCGATGATGCCTTAGGTGTTCCTCGTTACCACAAGTTGTCCTTTCCTACATATGATGGTAAGGAAGATCCCCTAGGGTGGTTGATCCGTTGTGAGCACTTCTTCAGAGCTCAACGCACTCGAGATCACGACCGTGTCTGGCTTGCCTCCTTTCACCTCACCGGATCGGCTCAACACTGGTTTTACATGATGGAACGCGATGCCGGTGACATCAGTGCCATCTCTTGGGACGTTTTTCGCTCGGCTTGCCAGCTTCGCTTTGGGCCACCTCTGGGCACGAATCACTTGGCCGATCTAGCGCGCCTTCCTTTCAAAAGCTCGGTTGCCGAGTACATAGACGCGTTCCAGCTTCGCATGGCGCACGCCGGATCCCTTACACCACTGCAGCAGGTTCAATTGTTCACGGGTGGTCTTCCTGATCCCATTCGAACAGATGTCGAGTTACAAACACCCACTGATCTGCAGCGTGCCATGTTCTTGGCTTGTGCTTATGAACGTCGTGCGTCCACCGTGTCCTCCAACACCACTCCTCGCTCCACTCGCCCTGCATTCCGTCCTCCTCTTCCTCTCCCGGCATTACCCAACTCCTCAGCACCACCATCACAACAACCACCTCCCAAGCCGTTCAAGAAATTAACCCCCCAAGAAATGGCCGAAAGGAGGCGTCAGGGCCTTTGTTATAACTGCGATGAGCAGTACGTGCGTGGCCACAAGTGCCAACGCCTGTTCTACTTGGAAGTGTCAGATTTTGATGAGCAAGCTCAGTGTGACTCCAGTGATGACACTACTGCTCCAGAATCTCCACCATTGATTTCCCTCCATGCCCTCACTGGTGTTCGAACAGAGGAAACAATGCAACTCCGAGTTTCAGTAGGTAATGTGGAATTAACAGCACTCCTTGATTCAGGGTCTACTCATAACTTTATTAGTAGTGGTGCTGCACACAAAATTGGTTTGCACTTTGACAACAGCAATGGAGCAAGTGTCACAGTTGCCAATGGGGAACGGGTAGCATGCAGTGGGCTAGCCAGGGATGTTTCCATTCGGATTGCAGATGCTTATTTCACCATTGACTGCTTCACCATTCCATTAGATTGTTATGACATGGTTTTGGGCATTTCTTGGTTGAAAACTTTGGGACCTATCCTCTGGGATTTTGAGGATTTATGCATGGCTTTTTGGCATCATGGTAGAAGAATTTTGTGGAAGGGAATTGGATCCACCAGAACAGACATACCTCCAACCGGCTCACTCCATCAGGTCACTGTTCACGATCCGACAATCTTGGATCGTTTGCTTCATTCCTTTTCTGATGTGTTTGACACCCCAACGGGACTTCCACCACAACGGGCTTGTGATCACCGGATCCATCTTCTTCCAAACACACCACCAATTGCCGTTCGCCCCTACAGATACCCCCAGTTGCAGAAAGATGAATTAGAGACACAGTGTCGAACCATGCTTGAGCAAGGAGTGATCAGACCGAGTACATCTCCATTCTCGGCACCAGTGCTCTTGGTCAAGAAGCAAGACAATACATGGCGTTTTTGCGTTGATTATCGTGCCCTCAATGATCACACTGTCAAGGACAAATTTCCTATACCAGTAGTTGAGGAGCTACTAGATGAACTTCATGGAGCCAAGTACTTCACAAAACTTGATCTGAGGGCCGGCTACCATCAGGTGCGTGTTCACCCTAATGACATCGAGAAGACTGCATTCAGGACACACCATGGGCACTTTGAATTCTTGGTCATGCCATTCGGGCTCACAAACGCCCCAGCTACCTTTCAAAGCTTGATGAACTCAGTGCTTCAACCGTTCTTGAGAAAATGTGTCCTAGTTTTCTTTGATGATATCCTGATTTACAGTGCTTCATGGTCTGATCATCTTAAACACATTCGGGCAGTACTGTCAGCTCTACGTGAGAATCACCTAAAGGTCAAGCGTTCCAAATGTGCCTTTGCTACCGAGTCTGTGCATTACCTTGGCCATGTAATTTCTGCTGCAGGTGTTGCCATGGATCATGACAAAGTGCATACAGTTCAGTCCTGGCCAAATCCAAATTCTGCTCATGGTCTTCGTGGTTTCTTGGGCTTGGCCGGTTATTACCGGCGCTTTATCAAGGATTTTGGCACGCTAGCTGCTCCCCTAACTCAACTGTTGCGCAAAGACTCGTATTCTTGGTCTGATACAACTGAAAACTCCTTCCAAGCTTTAAAGCAAGCGTTATCTACAGCACCTGTCCTCCATTTGCTGGATTTTACACGCCCCTTCATAGTTGATTGTGATGCTTCTGGAACTGGGTTCGGTGCAGTCCTCCATCAGGGAGCAGGGCCACTTGCATTTTTCAGCAAACCTTTTGCAGCACGGCATTTGAAGATTGCAGCTTATGAGAGAGAGTTAATCGGTCTTGTTCATTCAGTCAGACATTGGAGACCATATTTGTGGGGCCGCAAGTTCATTGTGAGAACCGATCACTATGCTCTCAAATTTATTCTTGATCAGAGATTGTCCACGGTCCCTCAACATCAGTGGATTAGTAAACTTTTCGGCTTTGATTTCTCAGTGGAATTCAGACCAGGCAGACTAAACGTGGTGGCAGATGCTCTATCTCGCCGTGAGGATGGCATTCTCCAACTTGCTGCAATCTCCTGTCCTACTTTCCAATTCTTTGACGATCTTCGCCATGAGCTATCCACTCACGACAAACTGAGACAGCTCCGGGATACAGTGACCACGGACCGTGGCGCGCCGTGGCGCGTAGCCGATGGACTGATCCTTCATGGTCATCGCGTTTTCGTGCCAGCCAGTTCTCCTCTCCTTGACACAGTTCTCCAGCTTGCCCATACTACTGGTCATGAGGGTATACAGAAAACACTACACCGGCTCAGGAAAGACTTCTTTGTAGAACATGATCGTGCTATTGTCAAAGACTTCGTCCGTTCTTGTCACGTTTGTCAACGAAACAAGACTGAAAGTCTCCATCCTGCCGGTCTTCTTCAGCCCTTGGAAGTGCCATCACAAATTTGGTCCGATATCTCATTGGATTTCATCGAAGGACTCCCCAAGGTACATGGAAAAAGTGTCTTGCTAACAGTGGTTGATCGCTTCTCTAAGTACGCTCATTTCATCCCGTTGAGCCACCCATACTCAGCATCTTCGGTAGCTCGTGTGTTCTTCTCTGAAATTGTTCGTCTCCATGGTTTTCCTTCTTCCATTGTGAGTGATAGAGATCCAGTGTTCACTGGACATGTGTGGCGAGACATTTTCAAGCATGCTGGTGTTAAGCTCAAGATGAGCACGGCGTTCCATCCACAAACTGATGGTCAATCCGAGGCAGCCAACAAAACAATCGCGATGTACCTTCGCTGCATTACAGGAGATCGACCTCGTGCTTGGCTTGATTGGCTACCTTGGGCAGAATTCTGCTATAACACAAGCTATCACTCGGCACTCCAAATGTCTCCCTTTCAGGTGGTGTATGGACGCCCTCCTCCGGCGATCGTCCCTTATACGGCAGCTTCTGCACACACAGCAACAGTGGACACGCTTCTTCAGAATCGCGACCAGTTCATCGCCGACGTCCGCGAACGCCTGCTCCAAGCACAAGCCTACACCAAGCGTTTCTACGACGTTCATCATCGCCCATTGGAGTTTGACGTCGGCGCATGGGTCTGGCTGCGCATCCTCCACCGTCCAATGCAGTCACTAGTGCCTGGGCCGCGTTCCAAGCTCAGCCCGCGCTTCGCCGGGCCTTTTCAGGTCCTGGAACGCATTGGACCGGTGGCTTACAGACTGCAGCTACCAGCCGGCGCGCGCATACATGATGTGTTTCATGTCGGAGTCCTGAAGCCGTTCCATGGCGCGCCACCGTCGTCCACGCCGGCTCTTCCGCCTCTGCAACATGGCCGGCTTCTCCAAGAACCCCAGCGCGTGCTGCGCTCTGAGCTGCGCCGCGGCCGTTGGTTCGTTCAAGTTCAATGGAATGGACTGGCACCAAGTGAAGCGTCTTGGGAACCCGTAGACGAATTTCGCGCGGCCTATCCGGAGTTCGAGCTCGCGGACGAGCTCTTTCCCGAGGGAGGGAGAGATGTTATGGTCGGCACGGTCTACAACAGGCGACACAGGCGTGGCTGAACTTGGATCAAGGAGCGAGCCCGGAGCCGGAACGCGCGACGCCAGAGGACGACGCGCCACGACGCTCCCACGACGTGCGCGCGGGAGTAGTTACCCAAACTCAGATTTGAACTCAGCGGTTGTTTCCTTTATGAACTATGTAATATAAGTAGACAAACACTAGTGTAATGAAACAAGTTTGGAGATCACTCTGATCTCTGGACGTTCCAGCGCTCGTCAGTTCCAGTCTCAACCCGCTCTCGTGTTCGTGTTCGTGTGCTCGCCGCCGACCGCGACGGCGTCGCCAGATCCTCGCCGTCCTGGTCACTCATACAACCTGCGCAAGGACATTCACCACGCATTCAACCTACGGAGGGACGCCGTTCCTTCCAGCTTCTATGAACCACTACTAGCTAGCACAACCAGTAACTTAGTGTGGATTTCATGAGTAGTTTAGGTTAATCCTTTTGTAATGATAGTTGTGAGTTATCAAGTCATGTTAGATGGTTATTACTATCGTCAATGGCAATGAATTGGACCGGTTTTCTGCTTAGAATAAAATCGTCCATTGCTAAGAAGATGGTCGCATGACCCTTTTCTTGTGCATGACCTTTCAAGAACCCCAATGGTTCACATCTAGAAAATCTTCCACTGTTGTTTGCGAGAAGGGCAAGGTGCTCCTTCAGGTGAATCAAGAGGCTACAGAAGAGCCCAAGGCATGGCGCGCATAAGGTTATGTTACGTTTGTCTCGTTCCCTTGGTGGCAAGAAGAGCAAGCCAAATTGACTGACACTTTAAAAAAGGACTGGACATGGAACACCTTAATTTGAAATGGATTTTTCAATAAATAACTTTAAATGGAATAAAAAACGTATAGGAGCATAAGTAGACATGAAAAATAATACGATGTCCCAATCATCACTGTCCTTAGTCAATACTGCTCAGCTGGCAAAGTTTCTATTTGACCTCCTACTATGTGTATTCTTTTTTTCGTTTAGGCAATCAAGTCTTCAAGATGAGAGGAAACACCTGTTTTCGACTATAACATTCATAATGTGAGAAAAAAGGAGGAAGCAACATGCTAGATCCATTATATACAAAGTAGGAAGAGAAGAAACCCAAGGATTATTTACAGGACAATATTGGTGCAGTGTTCCATCTTCTACACTATAGCGACGCAAATAACAAATTCTTTGGCAGTAATATTATCGACTGACAGATGCCTACAAACTAATATTTTAAATAGTGAGCTATGGGGTATAGCATCAACGTTAAAAAACCGCTTTAGAACACTCCTGTGAACCACTACTAGCTAGCACAACCAGTAACTTAGTGTGTGGATTTCATGAGTAGTTTAGGCTAACCTTATTGTAGTGATAGTTGTGAGTATAGCAAGTCAAGTTAGAAGGTTATAATTGTCGTCAATGGTAATGAATTGGACCGGGTTTTCGCTTAGAATAAAACCGTCCACGGCTAAAAAGATGGTCGCATGACCTTTTTTGTGTGAAAATTTCTCTCTTTTAACGCGTCCATCTAATAGACAGCCACGCCGTTGGGGGAGATGCTCCTATAATTCTAGTGATTTTTTGGTTAGAAGGACTAAAGGAGGCGCTGCCGCAATAACAAGCGTAGCCGTTTGATCTCTGGGTTAATGGTCGCGATCAAAGACCCACGACAACTCTGACAACAATTTTGTTTCGCTGCTTAGAGAAAAGTTTGGTTGCAAAATCAAAAGAAAAAAAAAGGCTACGTTTTCCTAGTTGCGGGACAATGGAATGGAAAGTGACGCGAAGTGACCTATGCTCCTGCCGACACCACCACCAAAAGCTTCCAGAGCTCGGCATCGCGGAGCAGTGGAATTGTGGAAAGGGCCAGAGACGGCCGGAAAAGCGCCGAGGGTGGTCCACCCCGCGAGTGCGTGGCCGTGGGGCTGGGGGCGCGGCGTGCGCGTGTGCGTGTCCTTCCGGCACCAAACCAAGGAGGGTGCCCGTATGGGTTTAGTGCTCAAGCTGATTTCAGGTCAAGTTATTACCAGCGTGGGCTTAACGCTCGACTGTTTTCAGATGTGGTGTGGTCACGACCGTGACATTCACTGCGTAGGTGAAACCAGATTTTCCATCGGCGACACCACAGAATCGTCCATTTTTTGTAGACCATGTTCATGCCCATGAATCGGCAAGGATCTATTTTTGCACGTGATGAACTGATGATAGTGGCACTCTGACAACGACTGAAAGGTAGTAAACGGTAGGACTCTAGGATCGGAGCCCACGCGCACCAGCGCATAGGCTGCTGGCTGTCACTCGTCAGATTCCACCGTCTTACCTCGCGGGTAAACCTTTCAGTAACGAGGACCGGGCCAATCAGATCGTGCCTTCTGCCGTTGTGCGTCTGGCATCATCTGTTGAGCGGCAGAAAAATCTCCCCTAGCAGCAAAGGTTGCGCGCTTTAGATTTGACAATGCCTCTTGTCGCAATCACCTCTGAAAAAACTACATTATCCCTTCACATGCTAAAGATAAAGCATATCAGAAAAACGTAAGCAGGGGCGTCCTAGTTTTCTGGACTATAGAGAAGAACCAAAAACCATCTTGCCAGTCCCGAATACACACATTCCGGAAAAGATATTTTTTGGGTAAAAAAAAGATATCCGAAAAGAATTTCAGTTCCAACCTACAGAGAATTCCACAAGCTCTAGAGAATCCAACGGAACTGTAGAGCATCCCACGAAATTTGCAGCAGCAGCACCTTTGCTTCTATCTTTTCGTAGCAAATTGTCAGGGCCGGGTTCATCGATCCTGGAAAGCTTATGCCTGAAACTGAAGCGAGCGATTGGAGACCACACTGGTATCGCCGATCCCCTTGCTGTGCCCACTTGTTTACGCTCTGTATATAGCCTGACAAAGACGAGGGAGTTGGAATCAAATTGGTGGAGAGGCTTTGCCTAACTGACGGGGCAAGAGAGCACAACAGCTTAGATTTGCAGCCACTACTTTGCGTCAAGTGGCACGGTCAGTTGGGGACCGAGTGAGGCGGCGGATTTGGGAGCACGCATGAGAAACAACGTGGATGCAGCCGAGTAGCAGCAGGGCCACAAGCTATGGATGCAGTACATGCATGCCGTTCCATCCTGGTTTTTGTTGAAAAGGAAAGATGCCGATAATTCACCCATGAAGATTTGCAGATGGGAAGGTGAAGTTGTTGGTTGGATTGACATTTTTCTCGGTCGGGATCTTGGAAAACCAGAAATATCTAGCCTATCCACTTATGAACCAGAAATATCAGTCTGAAATTCTGAACATAGTATTGTATAGTTCCAGAGCATGGGTTGTTCACTGAAGAGTTATCCACAGCCTAGGTTGGTGTACTTCAGCTATGGTGTTCTTGTCCTTCACCATGCAAGTGGGCTGGGACTGAATACTCGTCAGAGTTTTCTAGGATATCCACCTTCATCTGGCACCATAAACCTGCATAGTTCCACAGCATAGGTCTTTGCCCTAGTCTATCGCCGCTCATTTTAACTTCCGATGATGATTTCTAATGTCTTTTCTGTTTGAGGTTTTGTTTCTGCAATTCAACCAAAAGTAATACATTAAAAAATATATCCTCTCTCTGCAACATGCTTTCCAATATATTTTTTTCTAAAAAAAAAATTCCATCAACTTTCCCGAACTAAACAAGGCCCGAGGCCTGAGTGAACTCAATGAGATTGTTTTTTCTTCGAGGAGCTTCGATGGAGTTCATGATCACCAGCACCAGGTTGCCGGCGGCCCGGACATTCATGGCTACAGGCTACAGCCAAAGAAGATAAGGCTAGGGCAGGCTGCTCCATGATTGCGAACTAGATTGCCTGAAGCAGAGGAAGGTGGTAGTGGCACAGATTGGCAAAGCGCAGACGCGTGCTCCCGGACCCACGTCATCGCACAACCCTGTAGCGCTGTGTAGTACTAACCGGGTACCAGCCTACCAGGCCACTGCCAAAACAGGGTTGACTGCAGTCTTGTTTAGTTCACGCAACTTACTGTAGCAACTTTACTGTAGCAAAACTAAATTGAAGATTAGGAGGACTAAACATGATCTAATTATAAAACTAAATACACGGATGGACGGGAAATCGCGAGACGAATCTATTAAGCCTAATTAATCCGTCATTAGAAATTGTTTACTGTAGCACGACGTTGTCTAATTATGGTCAAATTAGGCTCATTAGATTCGTCTCGCAAAATTAGGAGGGTTATGGAATGGGTTTTGTCATTAACTCACGTTTAGTACTCCATGCATACAAGATTCCCTTTGATGAATAGTGAAGTTGGATAAATAGTGAAGTTTGTTGTAGGAACTAAACAAGGCCATCCAGAAAGGCTATGTTGGTTTCAGAATTGCAAGGTTTGTTTCCATGAGCTTCTCATCTTCGCACGTACACGTACCATCAGTGTTTTGACCCCCAAAATATAATCAGGTCGCTGATGAGCCCGCAGTTCAGGGTCAAACGCCCGTCAGAATCATATCTCCTGCCCTCCCGCTGATATCTTTCAGAAAAATGGCTTCACCAGTCAGGCATCGACGCATCACGCACGGGTCTGTTTCAGCTCATTAGATTAATCTTTTTTTAATTGCATTAAGCTAGCCAGGACGCAAATAATCCTTGGAGTTTGCATCAAAAAATAATGCTTGGAGTTGTACAAGCCGCGAGGGCGCTAGCTTAGCTAGCTGCACGTCTGTGGAAACGTCCGTGTTCCTGTTGCTGTCGGTGTCCCGCCGTGCAATTTGACTCCACTCCGATTTCTTTTGCATTTTTCCTGGCTAGCAACTGATGGTGCTACCACTACTGCAGCCGTTCGTTCACAGTTGACCGCTGCAAAATGTTTAAATCCAAATGTCAACGGGTTTATCAGTGCTAATGCCTCACAGGTCACAGCATCTCAGCTGTACTACACAGTGCCACAAAGTCTTGAATAAAAAAAATTCAGCAGGGCCCAGCACGCGAACAGAACAACCTCAGTTTCACTGCCAGTGCCATAGTGCCATTGCATCATGTCTCTCTCTTTTGTTACTGCGACGGAATTAACCGTTCCTAGGGGCCCTACTGCAGCTTTTCACCGCGGCCGGACCACGCCGGCGCGGGTGGCGGTGGCTGGCTGGCACCGGTTGCTACGGCCGGGACAGCCACACATGCTCAGCGGCAGGGGAGCACGAAGAGCACGTGCGGCGGATGGAGCGCATGGCGGGCGGCCGGTGGCTATCCTGTCGCCTGAGCACACGTGTAGGCGTTGATCGGCGCCAGCCGCTCCACGGCCAGCACAGTTGATGCTGATGGTAGCTCGCTCCCCCCTCCCCGGCGGCGGCGTGGGCGGATCCGATCCATCCTTTGACGAGGACAGGCGGAGAGCGCCCATTCGCTGTTAAACCCATCGGCAAAGCTGTGCAGTGCAGTCCACATGCCCAGCCTTTAATCTGAATAAAAACCTGGCATTACGGACCAACAACCGATTTCAAGTGCTCCTAATGTCCTACGTTGTCTCAGTACACGTGTACGTACTCGTACAGACGTACTCCCTCCATACTCATAAAACAAGTCGTTTAGGACAGCGACACGGTCTCCAAAGCATAACTTTGACTTCTTATTTTTTATAAAAATACTTATTAAAAACTAACATATGTATACTTTTATGAAAGTATTTTGCAAGACAAATCTATTCATGTAGTTCTCACATTTTCAAACTCAACAACTTAAAAGTTATTCATGTTTTATATTCCCAATGTTTGACTGAAATCTTGTCCAAAACGACTTGTTTTATGGGTACGGAGGGAGTACTCTACTCGAGCTCTCTCAGATCTACATTAGATCCTTTTGCAGACGATGCTGTTTTGTCAGAGCAACAAATACTAGAATACCACGTGTCCAAACAAAAGTATAAAGATCGGTACACAAGCTAGTAACACAGCCTCGCGAATACACGAAGCAGATAATGCATAGCGAGATCTGGAGCAGACTCAATGGCCAATTCATTCGGATCACAACCTGCAAGGACCATTTCCTATAAATCTGCCCTAATCAATCAACATCCAACAAGAATCTGTCCCCTGCACTGCACATCTGTAAAGCCCAAGCCCAAGCGGTGGCCCTGGTGCCCGGTGTCAGGCAGGCACGCACGAGTACCCCAAGGAGATGGCGCAACTGAAGGTCACCTGCATTGCCAAGCTGGCAGCATCAGAAATTCATTGTGTTGTGTTGCGTTGCCCCAAGGAACTTCACTGCCGGTACTGCTGCTAATGCTAGCAAGCACACACATTAGACGTAAGCCTCATCACTTGTAGTTGTAGACTGGAATCCGATGAGGAAGCTGTTTGCTGATACTGCCCGCTGGCACGTGTATAGCATTTTTTTTTTCAGCATCCTTGCCGTGCGTACGTCTGAAGGAGTCGTCCGATTGACACTGAAGCAGCACCAAAATTCAGATTTGGCAGCAGGCGGGACAGGTCTTTGTGGAAACGGATCTCGCCATGATACTGCCGTCTAATCGCATTTAACGCGCAGGGTTATGCATCCAGAGTGACTGATTGAACATGTTTACTGGCCTTTTAGGGGGTGTTTAGTTCACCCAGTTTGCAAAATGGGGGTGTTTCGGGCCGCGTGCACAGAGAGAAAAAAGTGCATTGGGAAGCGCGTAGTTTGCAAAATGGGTGTAGTTTGCAAAATGAAGAGAGGAACTAAACAGGCCCTTAATGCTTTCAAATGCAGAGATGTCACAAAGATCAGCTCGGTTGTCGTAGGAATTTAGGAATAAAAAAAACTCTCGACTTTCAAAAGGGATCCAATTCGGTGAGAGAAGAACTAGTGGCACAAGAACCCAGTGAGTTCAGCGATGATTGACCTGTTTACCTGGTTACAAAAAAGGAGAGGGTGAATTCGCGCATTGCTTTTGGTAGTCATCGCTCACTCATCAGTGGACCCTGGTGGTGTTCTACGCGAAAGCTGGGCCGGTATAGTCCAACGCGTGGGAGGTGGGCGTGGTGTAAAGGCAAAGGCCACACGGCCACACGGGGCCAAGGTGCGTGGGGCCTCCGGGGCAGCACACGTGGCCCCAGCCCATAAGGCAGCACGTGGTCGTGCTGCAGCGATCGTCACGGCGGCGGCGGCGGCGGCGACGGATTTCAGGGCCGTCAAACTTAACCGGATTTCACGAAAAAAGGGGTCTGCCTCGTCCCCTGGCTCTTGCCTGACCGTTTTGCCCCCGATGGCGCGGTACGAGAGCGCTGCGCGCCGGATCCTTCACGGACAGTGACAATGGGTAGCCCATTGCCAATGGCAAATGCAAGGTTCAGAGAAACGCTAGGTCTAGCGTCAAATTGGGAATATTTTCAGCCGCTCTCAGTTAGATATGCAGTTTGGAGCATTTTTCATTATCTCTTATCCATGGCAGAAGAACAAAAAGGGTTTGTTAGTTTGCCTCTTTGCTCAGATACATTCCTTGTATAGTTGTATGGCAACTCTATATCGTACTTGAGTGCTTTTCTGGCGATGGTGTTCTTCTCTTCTTTCGTTTTTTAACGATTCGCCTCCTAGTACATTCGTGATGATGTGTCTGTGTTTTTCTCCACCATGAGTCTATGGCATTCACCAAAAGCTTGTCTACACTATATTCTACATACGTTCCTTATTTTAATTCTTTATTTTTTTTTGAATCTTCGAGATACATTATGAAAAGCGGCTATTGCGTTTCTACCCTTATTTTGAACTCGAATGGTGATTTTGCCCTCGCTTTTGCTCACTTTGTGATTTTGCCTCTACTTTTCTAATTTAAAGAGCGAGTTTGCCCCTATTCTGTGAACGCCAGTTAACAGTGTCAAATGAATTGCAAAAAGACAAACTTGCCCATGCAAATATGCCCCAACTTTTACAATAACTTTATGATTTTATCACTATTTGACATTAAATATTTGGACGACATTCCAACATATCTAAATAAAAATTTGTCGAACAACTCATTCAAATCAACTTTTCTGTTTAGATGTGAGCAAAAATTGACAAATTTCATCAATTTTTTGACAACATCATGACACAAACATCCCAATGCCACGGATTTGCTCCCCATAGTCCCTAATCAACAAGGAAGGGCCCAGCTTGTTGCGAAGCTGTAGTGGTAGCTGCCGCGGCCGCACCCCCCGTTCGGAGCTTCCGCCGTCGGTTGCTGTTGCTCGTTCGGTGATGACCCCGCCTCGGTGGTGGTGGCTGCTCGCCTTGTGCCCCGGCGCCGCTACTGGTGGGGCTGCGCAGGGGCCGCGCGCTCTCCCGTGCCCCGTGCTCCTGATGGGGCCACGCAGGGGCCGTGCGCCCTCCCGCAGTCCCGCGTCTCGCACTCCTGGAGGGGCCGTGCGCGCCTGGAGAGGCGGCGCGCCCTCCCACGCCGAGCTCCTAAGGACGCCGCCGCCACTGGCCTACAAGGCCACGCGCTGTGCGCTGCAGTGGCCCGCTTGCCCGACGCGGATTCGCCGCCGCCGCCGGGTTCGAGAGGGTGGAGACCCTGAGAGAGAGAGATGCGTACAGGAGGGGATGGGGATGAGGGTGGGATGAAAGGATAAGGGGTATCCTTGTCTTTTTACAGGTCTGCGAAGAGTTTTTCTATTTTATTCCATTTATTTTTTTGGGGTTCAACTAACAGAGTCAAGAACAGGGGTAAACGGAGTCTTCATATTCACAAAGAAGAGGCAAAATCACAAAGTCAATAAAATTGAGGGTAAAATCACCATTAGAGTTCAGAATAGGGGCAAGAACATCAAATTCCTTTATGAAAACAGAGTTTCAAAATATTGTAAATGATTATAAGATAGCCAAAGCCGAGGTGCACGTATTAAAGGACTATACTAAGATTTCCGTTACAAATGGTCGATTGCTAAAAAAAGAGCATATAGAAATGAGCACATTCAATTAAATATAGAGATGTCACAATCCTATTTTATTTCATAGGGCCCTACTAGATTAATCAATACGTCCAGCAAAAAAAAAACACGCAAAAAATTATGTTGGAATAAATTAAAGTCATCCAAAAATGACAACAACACAAATCGCCGATCCCCTTCGCGTAAAACCATGGTCCCATGATATTCACAAAACTTGTCTAGGCAAGATTCTAATAGTTTTCTTGTTTTAATTCTTTTATTTTTTTAATATCCTTGAGATGCATTAAGAAAACCAATTTTCAAAATGTTGTAAATGCTAGAAAATTAAAAGATAGCAAAAGATGTACACATTAGAGAACTATACCAAGTTTTCACTTACAGATGGTCGATTGCTAAAAAAAAGAGCATGTAGATGTAGATATAGAGCCCAATAAATTCAATGTAGAGCCCCTACAAGACTATTTGTTTTATAAGGACTCACAAGATTAATTTATATGTCGAGGTAAAGAA
>CM014278.1:80256257-80285259 GCA_004135705.1 Alloteropsis semialata
GCTCGCTGAACCAATCCCTGAAGCATGCACCTTGAATCAGATTTTGCGTAGGACAACCAAAGAATAGTACACGAGCATATAAAATACCAGTCGCAAGCACCCATATCCATTCTTGAATACATCTGGTAGCTTGCATTCATGAGAGAAAGAAAGCTATCAAACTTACCCTAGCCAATGATCCATTAGTGTTTCCTGGCATATAACCCCGGTTGGTGCCTAGCTCACTGCCTCATATCAAATGTCATGAGCTAAAGAAAAAATAAAAGCAAATATTTAGTAAGTATACAAGTAATATTGATTATGCATGTAAGATGCTACAAGTGTAAATGAACTAATTCTGAAGTTCTACATAATGTACAATTACATAATGCCTAGTAAACATAGACATGGCGGAAATGTTGCCAACTGAGAATTTTCAGTTCTGGTCTACCTATGCATAAAAGATACTATAAGCGAAAAAAGAATTAACATACTAGGTGATTACTTGTGCATTGTTGAAAGATGAGAAAAGGAACAAAGAATGCCAATATCAACAGCTACACACAGATGAAAAAAGGTCCTACTGGTCTGTGAAAAGAAAGCTCATTTAGTGATTACTTGCATTGTTGAAAGATGTGAAAAAGGCTCAAAGAAAGCTCATTTAGTGATTCACTTAACAACAAATAAATTGAATGGAGCTCCACTTCACATACCGGTATGCAATGATGTCCCTGCCGGTCACTAAACAACAAATAAATTGAATGGAGCTCCACTTCACATACCGGTATGCAAGGGTGTCCCTGCCGGTTGACTCTTTGGCGCCTGGTGCAGAGGAACAGGACCAGGAGGAGGATGGATGCTGGGGTGGTGGGTCCCGCACAACAGCACGATCTGTTGACATCCTCCAAAGACAACTACCATCCCACCAAAAACCCAGCTCAGGGACCAAGTGGCATCCCGACCTTCTTAACCTATCAAAAAATGCATATTAAAAAGGTAAATACGCAACTGAATTGGGGACTCTAGCTTTTGAATGTAAACTCGAATTATTGTCACTATACAATTTTTGGATGTAAGTACATGAGAGGATAAACAGTTAAAACAATAAAGATAATTAGAAAGTGTAAGTGTTTACCTTATACACTCCCAAGTATGAGGATCAAGAGGCCAGATATCTGAAAGAATTGTTCCTTTTTGTTTCCAAAGAAAACTTCATTAAAATATCAACCATATAGATATATCTGCACAACAAATGAGCATGGAGACATTTGCTTGAATATGGACCTTCTTCTAATCCAATGCAAGCCTACGAGAGGCAGGATGCAGTCCTCAGTAGTGTTGTGTAGCAACGCCCGCGTAGCACACACTTGTTAATGGATGTGAAAGACTTCTAAGCTCAACTCAAACAATGCAAGAAGTCAGGAAGCAATATAGCTGCAGATTCTGAGGGCATAAAACAACCTCGTTTACATCAGCAATACAATTCACCCTTGATTTAATTAAGCATCCACCAGGAAGGAAATAATAGAAGGAATAAAAGCAATGTCTAACCTTGCCAAGTTGTCATCACCAATCATCAGTGGCTATTGTTAGATAGGTGGTCCCTTCATACGAATATCTGGTGCTAAGGAAAATGAAAGAAATCTTTGGTAAGTTAACAAGAAATAAATATGATCACAAATATAATTTCAAAAATGAATGACAGGTGCTAAGAGAAAAACAATGCAACTAATTAGTGAGTAATTATACAAAGTCTTTGACACGGATTAGTTGTGATCTAAGGCCTAGAACTGAAGCACTCAAAGTAAAATGTTTAATTGTTCTTACTGAACAATATATGTGTTGTAAGAGAACTAATCGATTTCTAGCTGCCATCGGCCTATAATAATTCCATTTCGCATTGAGGCATAGTACAAGCACTAACCAAAATTTAGCAGCCATCGGATAAATACAGTTTGCCTTGCACGGGTGCCCAACTCGTAGCTGCCTCTGCTCCCAAACCTCTGTATTGCAAACTGGCATTTTAAAACTGGCATCTATCAAAGTGTTCTTGTTTCACACATATTCCAACGCATTAAAACAACACCTCATCACAAAGAAGACCCACCTCAAGTGCACGCAGGCCCTGCACTTTACGTGCAAGCCCTTCACCATGACAGAAAAGTTTTGCATTATTTAAAAACTCTGGCATTCTAAATAGAAAATTCTGAACAGAAAAAAGAGCTAAAAAAGTGTAGCATCAGGAATGCGCCACATGATGAAATTAGCAAAAAATCCAATAGAAAGGTATTGTGCAAAACTTTACTTACCAATTACAGAACTTTCACATCTAGGCTCTGCCTCTCCATGGTCCTGCTCAACTCAGGCAACATCTTCACCAAACCTGATTCAGGGGCAAGCAATCAAATATCCAAATCAAACAATGGCAAGCGTGTCAAAAATCTGAACTTGTAGCGTGGGTTTGGATAGTACTGGCATGTAGTGATCTATAAGGTTACTTCAATTCAATTTCCTATAACAAATTCTAACTATTTCGTCAAATATACATCGGCATAACAGATACCCAACAGTCCATATGCCTCAAGCATAAGTCATGATGCCTCCTCGAAACAGTCCCAAAATAAAGAAGTATTATCAAAGATCAGCGTGTAATAGTTTTTCAAGTATGTTCTACCTTTGTAACATAATAATAGGCAGCCCCCAATTTGTATATCTGATGAGCAATAATGTACTCTCTGTCACTGCAGAAGAAAGAGAATTGCAACAACACGAGATCAAAGCATAAGCTAGTAATTATAGTACCAGGAAAACATATAGCAGATATACCATCTGAAGAAGCGCTTACCTTCTGGACCCAATGGACTCTCATCGTTCCAGTTGGCCGCCAGTTCTCTGGCACTACTCCAGCGTCGGACATCTGGAAGTCATCATCCCCAAAGAAGCCCCTCACTTCCTCTAGACTTGCGTTCTCAAAGATAGAACTACTCTGATATTGCGGAGGTCCAGTCTAATTTCATCCAAACAAAACTCAGTCATTCTGGGAACACGAAATTAAGTAAACAATTGCACTTCAATTTTGCAAAAGAAAAGCACATGGAGATTCGTTCACCTAGGTACCACCCCCCCTCAAGGCCTTGTAGGTCATGGTGGGCAGCGACTTATCCATCATGATCCAGGCCGGGCCGCTGTCCCTGCCCTCCGCCAGCCTCCAAAGGTTTATCAGGTCGTCCTTCCCTACTGCTAACTGCTCGATCGTCATCTCCGACGACCTACGAAACACCAACACTCCGTCAAAGCCGAGCTCCCTTTCACACGCCAAAATCCACCAAAGAAGAAGGCTTTGAAAACCCTGAACAACAACCACAACGCATTTGTCCAGCAGTTCACCAGCCTACATACCCTTGCACGGTGGCGGCATCCTCCTCCTGCTGCTCGCGCAGGCGCTAGCCGAGCGGCGCGCGGAGTCGGGTGGAGATCTGGGCCTTCCAGAAGTTGAGCGCGGCGAAGAGCGGTTGCGCCAGCGCTAGTGCAGAGACGCTGCCCTCGGCGGTGGCGACGAGGCAGGCGGCCCCGTGAGGCGGCGGCAGAGGTCGATGAAGGTGAAAAAAAGGAAGGAGAAAGAAAAATAAGGAGAAGGTACACGAGGGGCTGAGAGGGTCACGGCGCAAAACGGGAAACAAAATTTTGGTTGGGAGAGGCGGGTCGGGTGGGTACAAGCGGGCGGGTAAAGAAAATTTTGGGTGAAAAAAGAAGAGGAAAAACGTAAAGAAACATTTTAGAAAGTGCTATTTTTTTCTTCTTTCAAAAACTTTCTCCTCCCCCGGCCTGGCAGGTGGGTCCTCTGTGAGGGGGTACGGAAATTTTTTTTGGGTAAAATGTGTTTCAAAAGAACTCGTTCTTAATAGTATAGATTCGTCATTCTTCCACACCATTACCGCACGTGGGAAATAGCTAGACCAGTTGCTCGCGAAGATCTACAGAGGGAAGGATACGGCCCTCCTTTGCGGCCCCAGTCTACACGGCGTCTTGAATTAGGGTCAATCTCAAGTTTCTGAACGACGTCTTGAATTAGGGTCAATCCCAATCTACACGGCGTCTCAGCGCGTTCGTTGATGTAGCGAAATGGTGGGAGACAATAACATAATCGTGCTTGCGCATACACGGATGGCCAAAACAGCTCTCATGATTCCGTGTCAGAGGGCCGGGCGTTTAGCCATATCTACTGTGGCTGTACTTGAGGAATCATGTTCTGAAGGAACTCGAGGTTTCAATAAGCCAGTTAAAAATCTGCTTGCCGCGAATCGAAGATGAATCACCCGGCAACAATCGAGGACATGTTGATATCCACTGTACGTTCTGGATAGAAATCCACATGCCGCTTGCCATCAACTTGTCAGGCGTTTACATTCTTCAGTTTCGTCAGTCTGCTGTTTCTTTCATTCAGCAAGTGAAGTCGGCCTCACTTGTACCGGTTCGCCGACTTCAGGATCTCCGTTCACAGCGCATCCGACGGCCGACGCTGCACCAAGCTGGGAGTTGCCTTTGATCTGGTTTTGCCGGAGGAGTAACAGTGATTAGCGATAATGGAACTGTTAATGTAATGACCGGCACCCCTTAAAGGGCCGGAACATGTACTGGTTGGTCAGACTGGAACTCGGGTATGAACCCTAGGTAGTAGTAGTAGTAGCTGCGTTCCTCGTCTCCCTGGCGAGTTCTTCTGTAATCGCGACCTCTGAATTTGTTGGATTATAGAAGTGCGGCTGCTATTCCTACTCGAATCCCCTGAGTTCGGTGATTACTCTGTTCGTTTCCCTTTTCCTTTTCTCTGTGTTTTCCGTTGGATCCACTTGATCCTCACAATTGGTATCCAGAGCCTTCAATCCTTGATTCCTTGTTCGATTTCCACAGCCAAGTTCCTTGATCTGTGTCCGATAGGCGTGTGGATTGGTGGTTTCGGCTCAATCGTGTAAAATCCCACCCACCCACCCAGATCCAGGAGCAATACCCCAATTTTCCACCAAATATGAGAAGAATTGAAATGGGACATAATCATGCACCAGAATCTTCCACTATGGCTAAAATGAATGTTAGCAGTAACAACACAGGCTTAGTTTTTAATCAGCATGATACACACAACCATGATAATGGTGGTGATCATTGGATGGGTACTGATGGGGAACATCAAGAAGAGCAAGATTACCAGAATTACCAGTTCAGGCAGCAGTTCACAATGCCACACCATCAGAACAATTATCATGCCCATTTTTCTTCTGAGCACAAATCAATTGCTAGAGGACCTAAACTTAATTTTCCAGAATTTGATGGTACTGACTCAGATGGGTGGATTAGGAAAGCTGAAAAATACTTTGAGTTGGTTGGAGTGCCTAATGAAGATAGAGTGAGAATCTCTGTAATGTACATCAAAGGAAGGGCTGAATTTTGGTGGAGAGGATTGGGGTGTAATCCAAATTCACTACAATGGCATCATTTTTGCAGAATGTTAGGGGACAGATTTAATGAAACCTCCACCTTTGAAATTGTTGGCCAATTTCACAATCTCAAGCAAACTGGCACTGTCACAGATTATGTAGACAAGTTTGAAGAACTTATGGGAATGGTGAAAAGAAACAACCCCTCTCTTCCTGATAACTATTTTGTATCAAGCTTTGTGTCTGGTTTGAAGGATCACATTCAGCCCCATGTGCAATGCCATTACCCCAATACTTTAACTAATGCCTATTGGCTGGCAAAACGATTGGAACAAGCTACTCCTGCTCCTAAGAAGTATCCATCTTTCAGTTCCAATACCAAACCATCAAGACAGTGGACAACTGAAGCTAAACCACAAGGCACCAAAGACCTACCATAAAATACTATAGCTGAGTTGAGGGCAGCAGGAAAGTGTTTTAAGTGTAGAGAACCTTGGATTCCAGGACATGCAAAAGTGTGCAAGGGAAAACAGAATTTTTCTGTAATTCTTGTCCAGAATGAGGAGGGCAAGGAAGAAGTTGCAGTAATTGAAGACAGTACAACTTCAGAACCTGAAGAATATTTTGATGCTAATCCTACACCTGTACTGCAAGTTTCTATGCATGCTCTTAATGGATCAACTTCTCTAGCAAGCACATTCACATTGAGATTGCAGATTGGAAGCAAAACAGCTATAGCCTTGGTGGATACTGGAAGTGATGTTTCCTTCATTAGTACAAAATTTGCCATCAAAGCAAACTGTTCAGTTCAGACAGTTGATGAAGTCAAAGTTATTGCAGCAAATGGTACTAACATGTTCAGTCAATCTTCTTGTGTGGCATGCCCTTACACAATCCAAGGTCATCAGTTTGTCTCAGATTTCAGATTGTTGGAAGTGCAAGGATATGATGTAATTTTGGGGGCAGATTGGCTGTACAAACATAGTCCAGTAGGCCTGAATCTGAGAACAAGAGAACTGTCTATCACAAAGGATGGCCTTACAATAGTTACTTTCACAGATGAGACCCTACAAGATAGCACTATGGTTATTGGGCACAAAAAGTTGTACAATCTGTTGAAAAAGAAAGCAATTGGTGCTGTGGTGATGTTGAAACCAAATTCATCCAACTCTGACACTGTCAACAGTTACCTACCACCAAAGATTGAAACCATTATACAGGAGTTTCAGGATGTATTCCAGGAACCTACAGACTTACCACCAGTGAGAGCAGTGGATCACAACATTTCTTTGATTGATACATCTAAATCAGTACATCAAAGAGCTTATAGACTACCACACCACCAAAAGAATGCAATGGAAGCTTTAATTCAGCACTTACTGCAGTCTAATATGATTAGACCCAGCATCAGCCCATATTCATCCCCTGTGATACTAGTTAAGAAAAAAGATGGAACTTGGAGATTGTGTGTGGATTATAGACAGCTCAATGCCAACACTGTCAAGAACAAATACCCAATTCCAATAATTGAAGATTTGCTTGATGAATTATTTGGAGCACAGATATTTTCCAAAATAGATCTAAGGTCAGGTTATCATCAAATAAGAATGAAAGAGGAAGATATTTACAAAACAGCTTTCACCACTCACTTAGGCCATTTTGAGTATGTGGTCATGCCTTTTGGACTGACAAATGCCCCTGCAACATTTCAAACCCTGATGAACACAGTACTAGCTGAAGTTTTGAGGAAATTTGCATTGGTGTTTTTTGATGACATCCTTATTTATAGTACCACACTGGATGATCATGCTGAACATTTGAGGACTGTGTTGGGCATCTTAAGACAGCACAAATTGTATGCAAAACTGAGCAAATGTTCTTTTGCACAGCAAACTGTGGAATATTTGGGTCACATTATCAGTGCTCAGGGAGTAGCAACTGATCCAAACAAGATTTCCATCATACAAAGTTGGCCTTCACCAGCAAATGTAACTAACCTCAGATCATTTTTGGGTCTAACAGGGTATTACCGAAGATTTGTGAAAGGCTATGGAATCATCTGCAGGCCACTTTTTGATGCACTCAAGAAAAATTCATTTGAATGGTCATACAGTCAAGAACAAGCCTTCCAGAAATTGAAAAAGATGATGGCTACCCCACCAATCTTAGCACTGCCAGATTTTGCAGAACCGTTTATTTTGGAAACTGATGCAAGTGGAATTGGCATTGGAGCTGTACTAATGCAAAAAGGAAGACCCATTTCCTTCTTGAGCAAAACATTAGGACCAAAATCAGCTGCTGCATCAACATATGAAAAGGAGGCCATGGCTATTTTGGAAGCACTGAAGAAATGGAAGCATTACCTAGCCAGTTCTTCAGTCATCATAAGAACAGATCAACAAAGCTTAAAATATATTCATGAACAAAGATTGGTGGAAGGCATACAACACAAGCTTTTGATAAAACTACTTGGATTTAACTATACTGTTCAATACAAGAAGGGTAGGGAAAATAAAGTGGCTGATGCTTTATCAAGAGCAACTCATTCAACTGAAACCATGGCAATCTCTGTAGCAGTACCAGTTTGGATGGAACAAGTGAATGCAAGCTATGCAGAAGATCAAAAGTGTTTGGAGTTGATCACTAAACTGAGTGTTGATTCTCTGGCTGTACCAAATTTTTCTTATGCCAATGGACTCCTCAGATACAAAGGGAAGTTAGTAATTGGGGCAACTGGCAATTTGAGGCAGCAATTATTAGATTCTTTTCATAAATCATCTTTGGGAGGACACTCTGGTGAAAGAGCTACTTATCAAAGATTGAAATTGGTATTTCACTGGCCAAGTATGCATCAGCATACAAAGGAATATGTAAAACATTGTGCAGTTTGTCAGAAAAACAAAAGTGAGCACATGCCATACCCAGGATTACTGGAGCAGCTCCCAGTTCCAGAAATGGCTTGGACCCATATTTCAATGGATTTTGTAGAGGGGTTACCAAAATCTCAAGGCAAAGATGTCATACTTGTGGTGGTGGATAGACTGACCAAATATGCACATTTTATACCCCTTCATCATCCTTACACTACACAAGACATAGTGAATTTATTCATGGATAATGTGTTTAAATTACATGGTCTTCCAAAAGTTCTGTTGACTGATAGAGATCCAATATTTACAAGCACCATGTGGCAGTCCTTATTCAAAGCATTGGGAGTTCAACTCCATCTAACATCTGCTTACCATCCTCAGACTGATGGCCAAACAGAGAGGGTAAACCAATGCTTGGAAAACTATTTGAGGTGTATGTGTTTCAACAGCCCTACTAGATGGTCTCACTGGTTATCTTTGGCAGAGTGGTGGTACAACACTTCCTTTCACACTTCTCTGCAAATGACACCATTTCAAGCACTTTATGGATTCACACCTCCTATGGTAGCTGAAGTGGTCATGCCTGATTGTCCAGATCTACCTGAGAATGAGCAGTTGAGAAACAGGTCAGTTGCTATACAAGTCATTAGAGATAATCTGATTAAAGCACAGGCCAGAATTAAGGTCCAGGCTGATAAGCACAGAACTGAAAGACAATTTGAAGTGGGGGACATGGTTTACCTCAAAATTCAACCATATAGGCATACTTCTCTCAGTGCTCACAAGTCTCTGAAATTGCACTCAAAGTATTATGGACCATTTCGTGTACTGGACAGAATTGGCAAGGCTGCATATAGGCTGCTGTTACCTGAGGGATGCACATTACATAATGTCTTCCATGTGAGTCAGCTAAAGAAACACCTGGGGTCACAAGCAGTACCTAGCAAAGAATTACCATTAGTGGATGAAAAAGGCAACATTAAAGTAGCACCAGTGGCCATCTTACAAAGAAGAATGATCCCCAGAAATAATGAACCAGTGATCCAATGGCTCATCAAGTGGCTCAATCTGCCGGAAGCTGAAGCAACTTGGGAAGATGCATCCTTCATCAGGAAAGTGTTTCCTTCCTTCCATCCTTGAGGACAAGGATGTTAAGGAGGGGGCTTTGTCAGGCGTTTACATTCTTCAGTTTCGTCAGTCTGCTGTTTCTTTCATTCAGCAAGTGAAGTCGGCCTCACTTGTACCGGTTCGCCGACTTCAGGATCTCCGTTCACAGCGCATCCGACGGCCGACGCTGCACCAAGCTGGGAGTTGCCTTTGATCTGGTTTTGCCGGAGGAGTAACAGTGAATAGCGATAATGGAACTGTTAATGTAATGACCGGCACCCCTTAAAGGGCCGGAACATGTACTGGTTGGTCAGACTGGAACTCGGGTATGAACCCTAGGTAGTAGTAGTAGTAGTAGCTGCGTTCCTCGTCTCCCTGGCGAGTTCTTCTGTAATCGCGACCTCTGAATTTGTTGGATTATAGAAGTGCGGCTGCTATTCCTACTCGAATCCCCTGAGTTCGGTGATTACTCTGTTCGTTTCCCTTTTCCTTTTCTCTGTGTTTTCCGTTGGATCCACTTGATCCTCACACAACTCGTCCAAGGCGCGCGGAGTGCAGGCCAAGCGTGCGTGCAGAACCTCCAGCCAACCAGCGGTTGCACATTGCTCGGAGCGGCAGACCGAGCACGAATGGCCAGGCCAACCATTTGTCAAACGCCAACTTGGCGGCCGTGTGCTCCCCGCCGGCGATGAGGCGGCCGGGTGCTGCGGCTGAGCCTCGTCCCGTGCGTGGATCCCGCAGGTCAGGAGAGTGAGCTTCGTTTGAATAGAACTCGATCGCTGCACGGGGATTCCAGTTCGCTGTCTGAGTCGTGTCCCTTGGCTTGGCTACGTTCAGTGTTCAGAAGAGATTGGGTTCAGGGTGGTGTTGCGGATGATCTAGTGGAGATCACGTGTTCCCCGCTGCGCGTCTTTGCTGACTAGGGCTTCGCTTAAAGGTTGGATGATCCATTGGGGTTTCGGGAGTTCGAAGTGTTGCGTGGTTGTGGACTTGTGGTAGCCGCTAGCCTCCGGAGTCAGTGCTGTAACAGTTTCATTCAGGTATCATCTCCTATGCACACACGCGAGAGATCAGAGATATCACCATTGAACTCAAAGCAAGAAAAAAAGATTAGGGAACTCGAGCACAAAAAGTACACATGCGCATCGCAAATTCACAAATTGCAATGGCACAATTCAAAGAGAAACCATAATGAACATCGTAAGGAAATTTCTTTGAAGACGATACCTCACATTTGAAAAATAAATAGCAACCTGATTTTGTACAATTTCATCGTCTACAAGATGATGCCTGCAGCCAGGGCCGTACCAACGAAATGGAAGCCTCGGTGCGAAACAAACTAAGGGGTCCCAAATTTTAAAAATAGGGCATAACCAGAACGGACTTTCACTTAGTTATGAAACTTCTATATTTGTTACTACGTACATTGCTTAGAAATATATCGAATATTAATACTAAACAGATAAAAAGAGTAGTATTCAAGCAATAAATTGACCTCGTCTTCGACTAAAAAGCATCATGCTTTTGTATTTCGTGAAACACCAAGAGCCCGTGTCATGGGCCTAAATAAAAGTCCTAAAGCGCCACATATGGGCTGGCTATGACCAGTGTACGTATAGATTTTAATGGGCCCTTTTTATTTTTTTTCTATACTTAAGTATTTAAGTAGATGAGTAGTTAACTCAATTACGTGATTTGGGGGCCCCAAAAATTTAGGGGCCCTGTGCACGCGCCCACCTCGCCCCTGCTATTATACGGGCCTGCCTGCAGCAACATCCTCGTCTTCTCCATGAGGTGCTATTGTCAGGCCCAGCAAGTAGCAAGATCATACACCTTCGTAACTTCATCAGTTTAGCTCTTTGTTGGTGCGGCTGCCCCATACTGGCTACTGGATAGATTCACCGCGCGTTGCTGCGGGAGTGAAGGGACACCTTTGCTATGAGATTGAAAATTATAATTTCATAATTTAGTGGGGATGATAGAATAGTGGTAAATGACATGGACAACTTTCTACTTAGTGGGTGATGATGTGGATAGTTTGCATAAAGAGCTATAAGGATGGTGGTTTCCACTTAGTGGGTGATGACGTGGATAGTTTGCATGAAGAGCTTTAAGGATGGTGGGCTGTTAGTGGGTACGAACTATATAGATATACTAGGTGAATTCCTCACGCGTTGCGGCGGGGTTTTCTAAGTTACTTGTATAAATTTGTTGGAACACACAGAAATAGGATATGTAAATGACGTGTGATTGCAAGGAGTAATAATCAATGATAGAAATTGGCAGAACTACACGGATGCTTACGGGAGATGAGCCGCCTGTTGGATTGCGGATATGGAGGGAGCGACCGAGGGAGAGGGGAGTTGGAGGGGCGGACAGTAGGTACCCACATGATGGAAGTGATCGAATTTGTGGAGGTGATGACAACTGTAAAGTGATCCGAACCCACATGAGGTTAGGCAGTGAGAATGGGAATTGATTTAGGGATGATAAATTTTGCACATGGTGGTGGATGATGTGGACAACTTTTGTGATTAGTGGAAGATGAGGTGGATAGCTTGCATGAAGAGTTTTAGTGCTGTTGGGTTTTTGGTGGATATGAACTTTATATAGATATATAGGATAAGATAGGGTGGATCCGCCCCTGTTGCCAATGCCATCCATCTGTGGTGTTGAACCAAAGTCTCAGGAGAGGTCCTGTTTGGACAAGGCGTGCTTTGTTTCGATGTGGATCTTTTTATGACCAGTGTACGAGATTGGAGACCTCCTTTTTTAAGAAGGGAAGATACACGTCTACCGTGATATGCTTGTTGAATCTTGAATGCACCGGCGTGAAATTTCAAACAGTTTTTTCCGAACACAAAGTGTTATTCATCTCGGCCCGTAATGACAGCATCCAGACCAGCAGAGGCTGCAGAGCCCAGCAGGCAGCAGTGCATTGCGGCTTCGACACTTCGCTATGCTGCGGTAGTTCGTCAGTGTGTGGGTGGGGTCCGTTCTCCGTTGGCCGGCCCTTCCTGTGGACTTGGCTAGCTGGCTCCTGACGTAGAATAACGGGCCTATATCAGGGCCCACTCATGTCTTGCGCTAGTGGGCTTCATGAAACATACGCTTACCCATGATGGGACGGACGGCCGGCCTGGAAAGCACGCGGCCTTCAATTTTCTTCGCCCATAGTCCAAATTTAAAACAGGGTAATCAACCATGCCATCTCATAAGCCCCCAGCCTCGACAACGATAATCCCCCCGCCGGCGAGCCCCACCGGCCAGCCAAAGCCAGGTCACTGCTCACGCGACGGTACCAGCGTATCACAAGATTCACAAGCCCCGAGCCCCCGACACATCGCCCCGCTCTTTGGCAATCTTGGCAAGCCTATTCGCTTGGCTTATCAGCCACTAGCCAGCAGTACTTCAGTCTCACAACAAATCAGCACTAGCCACCAGCCACCAGCCAGCCAGCAGTACTTCAGTCTCACAACAAATCAGCACCAGCCACCAGCCAACCGAACAGGCTCACGAGCGACCCCGCCACCGAAAGTAGAAAGGGCCTCACAGTGCTCACACCCAGCCCGTGCGCGCACCCGGCTCACGCGTCGTGGAAACGGAACACCGCCGTCACGCGCCCCGCGCCGCCTTTCAACGCTCTCACGCGTCCCCCGCACGTCGGACGCCTGCGCTTTTGCGGCCTGCGGCTCGGGCTGGACGTTGCCATGCCATCCATCGGCTGATCGGCCCTGGCTGATCTGATGTTTGCAGGTGCCGATGTCACCAGCGAAAGGCGTCACCACTCACCACACCAATGCAATGCGGGCGTTCTGTTGAATGGACGGCAAGCCGAATTGATTCCCATCAGTGGCGAAACGCGTGTGTACATTTACACCTTTACAAATACGGTGCCGCGCCGCGAGCGAGCGGGCGTACCGTGTACGTACCGCCTGCGGGGGTTATACTCAGTTATAGCAGCAGAAGCCGCAGCGTGGCCGTGGAAAGGATGATGTGACAGCAGTGTGGGAGAGCCGCCAGGAACAGCCGTCGGTTCGTCGCCGGGCCGCCGCTCGCGGCCGCCGTCGCCGGAGTGGTCGCCGGCACGTCGGACCCTGCCGTGCCAGGAGATTTTGTCAATTGCACACGCTAATACAGTACTAAATTCTGAACTCCAGACTACTAGTACGGATAGATATCTAGCAAATGAAATTTGTAGAGACATTTAGGCCTTGTTTAGTTGGCAAAACTTTTCAAACTTTGGTGCATTGGGAAGCGTGTGCCAAAGTTTGAAAAGTAAGTTTGGGGGTGTTTAGTTGAAAGTTGTATTGGGAAGCGTAAAAGTAGAGAGGGGGGCACGTTTTTCAATGCGTTACTTTTGTAACTTTTCAAATTAGTTGAAGAAGGTGTTTAGCTGAAAAGTTGTGACTTTTCAAAAAAAATTGGAGAAGTTTGGGAAACTAAACAAGGCCTTATTTTGAGGCACCCGAGACAGAATCTAATCGCTACTCCTAGGGGTGTTTAGATGTTGTTATGTATAGGCCTTGTTTAGTTACTACAACAAACTTCACTATTCATCCAACTTCACTATTCATCAAAGGGAATCTTGCATGCATGGAGTACTAAACGTGAGTTAATGACAAAACCCATTCCATAACCCCCTAACTTTGCGAGACGAATCTAATGAGCCTAATTTGGCCATGATTAGACAACGTCGTGCTACAGTAAACAATCTCTAATGACAGATTAATTAGGCTTAATAGATTCGTCTCGCGATTTTCCGTCCATCCGTGTATTTAGTTTTATAATTAGATCATATTTAGTCCTCCTAATCTTCGATTTAGTTTTGCTACAGTAAAGTTGCTACAGTAAGTTGCGCGAACTAAACAAGGCCATAGTGTTTTTATGCATTGGGTCGCGTGCCACAGAGAGAAAAAAGTGCATTGAGAAACGCGTATTATGCAAAATGGAGGAGAGAGGGGATGAACTAAACACCCCCCCTAGCAATTTTTCTTAAAAAAAAGTACACCGCGTTGACATGATTGTCTCCTAGTATGTGCAAGGCCTTTCAAATTTGTTTAATCGGTTGCTAAGTCACACCAGGACAGCCACATTGCAGAACGCAAAGCGCACCGAAACCGACGTTGCGTTTACCGCACGCGGGCAGGCCAGAGCAAGCCGTACGCACCTGACTCCATCGGGGCCGCGGCGCCGCCGGGCGGCTCGGCGACGGGCATCCCGAGCGCGGCGCAGAGCCTTGGCGGCGGCGCGTCGACGCGGCAGATGGTGGGCAGCGCGAGCGCGCGCACGGGGTCGACGCGGACGCCGCGCGCGCCGTACCCGGCGAGGAGCCCGCACAGGCAGGCGGCGTCGCCGCCGCCCACGACGCCCGCGAGCGCCCCGCAGCAGCCCCTCTCGGGCCGCGTCAGCGCGCTGCGGCGCTCCACGTACGTGAGGCACGGCGTCAGGTTCCGCATCACGCCCGTGCAGTCCAGCGACGACGGCGACGGGGCGCCCCAGGGAGCGGCCGACGACACCTGCGCCCGCGCCCCCGGCGCCAGCGCGGCCGCGAGGAGGGCGAGGAGCGCGAGCGCCGCGGGTGGCATCATCGCGGCAGCCGTGGCGTCGCCGTTGCTGCCGCTGCTGGTTCCTGGGATTCCTGGTGTCCGGAGGGTGGTGTGCGCCGTGCTCTGTTTGACATGTGGGGATGGGGGAGCTCACCGCTGGCTCAGTGTGTGTCCGTTTGTTTGCCTGTGTTCGTGTGAGCAGAGTGAGTGATGGGGACGTGTGGTTATGTAGCTTGTGGGCAACGCAACGCTAGATGGGGTGTCAGTGTCACGACTGAGGAGGTTCTTGCCTAACGGCCAACGGCTGGGGTAACACGACATGAAACGGCAGGAATAAACTTCTCGTAAGTCGTAACGACGATGTGCAAATCAGAATTAGCAAAGTTAATGGAGTAATCAAGAATTCTGTTCATGCATCCAGCTAATTTGCGATGAGCACGCAGTAGGAAACCAGAATGGAATAGGAGGGACGTGACGTTCTGATTGAAACAAGTTAGATCCTAATTGGCGATGCACTGAATAGAGGCCCATAGATCCGTTGTTTAGCAATAGCTTCCACTGCTTCTTCGCTGTCATGCAATTATAGCATTTTTGGACGGATACTTGATTATAAAATCTTACTACTATTGTTCCATTGTACGTTCCAAGGTTGTTTTTATCCATAGTAATGGGCCTAACGCCGCTAGATCCAATTCGTGCCAGCAATTTTAGCATCATCCTACGTAGATCCTCGAGTTTCTTGGTTCTACAAATTCAATATAATATAACTCCAGTCTCCAGTAACCATGGCTGATTGATTAGCTTCGCAACATACACAATTTTTATCACAAGATGGTTAGCTTCACAAAACAACATACACGTTTTAATCCCACCTTTGCTAGCAGCCTGTTCGCTTGGCTTATCAGCCACCAGCCAGCAGTACTTCAGTCTCACAACAAATCAGCACCAGCCAGCCAGCAGTACTTTTCTCTCACAACAAATCAGCACCAGCCACCAGCCAACCGAACAGGCTGCAACCAAATCTCTGCCAGAACTAACACACGATGCTGTCCAGCCGAAGTGTCAAGCAACCAAAGAAGCAGCCGTCTGACGAACTGAGGGGGTGTTTAGATGTTGTTATGCATAGTATTTTTATGCATTGGGTCGCGTGCCATAGAGAGAAAAAAATACATTGAGAAACACATATTATGCAAAATGGAGGAGAGAGGGGTGAACTAAACACCCCCTGAAGATTGCTTGTTTCTACTGGCAGAACCTAGCTACCTACTTTCAGTTTCATGGTCAACACGGTTCTCGTATTTTCTTTGACTGCCACCAGATTTTAACGTTAGTTGCTATATTGGCTCAAACATGTACACTGTTAAATATGCGACATTTAAGGGTGCGTTTGTTTCTAGGCCCCAACTGACCGAGCCAAATTTAGGTCTTGCCCAGCCATTTTGGCTCTCACTTGGATGGATGCCAAATTTTGGCGTGGCCAAACAAATTTTGGCTGTGCCCATGTACAGTAAACAGGGAGAGCAGGCAACTTCCGGGCGGCCGAATCGTTGGCCCGTGTTTTGGCTTGGCTGCACAGGAAGGCAAGGGTGACGTGGCCAGCAGTTATTGGCAGAACGAATGGGTTATGCTTTGGATTTTTGTGTTTCAAATGACAATTTCTTCTAAACCGTTTATCAGATTACGAATCCACTTGAACCATTAAATCTCTTATAATTAAATCTTCAAATCAAGATCCATATTGGCTATGTTTTAATTAAATTTTTATTACACATGGGACCCATGTATTATCTTTATTTTCTAGATTTGTTTTTGAATATAAAACTACTTTGGCTTGGCCACAATCCAAACAACATGGTTCCTACCAAATTTTGTCGTAGCCCTGACTTTGGCCACCACCAAATTTTGGCTTGGCTTACCACGGTCATGAACCAAACAAGCCATTAGCGCACCCTAATCAGTTCATAACTAGCATATATTTAATTGAGTAAAAAAAAAGGAAGACGAGGGGATTAAAAAACAAAGACGTTGGGATTAAAACGTGATCCACCACACAAAGCTTGAAAGGTTAGGTAGAAAAAATAGAAATACACTAACCATAACACAAGCAAAATGTCTCTGTCAAGCCAGCAGCCGATAAGCAGGAGGGGTAATTTAATACCTCCACATTTTCTCAGGCCACAGGAACTAAACGAAAATCGCTGTCGCGCTGAAAGAACGAAAACAAATCACGGTATGATTAGCGCGATCATAAAAAATCATGCTAAAATACTCTGACTCAGCATGGATGAACAGAAACACAGGGACTTTTAAATATGACAAATGGTCAGAAGTTTTGAACCGTAAAATCTTCTGTAGCTCGTGTAAGATGATGGTACAAGCAGAACGGCTGGTTGCGACTTGAAGGTAAAATTCACTCAGCCGATACAACATTATTCGAACACCGTTCAACTAGTTCCGCCCAAGAACAAAGAATCATGGCCCCCATGCTCACATTATCAAGCAGCTGAAAATTCACAACCACCACCAATACACAGAAAGAGAGACTCTGTAAAGTAGCAAAGACTACTCCTGCCTGTATTTTCCATAGGCACAAGGGCAAGAACCTGCTCACTCAAAACTGAGGCCTGAAGTGTCGTAACATCCATGCAAAGCCAACTGTGTATGCATCTCAGGTGCACCCACAGCCATTGTTTAGCATAATTACTCTCCTACTGTCATTCCAAAGCCAAACTTGTAATTCTTCTTACAATGGTCAATCTGCACGGCATTGCAATGTTGATAAATATTCAATTAAACCCTGGGCACTTATTTCTATTGGAACACACACGAAAAGAAAATGCATCTGCTGGAACTGATTGAGTCAGTATGTCATGCTTACCTCAGCCGAAAGAAGGAAGTTGACACCCATGTTCAATCTCTCCTCCAAGTATGCAGCAACAACACCATTGGAGTCAATTTTGCCTCTTAGACGGCACTGCAGCAGAATTTATTTCCAAAAAACTATGAGAAAGGAACTAAGGAAAAACAGAGGGATACAATCATACAAGGATCGCATGACACCCTTGTGCCCTATACAGGGTAAGTAGATTCATACTGTTAGTGCACATCCATTGATAGAAACAAATTGGTGAAGACACACTACTTGGAGGAACTCAATGCAATGTTATCTGGCACGAAACATAAGAAGCATTTAAACACTGACCTGCCTAAGCAAGTAATCATAACCGAAGCTGGCAGTTACGTCTTTTGACATGTGGTTATACATGAAGTCAGATGCGAGGGAAACCTGTGAATAAGTGGTAAACTTAGAATTAAGTCAACACAACTCATGAAACCATTCTGTTGTCATGGTGGATGTCCAACCTTCTCAGAAACTTTCTGGACATAACTTAAGGCAACTATTCCGGTGCTTGCGACTTGTAGAGTACCCACCTGAAATATTTATAAGATAAAATAGTGATTATGTTGCACTCTCAAAAGCAACTCAGGTCCCTAGGTGCAACACAAGTGTGAGTTTTAAGACTTTAAACCACTCAGGTACAACTTAATGAGCCGAGCAATGACGAACTGGTGTTCTTATGTTCGCTCACGGACAATGTTGAGTTCCCAACCAGTTCACAAGAAGCTAAGCTATTGAGAAAAGGTGGGAAACTGGGCAAACTACTTATATTCGGAATTAAATGTAATTGTTAAACAGGTTATTTTTTTGGACACATTTAAATTTTGGTAGAAAAAATGTGTTCATCCCTTGTTGCAAAATGAATTGCAAAACATAAAGGATTTCGCCAGCTCCTTACCATCTTATCCGTATTATAGCGAGAAGCAAAACCAATTCCAGACTTCCTTTGGTGACCAAGCCAGAATATTTCAGTTCCCATTGATAGGTTCGGAGTAACACTCTGAAAAATTAGGTCCCATTGTCAGAACAGGCTTAAATATGATTAATTGATGCTGATAGCTATAATAAGTCTAGTTATATAGTACAGAATATGCACATCATTCTTATATAGGAGAGCGTGAACTTGCCTACTTCAATTTCAATACAGAGGAATCAGACATATAAAGAGTTATGAAATCAGCAGTTGACATTTAGCAAAGTAAAAAAGCTAACATGCCAATCACAGCATGATGGCGTTGAAAACTGAACTGTAGTAGCATAACCTAATTTCAGTTGTAAATGCACAAACTTTACTGTCCCAAGTTATCCCAAATCTGGCATTAAACCTAGCAACTAAACTTTACACACCCTGTAAGAAAATACAGTTTGTTTTCCAAGTTTTGAAACAAATGCAAGGTCGAAACACCCACAGAACAGACTGAATTTATTCTTAGCATCCACAGATAATAATAATGTAAGATAATCCAATCAAATAGTAAACTTTAAGGAAAAAGATATATAAGACTTAAACATATAAGCACAAAGATGAATAAAGGACATAAACTGAGGCTAGTAAATTTTGTGGGGCAGTCAAACAACCTATCTCTCTATCTCTCTCTCTCTCTCTCTTTCTATCAATGCTAATAACAGTATGACGGAGTTGAAACTAAAAAGTAAGCTGCTTTGCAGAAGTCTTTACCTGGATATAATTTGCACCATAAAATGCATTGTTTCCAATTTGGAATTGTGCTCGATAGTCAGTTCCCTACACAAATAAGTAAAGAGTTGATACGAAGAATTAATTCATGATAAAACTAGAAATAAAACAATGACTAGCCAATACACAAAATAATAGAGTAATTGATCATTAATGCTTGGAAAACTGTAATTGACTGAAGAAGCACTGTCAGCAATACTAACCTTGTAGTCAAAGTTAAACATCCCTTGGGAGTAATGTGCCTCTTGGGTAAGCTGGGAAAAGAGCAACCATCAGTAAAATAAGGGAAAATAAATCGTTAAGAACAGAAACGGTTAACCAGGGAACCTAAACTCTTTGATCCAATACCTGTGCATTTACTTTCAGCGTAAGGTTTTCTGTCAAATCACATTTCACACGAGCATTAAGCCTTCCATCAGTCATCACCCTCCCAATGAGCATTAACTACAGATAGTTCCATGCACAATAGCAAACCAAGTTAAGAAATACATCATCATGACAGATGCCACAATAATATTGAATGCCATCGAACAAACCTTTGGATCTAAAAAATTGGCACCAAACTCATAGTGTGCAGTTGGAACTTTAATAGTTTCAGTTGACTGGGCTGGGACCTCTACAGACCCCATAAAAACACTGTACAAGCTGTTAGAATAACTCTGGACAAAGCAACAGCATAAGATATTTGCCAACATTTATGTAACAATCTCACCTGTGGCTAAGAGAAAACTTTTGATTCAACCCTTTTGTAAAGTCAAACCTCAATCCTTCAAAAAGTTCAGGCTTCAAAGACACTGCGAATGTACCATTTCAGCAGAGCTCACAAAAGCAGAAAAAGATATACATGAGTACTTGCTAGAACAGTAAAACTATACGAACTGTACTGAGTATTGATCCTACATGAGAATGATGAGAATGTGTAAATCAAATGGTATTATATTCTTCTAATCTCTATTTCTTTGAGCGTTACTGCAGTTAAATCGTTCCACTCGACCATAACATTTAGCTTCCAGTTCTTATTTCTCATCTCTTTCCAATACATTCATGAACACCATTATTTGACATAGACTACCTGAAAAGTTGAACTTGACAAAATATTTAAGAACCAAATGATTTAGTGAGATTTCATTGGGGCTGTGAATAACAAAAGGGGGACTTGTTGGATTGAACTGCATTTGTAGCTATAATCATCAGATATCAGAATACACTGAGCAATGTCAAATATTTGGTAGTAGTAGTAGGACCACACAAATGAATGCAACTTCAGCCATAACAGCAAGTTGCCATGCACATCTGAGTCCAAGAAGCTCAAAGATATCTCAGATGGTAACGGTGTTTGCAAAACCTATTGCAAGAATCAAACAGCAAAGCAGTCTGGAAATTGCCACAAAAATAAAGTAGATGTGTTTCACCTAAATTGTGCTATCTATGTGTAGCTAATTGCCAGCATATATTTGTCTAAAAACTTTAGGACTTTGCATCACAAAACACCACGCCACCAACTCCCACCAGTGCAGCATACCGATGAATTTTCAGGCTACCAGTGTCTAAGCAGCATACCTATGAATTTTCAGGCTTAGTGCTTAGCACTGAAGCACCACACATCGACGCTATGCTACAATGGCAATAGACAAAGCATTGAAGGACCACAAATTGTTAAGGGACACACAGTGCAACAATGGCAATCATAAATCAACAAAGAACTGAAGCACCGGGCACTTCCAGATCCAACAGCAAAGGCAGCAGACATATAAAGCAGCAACCTAGCAATCAGTTCGCGCCAAGCGATTCAATAGCATCCAGGCAACAAATTCTATCAAGGGCCGCCAACAAAACGAGGGCACGCGGATATCATGTAGCAATTACCCAATGCCGCACCAGCAGCACTTCACACGCACTAGCTGGTTAATAAGGAGGTAAAAACTGGAGGGGTAAGGAGACGAACTGAGGGCCTCGCGTTGGATCTCCTCGAAGGGTACGGGGCAGGGAAGCTTGAGGTAGTCCACCTTCGCCTCCTTCTTCTCCTCCCCCTCCGGCCTCGGCGGGAGGATTCCGGCGAGCCCGGGCCCATATGGCGGCGCGCCCGCCTGGGCCTGCGCTGGGGGAGGCGGCGGCGGCACAACGGCGGAAGCGGCGGATCCCATGGCGGCGGAACCCTAGGTCGGGGGTTCTGGGGTTTGGGTTCGGTGCGCTCGGCTCGGCTGTGGCCTCGTGTCGTCTCCCACCTCGCGACGCGGAGGCGGCGTGGCCTTTTTCACCAAACCCCTCTGCCTTTTCCCCTATCTGCTCGCTTCTACGGCTGGGCCGCGCCTTTGCGTGGGTTTTGGGAGGGTTTCTTCTCCAGGCCAGGGTTTGTGCCTTGTTGGCCCTACCGTCCATGCGATTTTGAGTTTGTTGTAAACATGAACTCGCGAAGGGATTTAATCGGACTAGTCGTAGGCGGTAAAGAAGATGAAAAAACATATTCTTATTTCTAGTCCTAGTCCGGTTACTATATAGATTTTTACCATATTTGTTCCTATTTTATTCTAGTTATATGATGCGTCTTACTGAGAAATAAAAAAACTCTATCTGTGCCTTTGTGTCTTGTCTACTTGTGTTTTTGTGCTTACCGTGACAGACGTGAAAGAAAATATCCAACCATTGACGACATGTCCTACAATAGAGATGATGTATTGTGTTTCTCAATTGAACCTTACGAATATGTTCGGCGCATAAATCACACTAACTCAAGTCTCCATTAATAATTTCTCCTTAGAAAAATTGATATGAACATATTATTAAAGTTGGTTTTGTGTGCGCGAATGTTTGGCATGATCCACAAAATAGGACATCATCAAATGATTTTAACATTTTTAGCCCAAAAGAGGAGTAAAAAGACCATGTTGCCCACTTCATCCATCTTCCCTCTGATTGCTCTCTTTCTCTTTGATTCTTTCTATTCCCTCACGGCTTCTCTTTCTTTACTACTGGAAGTGGCGAGTGGCGTCTGGTGGGGAATAGAGGCAACTCTATGTTGAGTCATGCTTCAGGCCATGACCACCTGAACACTTCTTTTTAATATAACAAGTAATTCTCATGCATGTCCTTTTTTAAAAAAGAAAAGTTCATGGCAAGTCAAGGTTCGATGTTTGTGATGGAACGCTCTAATTACTAGAGCTGTGGTAACAATTCTTATTAGCCGGAGATGTAAAAGACCTATGACCCCGTGTAATCAGCGATATGGATGAAGAGGTTCCACATAGATGCGAGGAACTGGACGGCCTCCCTATGGTCAAGAGATGTGTTTCTTATATCTGCCTTCACTATTGACAGTGGCGGATCTAGGATTTTTGCATGGGGTATGCCAAACCAAAATGTTCATATGCAATTCGGTAAAATCCATTTAGCAATTCGGTAAAGTTTCATAAAAATATACCCAACAATTCGGTACACAACTACTAAATGGCATAATATGTCTTAAATTACAATCCAGGTAGTTTAAAACAACACACTAATAGTTTGGAATATAAATGACATAAGTTTAACAAATAGGATTACAACACTATTTTCAGGCCTGCGCTTTCTAATGGACATGAAAGTCTTGACTACATCATCTTCATCCACATCTTTCAAAATGTCTCTCTCAATGAACGTGACAAGGCAATCATCCAAGAGACTATCACCCATCTTATTTCTCCGCTTGGTTTTGACAAAATCCATACCAGAAAATGCCCTCTCAACACTTGCTGTCGCCACAGGTAGAAGCAATACCATTTTGAGAAGCAAGTAAACCATATCATAAATTTCATGCCTCCCTGTTTCCACTAGCTTAACTGAGAGGTCAACAAGATTTTGTAGACCACTGAATCTATCATCTCGTCTTATCACGTCAATATAGGTATCAAGTTGCAATTCTAGCTTAAGCAAATCAGAGCCAAAAATGTCATTGGGGTAGAATTCAGCAAGTCGGCGTACCTTCTGTGCATCAAATGATGCAAATGAATTGGAAGGGTTGAGGGCAGACATACAAGAAAGCAACTCCATATTAACCTTATCAAACCGACTATCAAGCTCTTGACTGATTTTATCAATGACCCCAATGTATACCTCTCTTCTGAAGTGATCATCATTTGTTTGATTTTGGACAAAACGTCGTGATCTTCCAAAAGGCACAAAGTTACCCTCCATAGCAGGAACTTCAACACCATGTTTGTTGCAAAACAAAGTGACCTTTTGAAGGAACTGATTCCATCCTTCAGACCTCAAGTGTTGCATTCTGTTTTTTGCCACACCAACAAGTTGGATTGCATGAATAATATCTTGCTCTCTCCTTTGCAAACACTCAGACAATTCATTTGTGTATCCAAGAATAATAAACATTAAGTGTAAACTGAACACAAAATCAAAGGACTCAAATGCTCCAACCATAAAATGAATTTTTACCCAATCAGCCTTATGTGTTGTGTCCTCTCCAAGGGTGATGAGTACATCACGGATTATTGGATACATAGAAATGATGTTGCACACGGTTCTATAATGAGAGCCCCACCGAGTGTCACCAGGCCTAGCCAATCCCATCTCTTGGTTTTGTCCACTCCCGGTTTTGAGTTCACCACATTCAAGTGCTTTCATTATATTCTCTAGTCTAGCATTTCGAAGCATCCCATGGCGCTTACAAGAAACCCCAACAATATTCAACAAGAGGGATACTTGTTCCAAGAACCAAACACAATCGGTATTGTCCTTAGCAACGGCAACAAGAACTAGTTGTAGTTGATGTGCAAAGCAATGGACATAATAAGCAGAAGGTGACTCTTTCATAATCAATGTTTTCAGCCCTTTAATATCCCCTTTCATGTTGCTGGCCCCATCATATCCCTGACCTCGAATGCTAGTTAGAGTCAAGCCATGACTAACAAGTACAGACTCAATTGCTTCCTTAAGTGATAAAGAGGTAGTATCATCTACATGAACTACTCCAATAAAGTGCTCACATGGCCTTCCCAATTTATCAACAAAACGCAAGCAAAGGGCTAGTTGTTCTTTATGTGATACATCACTTGACTCATCAGCTAAGATAGAAAAGCGATCTTCACCAATCTCTTCAATTATTTTCTTTCTAGTCTCTATAGCAAAACATGTAATAATTTGCTTCTGGATCATTGGGCTAGTCAAAGAGCAATTACCTGGAGCATTGTTCAGCACAAACTTGTTCACTTCCTCACTATTTGCTGCAAGAAATTTCAACAATTCTATGAAGTTCCCACGGTTGCTAGACTCTTCACTTTCATCATGTCCACGGAATGCCAACCCTTGATGCAAAAGAAACTTGATACATCTTAGTGAATAAGTCAATCTGATTTTATAAAGCTTTATTTCCTCATCACTCCACTTCTCAATCTTATCATCAATAGCAGCATCAGGATTTAGATAGCCAATGTACTTTTCATGAGCCTTCTTGTGTGCTTGAGAGCGACAATGTTTCAAAAGTGACTTGTCTCCTACATTCCAATTTCTCCAACCATTCTTGATAAAATTATCAGACCCCTTTCCCTTGTATTTCTTGCTTTTGAACAAGTAGCAGAAAAAGCAAAATACAGAATCCTTCTTGATGCTATATTCAACCCAATCATATTTGGCAAACCATGTACATGTGAAATTACGATCTCTATTTCCAATTTTTCGTTTTGGAAACTCATGTGCATAAGGTTGGAATGCCCCTCTAAGAATATATGCTCTTCTAATTGCATCTTGATCATTAGGATGGTAACTTGCAATAGGCAACCGTTCACCTGGATCATGAGGAAGGTGATCGACATCAAAACTCGATGGTGGCGGTGCTGGTGGCGATGGCGGTGGCTGCGACGGTGGAGGTGGAGATGGCAACACATCATCAACTGGTTCTAAAGATGGAGTAGGTGGTGTAGGAGTAGGACCAACAACTTCTTCAATTACTATCTCTTCCTGTTGTTGCTGCTCTTGCTCTTGATTTTGCTCTTCCATCACAACTTCTTCAATTACTCTCTCTTCCTGTTGCACTTCCACCACAGGAGATGAAGCTGCAGCACGTTTCTTTGCGGCATGCTTCTGGAACATAGCAGCAATGTCTCCCTGCCTCTTCATAGTTCACAAATAACAAATCCTACAACCAAATTGCACAATGCATAAGCAATCGATCAATACATCACTAATTTTAGGAACAACAGTAAAGTTAGGGTTAGGGATTAGGGGGAAAACTGGAAAAAAATGTAGGGGAGAGCGGAGGGGATCGATTTCTCACCAGCGGACAACCGTCGGACTGGGAAATCCGCGGCCGGGACTCGGGACGATGGACGGCGG
Source organism: Alloteropsis semialata (assembly GCA_004135705.1). NCBI lineage: Eukaryota > Viridiplantae > Streptophyta > Magnoliopsida > Poales > Poaceae > Alloteropsis > Alloteropsis semialata. The sequence continues at coordinate 80,282,108 of CM014278.1, forward strand.
CCGGCGGAGGTGGGTTCCCGAGGTCCGGGTGGCCGGGGAGCTGGGGGCGCACGCTGGGAGACGAGGCCGGGGTGGAGCCAGGGTGCGCCGGTTGCCTGGAGGAGTGGATCCGTGGAGGGGAGCCGGCGCGCCGCCGCCTGGGGTAGAGGAAAGCCGGCGGCGCTTCTAATGACAGGAATTTTACTCTCCTGCACAAGATGAAAAATGACTGGTTAGGCAGGTCTGATAAATAGTATACAGATAACCAATTCTTTACTCTGCAAAAAGAAAAGAAAAGAAATGCTCCATATGGCTCTACAGAAGTCCATTAGTACCTTATGCGGGCAGGTCATATTCACTGAGGCATTTCCAAAGAGGCAAGATAGAAATATCCAGATGAAAAGGTATGAATATTTAGAAATTCGCCCTACTGGTTTCAGTAGCCATTCCTTTCCATATTCTCTGAGTTGTATTTAATACTGTATTAAAAAGGCGGTATTCTGATAAGTAAAGCAACAAGTGTAACGACACGGAATATGGCACCTTTTTTTTCTTATGCAAACATGGGAATGTGTTGTTATGCAAGCCTCTACAATGAAACTAGAAAAATGAGAAGGAAAGAAAGCTAAGTGTGATACATGGAGTACTGAAAAGAACTCGGCCAGTAGGGGAAAGACCGCCCCCACGGCATTTTAGTAAGAGGAGCTCAACCGGAGCCCCAGCCGAGAAAGGTCACTGAAGCTGGCTCCCTCCTGTGACTATTGAGACGATGTCTAATCATGTACTAAATGTATATCTATTTCAGCGAATGCAGTGCATACGAGTCGACTTGGATTGTATCCACACAATAGTTAGGTCGGCCATTGAAACGCCCCTGCCTAAGCAGAGACTAAATGTGTTACAATTATCAGTCTCAGGAGGCTGATACACATTTATTCAACAGATAGTTCAGAACCTTACAGCCCCCGAGGGCACCTGATACAAGCTAGGATAACCAGAAGGTTGATGACGATAATGAGCCAAGCTATGAACAGCTCGGGCTCAACAAAGGGATCAGAGCTACGCGGCAGCGAAGACATCTTGGGCGGGACCAAACCCCACAGGCAAAGTCGGGTGCGGGCACGACCACCTACTCGGCTTCTTCGGCAACAAAGTCCGGGTCTTCTTCTGAAGCAACAAATACAAGGGTGAGTACAAAAGTACTCAGCAAGTCCAACCACACCCACGGAGGGGTTAACACAGAAATATGCACAGGATACACCAAGGAATAGGCTAAGGTTCATTTGCAATAAAGCCAAGTTTTACACATGCAATGGTTCATCAAGGATTATTTTAGCAAAAGCAAGTTTTAGTAACAAAACGATAAGTGGGGGTTGATCCACAAAGGATCCCAATTTTTAAGGCTACCGGATTTCCCATCCGCCGTAGCTTCCCAGCACAAAGCCGGACACATTTCCAAAACCAACACACACTCCAACCCATTCCAAGCCATAACTCGCCCATGACCGTGGGCACGGCTATTCGAATAGTTTGGAAACTCTGCAGAGGTGTACACTTTCACCACAAGTAGGGTACCGCAACACAGTCACCTTAGTGCCAGCGCGGATCCTATCGAAGCCATTACCCACCATAGCCAAACTGCCTAGCCATCACGAGAAAAATAACCAAGGGGGTTTATGACACCAAGTCGGCAACCATGACACTAAGTCGACACTTGGTTTTCCCGCTGCACACCTGCCACCAGACAACTAACAGCCTGGCTAGTGGGATTTAGACTAAGCCCTTGCACCATACAAGAGTCGAGTGGTTGTACGGGATAAATTGGGTTAGGCAAGATGACACATCACCTCGGTTTAAAACCGGACAAAATGATATCTCCCAACTTGCTTAACCACAAAGGTACAAGCCTCCAAATGGTATTTCACAAAGAAATACCCATCCATCTTATCCAACACTTTCTTTATTTTCAAAACCCGAAACCCATTTTCTTTACTCAACGCTTTCACACTTTTATTCTTTATAAAACAAGTATAGTCATGATTATTTAAGCACTTAAAACAAGTCCTAAGCATTCTAGCAGGGGTTATCAACCAAACAGAGCAAATCATATTTAGTGATAACTAGGTCATCGAGGCATGATCATATCAATCAAGGAGTGGCTATCCAACCGGGTTTTCAATGATAAAACACATGCAATTTATCAAAGGCCAATAGGTTGTGTTTATAAAACTGGGATAAACATGCATCAAAGGATGGGATTGGACTTGCCATCTTCAAAAGCTTCCGGGAGTTCCTGCTCGCGGTACAAGTCCTCGGGTTCGGGCTCGCGGTACTCTCCTGCATACTCCGGCTCGCGGTACTGCTCTTCCTCGATTACTCCGTCGTCTACGGCGCACACAACAAAACACATATAAGAAAACGAACAAATCTTTACCGATGAGCTCGAAACAGAAGGTGATTAAATAAAATAGGAAGGAGGATTATTTTGGAGTGATTTGTGTATAGCTCAGCCGGAATAGATGAAAGAAAGACGTGTTCGAGTTTGGTGGAATTTTGGAGAAATTTGGCGCATGAAATGACGGGTTAAAGAGGTGGTTAGGGTCGGTTTAGGGGTTTTAGGACCTAATTGAGAGGTTTAAAAGAACCAAGGACCTTTCTGTAATTAACTTTGTATAGTGGAAGGACCTGTTGGTAATATTGGAAAGTATTTGGGGGCAGTGGTAATAACCAGGGGTATATTTGGAAATATAATAAAAGGACAGGGGCTTTTCTGGGGTTATTTCTAAAGGGGGAGGGGTTCTTTAGGAAATAGAAGGAAGGGCAGGGGGTTTTCTGAAAAAGTGGCGGCCTTCCTCTTCTTTCTCCGGCCGAAACAGGGGAGGGGGAGGGGGATCGGGCGCCGGCGGCCCTGGCGGCGCCGATTCCGGCCGTTGGGGCCGTGGTGGATGCCGGGGAACGGGCGGGGGAGAGAGAGGGGAGTGAGGGGAAGCGGTTCCCCTCCTCACCTCGGGCGTTGGCGGCGTAGGGAGGCGGCTCCACGGGCGGGCGGCGATGGAAGGGGCGGCGGCGGGGAGCTCCGGGGGTGGCGCTGCGCGCGGTTTGGGAGTGAGGGAGGTGTCATGGGGAGGTGGTGGAGGTGGAGTGGTGGGCGATGGGCTCGGTGGTGGGCTTTA
>CM014278.1:80299740-80358957 GCA_004135705.1 Alloteropsis semialata
ACGGCCGGGGCTGGTGATGGAGGGGGGCCGGCGGTGGAGGGAGCTCGGGCGCGCGGCGCTGGTGGAGGTGGCGTCGGGCGGCGTCGAGCGGGAGGAAGGAGGAAGGGAGGAAGAAGGGGGAGAAAAGAAAAAGAGAAAAAGAAAAGAAAAGGAAGGAAAGAAAGAAAGAAAAGAAATGAAAATAGGAAAAAGGGAAAAAGAGAAAAAGGAGAAAAAGGGGGAGAGAGCGGGATTCGCGGCGGCGGTCGCGAGTCGGACGGGCACGCGCGACGCGCGGATCGAGGGAGAAAGGATCGGTCAGGATTTTGGTAGATTAGGAGATTTGGAAATTGGAAACGACGGAAATGATTTTAGATAGATTTGGAATTTCGAAAGTTCATCGGAAAAGGTTTTCGAAAATTCGGTAAACGCGTTTTAGGATTTTTGATTTTTCCGGGGACGTTACAGCCACTAAGTGAAAAGGCATGACTCAACAACTCCATCCATACCTACTTCCCCACATGCTATCTCTCTTCCCCAATGTCCACCGATCCTGTCATCGTGATGTTTAATTGTGCATGCATCTGTGACCACCACCACACCCATTCTTGTCACCAAGGTAGGGTTTCCCACCAGGTTTGAGTGAGCATTGCAATGTAAGAGCTCTGAGCCCATTTCCTCCTCATCTGGTCTTCCTATTACTCGGCATTTTTTTTCTCATGCCTTTGTCGTTGTTACCCCATTATCGTGATCCAAACAATCAAACCAAACCACAAGTTTTTGTCCTGAACATGGGCAAACAGCCAAACACATAGGGGTGTACCTCATGATGATACACAAATTTGCACCATGTATTTGAATAAAGTTTTCGAATTTAGCCTCCCTAACTAACAATTTTCTATACTATGCCCCTCACCCTCCATCTCATTTCTGGTTTCGTCCCTTCTCCCGGATCAAAGATCAACACCATCAAACTCAAAATAGCCAAGCGGCAATAACACCACCATTTCTAGGGTCGTTGGCTAGCTAAGGACAAACTTAATTTCTCTGCAGAGTTGAAAACCCCATACTTGAAAAGCACATTACAACCTCTCGTTTCCGCGATTAGATGCCTCCCACCTTTGGCGAGCTGCAAGCCTGAAATTGGCCACAAACTCGCTACCTTCTTAGACATGCCGCTCAGTGGAGACAACATGGTGTGTGACATCGTGAGTCAATGCCAACATATCTCTAGTATCCAGGCCGGCAACCCCTTGACCAAATGATGAATATGATTCCACCACGAGAGTTGGTTCGTCCATTCCATAGCCATCATCCACCATGCTACGAGCACTGAAACAACACCCCGACCACCATCGTTGCCTAATTGAGAACATCATGCTGGTGGAATGAGATAACCAACTCGCTTGCAACAAAGTCTTCATCATGCTAAGGACAACTAAAACTGCAATGAACAGTAGTGATGTGCTGGGTTTTTCCATGACGTGATGGTGGTGGACGTAACTCCATGCAACAGAGACAAATTTGACCAAATTTATATAATTAATTACCAACATTTATATACCAAATAAGTACCATTAGATCTTCATTAAATATATTTTCATAGCGTATCTATTACATGTCATAAATTGTTGTAGTCTTTTTTTAAATTCTGGTCAAACTTCAAATGGTATTGACTCAAAAAAAAAGTTTGAATGACTTAACGGAGTACTCGCTTGAAGTTACCCACACAAGTGTTAAGGCCCTGTTTAGAACGCAGGAATTTCGCAGGAATCGTGCAGGAATTTCACAGGAAACAGTTCAATTTCACAGGAAAAACGCAGGAATAGGAATTAATTCCCGCATTCCAAACAGGGTCTAAGGGTATGGCTGTAACATTAAGCAGAACTCGTGCCAAAGATACAAGTGCGTAGGAGAGAGAGAGAGAGTATAGCAGGCTATATCTAGCAGCTAGTGAGAGTGAGCTTATTAGCTATTCCTTTTTTTTGGTGATCAAGTCCGTTGAATTTCGTTGCACTGTTGCTTTCTGATTGATCGGCATGTCGATCGATTGCACACTCCATCAAGCACCACTGCCAGCTACGAACAGGCCCGTGCACAGTTGCCTCCGTACTGAAGTAACGAGATGATTGACCGCGCGCGCGAGAATTGAAACGACAAAACGACGAACTATTGTCTCAGCCGCACAAATCTCGCTCTCTCGGCGACTAATTACGATTTACGAGCAACGGAGCAAGTGTACGCAGCTCTGTACGTAAAAAGACCCACCCATAACAGAAACCAGTCTTCTAGATCAGGCGGACATACGTTACGCACCACAAACGATGGTCGACATGAGCTAATCGTCGGCGCCTAATAATCGTCTAGCTAGCGAAGCAAGGATCAGTCGATCGACTTGTGTAGGGTAGTAAGCTTACCCGGCAAGTCGATCAGTAGCAGGAAAGGGACCGGTCCACGGACGAACCTCTCTTCTAGAAACATGTCGTTTTCTTTTGACGATGAGAAGGTCTGCATGCCCCGGTCACCGAATTCTCTGTCGAGCCAAAGGCCAAAAAGCTAGCCATTCATGCAGTCACACCAGGCGTAATCGCTCTCGAAGGGGTTTGTACGTAGTATGGGGTCCCATCATCTAGGCTGGCAAAAGATATATCTTTATATATATACATATATATCTACTATACAGTAGAAACTAAAGGAGATCGTGCATCTGGATACTAATAAAAAAATAGAAGACAACTAACGACACCGAGATCCAAAGAAAACACGTCCGCACAAGTGGAAATTTCGTTGAAGTAGCCTACGACTGATCTGACGGTGCACCATGCCCCTTGTTTGTTTGTCTGATCAGGCAGCCCATTGCATTCGAGTGCCCCCCGGCCCCCGTTGACTAGAGCATCAGCTTGGTACTCCTTCCGTCCCAAAGATGCAATTCTAGCCTTCAATTAAGTTAACATATGTCAACTTTGACAAGATATATAAATTGCTCATATAAATTAATATCCAATTTATACATTTTCACCAAAAAAATTGGAGTTTTAGTATAAAAGACCCAAATCTTGAAGTTTACGTAGAGATAATAGATTTCACAAATATTGTCAAGAGCTCTTGCAAGATTAATCAACTCTCCATATGCGGTTCTAGCTCGGTTGGCAGGTTGCTCAACAGGGAGCAGCAAGCAATCACTCTCCAGTAAAAGATCTAGATCTGCCCGACTTCTATGGATCTAGAAGCATATTTTCTTTTTATGGGAAACGCTGCCTCTAGTCTGAGTCCAAAAGATTGTCACGAAGCTTCGAGATCGATGACCACACGTACACGCCGCTCCAAAATAAAATAAAATCAGTGATAACTATTGTTTGAAATAACTATCCTCGGCGAACTGTTGTTGGTGTTTGCCAGAGGTAATCTCGCATTCTCGCTAGGTCCAGAATATGACACAAAAGCCAAATCATTTTATCATATTTACCCTTTACACATATCAAGCCACTAGCAAGTTCGCTCTTGTATCGAAGTCAAAGGTCATTAAATTAATTATTAGCAAAAAAAGGTCATTAATTTAGAAACCTTTCAAAAATCAGGAATTTTTATAGAGATTTGTATATACCCTAACATTCTCTTTGTTTCAAACTAGAGACCTAATATTATTATTAAAATAAATTACTCGTACTCTAAAGGTAAGAAACAACACTGATGAGTGAGGCCACCCCAACCCAAGACACTACCATGTGGTTTCTATTGTCGCCATGTCACATAAACACTACCATGAAAACTACTTTTCCAATGCATAATTTCTTTAAAATAGATTATTATCCAACCCTCAGCCGTATTAAAATGTCTGTCTTTCCCTCTGTTAGTCCGGTGAAAAAATTTTGACCCCACGAACCAAACACGGCCATTGTGTATTCTGGATCCGCCCCCGATCACGGCTGGAGCGCGCGTTCCAACTCTACAAGTCATCGTGGAGTCAACGAGGGATCTCCACAGACAAAAAGCAAAAATCTAGAAACGACGCGCCACGTCAGTGTCACCCCACCTGTTCGCCAAACCCCCTCTTGTCTCAATTTTTTTTTTAAAAAAAAACACCCTCCCTCTAGAAGCCTGGATCGAGCAGATACAATTCCAAGTAAACCGCGGCACAAACAGTGACAACAGTAAATCACGATAAAAAAACGGTGGCAAAAATCAAGCATCAATCGCACGTTAGAGCATCATCCAATAAACATTTTCAATAACTAGCTTTAGAAATAAAAGTAAAAATAATACTCCAACAGTAGCCTAATCTTTTGTTTCCAATTTTTTCGTGTGCCCAATATTAAAAGTATTCTGAACTAGATTTGCCTCGCTGCTCCGTGCTCCAAATCCATGGAATTGTTTTTCTTGTCGTTTTTGCATGTCATTTTTTCCTTTTTTATTGTAATTTTTTCTCTACTCGTATCTTTTTTCTGACTTTTTTCTTTGTTTTTCCGACTTTCTTTCGAACGAACTTTCTTTCGCACATATATTTTTTTCACATTATTTTGCCGTGTGTTATTTTTATTTTTAGAATTTTTCATGGGTTATATTTTTCTGGCACGGTTATATATTAGATTGTTGGACTTGGAACCTCGCAAAAAAAATTAGATTGTTGGAAGATAGGCTCACATCTTAGGAATGACTTGACAGCGAATAAGTTTTAAAACTGATTTTGGACAGTCTTAGAGAAGAAGATTGTTTTAGCTTCGAGAACTTTATAATAGGATCCCAAAATTAGCATTTAGAGCACCTAACGAAGACGGTGTTTAGATGCAACGTTATGTATAGTATTTTTGTGTTATGTATAGTGTTTACAGAAAAAAAAATTCATTGAAAAACATGCATTATGCAAAACTTCACGCAAATAACCCGCGCGCTCGGCGCTTCCCGTGGGCGATGAGTCGATGACGCCCTTCTCCCGCGGTCCCACTTCCGGCCGCCCCTTCCAGATGACAGAAGACCTCCGACCTCGTCGCACACGCACACGCGCTCCCCGTCGCGCGCTATATAAACACCAAGGTCCGCGGCCTTTCGACGCCCCGATTGCCATAGCCTTTTGCTTCATCCGTAGCTAGCATACACGTCGCACACATCACTTTCTGGGCTGTCTCCGAATCTCTCATCTATTGGGTTGAGCTCGGCGGCGGAAGGGGACTAGGGGAGGATGAGCTCGGTGTGCGCGAAGGCCGTGGGCGTGGGATTCTTCGGCGGGGCCAGGTGCCAGCGGCGGTCGAGGGTGCGCGTGTCGGCCGCTTCTGTGGCGGCGCCGCCGACGGCGGCGGCGACGATGTACGAGGTGCTGGCGGTGGAGGAGACGGCGGGGCCCGAGGAGATCAAGGCGGCGTACCGGCGCGCCGCGCGGCGGTGGCACCCGGACGCCTGCCCCGGCGGCGCCGACAGGTTCATGGCGGCGCGGGAGGCCTACGAGGTGCTCTCCGACCCGGAGCGCAGGCGCGGCTACGACGTTCAGCTCCGCTGCGGCGGCGCCGGGGAGTTCGGCGACGCCGGCTACCGCGCGGCGCGACGCGCGGGGTTCGCTGACTGGGAGGCGCAGCTGGCCGGGCTGCAGTGGCGCGCGGCGGAGCGGCGCGGGGAGACGTGGGGCAGCAGGATGCGCCGGGCGGCCTCGCCCCCGCAGCAGTCCCGGTAGTGTCGGCGGCGGCGGCTGTTGATATTTTTCCTCTTTTTTTCGCCCGCTTCAACAGGACGACAACGCGCGTGCCGTGAAAGCTGTAATTAACGCTCTTCTCCAGTGTTCGTCGTCTTCACCGTAGCACTGTTTGTAGTGTAGAGGAGCTTGTAGTAAATACGGTGTACAGAAGCAATAAGCATTTTTCTCTCTTTAAAGCGCAATACAGTCAATTTTTATGTTTGAACTCTCTTTTACCCAAATCGATTCCTAAATCGACACTGTTGTGGAACTGTTCCTAAATCGACCATCAACACGTAAATGTCTCCAAGACGCTTGAAAAAGACACTTCTAAAAAAATTGTGGGGATCTGCAACTGCAAGCCAGAGCCAGTGACCATATGTTTCCACGGAAGAACAGAGTTCTTCGAGCGAAGAACATCACTCGGCTGCAACTTGCAAATCAGTTCCATCACGGGCTCACGGCCGACAGGTTCAGCCTTGTCTTCAGGTATCGCGTCTTGCTTTTTTTATATGTAAACAGGGCTATTGCATTGGCATTTTGCTTGCGACGTTGTATGTTGTTTGAAAACTTGCGGCAACTATCGACCCCGTCGGTTTTGTATTCAGTTTTATCACAATCCAGTTTTGTCTTTGCAAGTTCAGGTGCATGTACTTGTGTTACTTTTTAAAATAGCGTCGTGGCTTTCAGAATAATCTCCTGATTCCTGAACCATTGGATTGGATCGGCATCTCAAATTTATTTTTACGGTCTTACATGGATCAATATTTTAAAATATGTTAAAAAGAGAGGAGGCAAATGATAGGTCTATCTAAATAGCATCTGAGATGCCAGAAGCGATAAAGCTGGTAATGGTCCAAAAACCAAACCAAATCTACACCAAACTATTTAGACTATACTATATTTTATAAACCAATCCAACCCTATTCATTTTCTTCTTTCTCCAAACAAATCCAAACCCCTTAAACTAGTTTTTCAAAACAAACTAAATCGGTTCAATTCTATAGTTTTATTAGGTGTGGCTTTGGACGTAGGGCCCACGTATTGATATGGCTACACCGATTTGCACAAAGTAGCAGACCGTAGTTCTGAGAAACCTTCAACAAATTTCGGTCAAATCTGCTAAAATTTTAAAGTGTGAACGCGAGCTTTTAATTCTATGGTCCGACTTTACACGTGGGGCCCACATGCAAATTTGGCTACGTTGATTTGTACTGGGTAGCGGACCGTGATTCTAAGACATCTCCAATAAATTTTGGTAAAATCCGCTAAAATTTTAAGGTGTGAACGCGAGCTTTTAATTTTAGGGTCTGGCTTTGGACGTGGGCCCCACATATAGATATGGCTACATCGATTTGCACAAAATAGCGGACTGTAATTCTGAGACATTTCTAACAAATTTCAGTCAAATTCGTTAAAATTTTCATGTGTGAACGCGAGATGTTACTTACACACATAACCATTATAATTGTAAACCATTCTAGACCGTTGTAACTATTAAACCAAACCAAATCAAACTATTATGTGTTGCAACCTATTATTCACCAAACCAAGCTAATCCAATCAAAAATCAAACCATAAAAATCGGTTTGAGACCAAACCATTAGCAGCTTGAGAAGCGACACTGGATATCATTACCATACCCTAGAAAATCAGGTAAACACCACATGAGGTGTGTATTGTTATAATCTGATGATCATGTCTGAGGTCCTTTTGTTTTGGCTAATGTAATCTCGCGCGGGGGAAACCAACTTGGCCTTGGCGTTGAAATCCACAGATGCACTCCTGCTCTCTCGTTAAAGTTGGCATTCCCTTTACGACTAACCACTTTGCATCTCTTTTCAGAATGTGTGTGACAAAATATCGGTACGCATCAGAGCAGAGGAAGTCTCATTCGAACGGACCAATCACGTAGACTTTCTCCAAAATAATGGTTTGCTAGGGATCATTTTATGACGACGAACCGCCGCCCAAACATTGTCCGTCCCAGCTTTTCCTTTGTTTTTACTGTGCCAGTATACTTATCTGATAAGCGTTACTCTCAGCACCAGTCGCCGACGCCACACTCGCACACCGCGGTCCCGCCTTGTCCAGCTCCTCCAGCCAGCCGACATGCCCGCGGCAGCTACAGCCCAGTGCCAACTGGGTTGCCTACTTGCCAATTTGCCATGGATGAGATAGTTTCATGCATATCCGCAGGAGATAAAGCCATCCTAATCGTAGCTATCAGAAAGTGAGATGTACCAGGACCCCCTGCAGTCTGAACAGCTCTTGCTTGAATCATCCTCTGATGCAACTGGGACAATGAACCAGCCCCTTCATTTTTGGAGTACATGAAGTGGACAAAGAATATACACATTCCACCGTTCCACGCACCAGCAGAAAGCCTATATAATTAGGACTTAAAAAAAAACCTCGACGTGCGGGGAAAGAAACCCCCGAGCATTGAATAAGAGAAGACCTCTCACGCAGGCCGAGAAAACCTCCGAACCCCTGCTCCACCTTTACACGGAGGCGCCGTTTCCCGTGTGAGCACGGATCAAGACCTTTCGACGTGCTTTGGGAATTGGGGAGGGGATTTTTTTTAACCTCAGCCTGAAATTCGCTCCCACCGGGAGTCAAACGGCCTGAGGAGGTGCCACTCAGCCCCTTAACCAAGTCAGCCAGGACTTAAATACTGTATATTCCTCCACTTAACCCTGGAGGCGCTATCGAGCAGACGAATACCACGGCTTCATCCGGGTTCTCACAAAACGACTAGCTCTAAGTTCTCCGAACTAAAGCAACATGACCATGCCGCGGACTAGCGTCTGTCACCATCCTCTACGCAAAAGGATTTCCTGTCGATACAGTGCCTACTGGTATGTTCCTGAATCAAGAAAGCCGATCTCAGTGATTTGCCTGAATAGTGACTGATGGAGCACAATGAAGCAGGCAACAGGGCAGAGTAATTTACCGCAACGGAGAGTTCGGGGCCTGCTCAACAAGGCACGGTAGTCCACCTGAACATTGCACAGATTGTCACGGTCGTTACACGGTGGCTTTGGTGTGAACACTAGAGAGATTAATCGTTGACAGATGCTGTCCAGGAAAGCATACCATGTTTTCCAAAAAAAAAAAAGGAAAGCATACCATGTGATGCTGATGGAGCATAAGCCCAAGAGCTGCTGGAGAACCATGTTTCAGGCAAACCATCGAGGAAAGCTGGCAGATCTGGATTTGGCAAGGCATCTTGCAATGAACTTACGTTCATGAACTGCAAAAGATGGAGCGTGTCAGGGAATTGATATCAAGTGTAGTCCAGGATATTGGTGGCAAGTTGACCACATATGCTAGCCATCACTGGATACATACTGCAGGAGTAGGACTGAGTTTTAAGGTTAGACTGATTTTTTTTTCTATATCACTAAATAAACTATCGGATCACAACACAGGGCACAGGTACATTTTTTTTTGGGAACATTACAGGTACGCAATCTGAAACAGTAGGCTGTGACTAGGTTGTGTCTATAAAAGAATATTCTGGAATAAAGTCAACTTCTACAACCACACAACAAAATCTGCTTATGTGTACTCAGACATGACCAGTGCAAGCAAAATACAGCTTTGAAAGCTGATGTGACTTCAAGAGCCACCACCAATTGAGATGTATGATTGGGTCGCGATTATTCTTAATTTTCTGTACTATGAGGCCTCTGACAAATAAGCTGTTTGTGCTGAAGTCACGAGACTATGACCTGAATTCCAGCTGTTGCAAAAATATATCAACGGTGTTATAGACTAATTGGATTATTAAGGGGTCCTCCAATTGGAAATGATAACAGAATGCATAAGCCATTAGAAGAAATTCTAATAAACAAATAAATTCTACTGCTTTGCAGGATTCTACCAAGCGTAACATTTGTAGTATTACTATACCGCAGCAAAGTCCTTTAGGCTAATAATAAAGTTTGCAAGATTCTGCTGGATCTATCTACAGGGGGCATCTAGAGAAACCAATTTGTGGAATATAAGCATAAAAAACGATCAACCCAGGAAAATATCTCCATCAATGGAAGAAACAATATGGTGGATACCCGATCAGGGGTCTCTGAATGAGTGTCAAATGGAAGATCAAATGGATTTAGTGGCATCTGCTCAGTAGAGGCTCCTCCCTGTATATAAGAGGTAATCTATAAGCACAAAATCAAGAAGAGGAACTGTATGCCAAAGGCTAGATACGATAGGAACTACAGATCGAAAGCCATATCACTTAAGGAATAGAAGATACCAGAGATGGCTCAGCAGAAGCAGCAAGCAATGTATTAGGTGATAATCGATCCATGAATACATTATGGGGATCATCATCATGAGATTCCTAAATGGAAGGAAATACCTTTACTGTCGCATTACATACACCATACAAAAAAGGCAAAGGGAAAATGTATACCTTTTCTGAAGCTACAGAGCACATAAACGGATTGCCAGTTGAAAGGAAAATGTTTACAACTTCCCTGTGTTCATCAATTCGCAGCTGAGCACAGAGTTGATCATGAGAAACAACCCCATTAACATCATCAAATGAATGCCAGAGCTGCAAATAAACAAAAACCATACTGAGTTAGAATAAAATAACCTAACAACATTTTTAAAACTAGAAAATAACTCATTTATTCATGATTTACCCACCTGAGAACTATTTTCACCCACCCGTCCTTTAGGATCTTGCATTTTAGAAGCTAATAATGATAGATCTCCCTCGACAGTGTACTGGGTGCTAGTACCGGAGGTATCAAAAACGCTCCAAGGCTGGTGTAGAAGAGAAAGTTGGAAACTCAGATAAGATTCTGAAGCACAAGACTAACATTATAACAGAACTTCATAATGCCATCAGCCTTTTCATCAGAAGAAAATGATTTCAAGGATGCATGATACTTTGAAAGGAGCACATTTTAAATTCATTTTATTGAGAAAAACAAATGTTGACATAAAAAACATATATAGAAAGAACAAAGTTTTAGATCAATGAAAGATGCTCCGCACCTGAGAACTGCCTGTATCAAGAGATGTAGCAGTACACTGATTGGTAACTGAAGCATTATCCTTAGAGTTCTGGAACCGTGTTGGCTCATCAATTGATTCAAAGGAAAACAAATCACGAGTCACATCCTGTTTATCATTGCTTGTGGCAGCAACATGAGAAAGCTCAGTGACTAAAGGTTGTTTTTGCTCTGGAGGTGTATCAAATGTAGCCCACCCAGCATTGTCCATTGATGGAGCTGCTGGTATCACTTTATCAGCAGATGGAGCTTTGGTAGGCATATTTGCAAATAGATCTATAGATTGATCCATGGTAGCTACATGATGTTTCTGACCAGCTGTGGAATTAAAGACATCTTGATTTGGGGCACTAATAGCATCAGGAAAGGCAATGAAACTTGGAGCGGCAGAGTTTGTGGATTTCGGGGTCATTTGAACATTACCATCTTCAAAAATCAAATCAAATAAGCTTGATTTTCCTGGTTCAAGAGAGGTTGAATCTATGTTTCCTGTTGATACTGTTCTCTGCAAGAGAGACTCGAATATTTAATTAATGCATTAATAAATAAGAGTAGATGGTTTTTCAAGAAATACATCTCCACCCACCTGGGGACTAGTGAGTCCGTAAGAAGTCTGTTGATTTGACTGATCTTGTAGCCCAGGTGAGCTGAAACACCCATTATCAGGAAAATTAGGTGATTGTGGTGCTGTTCTAACTGTATCACCCATGCTTGACCCTGAGCAGTTAGAAATCCTTGATCCATAACTCTCACCAGCAAATCCATCCTCAGACATTCTCTCATGCAGGCTATGTGAACTGTAAGAAAATCCAGAAATCTTCCCCTCAGGCCCCCGATCTGAGCCAGGCTTCCTACTTAGAGATGCAGATTGTTTGCCATTACATTGCTCTTCATACTGGTAATCATAAGGCGGGCTCTGTGAAAATGAATGGTAGGAGTTTGCCCTTCTATGTTCTTCTTCATGGGCCTTTTGGTTCTGCAAGATTGAATATAGTTATCTTCAGAAAGATGCATTGCTGCAACATATTCTAGGAAAGGTACAGTACACGAAGGCTTGATTTAATGAATAAAACATAAATGAACTTATTCAGTGAATCTACGGATGTAGCAGCAGGCTTGCTGAAGCTGCTGACAGCCAAAATGGCAGACTGATAAAGGACAATTTCAGGCAGGATAATGAATAGACTTCTAAGATCTAACCAAATTTACCTGTTTATCTCTTGGAGGCCTATCAGAAAATCTCCCACCAGCATATCTTCTCTCCACGTAAACAGCTTTTATGAATTCCCTAAGATTGCAAACGTTGCTGCCACAATGGGTTATAATCAGAGCGAGTTTGATAAGTATTACCAAAACAGGTAACAGTGGCTGGAATGTTCTTTACCTGCTATCAGGTAGCCTCATTTTCTGGGTATCAAAGTCCTTCAAGAGCGATTCTCTGGCTCGCTGCATCAATCACTTGAAGAGTTAACCCATGAACCAAAAAGGGCGTCCCCCAGCCACAAACAACAAAACGATAAACTCAGCAGATGGATTCACCTGGTTCCCACCCTTCTGGAGAGCCTCGACCTCTTGTGTGCTGAACGTTGACATGGAGACGGATTTCACACGGTGCGTGAACTCACGGCTACAAATGCACCAATGTGTTAGGATAACAAAAGAGATCAGAACATCAGTATGCGTGGAATGCATCTAGCTAGCCAAGTCAATCCTTCTTAGAATGACTCGAATCCGAAAGCTTGGACGAAGCAATAAATATTTTTGTTGCGGTAACAAATGAGTGAGCCTGTAAACTGGAACAGCCGGATAACACAGGTAAAATGCATCGGTGGACTGGATAGATAGGCGACGCATTGCAGGTCGCAATCCAACAAACTTTGGAGTAACAAGTAAATAAGAGACAGCGGCTGATCACAAATGTACGGAATCCAGTGACAGCCAGACAGTGAACGGAGAAAGGGCAAGGCAGGACTCACTGGATGCCGCTGCAGGAGACGCAGACGAAGGTCCAGAAGCTGGTGCACACGTACTGCGGCCCCTGGATCAGAGTCACGACCAGACACACACCCATTGAAACACACAGACGTGAGGACGGATCAGAAACAGCAAGCGAGACACAGGCCACGCGGGGAATGGCGGAGAAGATGGGAGCTCTTACGAGGCCGTTGCAGTTGACGCATCTGCGGTTGGGCGGCAGCTTGAGGAGCCCCCGCACGATCCGCTCGTTCCTCTCCTCCTCCTTCCTGGACGCAGCCGCCATCGCACTTCCAGAGAGCGCGGCTTCGGCCGGAGAACTTCAGCCCGGATTCCCGCGCCGCTCGCGCCCCTTCCCACCCGAATCGAGCGCGTGGCCCGGCCGGCGACCTCGCAGCGCGCTCCGGGCGATTTCCGCGAGCGAAAAGTGGGCGCCGGAATCGCAGGAAGCAGGGGCTTCCCGTGCGACGGGGGCGGTTTCGTCGTAGCGGGTGCGGGGCTAGCAGCAGCAGAAGCGAGGCGTGGGAGTGGCGCTCAGCGCTCTGCTGCGTGTCTGTGCGGGCTCGGCGTTTGTTTGCGCTTGGTTCCTTGCGTTTCGAACTGGGCTAGTGCGGAGATGGTGGGGATGCGAGGGGAGGCCAACCTGTACGTTGGTAGCTGCAACGGCTTAAATTTTAAAACAGGATCATTCATGCCCCTAAACCAAAAAAAAAATGCCCGTGGCACAAGGAACCAATTATCCCCTTTTCTAGATTCTTTTATTTTTTATTTCAAAAACTATTCCTTTCCTTTTTATAGATAATAAATAAATGTTTCCCCGTATATTACTATGTTTGATTTAAAAACGTTGGAGTTGATCAAACTATATGAATTATCATGTGCATGTTTCATCGTCTCATTGAGTACCAGTGGATGGATCTAGGGGTGACCAATAATGCAGGTAGTACGCCATTGGAAGTGGACGCAAAAACCTTGTGAACATCATGGATAACAGGAAGAACAGCACCACCGATCCGATCCAATTGAGCCCAGATCCTCGTCGCTTCGCCTGAAACTACGGCGAAACGCGGCGACGTGTGCCGTCTTCTTCGGTTCTTCCACCGTTCCCATCCAGAGCAAACTGTAGCGGTGGAAACATTCGGTCTCTCTCGAAGAGCAAAGAGGGATACAGCTGCTAGCGGTGGAAAAACCTTGAGCTTGGATCTACCGGTGCGGCCAAAAGGCCGGCTAGCCGGGGACGCGTGAGATCTGGTGGTTGAACAGCTACACCGATGCGGCGGCAGCTCGGTCCCTTTGTTAGGTGCGCAGCAGATCAGAAGATGGACCGGGGCGTTGCGTTGGCGCCGGTGGGTTTGAACTGGCATCACAGCTAGGATCATTTCATTTCGCAACAACCAGTATCAACTGGAAGGTGCAACCAGCACGCGTGATCCAAATCCCTTGGATCCAAAGGGGAGTCCTAGCTAGATCTCGATTCTCCAGCTGAGCTGGTTGATACCTCATTTAGGCATGGGGGCATTAGGCCCCAGCAGACTCGATTGTCTTCTCATTTCTTGGGAGGATCCAAGGTTTGTTATTTTGTTATGAGTAAATTTCGTTGTGGGTCTATAAACTTTTTTTAAATTTCATCTAGGTCCATAAACTAAAAAACCGCTCATCTAGGTCTGTGATCTATTTTAGAGTGGTTACGGAGGTCCATGAGCATCTACGAGGCACATCTCGTCTATGTGGCGATGCCAACGGGGCAACGAATTGCAAAAAAAACCCATCTTTGTATCCACCGCTCTCCCCATCGTCTCCCACGCATACGTCCAAGCCGTTGCCAGCCAAGATATTGCGCTGTCGTCGTCGGCCATAGCTTTCGGGCCACGCCGCCT
This sequence comes from Alloteropsis semialata, assembly GCA_004135705.1. Classification (NCBI taxonomy): domain Eukaryota; kingdom Viridiplantae; phylum Streptophyta; class Magnoliopsida; order Poales; family Poaceae; genus Alloteropsis; species Alloteropsis semialata. The sequence goes on from CM014278.1 coordinate 80,314,272, forward strand.
TTACGTGTTGGACGCCACTGTTGCCCCTCCTTCCCTCACCGTTGTTGCTTGGAGCTCGCCAAAGAGAAAGCAACGCACCGGCCATGACGGCAAGGGGACGCTGTCGCAGTTGTGCCGGCGTGTGGCAGGGGCGACGAAGAGTGGCTGGAGGTAGGAAAAGGGCACGACGGGTGCATCCGCTAGCAGAGCGTGGAGAGCATGAGGAGCTCCGTCCGACGCGTCGTCTTGTCCTCGAACACCTAGGCATCGCCGCTAGCGGCGGCGTAGAGCTGGAGGTCAAGGAGCAGCAGCACCCGGGTCTCCTCGACCTTGGCGGCGAGTGTGACACAGGCGACAGCAGTGAGGCGCACCATCCATGGCCGGTCCCCGAGCCGAAGCGCGCCAACAATGAGAAAGCAGTGTTCGAGGTAGGCGGCGGCGAGCATAGCTGTGAGTGCCGAGAGCCCAAGAAGCACCGCTGCGCGGCGCGTCCACCCGACTGCTGCCTCCCGCCCCGCCCCACCACGCAGTCGTACCCGTCCTCTCCCTGTCTCCCCCTCCCCTGCCTCTGGCACCACAACCACCCGCTCCCTGCATTGAGCGCCTCGAACAGCGCCGACAGGTCGTCTTCAAGAGCCACCGCTACCCGTGTTACCCAGGCCGCGCGCGCCCAAGCCTTTCGCAGCGGCACTGCCCTCGCCGGCCAGGCCATGCATTCCCAGCCGTAGGGGTGGATACTGAGCCGGCTCGGCTCGGCTCAGCTCGAGCTGGCTCGGCTCGGCTCGTTATTTTAGCGAGCCAGAGGTCCGGCTCGGCTCGGCTCGTTTGACGGCTCGAGCTGGCTCGTTTATCTCACGAGCTGGCTCGATTGGCGGAAGAAAGACAGAGGAAGAAGTTGCGACTTGCGAGATCAGTTCTCTGCGCTAAATTTCCTAACAAATCCAAGACAAACAAATTCATGAAACCACCGGCCCATATCAGGCCTATCGACAAAACATCTCAAATGAAATAAAAAATTCAATCAGTGGGGGAAATTAAATCCTCAAGTCCAAATCAACCCATTCGATCCAAGTCAATCTCACCGTAGTTGATGCTGCCTATCCGTCGTCGGGAGTTGGCCACACATGGGCCGTGTTCAGATGGCCAGGATAATTTTTTTTTTTGTCCTCAAGGAATTTTGCATGCATGAAGTACTAAATGAAGTCTATTTACAAAACCCAGCCACAGATAAGTGTAACTTTGCGCGACGAATCTAACGAGCCTAATTAATTCATGATTTGCTGCAATAATGCTACAGTGATCATCCTCTAATCGTGCGGTCAAAGCCCTCATTAGATTCGTCTCGCGAATTTGCCAGGGGGTCGTGGAGGTAGTTTTGTAAACTGGCTTTATTTAATACCCCTAATTAGTGGTCAAAGTAGGGATCAAAAAATTGTCCTGGCCATCTGAACACGGCCATGGATCCACGCAGGGACGGAGACAGCTAGGGGCCAGCGGGGGCCATGGCCCCCCCTATGAATCCAAAAAATTTCTAAACCCCCTACATCTTATATGGAACTTATTCATGTAGCCATATTTTATGGCTCCAGATATTTTATTTCTCCTATATAAAACACAAAGATGTATGTGAAGAATGTTAACACATGTAGTTGTGTTTCCAACAAAAACATAACATTCGTTTTGAGTTCTCTCACCGAGAAGCCAAGTGGCACATGTTTCACTCCTCTTTCTCCTTCTTCTCTAATTCTTTTCTCCAAGGCCGGCCATAGCTCTCAAGGTCAAAGAAGCTTCAAGATTCCAGTGATATTGAGATTATATGATCTGCTTGAAGATGATACTTACTCAGAGGCGGACCCAGAAACCGGTTTGGACCAGGGCTGATCCTAGCTTAGTAGAGAAGCTTATATGTGTTTCTCCTTTGATATTTAGCTATTTTTTCCTAAATCACCATTGGAGTTTTGGCCTTGGACTCGGGCTGCAGCCTGGGCAGCCCTGGTCGTAGGTCTGCCACTGTACTTACTTACTAGTAGGTACGTCGTCTTGCTTTATGACAAAACTTATTTTCAAGGGGAGAATCGTATGTTGCACGGATTGTAGAGTTTGTTTTTTTGCTAATTCTGCTAGTATTCTTATCATTTTTTTGTTGTTCTTTGTTTCTAGAAACTAAGTGGAATCTAGTACACAGTTCTTTTTACTATGTGTCTATGTGGCTGAATGAATGATTAGAACTGGCCCCCAATGTAAAATTCCTGGCTTCGTCCCTGGATCCACGGGAAGGTTAGCTGCTCCAGTTTCATCACCTTGTACCAGATCCACAGGATGGATCTGCATGAGGCGCATGACTGCGCTCTGTGCAAGAGGGAGGCAGCAGTGACTACGCAAGAAAGGGGAGGGCAGAGAGCGGAGCGACTGTGGATGAGACGGCGGCCATGGTGGTGCTCGGGGATTGGGGGATGGTGGTGGACTAGCTCACTAGCATCTGGCGGTACTCGCTTTGTGACTGCGTTCTGCGCGACAACGGCGAGACCGATGGGCGGCGGCTGCACATATGGGGAAAATATGCAGTGGAAACCATATCTACGTGTAAACTCGTGTAAACCACGGCAAAAAAGTCATCTAAATTCAAACAAAAATATCACACATGTAGATGACATGATGATACACAAATTTGTTAAAGGAAGTTTTGCCAAATTCGACTTCGTTTGTGAGATATAGAAATAACAAATTTGAAGCCAGAAAGCTGTCCAGATGATTTGTTAGGAATTTGTTATTTTTATATCTCACAAACGAAGTCGAATTTGGCAAAACTTCCTTTAACAAATTTGTGTATCATCATGTCATGTACATGTGTGATATTTTTGTTTGAATTTAGATAACTTTTTTGCCGTGGTTTACACGAGTTTACACGTAGATATGGGTTTCCACTACATATTTACCCGCACATATGCGTCTGATGGGAGGAGTCGAGATCGAGACTTGGGGCAAGTTGGGATGGGGCTGGAATAGGCCCCGGATTAGCGTATCGAAGAAAAATTGGGCTGGGCTGCTGCCGGCTTGGGCTACACTGCTGCAGGCCTTGTTTGCGCTCAGCTCATCTGGCTCGTGAGCCAGCTCGAGCTGGCTCGTTATCGAGACGAGCTGATATGCAAGCTCGGCTCGTGACTAAATATAAACGAGCCGAGCCAATAACGAGTCGAGTTGAGCGAGCTAGCGAGCCACGGGCTTTTCGTCCAGCCCTACCCAGCCATGTCGTCTTGGCCCGCCGGAGCAAAGGATGGAGAGAAGGGACATTGAGAGAATGAGAGAGTAAAAATGAGAGATAAAGTGGGCTTTTGCAATTTGTTGCCACACTGGCATCGCCACGTAGATAAAATGTGTCTCCATGGATGCCCGTGAACCTCCACCGTCATCCTTTTATAGATCGTAAATCTACATGATCAGTTTTTTAGTTGATGGACCTAGACGAGACTTTGGGAAAAGTTTACGAACCAACGGTGTAATTCACTCTTTTGTTATCTTTGAAAAGGATTGTGTACTACTCTATTTTCCTCTTATTTGAAAGGAGGGCCCAGATTTGGTGTACTGTTTGTTTTGGGTTAGCCCAGAAAATTTCCCAGTTCGGCCCATTTGGCTGGCATCGGCTCTGGCTTTTCAGACTGATAACAGGCGAAGTCCAATAGAAAGGTCCAGAAGGGCTACGGGCCACGGGCCCACGGTAGCAAGCAACAAAGGGGGCATCCCCGCATCGGCAACGGAGCCACAGTGGCACGCGTCACCCTCACGTGCGACGCGACGCACCGGTCACGTACGTGTCCCGCTCCCCGTCTCCCTATATGGATCACACGTGTCCAACCCACGGAGGTACGTGTCGTGCTCTCATTTCTCGCGTCGGAGTATATACGCGCTTCACCGCTTCACCGCTTCCACGGCCTCACCACACCGCTTCCACGGCCTCCCCGTCTCCCTATATACGCGCTTCACCGCTTCCACGGCCTCACCTCACTTGCGTGCTGCGGCACTTCGAACACTAGCTCAGACCAAGCACACAGCGTTCCGAGAGAAGTCGAGAGAGAAGACCCACCATCAATGGCGTCGAGGCAGGACTCCCGCGAGGCGCGCGCCGAGGCCGACGCGCGGCGCGCCGTGGAGGAGCTGGCGCGGGCGCGGGACGAGCACCTGGTGCAGGCGGAGGTGAACGCGCGCTCGGCCGCGGACGAGATCGCGCGCTCCCGCGCCGATTGTGGCGCCGCTGCCGGCGGCGGCGGCATCCTGGGGAGCGTGCAGGAGGGCGCCAAGTCGCTCGTGAGCGCCGTGGGCCGCACCTTCGGCGGCGCCAAGGACACGGCCGCTGACAAGACCTCGCAGACGGCGCAGGCCACGGGCGAGAAGCTCGGCGAGTACAGGGACTACACCGCGGAGAAGGCCCGGGAGACCAACGACAGCGTGGCGCGGAAGACGAGCGAGACGGCGGAGGCCACCCGGAACAAGCTGGGGGAGTACAAGGACACCGCCATGGAGAAGGCGCGGGAGACCAAGGACGCCGTGGCGCAGAAGACGAGCGAGACCGCGGAGGCCACCAAGAACAAGCTCGGGGAGTACAAGGACGCGGCGGCCGGGAAGGCGCGGGAGGCCGTGGACACCGCCGCAGACAAGGCGAGGGAGGCCAAGGACACCACCAGCCAGAAGGCCCAGGAGACGAAGGACGCCACCGCCGACAGGGCGAGGGAAGCGAGGGACGTGACCAAGCAGAAGGCCGGCCAGTACGCCGACGCCACCAGGGAGACCGCGCAGGAGGCCAGGGACAGGTCCTGCGCGACCACGCAGACCGCCGCCGACGGGGCCAGGGAGACGGCCGCCGGCGCCCACGACGCCGACAGGTACGAGCCGTCAAAATCTACTAGCACACACCATTGTTCTTTACGCAGTGACATTATTCATGCCTCACTTGACCGTATGATTTACCGCATATGCGTGCAGGGGGCAGGCAGGGCCGGGGCTGTTGGGCGCGCTGGGGAACGTGACGGGCGCGATCAAGGAGAAGCTGACGCTGGGCGGGCACGGGGCGGCGGAGCAGCAGCACGAGGTGCGGCTGGGCGGCGAGGACGAGCGCGCGGCCAAGGAGCGCGCCGCGGAGAAGGCGGCGACGGTGTACTTCGAGGAGAAGGACCGGCAGCTCCGGGAGCGCGCGGCGGAACGGGTGGACCGGTGCGTGGAGGGCTGCGCCGGCACGACATGCGCTCACCGCCACGGCAAGATATGAGGCGCTTACGTGGCGCGCGCCAGCCGCTACGTGCCCCGGCCTCCGGACTCCGGAGCCGTCCCTGCATGGGCAATAATAATAATAAACTGTTACTAGTTGTACTTCTGCTCCTGGTAGTCTCTAGCAGAGCTTCGTGTTACGGACGTGCTCTTTTGCTGCTTTCGACAGCTTCTGTACCTTCCTTCCTTCGATAAATGTTTAAGAATGAGAACAACCAAGGGCCTGTTTTTTTTATAATACGTGTTTTTAATGTATTTTTTCTTATACACTGTATAACGTAAAAATATTATTCATAACGTTGAAACTAAACACCCCAGGTACTCTCTTGGTTTGTGTTTGTAGATGCTATCGGTTAGTAGCTCTGTTTTTTATAATTTCATACCTATCTTTTTTTTCGCGAAAAAATCCAGCACCTTCCTCTGGCCAATATTATACGCTGTACTGCGCGCACGACACTCCCTAAAAAAGATCGCATCGGAGAATTGCGCTGGTTGCTGCCGTTCATACCATTATTAAATTTACTGCGCGGGGTAGCTCTATCCGGATTCACGGGAACGAGATCCTCTAACGTACGGGGTGTTTAGTTAGCATGTGTTTGGATTGGGAGTCAAATGGTTGGGTTGGCTCTGATCCAGTTTTTTGGGTTGGGATGAATCTATCTCGTGTTTGGTTGAGAGGTTTGGTTCAATCCAGTTTTTTGTTTGGTTGAGAGGTTTGGTTCAACCTAGTTTTTTGTTTGGTTATTGTTTGGTTAGAGTAGTTTTGAGGGTTGGGTTGGATCACATTTTAACACCGTTAGCACACCATCCATAGGACTTAAGTGGGGCCCACCTGTCATCCACACACTGTATCTATTTTTTTTCTTTTCTTCTTATCCTCACGCACGGCAGTGCCCCTGCATCGCTGCCGCCTTGCGTCATTGCGTGCCCTGGCCTGCCGCCTGAGCTTGGCCGCCGGCGCGAGGACTTGCTGGTATCTTGGCCGCCGCGTGAGCTTGCTGCTCGGTGCGCGCGAGGCGAGGTTGGCTCGTGGCCTCCCACGGCGAGCCCGACTGGTGGCGGCGCGCGGCCGCCCGCAGCGACCTCGGCCGGCGGTGGCGCACGGCGAGCTTGGCCCGTGGCAGCCCGTGGCGAGCCTGGCCGGCGGTGGCGCGCAGCGAGCTCGGGGCCCGCAGCGACCTCGGCCGCTCCGCGTGGAGGCGAGCGCTCGGGCACCTCGCGTGCAGGAGAGCGGAAGACGGAGGAGCTGACGCCGTGGATATGGGTTCGTTGCGTTCCATCGATTTGGAGGAACTCACTCAACCCGCATAAACGAGGAATATTCCCTTATGGGTTCAACCCAACCCACAAGTTTCTCCATCCAAACACATGTTCGTCTGGGTTGAACCCACTCTGACCCGCACCACCCCTCAATCCAAACACTACCTTACTTGCATTTTGCAAATGGGCTCGCATTGAGCCACGTGCATAAAAGAGAAAAAGTGCATTAAAAACGCGTATTTTACAAAATAGATTGGTGAGGGGTGAACTAAACACCCCCGTACCTGTCTCTACTACAGAGGGACGTCAAGCTCGCTGGGAATGACATCCTCTAACGTTCCTTGTTTTACACCAGACAGACGTTCTGCTGCTCCGGACGTTGGATGGCCATCTGACGGCGCGCAGGTCTAAACAAACTAATACACGAGAAAACGGCCTATAAACCGGCCCCAATTATCAAGCCCACACGACCAGACTACCTCGCTACGAAGCGTGCCCGGTGCCGTCGTGCAGCTGCCCGGAGCCTGTGCCGCCGCCTGCCGGGCCGCCGTCGCGCCGTCAGGTATCGCTGCTCCGTGTCCCCGTTTAGCACCGCCGGGTGCTGGCGTGCTGCGCCTTGCTTTTCGCCATCCACCCATGCCAGTTGCCATCCCTCGCTTACCAGCATCGTCTCCGCCATTCCATCCGCCATCGCAGAGTGGTTCTAATTTGTCGCCGCGGTCGAGGGGTCCGGCCATGACTGCGGCTAGCAAGGTGTTTCACCCTGCAGGACCGCCACATCTATGCCATGCCCGGACTATCGCAAGAGGAAGAACAACCATTGCACACAACCCTCTAGAGGAGACCAACAACAACAAACTGAATAAACGAAGTTTCAGATAACTTCATTTCAGTTGTAAATTGTTGTGAACTCAGAGTGTGACTCAGTACTAAATGTGATTAATGAATATATGTTTCAATTTGAGTCAGATTTTTATGCCAATTTGAGTATATGATGATTGTAATTTTGTCAATATCAATTCAGCATGGCAAAAATTCAGGCAGCATTCAGGTGGCATATCACTAGAGCTAAACAAACACATATATACATATAAACTAGAGTTATTGGTCTCCTTTTTTAGCCTCTTCTTCCATCTCAATACTACGGCAAACAATTTCGAGCGGATGCTTCTTTCATGAGAAAAAGGGGAAGATTGATCAAGGTGAAAGCAATCTGATAATGGAAAGTTCTATCAGTTCCATGGATTCCCAAGTCCAGCAATCTGATCTGATGATTGGAACTTCTATCAGTTCCATGGATTTCCAATTCCACCATACATTCTTAATTCAAAAAAAAATTCCACCATACATGCTGAAATACTCACAGAAGAGCATAGCAGTTCGTCCCCTCAGCCGATCAAATCCTTCGCGCCGTTTCTCTCTTGTGGCGCCTTTTTCTGTCGGCCTCGCACCATTTTTTTTCTCTGCCCTTGCGCGCCAGACTGGCCGGATTGGCTTATGGGCCCGTGATGCGCACGTTGTTTCCACGGCGTTGCTTCTTGCTATCCGATGCGCAATCAACGGTGCATCCGGATTGACGCCCGTGACGAACTGCTTCGCTCGCTTTCTCTCTCCCCTCCCTCTCTCGGACGATCTCGTTCCTCCTCTCGTCTCCTCCCGCAGGCTGCAGCCACCTTTTCTAGTCTGGAGACGGCAACCCCGCCGCCGGCGGTGGGGGCGAGAAGCAATCCAGGGGCCAGGGCCTCCTCCCACCATCGCATTCTTCTCCGAGTGGAGAGGCGTCTCGCGCGCGCGATGCCCTTCTCGGGCATCGGCTGTTCCTGCACTGGACCGACTTAAGCGACCGGGGAGGCGGGGACTACTTGTAGATCTGCTCGGACTGGGATCTGTTTCTTCTCCTGCTGGTGAGTGAAGCTAGCTTGTTCAGTTGATGCCCGGTTCAGTTGAGCTTGGAGCCTGTCTTGTTCGTGGGGTGGGTGGGCGCCGTAGAGGTTCATGTGCTACCAGCGGGTTCTTGGGGTTTTTGGGAGGGGGTTCATATGTTCCGGTCATTGGGTTTGGACGGAGAGATAATCGATCCAAGCATCTAGATCATGCAAACATTTCAAGTTGAATATCAAAACTGGGGGAGAAAATTTTCTCTTTTTTTTTGTTTTTCTCCTAGCACAAGTTTTATTCAACTTCAAATTTCCACGATGGTAGATGTTTGCATAATCTCCCCAACTATAAATTTATGAATTCTTTAGAGTAAAGTGCACCAGCGGTCCGTGAACTTGTTCCGATGTGTTATCTAGGTTCTCAAACTCTCAAAATGCATTTTCAGATCACTAAACTTGTTCCAAGGTGTCACATAGGTCCCTAATCTCTCAAAATGCATTTTAGGTCCATAAATTTGTTCCGTGGTGTCAAACAGGTCTCTAAACTCTCAATATACTATTTTTAAATTAATAAAAATGTTTTTTGCTACTTTAAGTTAATAAAAAATCTTTTTCTACTTTAAATTTAATAAAAAATCTATTTTGATTTTAATTGAGAATGAGAACAAATTAACTTAATAAAGTTATACAAAGAGCATGCAAAATATAATTAATTAGTAGGTAATGTTAAGATTAGCATTGATATTTCCACGAGAAAACTATAATATCCACTGTTGATTTTTTTAATGATCCAATGGTCTTGATTAACCCATGATGAGTATGATTAATAAGTAGCTAATTCAGTTTAAAATGGTCTTAGTGGTAAGATTTCTAAATGAATCGACTAAAAAAATAGCTTAATAAGCATTCTATTTTGAATACAATTAATTATTGGCTACTTTCAGGGATATGAAAATTCACCTTGAGAGTTTAGGGACCCAAATGACACACTGAGGCAAGTTTGGTGACCTGAACATGCATGTGGAGAGTTTAGGGACCCGAATGACACCTCCAGACAAGTTTAGGGATCTAAAAATGCATTTTGAGAGTTCAGAGACCTAAATGACATCTCGAGATAAGTTCGAGGGCCGTACATATATTTTACTCAATTCTTTATGTACATTTAGGATTGCTACCAACAAACCCGCTGGTACGGGCCGACCCCAGTCCCTTCATTTTTGGGGGCTTATCACTAGTTTAATCACATCAGCTGGCTTAGCTTTGGATTGGCGCCATGGCATGGAAATATCGCTTCATCTCATCAGTCAGCTAGGTTGTGTATTTTTGTGCCAAGAAACGCAACATGAATCTTACATGCTTCATTGCTAGCCCAAAGCATGGAACACAGAATGCTTAGCCCAAATCGTGGAACCCAGAATGCTTATGCCTTGTTAAGTCTACAAATATGTCAGTTATTAATTGCTAAAAGCTAACGTACAAACACATCATGTGATCATGTCTCATACATCTATACGTGATGATGTACTCATATCAATTGGAAATTATATTGTACATATCATAGGACTAGAACAATGTTACTACAAAGTTGGCTAAGATTAATACTTTATACTACTTCTGGTTAAAACTGCCCTATCTAGAATTAGAATATGAAACTATTTCTCCATCGAAGAAAGAAAGATGCACCTTCGAGCCCACTCAGGTTGGCCTTCCACTTCATCATCTTGGAACTTTTGAGATTGATATTCTTTCAACAATTGTGCATATCGATAAAGTCACATAATCACAGTAGATAAAAACAAATGTAAACGTATCCATACTTTTTGCAGTAAGCCTTCTCTAGGTTAGGAGACTTCTACAAAATCTCTAAACAGCCTTGAGTTTGCCCATATCATGTTTGCCGAGCAAATATTTGAAATACAAACTTCTAAAGTTATCAAATATTGGGAATTGATCTAATTTATTATCTTACTTTTCGCTAAAATATAAATAGAAACTAAATTGAGTGATGCAAAATTATCATAGTTCAATTGGTCCCACAATTAGTCGCGGATTCTTGTGATACTTTCTCCGGAGCTACAATCCCTCACTCTGCAGACCATTACCTTCAAAATCTTCACTCCAAATTACCTTCGAACCGCTTGCCATCACTAGAATACATGTTACTTTCATTGAATACTAGTAGATCGTATTCTCTACCTTTTAACTAGATTCACCTCAGCATTGTCATTATACTTTTTTTTATATACTTTTAACTCAGGTTAACATACGTATCATGGTTTCGTGCTTTGGAATTGGTGGGCCAAAGGAAAAGGTTCATTCAAAGACAACCACCTTTCCCTTACATTTGCTCCAACAAGCGACAAACAATTTTGACAAGAAACGGGTTGTTGGAAGTGGAGGTTTTGGAAAGGTTTACTTTGGAGTGTTGATGGATGGGACAAAGGTTGCTGTGAAACGGAAGGACCCGAAAGCTTTGCAAGGCCAGGAGTTCCGCATGGAGATTGAACTACTGCCAGTGCTGAACCACTTCAATTTGGTTTCGTTGATTGGGTATTGCGATGAAAAGAATGAAATGATCTTGATTTATGAATACATGGAAGAAGGAACTCTAATGAGCCATCTTTATGGTTCTGGCTCTACTGACAAACCCTCACTCAATTGGAAGCAGCGGTTGGAGGTTTGTGTAGGAGCAGCGAAGGGACTGCACTACCTTCGTGAACTACGCTATGTCCATACTGGTTCTGCAAAGGCCATTATCCACCGTGACGTCAAGTCTGCAAACATCTTGCTTGATGAGAAGCTCTGCGCCAAGGTTGGTGACTTCGGGATATCAAAGACTGGTCCTGAGTTGGACCAAACTCATGTCACCACTCAAGTGAAGGGCAGCTTTGGGTATTTTGATCCTGAATATTTCAAAACACAGCAGCTGACTGAGAAGACTGATGTTTATGCTTTTGGTGTTGTCTTGCTTGAGGTCCTATGTGCCAGACCACCAATTGACAGCAGTCTTCCTAGTGAGAAGGCGAACTTGGCAGAATGGGGAATGGGAATGCTGAAGAAAGGAGCGCTTGAACAAATTGTTGATCAGAAAATTTCAGGCACAATCAAACCATCTTCTCTGGATCTATTTGGCAAAATTGTGGCGAAGTGCCTGGAAGAAAAGAGAGCGGAGCGGCCATCGATGGGAGACGTACTAAGGGACCTGGAGCACGTTCTGAGTTTGGAAAGTAAGAATCCCTTTAAACGATCTGTTGGTAATATCCACCGGAAACCGTCAAATGTACCTGATGATCTCCCCGGTCCGTCGACGAGCCCGGTGTCTCCACTCTTGGATGAGAGCATCAGTGTAGCTGGAAACTCAGATGAGTCTTCTGGAAACTCAGATGAGTCTGCTGGAAACTCATATGAACCTGATCATGGCGTCTCTCCTCAGCGAGTCCAACCGGGGGGACGTAAAGCACTGACTACGATCTCTAGCTTTGAGCAAAGATTATCTGTAATTGCCTTTTTCTTTTTTGGTCTCGATAGTTGCACTGATCTAATTATGACCCTAAACAGCTAAGTGTATATGCTTGTTTCAATTTGTTAATAGCTAAGTGCTGGATTTGTGCAGTGCAGATATGCAAGCACCCCAGCCTGACATGTGTTGCTCTCTTCGGCTCTTGCTATCTATATATATGTTATACCAGATTCATGCGTCTTGGCAGGTGACGCACGCTCTTAGAAATAATTGGATGGTGATTGTCTTCGTGCCCTTAGTATGAATCTCCAGAATTACACATTTGACACCAGTTCTATCACGAATGTTGGTACGAGAAGCCAATGCCAGCATATTTGTTTACCAGGAATCGAAATCCGAGTCTCGAATAGGAGACACAATGATGAAATAGAAGCAGAGATAGCTATAGGCGAAAATTGGTTCCATAGCATCTTTCAGCCTGTTCGGTTGGCTGGTGGCTGGTGCTGATTTGTTGTGAGAGAAAAGTACTGCTGGCTGGCTGGTGGCTGGTGCTGATTTGTTGTGAGAGAAAAGTACTGCTGGCTAGTGGCTGATAAGCCAACCAAACAGGCTGTTTCACCTCCGAAAAATGATGAGCATCGGTGCACGCCGAACGAATGGGGTGCCTCGTGCATCCGTGCACGCCGGAATTTTAGGCTTTTACACGACGACAACGTAGATTATGCCATTTCCAACCCAAGACACTAGACTAGGGATAGTTTTCATAATCTCTATATCATCAACAAACTAGTACTAGACACTATCTCTCTAATGCAAACGCTACTAGTTCATATGCAAATTCAATGCTACTCATCTCTCATTCTGTCTTGGATATTGTATAGAAACTATATCTCATGCAAGACCCAGTTTTTTTCTCTTTCTCTGTTAGGCTGTCTCCAACAGAATAGCTAAAGGGTGACGCAAATGCAAAATGCGTCGGCCACAGTATTTTGGGTCGCAAAATCACGCTTCAACGGAGGACCAGTCACCGCACCCATTTTGCGTAGAGGGCGATCCGGGACGGAAAAACGCGTCCCCTCTCCACACGACGCAAAACACAGGCCCATAGGAGTCGTCGGCGGGGCGCGACTGGCGAGGCAAGGCGAGCCCGCGGTGGGGAGCCGCCGGCGCGGCGAGCGGGACCGCAGGCTACCGGACTTGAGAAATCGAACGCCGCCGGCACCTTCAGCTTGCCCAGCGCCCTCGCCCGCCTCCTCGTGCCGGCGAGGCTGCCGCGGGCGAGAGGNGGCCGACGCGCGGCTGTCGCGGGTGCGAGGCCACGGGCAGCGTGGCCGGAGCAAGCGAAACGGGCGAGCAGGTGCCCTGAAGACTTCTCTGTTGCTGCTTCGTGAGATCGAGAGAGAGCGCGGAAGGAATCAGAGAGAGATGCGGTGGGGAAGAGAGAGACGCGGGGTGGCTCTTCATTTTGCGCTGGCTGTTGGAGATGGTGAGTTTTGGGTGCGTGACCCAGTGCCTGTGCGTGACTCAAACGATGAAATGGGTATCATATTTGGGTTCTCATTGTTGGAGGTAGCCTTAGGTCATTCTCAATACAAGTTTCATATGAGTTTCATTCTCATTAAATGATATGCCATATGGGCAAAGATGATGACATGGCATGGGATTTATGATGAGAGAGAGGATTTGGGTTTCATGGAGGTAAAATCATGTGTACACAGTTACCAAGACTATGAAACTGGGATGAAACCCCCAGAGCAATTCGTTTCATCTCCACCCAATTCATAGACTCTTATTGGTCATTTGGGTCCAATATTTAAGTGATATATTAGCCTATGAAACCGTGAAGTGAAACTTTGCATTGAGAGACCCCATTTCATTCGTCTACTCAAATACATTTTGATGACATAGCATTTTTAGAAACTGCACAATGAAATCGTGCACTGAGAATGGCCTTAACTCACATGCTACATCATCTTTTATCCTAGATGGCAGCTCATTTAATTCTATGAGCACCATCCTAATCACTGGGTTAAGGATGGCCTTGCACTACACACTATACAGTAGTAGGACGCAAGGCTGGTAGAGATCGGCAATGCAATCGAACTGCAGCATGCATCGCACAGACATACGACGGCGTGTCTGAATTAGCAGGGGACGTTTTATGTCCGTCGCCACGGCTGTCTATCCCCGAGGCCAATGCCTGAGATAGTTGGAATTTTGTGATGCAATTGAACTCTAAAAAAAATCCTCAAACGAAATATAATCTATCCTAGGTCACCATGGACCTAGAAATGTTAACCCTCATCAAGAAACAGTAACCTCGTCAACAAAATATTTGAGGGTCAATTTCAAGATCACCGCATGAAACAACAGGTCTGCCAATGATTCCCGATCGGTCACGCTGTCAAAGACGATCTGTTTCCCCTGCGACAGCAGGCTGCGAGCCTGATGGATCTCTTCCAATGAATCACAGGGAAGACCAAATCCGTGCAACTCCTGCGGTGTGAGCTCCCAAGGTTGGCACCTCTTCCATAAGCACAGACTAACCACTTTATATGAAGTTTTCAAAGAGAGCCCCTGTTTCAACAAAACCAAATAAATGAGCTCATGGAGTCGGGCACTCCCAAGCACACAACATGGTAGCTGAAAGTTTGAACACGCGAATGGTAACAGAACCGCTAGACTTACCTTGCTTGTGAGGAAGCGCTTACTGCATCAGAAGGGCCTCTTGAAGAACTATCTTGATTCACAGAGATCCCTTCAGCAAACTTGATGCTCATGTCAAGCATTTCCAGCACACTGTCAACCCTAGAAAAAAGGTAAAACCTAGCATCCTGTTCCCCAACAATACACGCACAAAGTCAGTAGCACACTATGTGACAGCGGGTTATCAACGTCATTTTCTATATTTAACACTGCGTACCTCAATATCAAAACATTCAGTTAAGCAGAAGGTACTGGTACCTAGACAGTTGTCCAGAGCGAAAAATCCATCGTCTGTCCTTCGATTTGGACCGAACTTTTCTAGGAATATATCGTATGATGTTACTACTACGTCATTTGGTATAAAAAATGGTGGAGTTTGCAATGAAACAAGCATCTTGACCATCTGCATTAGATGTTCAGGAATATCGTAATTAATCAAGTCCGCCAAATAGCCAATTCGAGTGCGCACAGGCACAGTTACTGGACCACTGCAGAGGCAAGGAATACAATTGATCAAAGGCAAATCAACATGGGTGGAACAAGGGTTTAAAAATATCACTATAATGTTCTGATCTACTAAGCATCATTCTTTTCAAGAGACGGATTCATCTTTCTTAGAAGTTTTAAGTGAAATCCAGATAAAGAATAATTTGTGTGATATACCTCGGGATCCTCGCACCTTGTGGGCTTGAATATGAACTCCAGTTCTAACTGATCATACATAGTACTCTAAAGAAAACTTGACCTCACAAATTGCACATGATTGTACATAGAGGAAGAGTTCTTTTGGAATCGCTTCACTGTTGCAATTTTAATTTCATTGCCAAATAGCACACAACAAATGTTCTAGTAAAACTCCATTAGTCAATTTCGACAGAAGGTGCCATGGCAAGAAGATCTAAACAAATCTATGCTCGACAGAGGATCTGTGCAAAACCTTTACTTATAAAATTGCACTCAACTACCTAGTCATTTTTATTCTTTCAAAAAGCACAGTTATAAAATTTTGCAGAACTCTGTGCAGACAAGGAACATAAAACAAATCGCCATCTATTATTGTACAATTCCATAGTGCAATAAGCAACTGTAACAAAAGGAAAATAAAGAAATGTATCAAGACGTTATGCAAATAAACTTGTATACTCAAAATTTCTGGAGGAAGTAATTTGATCGTGATTGTAGTGAAGAGAATTATCATCATATGCTAGCTGTATGCATTAAAAAAATAGCATGTCAGAAAAATAGAGATCATTTTTCACATGCAACATGTCATTAGCCACAGTAAACAAAGATACTTGGATAGCAAAGCAAGCTCCTAGTCTGCAATGGTTGTCACACTCGATTTTAAGGATAAAATCGAATGCATCGCATATGTGCCAGGATCCGTTCATCACACATATGTTGACGTCATCAGTGAAAATATCATAAGACAGTGTTCAAAACGTACAAAAGAGAGTATATAACTTTATTACACTCAGCGATAGTAGACACGAAGGTCTTAATCGTTTCACCGATAACTTAACACGTAAAGCTTCAGACTTCTTCCACAGGCTTGACTGGGAGACGCAAAGCCTCAGAACTCCTCGAAGTCATTGAAGTACTCCACTTCATTGTTATTTTCTGAACAGCAGTTGTTTAGCAAGGGTGAGTACACTTATGGTTGGTACTCAACAAGTGGGGAAAAATGCAAGGCCATCAAAGGGGTTCAGGCTCATGCGGTTAGCACTTTTAGTTGGTCAAATTTTATTAGCAAGCACCTATTTACTAGATGTAAGTTTATACCAACCCAAAAATTAAGCAGGATAACCCAAAATTATTCCACCAAGACCAAGAACCACAAGTTAAGATCAAGTTTAAGTTCAATTATCATGTGAGGGTCCAAGCCGCCCTTAACCGTGGGCACGGCTGATATATCAGTTTTACACTCTGCAGAGGTTGTACACTTTACCCACAGCTCGTGTTCCCCTTGTCGCCCGGGTTTGCAAGGCCCTTAAACACTTCCTTTGGTGAGTGGCGAGGGTTCACTACGAAGCCTTTACAAAGACCTAAAGTTAACTAGCAGCCCGCTAGAGTTTCAGCAGCGGTGAGGTCCACAGCCCTCCCAAGAGAGGACGTACCTTAGCAAAGACTACTCCTACAAAAGGACCGAGCTATGACCCCTCACCGGCCCCCTCCTTGCCCTTACGGTAAGACCACTAGCCAACCCCAAGTCCAATTAATTAGCTAAGTCAGAGCCATGTGAAACTGTGGTTGCACTGTTTTCTTGGGTGGTTCTCCATGTTCCAATTAATCATGGTGATCTTGTAATTAAACAAGAATGTAACAACATAATTAAATCATGATTAACATTGTATAAAGGTAACAGAACCATCCCAAGTTTAAGCAAGCTAAGCATTTCTACCCATAAAGTAACCAGGTGATTCGAGGTTCAAGGTAAAAAGATCTAGTCATGTCCTAATAGGTATCCCATCAAAATTAATGCATGACAGTAAAGTAAAGGTGAATTTCATGAATGTAAATGGGACCAAAAAGAAATGTTTATGTAGAGGGAGGCCACTTGCCTTCCTCAACAAACTGCTGTGGATCCTCTTCAAACAGCTGCTGCTCCTGATCTTCCTCGAACGGCACGTTCTCTACACGATCACACAAGACATACAACAAAATAAATAAAAACAGTACATCAAACAGTACTAAAAGTACAGAACAAGCACCTTAAACTAAAGAGCATGCAAAGACGATCGCGTGAACGCGAAAATCGCCCAAAACGGATTTAAAACGACGAAACTACGCTAGTTACAAGGTTGCAGGGACCTATATGCAATTAAAACTAAAGTCTGCGTACTGTTTTGATAAAAACCGAGGGCACAAACATAATTAAACATATACATCAGGGGCTAGCAAGAGAAAATACCAAGAACAGGACGGCGGGTTAAAATATTTAAAAGATCAGGGGCCTAAAAGAATAAACCGAGGGTACAAGTATAAATACTTTGAACTGCGAGTGGACTGCGGGTTGATTATCGGAAAGCTCAGGGACTCTTTAGCAAAAGTGACGCTGACCGGCGGGTTTGACCCCAGTTGACCGGTACGCTCGGGGCGATCTGGTCCCTTGATATCAGATCGGACGGCTAGAAAAAGAAAGGGGCGCCGGCGACCATTGGACTCGGCGGCGCCGCCGCGTCCACGGCGGGAACTCGCCGGCGACGGCTCGGTTGAGCGCTACGGTGCAAGAGGAGGTAAACAAATGGCACGGGGGTGTTCAGCGGGGAATGGCGAGCTCACCAGAGGGATTTGATGGGCCGATTGGGGGACGGAAGGTGCTCGTCGGCGTAAGGAGGCGGCGGCGAGCTTCGGTGGACGGCGAGGAGGGTGTTCCGGCGTCGGTGGCGGCTCCTGGACGTCGGGAAACGGCTCCGGAGCTTCCTGTGAGTGAGCGAACACGATGGAGATGGTCAAAGGGGGCTCGGACAGAGAGGACCGAGGCGGCGGCGAAGCTTTACCTCGACGGCGGCGTTATCGAGCTCCGGTGAGGGATTGCGCGGGCGGCAGAGGTGGTTTTGGTGCGTGTGTTGCGTGAGTGAGAGCGTGAGCGAGAGGGTGAGCGAAAGGCGGGCTTTATAGGGGCCGGGAGGAGCAGAGGGGCACGAGCGTGGAAGGAAACCGAAGAGTGGCGCGGTTCACGGCCATGATGGCCTCGGCTTGATTCGCCAGGTGCCGAGAAGGAAAGAGGGGGGAGCGAGAAGACGTCTAGGTTCAGCGGGGAGGGCCGAGTGAAGAAAGAAGGTGATTGCGGGGCGAGCGCGGGCGTGGGCGCGAGGATTGCGCGGCGCGGTGATTACGGCGAGCGGCGGCTCGGCCGTGTGCGCAGCGACGGGAGGAAGAAAGCGCCGACAGGTGGGGGCCACGAGTCAGCGAGAGAGAGAGAGGGCGTGCGGGCGCGAGTGGAAAGGCCGGATGGGCCGCGCTAGCTGGGCCACGAATATGGGCCTGCGGTGGAAAGACGAAGAGAAAGGAAGAAGGGGAAAGTGGGCTGGGCCTGATTGGAGAAAGAGGAAAAGGGAGGGAAAAGAAATAATTCAAACATTGTTTGAACTTTGAAGTTGGAGAGAATTTGAGATGTATGAATTGGATTTGAATTTGGGTTTGGATAAGAGATCACTCAAGCAAACAAAAACCAATGCACGGCATGATATGCGACAAACACTTATTGGAACTAAAATTAATTATTTACTGTTTAAGTATTTAGGGCCACAAATTAAATAAAAGAAAATAAATTCATTTAACCTTAGATAAACCTAAAAAACAAGGTTGCTATAATTTATTACATGATGGAATTTGGGTGTTACAAATCCTACCCCCCTAAAAGAGAATCTCGTCCTCGAGATTCGGATAGATTTGGATACAACTGCGGAAAGTCTGCAATGAGCTCATCTTCTCGTTCCCAAGTAGCTTCATCTTCCGAATGATGACTCCACTGTACTTTGCATATTTTGATGACTTTGTTCCTTGTAACTCTTTCTGATGTTTTCAAGATCTTGACCGGATGCTCTGAATAAGTCAAATCATCTTGCACATTGAGTTCTTCCAGTGGTAGTTGCTCTTCGGGTACTCTCAAGCACTTTTTCAACTGAGAAATATGAAACACATCGTGAACATCCGACAGTCGCTCGGGTAACTCCAACTGATATGCCACTTCACCTTTCCTTTCCAAGATCTGAAAAGGACCGATATAGCGAGGGGGCAACTTTCCTTTGACCTTGAATCTGCGAAGACCTCTGATGGGTGACACCTTGAGATACACATAATCTCCTACCTCAAATGTCAATTCCCTTCTCCGGGTATTGGCATAACTCTTCTGTCGTGACTGAGCAGTTCTGAGATTATCCCGGATTATCTGAACTTGCCTTTCAGCTTCTTGCAGAATTTCTGGTCCGAAAACCTGACTTTCACCTGTCTGACTCCAGTATAGCGGTGTCCTACACCTTCTCCCGTACAAAGCTTCAAACGGGGCCATCTTGAGACTAGCTTGATAGCTGTTGTTATAAGAGAATTCTGCGTACGGCAAACTCTTATCCCAACTGCCTCCATGCTTCAGGGCAAAAGCTCTAAGCATATCCTCTAGGATTTGATTTGTTCTTTCAGTCTGGCCATCTGTCTGCGGATGATACGCTGAACTGAAATTAAGCTTGGTGTCCATTGACTCATGCAGCTTCTGCCAAAAACGAGACGTGAACTGGGTACCTCGATCAGACACTATCTTCTTTGGCACTCCATGTAAACATACAATCCTGGACATGTACAGCTCTGCTAGTTTGGCTCCTGAGTATGTGGTTTTGACCGGGATGAAGTGAGCAACTTTGGTCAATCTATCCACAATAACCCATATGGAATCATAGCCATCTCGAGTGCGGGGCAATCCGACAATAAAGTCCATACCAATTTCTTCCCATTTCCACTCGGGTACTTTCAACGGCTGAAGCAAACCTGCTGGCCTTTGATGTTCTGCTTTCACTCTTTGACATACATCACATAAGGCTACATGAGTTGCCACGTCTCTCTTAAGACCATACCACCAATATTTCTCCTTCAAATCCTGGTACATCTTGGTACTGCCGGGGTGAATGGAGTAAACGGAATCATGTGCTTCCTTCAATATGAGCTCACGAAGGCGATCAACTTCAGGTACACAGATCCTTTTTCTGAACCAAACAGTGCCTTGATCTTCTTCAGTGAAGTCAGTGGTTTTCCCTAAACCAATCAAAGTCTTGATTTCCTTGATCTTAGCATCTGTCAACTGACCTTGCCTGATCTCCTGCTCAAGAGTAGGTTCAATCTCCATGGTCATAGCTTCTGAGTTATAGAGAATCCCGAGATTGAGTCGTTCCATTTCCCAACACAATTCTTGAGGCATCAGCCGAGCTATAGCCATATTAGCTTGACTCTTCCGACTCAAAGCATCTGCTACGACATTGGCCTTGCCAGGATGGTACTGAATATCCACATCATAATCCTTTATCAATTCCAACCATCTGTGTTGCCTGAGGTTGAGATCCCTCTGAGTGAAGATGTACTTTAGACTCTTGTGGTCCGTGAATATCTGACACTTATTCCCAATCATATAGTGCCTCCAAATCTTCAGTGCGTGCACGACAGCGGCTAGCTCTAAATCATGAGTTGGATAGTTTTGCTCATGCTTCCTCAACTGCCTTGATGCATAAGCTACCACTCTTCCTTCTTGCATTAACACACAACCAAGACCGAGACGTGAAGCGTCACAATAGACATCGAACCCTTTGTGTATATCTGGCATTATCAACACTGGGGCCGTGGTTAACCTCTTCTTCAGCTCTTCAAAACAATTCTGACAAGTTTCATCCCATTTGAACTCTCGTTCCTTCTCTAACAGCGAAGTGAGTGGCTTCACGATCTTGGAGAATCCCTCTATGAATCTGCCGTAATATCCTGCCAAACCAAGGAAACTCCTGATCTCGGACACATTGGTAGGTGGTTTCCAATTCAACACATCTTGAACCTTGCTAGGATCAACTGCTATTCCTCCGTCGGTGATGACATGACCAAGGAAAGAAACTTCCTTCAACCAAAAATCACACTTACTGAGCTTGGCATACAACTGATTCTCTCGAAGTTTCTGCAGTACCAACCTCAGATGCTCTTCATGTTCTTCTTCATTCCGAGAAAACACCAAGATGTCGTCGATGAACACCACTACAAACTTGTCAAGATATTCCATGAATACCTTGTTCATCAAGTACATGAAGTATGCCGGGGCATTGGTCAATCCAAACGACATCACTGTGTACTCAAATAACCCATATCTGGAGGTGAACGCTGTTTTGGGGATATCTTCTGGTCGGATTCTCAGCTGATGATATCCTGATCGCAGATCAATCTTGGAGAATACTTTAGCACCTCTCATTTGATCGAACAGATCTTCAATTCTGGGTAGTGGGTATTTGTTCTTGATAGTAGCTTCATTGAGGGCTCTATAATCAACACACATCCTTCTAGTGCCATCCTTTTTATCAACAAAGATGACAGGGGCTCCCCAAGGTGATGAGCTAGGACGGATATATCCTTTTCCTAATAGCTCTTCTATTTGTTTCTTTAGTTCACTTAAATCCTTAACATCCAACCTATAGGGTCTTTTGAATATAGGTGCAGTGCCAGGTAAGAGATCAATACGGAACTCAATGTCACGGTCGGGTGGCATACTTGGTAAGTCCTCCGGAAAGACGTCTGGGTACTCACTCACGACCTTGATCTCCTCCAAAGGTGTTCCCTTGATCTGATTCACCATTGCTTCATCTGTGGATGGCATGCTAGCAACGAACTCAATCTGATCTCCTTGAGGACTGGTCAAAATCACTGAAGTCTTGGCACACTGAATAACTCCTTTGCATCCAGATAACCAATCCATTCCAAGAATCACGTCAATCCCACTGGACTTTAAGACTATCAGATTGGCCGGAAAATCTACCCCCATGATTTTCAGATTCACCCGCGGGCATATGTGACTAGCCTTCATCTCACTGCCCGGGGAACTAACTAGTAGAGCTTTCTTCATAAGGCTCATAGGTATTTTATATTTTTCCACAAATTGCTCAGTAATGAAAGAATGTGACGCTCCGGAATCAAACAAAACTGATGCAGGTTCAGAATTGACAAGGAACGTACCGAGCACAACGTCCTGAGCATCCTGGGCTGATTCAGCTGAGACGTGGTTCACCCGACCACGCATGAAGTTCTGCTGACCCTTGTTGCCCTGGGAATTCTGATTCCCGTTGCGCGCCTGTGGAGCCTGCTGACCATTGGTCCTCTGACCCTGGAAGTTCTGGTTGTTGCGCTTGGGGCAGTTGTTAGCATAGTGCCCAGGTTCTCCACACTTGAAGCAGCCATTGGGTGGAACTGGTGCAGCTGCATTGTTGTTGTTGTTACCGTTGTTGTTGCGCACTGGAGCACCTGAAGAACCACCAGATCTGTTCTGCTGGAAGTTGGGGTTGCGCTGAGCTTGCTGGTTGAAGCGCTGTGGCTGCTGCTAACCACGGAACTGCTGATTCTGCTGAAAGGTTCCACCCTGCCCTCCAGAGCGGAACTGTGACCCTTGCTGAGAATTGAAGCGCGGGCGGCTGTTGCTGGACTGTCCCTGTGACTGGGACTTCCTCTTGAGCTCACCGAGCTCCTTGCGGGTGCTCTCCAGGCCAATAGCTTTGTCTAGGAGCTTCTGAAAAGACGGAAAGGTGTGGCTCTGCAGCTGATACTTGAGTGGCCCGATCAGACCATCCAAGAAGCTATCCTGCTTCTTCTCGTCATCATCAACTTCATTGGGCGCGTAGCAGGACAACTGGATGAACCTGTCCCGATACTCGCTCACTGACATTTGTCCCTGCTTCAGTGCCAGGAACTCATTCTTCTTAAGTTTCATCACACCAGCTGGGATGTGATGCAAGCGGAAGTTGTCCTGAAACTCTGCCCAAGTGATGGTGTTGGCATCAGCATGAGCAGCAGTGTACGCATCCCACCAGTCAGATGCAGATCCCTCCAGGCGTCCGGCAGCGTACAAGACTCTCTCACGGTCTGTACACTGGGTGATGTCCAGCTTCTTGCCAATGACTTTCAGCCAGTCATCAGCATCCAGAGGGTCCGCCGAGTGAGAATAAGTGGGTGGGTGGTGACTCATGAAATCCCGGTGCCTGTCCCGGGCTTGTGGAGGCATCTGTGGCGGCTGATTCTGCTGTGCTTGTAAGTTTTGCACAGTGGCAGTAAGATCCTGCAACAACTGCATCTGAGCTTGAAGAAACTGCTCCATTGCGGGGTTTGGAGGTGGAGGTGGTGCCTGATTCTGACGGTTGATCACGTGAGCACGTCTGACACTTGGAATGTCACGTCCTCCGCCTCTCCTGGTATTTACCATCTGATTGTTAGGGGAATGCTTTAGATAAGATAGATAAACTGATAAAGATAGAAAGAACAGAGCCAAGATTGAAACCAAGAACTGATTTTAACTTAATTATTTAATAATGTATTTATGGCCATCACTCCACAAAAACATGACAGTCATTACAAAAATTCCAACTCAAACATAAAACAAACAAGCAAACAAAAACATCGCACGTCCTCGCAGGAACGGTTCTATCGCGATGACTTATTCAAGTAGACTCCCTAATCCTAGCCGATGACACGAGTGGTAGAGCCTGGTGAGCCTGGACGAAGCCTCTTGCGCGGTGGTGAAGCAGCTGGGAAATCAGCGTGCTCTGCCTGCACCGGGGGAGCACGTCCTGCTGCCTGAGCCTCCAGCAGCCTGTTCCTGGCCTCAGCTCGGGCCAGCCTCTCGTAAGTCTCCAGAAGGTCCTCAGCAAGGTTCTCAACATCAGTGTTGAGAGCGGCGACGGTACGAGCAAGGATGTTGACCCGAGGCTCCTGGGGTGTCCCGAGCGGCACAAGTGTCGCCTCCTGGCCACGAGCCCGTCGTGGAAGGTGACGGTAGTCCGTGACGCTCAGCTCGCCACGGTGAGTGTGGCAGAGGGACCACAGAGCCCTCCTGGCAGCAGCGCTGATGGCGGCAGTGCGGGTGGAGTATGGGAAGTCGGCATGGTGCACTGAGATGATCCGGAGTCCGTCGTTCTCAGTAGCTTCCCGGATGCTCACCCGGCTGGTGTAGTAGATTGGCAGGCCAGGCCCGTCGATACACTGGGACTGGTACAGAGGCTTGGTGGAGTTGCCCAACGTCCTGAGTACCTCCAGTAGCAGCCTGGGGAAGGGACCAGTCTCGTCCTCGGAAGTGTTCATGGTGAATGAGGTCTTCATCACCTCAGCCTCACCAGCTGGTGCAGCGACCTGGTCTCCGTCAGCACCATCGTCCTGACCCTGGCCCTGGTCCTCCTGACCATGGCCCTGGCCGTCATCTGCTTGCCCTCCAGCGGCAGGTGCTGGGTCCACCGGAACGAAGTCCCCGTCCTGGACCTGGAAGAGCTCCTGGGGCTCCTCCTCCTCTTGTGCCACCACTGGAGCAAGTGGCACAACAGGGTACACTGGAGCGAGCTCCTCCTCCTCCTCTGGTGCCACCACTGGAGCAGGCGGCACCACTGGGTACGCTGGAGCGATGCGCCTCCTGACTCCAGTGCTCTTGCGTGCGGTCTGTCTCTGCCTGACCATCTGAGATAGAACAAGAACAAAACTAAGGACAAGAGCAGAAAGAGATAGAACAGGAACATAGTAAGTTTTTATGCAAATAAAATTTTTCCTAAGAGCAGAAAGGCTGACTAAGAAAGTGAATCCTATGTTTCGACTATTTTCTAACTAGGCTTGCGTCCTACAGTCAACACAGCTCTGATACCACTTCTGTCACACTCGATTTTAAGGATAAAATCGAATGCATCGCATATGTGTGCCAGGATCCGTTCATCACACATATGTTGACGTCATCAGTGAAAATATCATAAGACAGTGTTCAAAACGTACAAAAGAGAGTATATAACTTTATTACACTCAGCGATAGTAGACACGAAGGTCTTAATCGTTTCACCGATAACTTAACACGTAAAGCTTCAGACTTCTTCCACAGGCTTGACTGGGAGACGCAAAGCCTCAGAACTCCTCGAAGTCATTGAAGTACTCCACTTCATTGTTATTTTCTGAACAGCAGTTGTTTAGCAAGGGTGAGTACACTTATGGTTGGTACTCAACAAGTGGGGGAAAAAATGCAAGGCCATCAAAGGGGGTTCAGGCTCATGCGGTTAGCACTTTTAGTTGGTCAAATTTTATTAGCAAACACCTATTTACTAGATGTAAGTTTATACCAACCCAAAAATTAAGCAGGATAACCCAAAATTATACCACCAAGAGACCAAGAACCATAAGTTAAGATCAAGTTAAAGTTCAATTATCATGTGAGGGTCCAAGCCGCCCTTAACCGTGGGCACGGCTGATATATCAGTTTTACACTCTGCAGAGGTTGTACACTTTACCCACAGCTCGTGTTCCCTTTGTCGCCCGGGTTTGCAAGGCCCTTAAACACTTCCTTTGGTGAGTGGCGAGGGTTCACTACGAAGCCTTTACAAAGACCTAAAGTTAACTAGCAGCCCGCTAGAGTTTCAGCAGCGGTGAGGTCCACAGCCCTCCCAAGAGAGGACGTACCTTAGCAAAGACTACTCCTACAAAAGGACCGAGCTATGACCCCTCACCGGCCCCCTCCTTGCCCTTACGGTAAGACCACTAGCCAACCCCAAGTCCAATTAATTAGCTAAGTCAGAGCCATGTGAAACTGTGGTTGCACTGTTTTCTTGGGTGGTTCTCCATGTTCCAATTAATCATGGTGATCTTGTAATTAAACAAGAATGTAACAACATAATTAAATCATGATTAACATTGTATAAAGGTAACAGAACCATCCCAAGTTTAAGCAAGCTAAGCATTTCTACCCATAAAGTAACCAGGTGATTTGAGGTTCAAGGTAAAAAGATCTAGTCATGTCCTAATAGGTATCCCATCAAAATTAATGCATGACAGTAAAGTAAAGGTGAATTTCATGAATGTAAATGGGACCAAAAAGAAATGTTTATGTAGAGGGAGGCCACTTGCCTTCCTCAACAAACTGCTGTGGATCCTCTTCAAACAGCTGCTGCTCCTGATCTTCCTCGAACGGCACGTTCTCTACACGATCACACAAGACATACAACAAAATAAATAAAAACAGTACATCAAACAGTACTAAAAGTACAGAACAAGCATCTTAAACTAAAGATCATGCAAAGACGATCGCGTGGACGCGAAAATCGCCCAAAACGGATTTAAAACGACGAAACTACGCTAGTTACAAGGTTGCAGGGACCTATATGCAATTAAAACTAAAGTCTGCGTACTGTTTTGATAAAAACCGAGGGCACAAACATAATTAAACATATACATCAGGGGCTAGCAAGAGAAAATACCAAGAACAGGACGGCGGGTTAAAATATTTAAAAGATCAGGGGCCTAAAAGAATAAACCGAGGGTACAAGTATAAATACTTTGAACTGCGAGTGGACTGCGGGTTGATTATCGGAAAGCTCAGGGACTCTTTAGCAAAAGTGACGCTGACCGGCGGGTTTGACCCCAGTTGACCGGTACGCTCGGGGCGATCTGGTCCCTTGATATCAGATCGGACGGCTAGAAAAAGAAAGGGGCGCCGGCGACCATTGGACTCGGCGGCGCCGCCGCGTCCACGGCGGGAACTCGCCGGCGACGGCTCGGTTGAGCGCTACGGTGCAAGAGGAGGTAAACAAATGGCACGGGGGTGTTCAACGGGGAATGGCGAGCTCACCAGAGGGATTTGATGGGCCGATTGGGGGACGGAAGGTGCTCGTCGGCGTAAGGAGGCGGCGGCGAGCTTCGGTGGACGGCGAGGAGGGTGTTCCGGCGTCGGTGGCGGCTCCTGGACGTCGGGAAACGGCTCCGGAGCTTCCTGTGAGTGAGCGAACACAATGGAGATGGTCAAAGGGGGCTCGGACAGAGAGGACCGAGGCGGCGGCGAAGCTTTACCTCGACGGCGGCGTTGTCGAGCTCCGGTGAGGGATTGCGCGGGCGGCAGAGGTGGTTTTGGTGCGTGCGTTGCGTGAGTGAGAGCGTGAGCGAGAGGGTGAGCGAAAGGCGGGCTTTATAGGGGCACGGGCGTGGAAGGAAACCGAAGAGTGGCGTGGTTCACGGCCATGATGGCCTCGGCTTGATTCGCCGGGTGCCGAGAAGGAAAGAGGGGGGAGCGAGAAGACGTCTAGGTTCAGCGGGGAGGGCCGAGTGAAGAAAGAAGGTGATTGCGGGGCGAGCGCGGGCGTGGGCGCGAGGATTGCGCGGCGCGGTGATTACGGCGAGCGGCGGCTCGGCCGTGTGCGCAGCGACGGGAGGAAGAAAGCGCCGACAGGTGGGGGCCACGAGTCAGCGAGAGAGAGAGAGGGCGTGCGGGCGCGAGTGGAAAGGCCGGATGGGCCGCGCTAGCTGGGCCGCGAAGATGGGCCTGCGGTGGAAAGACGAAGAGAAAGGGAGAAGGGGAAAGTGGGCTGGGCCTGATTGGAGAAAGAGGAAAAGGGAGGGAAAAGAAATAATTCAAACATTGTTTGAACTTTGAAGTTGGAGAGAATTTGAGATGTATGAATTGGATTTGAATTTGGGTTTGGATAAGAGATCACTCAAGCAAACAAAAACCAATGCACGGCATGATATGCGACAAACACTTATTGGAACTAAAATTAATTATTTACTGTTTAAGTATTTAGGGCCACAAATTAAATAAAGGAAAATAAATTCATTTAACCTTAGATAAACCTAAAAAAACAAGGTTGCTATAATTTATTACATGATGGAATTTGGGTGTTACAATGGTCATCAATCATCATATACTCTTCCAAACCATTGACTGGTCCGTTATGCACAGCATACTTTACTGCTGCTGCTATTGAATATAAATGCACTTCACCCCAATCTTTGGATGCGATGAGAGCATTTCGGACTTTAAAGCTGTACTCAACTGTGCGGTTTCTGAGTTCCCCATCACCTATCTTGGAATCCCTCTCTCCACCAAAGTGCTGCCCAGATCTCAGTACCGGCCGATCATCGAGAAGGTGGCTGCCAAGCTGCCCGTCTGGCAAGGCCCGTTGATGAACAAGAGTGGCCGGCTCACCTTGATCAAATCCACTCTGTCTTCGATGCCTATATACCTGATCATGGCAGACAAACTACCAACTTGGGTAGTTGAAAGACTTGATAGTATCAGGCGAAACTTTCTATGGTCTGGATCGGATGCAGCCGTGAAGGGGAAGAGCGCGGTGGCGTGGGAAACTGTTTGCCGTCCGACAAATTTGGGCGGTCTTGGTGTCATCGACTTCAGGCTCGCTGGATTCGCCCTACGCACTCGCTGGATGTGGCTTCAGAAGACCGACTCGGACCGTGCTTGGTGTGGCAGACCGCCCCAATTAATCCGGTTTAAAAACATGGGCCCACTATCACAGCAGTGCGCCACGCCCCTAAACTGAGTTAATCGTGCAATCCGTCGGATACCTTCCCGATTACACCATATTTTTCTCTCGACCGAAACAAAATAGCAGCAGTCCCACTTGAAGGTGGGCTCAGGCAGTACAACTCATCGCAAATTTTACAACACGAGGTTCACATAGATAATTATACAAATACAGTGTATATATTTTAGTTATTACAAACCAGAGTTATAATATAGCGGAAGTCTAAACGTCGGTACACATAATATCACATGGAGCCCACATATGATATTCAGTTCGCGCGGCCTGAGTCGGACTCAGACGGCCCCCACTCTATGGTCCAACCATCAGGAAGTACACCAGGCCAAGTCAGAGCAGCAACAGGGTCATAACCATCAACATCATCTGAAAAAGATAGCCACAAGCAAGGCTGAGTACTAATTACTCAGCAAGACTTACCCGACAAGGTTAAATACTAGACATGCAAGGCTTTTTGGCTCTGGGGTTTGTTTTGCCAAAAGCGTCTACAAGTTGATCCCTATTTTCAATATTTTTGCCAAGTTTTAAAGTGAACTAATCATCGCTAGGTTTGCCAAGCTATCCAACAACATTCAGTGTCGAAAAATAATTGATTAACATGATAACAATGTTTCTCATCCCAACACCCCTTTTTAAACCCATTGACCAAGCCACTGATGTGCGACAAGCGATCAAGCAGCTACATGTAACCGCGAAGGACGGACAACTCGAGTTGATTTTTCACCATGCATGGGACAACCTAATCGCACGACCCGTGAGAGACACCCCGGACCTCACGAGGCAACCTTTCCCATCTCTCCCTGCCATCTGCCATCAGGGACCACTCCGCCCGAGTGCACGCCCCAACGGACCCCAGGTGCCCCAGGCAAACCTGTGCCGCGGCCACTGCTACACTCGCCACAACCCCTCGCCCAAGGGAGTGATAAAACCCGTCAGACGTCAGTTTGAATCAAGTACTAGGTTTACCAGTTTACCATATTTCCCGGCATACGATTAGTACCTTCAAAAGCTTGACCAACAACGCCACACAAGCAATGCCTTAGCCAACAATCCTCTGTGCAAGCGGGGTGTTCAACCAAACATAAATACCGCACAAGCCCCGCTTGCCGAATCTCATTAACTGATAAATAAAGTAAAACCTATAACTCGCGAGTGACAAGGCAATCACTCGACTTCTACCGATCCTAATTAAGCATGGCAGTCTAACGACCTACACATACTAGTATTAGGACATAGGTACCTAGGGATCATGCAGCTAGGGTTTCATTCAACTCCTCGAAACTTAAATGTACAAATTAAGGCACAAATTAAAGAGGGTTAGAATTAACAGCGGGTTATGCTCCGGGGCTTGCCTTCCTGATCACCACTGGCCTTAGGCCCTTCCGAACTTTGGTTCGGGTCTTCTGTAGCAGCAACGTTCAACTCGGCAGCAGCTGGATCGTCCGAAGGCTCGACCTCGATCTCGTATATCCCGTCGACCAGGGTTTGCTCTACACGAAATGCAGATGCATGAGATGCAGCAGTGCGACAAATCAATTACAGAATTACTGCAACAACTCACTAATACATCACGGGGCAATCATTTACGGAATATAAACAATTAAGAAGCTCACAAATAAAGCGGGGTGGGTTGCTTTTAGTTGCTAATTAAACTTAATTCAATTCTGAAATAATATATAAAGGAATCTTATTAACTCTTTTTAAATGTGTTATAACCACTTAACTTACTACATAAGTTAAACAAAACATCTATAATTAGCTACTAGTCATACAATGGAGTTTCAATTGCTAAATCCCACATTCAGTGCTCCTGGTTGTTTTTCATGTTTGCAGAATTATTTTTACCACAAGAAAACTATTTATTAAGTAAGCATTTCTTAACTAGTTCTTACCAAATAAAGTCTAGAAAATATATTTTCATAAACGCAACTTAAGGTAAACATGTTTCTGTGTTCTTGACAGTTAAACATATTTTTCAGGAATTTTCCAGCATTTTACCTATTTATTTCCTATTTTTCCTTAACAGCCAACATTTGCCACTAATCAGAAAATCATAATAAAATCTACAAAAATGTTCTGCAGTTGAAATTTTTACTGCAATTATAATTCCAACAAAGGCATTTTCTGTGAATTTTCCAGATTTTTCTGAGTTACATAGAATATTTGGTGATTTAACAATTCTTAACTAGCTAGCAACAACTTATATCCAAATCTACCAAAATCATGAATAAACTGTGGCCAACATTTACTCAACTCAACTCTACTGATCACAACAGATCCATCAAAAGTGGTTTTACATTTTTAGCACATTCCTATGATTTATAGAGCAATAAATACCCTCTCAAACACATCTTCATACATACGAAAATACATTGAGAATCACACAGATTACACATGCATATGTTACACCACTGGAAAGATAATTTCTCAAGGATTCCAGAAAGTCCAAGTTTGTAATTTTACGATTTTTCTGTGATTTTTGGTGATTTATTGAATCTCAGCCGAAATCAAAAGGGAAGAATTCGTGAATAGTGAAATCGAGATTTACATCCAGGCCCTGGGGAAACTGAAAGTAATTGCAGATCGGTTCTTTTCTCGCAGATAGGTCCTTGGGAACTTACAACCAGGTCCCTGCAAGTTTTCCACCTTATACATAAGTCCTTGAATCTTATGGAAAACCCCCTGGAAGATCTGACTTCTCACCTTTTAGTCCGGCTTCTTCTTCCTTCGAACAGATCGTCGTTCTGCTCGGTCAGACCGCCGGTGACCGGCCTGGGACGCCGCCCTGCGCAGCCGAAGGCCGGCGCGGCCTGCCCCTGAGCTGCTGGCGTGGCCGGNCGCGGCGCCCGGCCCCCGGCGGCCTGTACTGGGGCGGCCGACCCCCTAGGGTGGCTGGGTAAGGTAGGAAAAGGGACGGGAAGATTCAAGGCACTACGGGGATCGCGTCTTGAGGATCGGATTGAGTGGAGGATGAGCGAGGAGCTACGATTTCGAGAATGGTGAAGCTCCGACCGAGCCAAGCAATGGTGGCCGGATTTCTTCGATTTCTCGGAGTAGAGGCAATGGCGGAGGAAACCAGGAGGTGGAGGGCGGAGAGGACGAAGTGATAAGGCTCTGGGTGCAGTGAATTGAAGAATGGTGAGGTAGGGGGGGTGAATTTGGCCGGCCTTTACTGAACTCGGTTTTGACGCCGGTGAGGTGGCCGTCCGGCCGTTCAGGCGTCCTCGTGGCTCACTCGCCGGGTATGGACCACTTGGTGATGCCAAATGGGACGGGGCAGCGACGAACACGTGGAGAGACAGCTGGATGTACGGCACGGACGTCGGAGACGCCGAGGCGTTCCTGGCCGGCGACAACCGGTTCCACCGGTTGTCTGATCCGGTTATACCGGATTCGGCAGCGACGCAACCACTTCCTCTCAATTTTTCTCACCCTTCCGTGTAGAAACTCAAGGAGCAACGAGTACCAACTTTGTAGAGGATTCATAGGGCTACAATTCCTACAAAGACACTTATTCCATTTGCTCAACGGTTTGGAAGTTGCAAGGCTTTGAATCTCAGCCAAAATTCGAAATTCCGAAAAAATTTCAGAGTTTTGGCAGCTCACGGGCCCAACTTCGTCGGCTTTAAACTCCACTTTTTGTACATAAAAAGTTGATTCGACCAATACAAAAGTTGAAGATGGTATATCAGGCTACAACTTCTACAAAGGGAGTTATAGTGTTTGATCAATGGTTTGAGAGATAAATCGTGGAGAAGTCCGGCCAAAAATCTGCCACACTGACGAACTGAATATGTCTAAGTCTGAATCGAGTGTTTTGGCCCGAATTCGACGACCTTTTTCTCTAATATTTACATATAAACATTAAGATCATCCAATACAAAAGTTGTAGCTGGTATATTAGGCTACAACTCTTACAAAGGGTGTCACTACTTTTAGGCCACGGTTTGAAAGTTACAGGGCGACGAATCTGGGCAAAAATTCACGTTTTCAGACTTAGTGTAATTCGGCTAAGTGCTGAAATTGTGGGTTTTGACCCGATTTTGACCAAGATTATGAGTGCTCAAACAAAGTTTTTCTTGATCCACATCACCACCATTGTAAAGAGGGTACTTTGTACTCCAACTTTTATATTGGTGGAATTTCAAGTGTGTAGGCAAAATATAAAGATATTAGCCTCTCGAGAAGGGTAAAAAGCAATACCCGCGACATATGAAATGACGGTCAAACGATTTCAAAATTGAATTTCAAATTTTTGTTTGAACTTTGAAAGTGCATCTAGGCCTCCATGTGGGTTTTGGTGAGTTTAATGACAAAATGATTAAAGGTCTAACTTGTTTGTCTAAGACTATGAGCAGGTTGTTGTTGGTACATTCATAGTATCATGATTTAATTATATATGAAATGAATGTTATTTGGCTCATAATGTGAAAGGCAAGCAAGTGTGTGATCTCCTTGTGCATAAATAATGAATGACAAGCATGTATGTTGATACATTATGGACAAGTCAACCAAGGTATATCTATGTGGTTCCAATCTATGAGAAAGCTTGTTGATATATGAAGGGATCATTCAAAGTGGAAATTGCAAGGCTCCATGTATGTACACCAAAGGGACATATGGTTATGTGACATACGTTGGTCTCATTGTTGGAAGCTTGCAATTCATGGGATATTCTTTATCAAGTCAAAACAAGCAATAATGAAGCAATGACTTGGAGATATGCTATGTGGGTCTCCAAGAATATGAGATGATTTATTTGACAAAGAAGAATGATATGCAAGACTTCTTGTATGAATGATAAAAGGACATGAGTATATGTGTTACATATTGGTCTTCAATTGGAAGCTTGCATTATGGATATTCTTTATCAATCAAGAACAAGCATTTGAAGAATCTTTCAAGTGGAATTCATTCAATGGCAAAGCAAAGCTAACTTGATGATGCAAGGGTAAGTGGTGAAGAAACAAATCGCGATGACTAGAGCGAGGGACTAAGCAAGCTTTGGCTAAGTGACGACTTATGACCATGTGTGAATGCTAAGGTGAAGTATCTAGTATCCGGGGGGTTTCGAAGTATCATATCCAAGTGTTGTCAAGAGAAGCAATGCAATGCATATATGTTATGGTTGATGAAGAAAGTGGCTTATGGATTAAAGTGAACTCAAACATAAGTTGTGGAAAATCCTAAGTCACTAGCTCAAGGTTGATCTGCTCAAGATGATGAACAATGTTGAAAGCCCTCAAGTGAAGAATATTCAAGTATTGGCATGATTATCAAAATGGAAGCTCAAGTGGTTGAAATATGTTTATTTATATGTCTTGAGTTTAGGTATGCCGTACTATCAAGAGGGATGCAACATTGGTTGATAGACATTCACTGAAAGTGCTCAAAGTCAAACCCATGAGAGTCTAACCATTAGAATTCTAACTTAGTGGGGTTTTCAGGCAAGAACCGGTCTGACCGGTTCTGGGACCGGTCTGACCGGTTCATGGCCTCTGAGCGTCTAACGGCTAGTTCAGTTTGAAAACCGGTCTGACCGGTTTGGCAAACCGGTCTGACCGGTTTTGTCTGACAGAATAACGGCTAGTTTTGAAAGGGTTGGGTATTTATACCCAAGAGCTCCTCTTTGAGGGGCTGCTGGTTCTGTGCGTCCCTTATACCTTCTTGAGGCCAGCTGAGCTCTCCCCAACCTCTCTTTGTGAGATTTGAGCAATCTTTGTGAGATTTTTGAGTTGGGTTGAGAGAGAGTATTGTGTGTGAGCTAATTGTGAGCAATCTGATCTTGAGCACTCTTGGTGGCGTCCAGCAACTTGTGAAGCATTTGTTACTCTTGGAGCTTTGCTCCTAGACGGCTAGGCGTCGCCGTTGAGCACACATTCCTTGTGTGGTTGTGCCACGGAAGTTTGTATCACCCATCCTCCTTGTGAGGAAATCAGTAAGTAAACTCAATCCCCTTGGCGGTCGATTGGGTGAGGAAAGGGTTAGGTGTGACAACCCGGCTCTTCGTGAGCACCTCAACGGAGACTAGGATTCACCTTGCCTTGGTGGCTGCTTAGTGCATGTGGTGAATCTGAACTTCGGTAAACAAATCCTTGTGTTTGTCTCCATTTACTTACATTTGTCAATTCTAGCATTTACTCGTAATTCCGCATATCTCTACTTTGGTATACTTGTGCTGCGTGCAGGAGCTTCATAAATATACTTGGAAACACCTGGTGAAGCTTGTTGTCCAAAGTGGTTTGTGCTAGAATTGTTAAGGGGTTGTTCTTCATT
This sequence comes from Alloteropsis semialata, assembly GCA_004135705.1. Lineage (NCBI taxonomy): Eukaryota > Viridiplantae > Streptophyta > Magnoliopsida > Poales > Poaceae > Alloteropsis > Alloteropsis semialata. Next base: position 80,349,110 of record CM014278.1, read on the forward strand.
ATTGTTCCCTGTCTGTCAGAGGAAACCGGTCTGACCGGTTTCAGGAACCGGTCTGACCGGTTCCAGTGCTGACAGCTGGGTTTCAGTTTTGTAATTTGCAGAAATTCCAAGAAACGCCTATTCACCCCCCCTCTAGGCGACATCAAGGTCCTTTCAATTGGTATCAGAGCCAGGACTCACATCCTAGCTTAACCGCCGTGAGAAAAGATGTCGATTGAGGTACTTTTTGAGCCACTTGAGCTTGATGGCTCAAACTATGCTTCTTGGTATGGTAATGTTCATAATGCTCTTAGAAATGTAGATCCTGCAATTGAACATATTTTAGTTGCGAGCATTCTACCTCCTAGATTTGATTATGACAACTTTGGTTTGTCAAAACTCACTCAAGAGGAGCTAGCATGCACGCAACTTAATGCTTGTATTACTGACTTCTTTCGGAGATCTGTTTGTGAAGAGTTATGGGATATCATCTCTAGCAAGAAAGAAATCCGAAGAGATGCTCATCACATTTGGTCTCTCATCATGGATACATTTGAAGATTCAAAAAGTGATGATGAAGAGCAAGAAGTCAAGGGATCACCTGAGAAGTGCTCAACTGCATCAGAAACACTCCTTGAGCCCCAGATGATTTTTGCCGAGAAGCTAGAAGAGCGAAAGGAAGGAAGTGCAGTCTGCCTGGAGGAACCGGTCCGACCGGTTTCTGGAACCGGTCTGACCGGTTCTACCCAGGAAACTGCTTCCAAGCATGCTCAAGACACTCAAGCCGCAAGCGTCGCCCCATCCACTTCTGGTTATTCATCATTCAATGATGAGGGACCCAAGTGCTTGATGGCTTGCAGAAACAAGAAGAAGACCAAGAGAGATGAAGTTCATAGAGTTGGAACCATCAAGGCTCTAACTCAAAAGCTTGAAAAACTCAAGCTTTCTCATGCATCCTTGGTCAGTAAGTATGATGTCTTGTCTAAGAATTATGCTTGTGCTACTAATTTATCTACTTGTGTAGCATCCTTAGAACAAGAAAAACAAGTGCTTAATACTCAACTTGAAAAGCTCACTAATGAGCATATGGCTTTGCAATCTCACTACAATGAACTTGAATGCTCTCATGAAAAGATTGTAGAATCATATGCTCAACTAGAAATAGCTCATGAGGTCATGGTTACATCGGTAAAATTTTTTGAACCTCATACACACACATGCACATGCTCTCACATGAATTCTATATTATTATGTGAAAACCGTGTTGCTTCCAAGCAACCAAATCTTGTGTTGAGCATATTTTTGTAGAGTCTTGTGATGATCTCCTTGCTGAAGAATTGGAAGACATGAAGCAAGAGAGAGAAAAGATCAAGAATGACTTGGTCAAGCTAAAGGGAAAGGGCCAAGTGCAACCTTCTCAAGATAACCGTGAAAACATGGTGAACAAGCTTGAGAAGGGATCAATGGTCACTGGCTCAACCCCTCAGCTTAACAAACAAGTCAACAAGAACAAGACTCAAGAAAAGAAGAAAAAGAAGCTTGATCATATACAATGCTTCAATTGCTCAAACATGGGACATTATGCATCTATGTGCCCTCTGAGGCATAAAAGCAAGGCAAAGAAGCAAATAAAGTCCAAGAAAAGGCTATGCTACAAATGCAAGGAATTTGGACACTTCATCAACGACTGTCCGCAGAAGTCGACGGTTCTGTCAGCACCAGACCGGTCTGACCGGTCTCGGGAACCGGTCCGACCGGTTCTGGATGAGGCAGCAGTCCGACCTCCTTAGAAGAGTGATCAAGCTACATATTCAAACAGCAAGGCTAGCAAGGGACAAGTGATCAACAAGAAGAGCAAATCACCAAGAAATATCAAGAATTGCATTTGCTACACTTGTCGATCAAAGGGACATCTAGGTAAGGATTGTCCAAATGGTAATATTCCCAAATCTGATCTTGTCCATTATGATTTTGCTAATCTTGGGAATGACAATGCTGGTACTTATGCTACTAGAGTGATTAGTTCACCTAAAACTAGCATAAGGGCTATTTGGATTCCCAAGTGTCTTGTGACTAACCCTAAAGGACCCAACATGGCTTGGGTACCTAAAAGTTCTTTCTAGACTTGCAGGAGTAAGGAGATGCATTGGAACCTTGGCATAGAATGAAGATGAGTCAACTCAAATAAATTTGCCAAGTATAACAAAAGAATTCAAGTCTGTTGTTTTGTAGTTCAAGCACAACAACAACTACTTTTATTCCAATGACATCTCGATAACATGCACTAACTGACTATCTTACTCATTCAGTCCTTTGTGGATACAAGTGCTTTAACTTGTGTGTGAGCACTCGGTAATGAGTAAGACATTCATATTATTATTTATTCCCCTTATGCCATGTGATGCTTTTAATGGCCCTCTAGTAGAGCATACTATTTTTAAGTGCAGGAAATTATGGAATAATTAAAGAAGGAATTTCTTGGAGGAAGTAAAAGAGAAGAAATCCACTTATATGAAGCAGACTGGGAAAACCGGTCTGACCGGTTCCAAGAACCGGACGGACCGGTTCTGGCTCAGTCAGCAAACGATAAGTTCCGGCAGCCTCTGTCTCGTGCCAGAAGTTCCGACCCAAAACTCCGGCAGCCTCTGTTCCGTATCAGAAGTTCCGACAAATCAATACCAGAAGTTCCGGCAGGGATTTATTTTTCGGGCTTCATCTAAGCTGGAATATTACAAGAAATCCTTCAAGCACTTCCATGGCATACAAATCCATGTACTATATTTGTGGTAGAAAAATCACAAGTGAAAAGATGCGTTTGGATTATATGGATAAAGCACAAGATTTGAGAAATCAATCTTCACCAATGTGAAGAAGAATTAGCTAGAGGCCGAGGTATGTTTTTCAAATTCATATATTCATTTCAATGCATCTAGGCCTTCCCTCATGCTAGTGCGTTTAGCATGAAAAGTTTTATGTGACTACGATTGAGATCCTTGGCATAATTTCAATTTGTTTATTACCTTCTATATGCCTTGACCAAGATTGTGAATAAACTCCTCAATATTCATAATTGAATAAAGTGCAACTCAAAAGAAATTCAAAATTCTTATGCACTATCTAAGGGGGAGCTTATTCCAATACTTGTGTCACTTGTGGGACTAACAATTTCTTCTAGTGAATTTGTAGTCACATGTGCTAGTGTATCTTTTGCTAACTCAATACTTGAATAAGAAAAATAATTATGAGAGCTAGCACCATGCTAAATTGAGATATGCACAAATTGAATGGGCTCAAGGCAAAGGTATGTTTTCATGAACCTTCTATTCTTATCTTTTGCATCTAGGCCTCATATCCATGCTAGTGTGTGCATTCTTGCATGCAATTTTATCAAGTCTTTCTCTTGTGACCTATTAGGTGTTTAGTAAATTCCTCCTTTAAAATTGACTTGGTGTCAAATGTTCCATAAAAACGGTTAGAGAAATATGCTAAACATCCTAATACGGTTCTTGACTTGATGTATTGCATGCTTTGGTGACATAGGATAGTTCTTTGAAAAATTCAACTAGCATGTTAGGACTTGTGTGTTTTTGAAAATAATTGGCTCTTGGTCTTTGTGACCCAATGGATCTGTTTGTGACTATAGTTAACCTTGCTTGATTGATGGCTAGTCACAAATGGTGAAATTTCTCTCAAGTCCATAAATTATCTATCTTTCCCGACTTTCTTGGAAGTATCAAGGAGTTTGATTAAAATTGGAAATTCCTATCTGTTGATCAATATCCAATGCCAATATCTATCTAGCACAAGGCTAATTCAATCTTGGATAAATTTCTTGTGGTGAAGGTGCAAATTTTGGACTTTGGCTGGTTTCCTGGGGAAAACCGGTCTGACCGGTCTGCCCCGGGTCCACCCAACTATTTACCCCTTCACACCCAAAAGTTACCCTATCCACTCACATTTACTCCCCTCACCCTGTCCAAGCTCGTGCCTCTCTCTCCCGTGCGCCCCCATGGCCGAATCTCTCTCCCCCTCAAGTTTTTGAAGTTTTCCCCAAGGAAGTGCTCGGCCCCTTGAAGTTTCTGAAGATTGAAGTGATTCTCGTCGGTCTGACCGGACCCAACACCGGTTTTTGGATTCAAATCTTCAGTTTCCTCCCTCTCAAGGTATTCATATGTTCCTTATGCCCGATCTATGTGCTCAGTGAATATCTCTAGGATTCCTTCAAGCAATCATCTACTAGTATGCCCAGGAAGACATCCCTAAAGTTTGATTCAGTTTGGTGGGCTACATTTGTTGGAATCTCGATTTAGGGTTTGACTGCAAGAACTGGTCTGACCGGTTCCTGGAACCGGTCTGACCGGTTTCTGGCTGTTGAACCCTAAATGCTCATATCTGTGCACTAGTGACCCTCAATGTTTACCTAGAGCTGCTCAAATGCTTTTACATATCCATATCCTGTGATTTACTTCTCAAGATCTAGCCCAAATCCTATGCTCATGGCCTGTTCTGCGTAGAACCGGTCCGACCGGTACATGTAACCGGTCTGACCGGTTGTGCCCAGAACAGCCACATCTGACCCTGTCACGTCCTAGAAATCAAATCCAATCGCTCTTTTTGTCTTTCATATATTCCTGTGATCTGATCTTAGTATTTCCATACTCTATATATCCAGGAATCAGTGCTTATGGCTCCACAAAAGATGGTGGCAAAAAGAAGAAAGCAAGGTCAAAGTGGTGATAAGGACATCGCCGGGGGATCTAGCTCAGTCAGCAAACGATAAGTTCCGGCAGCCTCTGTCTCGTGCCAGAAGTTCCGACCCAAAACTCCGGCAGCCTCTGTTCCGTATCAGAAGTTCCGGCAAATCAATACCAGAAGTTCCGGCAGGGATTTATTTTTCGGGCTTCATCTAAGCTGGAATATTACAAGAAATCCTTCAAGCACTTCCATGGCATACAAATCCATGTACTATATTTGTGGTAGAAAAATCACAAGTGAAAAGATGCGTTTGGATTATATGGATAAAGCACAAGATTTGAGAAATCAATCTTCACCAATGTGAAGAAGAATTAGCTAGAGGCCGAGGTATGTTTTTCAAATTCATATATTCATTTCAATGCATCTAGGCCTTCCCTCATGCTAGTGCGTTTAGCATGAAAAGTTTTATGTGACTACGATTGAGATCCTTGGCATAATTTCAATTTGTTTATTACCTTCTATATGCCTTGACCAAGATTGTGAATAAACTCCTCAATATTCATAATTGAATAAAGTGCAACTCAAAAGAAATTCAAAATTCTTATGCACTATCTAAGGGGGAGCTTATTCCAATACTTGTGTCACTTGTGGGACTAACAATTTCTTCTAGTGAATTTGTAGTCACATGTGCTAGTGTATCTTTTGCTAACTCAATACTTGAATAAGAAAAATAATTATGAGAGCTAGCACCATGCTAAATTGAGATATGCACAAATTGAATGGGCTCAAGGCAAAGGTATGTTTTCATGAACCTTCTATTCTTATCTTTTGCATCTAGGCCTCATATCCATGCTAGTGTGTGCATTCTTGCATGCAATTTTATCAAGTCTTTCTCTTGTGACCTATTAGGTGTTTAGTAAATTCCTCCTTTAAAATTGACTTGGTGTCAAATGTTCCATAAAAACGGTTAGAGAAATATGCTAAACATCCTAATACGGTTCTTGACTTGATGTATTGCATGCTTTGGTGACATAGGATAGTTCTTTGAAAAATTTCCAACTAGCATGTTAGGACTTGTGTGTTTTTGAAAATAATTGGCTCTTGGTCTTTGTGACCCAATGGATCTGTTTGTGACTATAGTTAACCTTGCTTGATTGATGGCTAGTCACAAATGGTGAAATTTCTCTCAAGTCCATAAATTATCTATCTTTCCCGACTTTCTTGGAAGTATCAAGGAGTTTGATTAAAATTGGAAATTCCTATCTGTTGATCAATATCCAATGCCAATATCTATCTAGCACAAGGCTAATTCAATCTTGGATAAATTTCTTGTGGTGAAGGTGCAAATTTTGGACTTTGGCTGGTTTCCTGGGGAAAACCGGTCTGACCGGTTCCTGGAACCGGTCTGACCGGTCTGCCCCGGGTCCACCCAACTATTTACCCCTTCACACCCAAAAGTTACCCTATCCACTCACATTTACTCCCCTCACCCTGTCCAAGCCCGTGCCTCTCTCTCCCGTGCGCCCCCATGGCCGAATCTCTCTCCCCCTCAAGTTTTTGAAGTTTTCCCCAAGGAAGTGCTCGGCCCCTTGAAGTTTCTGAAGATTGAAGTGATTCTCGTCGGTCTGACCGGACCCAACACCGGTTTTTGGATTCAAATCTTCAGTTTCCTCCCTCTCAAGGTATTCATATGTTCCTTATGCCCGATCTATGTGCTCAGTGAATATCTCTAGGATTCCTTCAAGCAATCATCTACTAGTATGCCCAGGAAGACATCCCTAAAGTTTGATTCAGTTTGGTGGGCTACATTTGTTGGAATCTCGATTTAGGGTTTGACTGCAAGAACCGGTCTGACCGGTTCCTGGAACCGGTCTGACCGGTTTCTGGCTGTTGAACCCTAAATGCTCATATCTGTGCACTAGTGACCCTCAATGTTTACCTAGAGCTGCTCAAATGCTTTTACATATCCATATCCTGTGATTTACTGCTCAAGATCTAGCCCAAATCCAATGCTCATGGCCTGTTCTGCGTAGAACCGGTCTGACCGGTACATGTAACCGGTCTGACCGGTTGTGCCCAGAACAGCCACATCTGACCCTGTCACGTCCTAGAAATCAAATCCAATCGCTCTTTTTGTCTTCCATATATTCCTGTGATCTGATCTTAGTATTTCCATACTCTATATATCCAGGAATCAGTGCTTATGGCTCCACAAAAGATGGTGGCAAAAAGAAGAAAGCAAGGTCAAAGTGGTGATAAGGACATCGCCGGGGGATCTAGCCAGGTTCCCGTGGTTACTAGGCCTGGTCTAAGGCCTAGAGGACAAAAAAGGGCTGCATCAAGAGAGATAGATGACAGTGATGAAACAGAATCAAGTGCCAGCAGTGATGATGTTGACATTGAGGATGAAGACTTTGTTGTGCAGCCAAATCGTGGCAAAGGGCCAGCAAGAGAGGGCAGCAGTGATGATGATGATGAGGAGGAAGAGGAAGAGGTTCAGGTCCCTAGAGGCAGAAGGCCTCCAGTTGGTCAGGGTGGAAGCTCCTCTGCTGCCATGCCTATTGTGATGGCTCCCACAGGTCCAGCTGATCGCATTGTTGTTGATTATTTTGGGACTGGGACCACAGAAGGGATAAGGAGGATGAGAAAGGAAAATCCTCTCAATGTGCCTAGGTCTGCTACAGATTTCAGATTTCATACTTCTTTTCAGCAGGACTACTACCAGACCGTCATTATGAGAAGAGCTAAGGTAGTGGCAGAGGCACAGTGGATAGATTGGGCTGCATTGGAGAGGAAAAATAATCCATTGCTGAATCTAATCATCAAGGAGTGTGAGGACAGAAAGATTAAGAGTATCATGGGATACTCACATGATTGGAACACCGAGATAATAGCCCAGTTCTATGCCACATTATATTTTGGGACTATTCAGGGAGACCAAGTGATGCATTGGAGGACTGAGGGAGTTGCTTATAGCATCACGTACACTCAGTTTGCAGAATGTCTTGGGTTCAGAAAGAAGGATGCCAAGCGTGGTAAGATCCACTTTGAAAACATAATGGCACCTGAAGCAACGAAGTTCATGTACACCAGGGGAGAGCGGTACAACTATGGCAAGGTAAAGGGCTTGTATACCTACTACTCCATCCTAAACAGAATGTTTAGGAAGACTATCTGCCCTAGAGAAGGAAATCCCACAGATATATCCCTATATGGTAGAAATCTCCTTGCTAGAATGAGGCCAAATGGACAGAACTTTTGTGTTGCTGATTTCATTTGGGAAGAGATACGGGCTGTGTCTGAGAGCACTCAGAAGTGCTGTGGTTATGCGCCCTATATCATGAGAATGATTGAAAGGGTAGCAGGGAGGACTTGGGGTATGGATGGTGTGCACTTGCCTCTCACCGTTAAAGTGCCTAAGCATCCCATCCCTATATCAGATGAAGAAGAAGAGCAAGAAGAAGAAATTCACGTGGAAGAAGGAGAAGAGGGGCAGCAGGAGCAGCACTTTCAGCACGGGGCTGCTGGCCTGGGGCCAACCGGTCTGACCGGTTCCCAGACCGGTCTGACCGGTTTGGGCCTGGGCAGCAGCAGCCGGGGAGTTCGTCTCGGTCCAGTGGGAAGCCATCATCTCCAATGAAGAAATTGCTTAGCTTTCTCACTGGAATATGCAAGAGTCACAGGGATATCAAGGTTGAGCAGCAAAGGGCAAGGAGGGCAAGCAAGAAAGATAGAGATTCAATCAAAATGATGCACAATGCCATGCACTTGGAGCCGGCAAGATCTCCGCCCTCTCCAGAGCCTGTTGAGGAAGAAATTCCTTCTGTTGAGGAGATGGTGAGACAGTACAGCTCAGGGGCAGGCTATGAAGATTACTCACATATCTTGGATCCCGCCTTTGGAGCTTCTTGCACAATGCCATGCACTTGGAGCCGGCAAGATCTCCACCCTCTCCAGAGCCTGTTGAGGAAGAAATTCCTTCTGTTGAGGAGATGGTGAGACAGTACAGCTCAGGGGCAGGCTATGAAGATTTCTCACATATCTTGGATCCCGCCTTTGGAGCTTCTTCGTCTTCAGTTCCACCACCTCCACCACCTCAGCAGTATGGTGCTCCAGCTCAGGGGGATTTTGGCATTCCCTATGTTGCACCTGCAGATCCTCCAGCTCAGCCGGAGCCATTTGAGAGTTTCGTCACCGGTATCTTCGCCGATCCCACTCTTCCCTCCGGATGGGCTCCTTGGCCTGGACAGTAGTTTACAGCAGTAGTACAAAGACTCTTCTCCATGCTTTTTGGATAATCGATGACAAAGGGGGAGAAGAAGACGAATTTAAAGCTTAATTTGGTGTGCTATCCAGGTGGAACCGGTCTGACCGGTTCCTGGAACAGGTCTGACCCGTTCCTGTTATCTTTATCTATGTTGGAAAGTTGGACTTGTAATAATTGTCGGACCTTATCTTTTATGGGCTTGAGAACTTGTAATGTGTGCTACTATGTGTGATGTACCCTTTAATGCTTATTAAGTAACTTTGTGTTAGTTTGTTATGCATGTGTTGATGTGATGAATGTTTTGTATATGTACTGACTGGGAGAACCGGTCTGACCGGTTCCTGTAACCGGTCTGACCGGTCTGACCCCAGACAGCACATATACACCTTTGTTTATTGATGTGAAAATTCTTGTCATATGCATCACGTTGTTTTTGATATATGTTACACACACTTGTTGCACCCCACGGATTCTGAGATATAGGGGGAGCTCCCATGGTTTCATTTTTATATGTGCCTTTGGCATGTGAGGCCAAATTTGGAAATTTCAAATCCAAGCACATATTTAGGGGGAGCTCATCATATATCTGAGAATCCAAAATGATTTTATTGCTATATTTGTAAGCTTTAATCGGGTTGTCATCAATCATCAAAAAGGGGGAGATTGAAAGTGCATCTAGGCCTCCATGTGGGTTTTGGTGAGTTTAATGACAAAATGATTAAAGGTCTAACTTGTTTGTCTAAGACTATGAGCAGGTTGTTGTTGGTACATTCATAGTATCATGATTTAATTATATATGAAATGAATGTTATTTGGCTCATAATGTGAAAGGCAAGCAAGTGTGTGATCTCCTTGTGCATAAATAATGAATGACAAGCATGTATGTTGATACATTATGGACAAGTCA
>CM014278.1:80358978-80369888 GCA_004135705.1 Alloteropsis semialata
GATCATTCAAAGTGGAAATTGCAATCCATGTATGTACACCGAAGGGACATATGGTTATGTGACATACGTTGGTCTCATTGTTGGAAGCTTGCAATTCATGGGATATTCTTTATCAAGTCAAAACAAGCAATAATGAAGCAATGACTTGGAGATATGCTATGTGGGTCTCCAAGAATATGAGATGATTTATTTGACAAAGAAGAATGATATGCAAGACTTCATGTATATATGATAAAAGGACATGAGCATATGTGTTACATATTGGTCTTCAATTGGAAGCTTGCATTATGTATATTCTTTATTGATCAAGAACAAGCATTTGAAGAATCTTTCAAATGGAACTCATTCAATGGCAAAGCAAAGCTAAACTTGATGATGCAAGGGTAAGTGGTGAAGAAACAAATCGAGATGACTAGAGCGAGGGACTAAGCAAGCTTTGGCTAAGTGACGACTTATGACCATGTGTGCAATGCTAAGGTGAAGTATCTAGTATCCGGGGGGTTTCGAAGTATCATATCCAAGTATTGTCATGAGAGGCATTGCATTGCATATATATGTTATGGTTGATAAAGGAGGTGGCCTAAGGATTAAAGTGAATTCAAACATAAGCTATGGAAAATACTAAGTCACTAGCTCAAGGTTGATATGCTCAGATAATGGACAACGTTGAAAGCCCTCAAGTGAAGAATATTCAAGTATTGGCATGATTCTCAACATACAAGATCAAGTGATTGAAATATGATTTATTTATATGTCTTGAGTATAGGTATGCCGTACTATCAAGAGGGATGCAACATTGGTTGATAGACATTCACTGAAAGTGCTCAAGTCAAACCCATGAGAGTCTAACCATGTGAAATCTAACTTAGTGGGGTTGTCTGGCCAAAACCGGTCTGACCGGTTTTGGGAACCGGTCTGACCGGTTCCTGACCTCTGAGTGTCTAACGGCTAGTTGAGTTTGAAAACCGGTCTGACCGATTTGGCAAACCGGTCTGATCGGTTTTGTCTGACAGAATAACGGCTAGTTTTGTTGGAGTTGGGTATTTATACCCAAGAGCTCCTCTTTGAGGGGCTGCTGGTTCTGTGCGTCTCTAACACCTTCTTGAGGCCAGCTGAGCTCTCCCCAACCTCTCTTTGTGAGATTTGAGCAATCCTTGTGAGATTCTTGAGTTGGGTTGAGAGAGGAACTTGTGTGTGAGCTAAGTGTGAGCAATTTGACCTTGAGCACTTGAGGTGGCGTCCAGCAACTCGTGAAGCATTTGTTACTCTTGGAGCTTTGCTCCTAGACGGCTAGGCGTCGCCGTTGAGCACACATTCCTTGTGTGGTTGTGCCACGGAAGTTTGTATCACCCATCCTCTTGTTGAGGAAATCAGTAAGTATACTCATCTCACCTTGGTGGTGGTTTGGGTGAGGAAAGGGTTAGGTGTGACAACCCGGCTCTTCATGAGCACCTCAACGGAGACTAGGATTCACCTTGCCTTGGTGGCTGCTTAGTGCATGTGGTGAATCTGAACTTCGGTAAACAAATCCTTGTGTTTGTCTCCATTTACTTACATTTGTCAATTCTAGCATTTACTTGTAATTCCGCATCTATCCTCTTTGGTATACTTGTGCTGTGTGCAGGAGCTTCACAAATATACTTGTAAACATCTGGTGAAGCTTGTTGTTCAAAGTGGTTTGTGCTAGATTTGTTATAAGGGGTTTGGCATATTTGTTCCTGTCTGTCAGAGGAAACCGGTCTGACCGGTTTCAGAAAACGGTCTGACCAGTTCTAGTGCTGACAGCAGGTTTTAGTTATTGTGTTTTGCAGAATTTTGAAGAAACGCCTATTCACCCCCCCTCTAGGCAACATCAAGGTCCTTTCAATTGGTATCAGAGCGAGGCTTCACATCAAAGCTTAACCGCCGTGAAGAAAAGATGTCGATTGAGGTACTTTTCGAGCCACTCGAGCTTGACGGCTCAAACTATGCTTCGTGGGTTGGTAATGTTCATAATGCTCTTAGAAAAGTAGATCCTATTATTGAACATATTTTAGTTGCTAGCATTCTACCTCCTAAGTTTGATTATGACAACCTTGGTTTGTCAAAACTTAGTGAAAAGGAGTTAGTTTGCACGCAACTCAATGCTTGTGTTACTGACTTCTTTCGAAGATCTATTTGTGAAGAATTGTGGGATATCATCTCTAGCGAGAAAGAAATCCGAAGAGATGCTCATCACATTTGGACTCTCATCACGGATACATTTGAAGATTTAAAAGTTGGATGATGAAGAGCAAGAAGTCATGGAATCACCTGAGAAATGCTCAACTGCATCAGCAATATTCATTGAGCCTCAAGTGGTTTTTGCCAAGAAGCTAGTAGAGCAAAAGGAGGAAAGCGCAGTCTTTCTGGAGGAACCGGTCCGACCGGTTCCCAGAACCGGTCTGACCGGTTCTACCCAGGAAGCTGCTCCTGAGCGTGCTCAAGATGCTCAAGCTGTAAATGTCACCCCATCCACTTCTGGTTCTTCATTATCCAATGATGAGGGACTCAAGTGCTTGATGGCTTGCAGAAAGAAGAAGAAGACCAAGAGAGATGAATTTCATAGAGTTGGAACTATCAAGGCTCTAACTCAAGAGCTTGAAAAACTCAAGCTTTCTCATGCATCCTTGGTTAGTAAGTATGAAATCATGTCAAAGGATTATGCTTGTGCTACTAATTTATCTACTCATGTAGCATCCTTAGAACAAGAAAAGCAAGTGCTTGGTGCTCAACTTGAGAAGCTCACTAGGAAGCATATGGCTTTGCAATCTCATTACAATGAACTTGAATGTTCTCATGAAAAGATTCTAGAATCATATGCTCTACTAAAAACAATTCATGAGGTCATGGTTACATCGGTAAAATTTCTTGAACCTCATACACACACATGCACATGCTCTCACATCAATTCTATTTTATCATGTGAAAAACCGTGTTGCTCCCAAACAATCAAATCTTGTGGTGAGCATGTTGTTGTAGAGTCTTGTGATGATCTCCTTGCTGAAGAATTGGAAGATTTGAAGCAAGAGAGAGAAAAGATCAAGAATGACTTGGTCAAGCTCAAGGGAAAGGGCCAAGTGCAACCTTCTCAAGATAACCGTGAAAACATGGTGAACAAGCTTGAGAAGGGATCAACGGTCACTAGCTCAATCCCTCAGCTTAACAAGCAAGTCAACAAGAACAAGACTCAAGAAAAGAAGAAAAAGGAGCTTGATCACATACAATGCTTCAAATGTTTAAACATGGGGCATTACGCATACATGTGCTCCCTCAGGCACAAAAGCCAGGCAAATAAGCAAAGAAAGTCCAAGAAAAGGCTATGCTACAAATGCAGGGAAGTTGGACACTTAATTGATGCCTGTCCATTGAAGTTGGAGTCACTGCCCGTGCAAAACCGGTCTGACCGGTTTGGAGAACCGGTCCGACCGGTTCTGGCTGAGGCAGCAGTCCAACCTCCCAAGAAGTGTGATCAATCTACATATTCAAAAAGCAAGGCTAGCAAGGGACAAGTGATCAACAAAAAGAGCAAATCACCAAGAAATATCAAGAATTGCATTTGCTACACTTGTCGATCAAAGGGACATCTAGGTAAGGATTGTCCAAATGGTAATATTCCCAAATCTGATCTTGTCCATTATGATTCTGCTAGGCTTAGGAATGACAAAGCTGGTACTTATACTACTAGAGTGATTAGTTCACCTAAAACTAGCATAAGGACCATTTGGGTTCCCAAGTATGTTGTGACTAACCTTAAAGGACCCAACATGGCTTGGGTACCAAAGAGTTCTTGCTAGACTTGCAGGGGTATGGAGATACATTGGAACCTTGGCATAGAATGAAGATGAGTCAACTCAATTGAATTTGCCAAGTGTCACAAAGGAATTCAAGTTTGTTGTTTTGTAGTTCAAAGCACAACAACAGCTACTTTTGTTCCAATGTCATCTCGGTAACATGCACTGACTGGTTTTCTTAGTCATTTAGTCCTTTGTGGATGTAAGTGCTTTATGACTCATGAGCACTCCGTAATGACTAAGACATTCATATTGTTATTTATTCCCCTTATGCCATGTGATGCTTTTAATGACTCTCTAGTAGAGCATACTATTTTGAAGTGCAGGAAATTATGGAAGAAATTTCTTGAAGGAAGTAAAAGAGAAGAGATCCACTTATATGAAGCAGACTGGAAAAACCGGTCTGACCGGTTTCTGGAACCAGTCTGACCGGTTCTGGCCCAGTTATCAAATATCAAGTTCCGGCAGCCTCGGTTTCACTCCAGATCTTCAGACCCGAAAGTCCGGCAGCCTCTGGCTCGTGTCAGAAGTTCCGACACCAAAATACCAGAAGTTCCGGCAGAGGTTTATTTGTCAAGCTTCATTTAAGTTGGGATATTTCAAGAAATCTTTAAGCATTTCCATGGCATATATTTAATATACTATCTTTGTGGTAGTAAGTATTCTTGGCACCTTTTCAATAAATGTAATTTATTTATGTGTCGGGACCAAATTGTGGGATAAACTCCTCAAACTCATTAAATTGGCTAAGTGCATGTGACATGAAATTCAAATACATGATGCACCTATTAAGGGGGAGATTATCCTACAATTTGTGTCCTAGAGACTAACATTTCCTTTAGTGATCTTGTAGTCTCATTTGTGAGAGTTTGTCTCTCTTGTGAGAGTTTGTTTCTCTTTGAAGCAAGCTATGCCTTTTTGTTCAAAATTGGTAAAAGTGTATCTATCTCCTTTGGACAAATGAATTATCTTATTAAATAGCTGCTTGCCATAATATAGATTAAATCTCTTTGCTTGGCTTTGTGACAAGATTGATGCATGTGAGCTTGCCTTCCACTCATATACACATGTGCATCAAGAAAAAAGAATTTAACCTATATTGTGAGGTTTATCTTTTAGTGATCCATTATGCCTCTCCAATCCAAAGGTCACTAAATGATGAAACTTGGTCTTGTGCTATTTAATGCATTTCTTTTCAATGATGTATATAAGGGAAAATCATAAATGAAAAGAGGCATTTGGATTATATGGATAAAGCACAAGACTTGAGAGATGAATCTTCACCAATGTGAAGAAGGATTAGCTAGAGGCCAAGGTATGTTTCTTTTACCCATGTTTCTACATTGCTAGTGTGTGCATTCTTGTATGCAATTCTATCAAGTCCTTCTCTTGTGATCAATTAGGTGTTTCGTAAATTCCTTCTTGAAAATTGACTTGGTGTCAAATGTTCCATTAAAACCGTGTAAGTAATATGCTAAACATTCTAATAAGGTTCTTGGCTTGATTAGTTGCATGCTTGTGTGACATAGGATAGATTTTGAAAAATCCAACTAGTATGTTAGGACTTGTGTGTTTTTGAAAATATTTGGTTCTTGGTCTTTGTGACCCAATGGATCTATTTGTGACTATAGTTAACCTTGCTTGACTGATGGCTAGTCACAAATGGTGAAATTTCTCTCAAGTCCATAAATTATCTATCTTTCCCAACTTTCTTGGAAGTATCAAGGAGTTTGAATAAAATTGGAGATTCATGTTCTTGATCAAGATCCTGTACCAAAATCTATCTAGCACAAGGCTAATTCAATTTTGGATAAATTCCTTGAGGTAAAGGTGAACCTAATGGACTTATGGCTGGTTTTCTGGGGAAACCGGTCTGCCCCGGGTCCACCCATCTATTTACCTCTTCACCTCAAAAGTTTACTCTATCCACTCACATTCACTCCCCTCACCCAGACCAATCCCGTGCCTACCTCTCTCCCGTGCTCTCCCTGCCCGAGCTGCTCTCCCCATTTTTTTTGAAGATTTCCTCAAGGAAGAGTTCGGCCCATTGGAGTTTCTAAGGATTGAAGTGATTCTCATCGGTCTGACCGGATCCAACACCGGTTTTTGGATTCAAATCCTCAAGTTCCTCCCTCTCAAGGTATTCATATGTTCCCCATGCCCGATCTATGTGCTCAGTGAATATCTCTAGGATTCCTTCAAGCAATCATCACCTAGTATGCCCAGTAAAACCTCCCTAAAGTTTGATTCAGTTTGGTGGGCTACATTTGTTAGAATCTCGATCTAGGGTTTCCCAGCAGGAACCGGTCTGACCGGTTCTTGGAACCGGTCTGACCGGTTTCTGGCTGTCAAACCCTAACTGCTCATATCTGTGCACTAGTAACCCTTCATGAATACCTAGAACTTCTCACTTGCTTTTATATATCCATATCTTGTGATTTTCTCCTAAATAATTTGACCAGAATCATTGCCCATGGTCTGTTCTGTGTAGAACCGGTCTGACCGGTTCCTATAACCGGTCTGACCGGTTGTACTCAGAACAGCCACATCTCTTTCTATCCATGCCCTTAATTTTCAATCTTTTCACTCTCTAAAATTTTATCTATACTCCTGTGACCTGATCTTAGTGTCTCTACTCTTTATATATCCAGGAATCAGTGCATATGGCTCCTCAGAAGAGTGTGGCAAAAAGATCAAAAAGAGGGCAAGGTGTTGATGGAGGATATTGCAGGGGGTTCTAGCAGAGCTCCAGTGATTACTAGGCCTGGTCTAAGGCCTAGAGGGCAGAAAAGGGTAGCACCTAGTGAGGTGAGTGACAGTGAGGAGACATAATCAAGTGTGAGCAGTGATGAGTTTGACATTGAGGATGAGGACTTTGTGGTGCAGCCAAATCGTGGCAAAGGGCCAGCTAGAGAGGGCAGCAGCAGTGATGATGATGATGAGGATGAGGAGGAGGAAGAGGTCCCTAGTGGCAGAGGGCCTACAGTGGGTCAGGGCAGTAGCTCTTCTTCAGCTATGCCTACTCTTGTTGCTCCCACAGGTCCAGCTGATCGCACTATTGTTGATTATCGTGGGACAGGGACAACGGATGTTGTGAAGAAGTTGAGAAGACAGAATCCAATCAATGCACCTAGGATTGCTACTGATTATAGGTTTCATACTTCCTTTCAGCAGGACTACTACCACACCATACTTCTCACTAAACCCAAGGTGGTATCTCAGGCACAATGGATTGATTGGAGAGCTTTGGAGAAAAAGAATAACCCTCTGCTCAATCAGGTTATCAAGGCATGTGAGGATAAGAAAATCAAGAGTATCATGGGTTACTCACATAATTGGAACAGCGAGATCATTGCCCAATTTTATGCCACACTCTACTTTGGGACAATTCAGGGCGACCAGGTAATGCATTGGAGGACTGAGGGAGTTAACTATCAGATTACTTACACTCAGTTTGCAGAGTTTCTTGGATATAGGAGGAGCGATGCCAAGCGTGGAAAGATCCATTTTGAGACCATGTTGGCACCGGAAGCCACTAAATTCATATATCCAAAAGAGGAGCAGCACAACTTTGGCAGGGTAAAGGGATTATACACCTACTACTCCATCCTAAACAGAATGTTTAGGAAGACCATTTGCCCTAAGGATGGAAACCCATCGGAAATATCTCTTTTTGCCAAAAATCTCCTTGCTAGAATGAGGCCTGGCGGTCAAAGGTTTTGTGTTGCTGATTTTATTTGGGAGGAGATCAGGGCTGTGTCGGAGAGCACATTGAAGTGTTGTGGCTATGCTCCATATATAATGAGGATTATAGAAAAAGTGGCGGGAAGGACTTGGCCCATGGATGGTGTGCACTTATCCCTCACGGTCAAGGTTCCCAAGTATCCAATTCATATGCCAGCAGAAGGAGAAGTAGAGGAAGAAGAAATTCAAATTGATGAAGAAGCGGAGCAGCAGGAGGAGCAACACTTTCGGCCTGCAGCTGCTGGCCTGGGGCAAACCGGTCTGACCGGTTCCCCAGACCGGTCTGACCGGTTTGGGCCTGGGCAGCAGCAGCGAGCTTCTTCGTCTCGGTCCAGTGGGAAGCCATCATCTCCAATCAAGAAGTTCCTTAGTTTTCTCACTGGAATATGCAAGAATCAGCGGGATATTATGGTTGAACAGCAGAGAGTGAGGGTGGCTAGCAAGAAGGATCGAGATTTTATCAAATTGATGCATAATGCTATGAACTTGGAGCCGGCTAGGTCTCCACCCTCTCCAGAGCCTGTTGAGGAGGAAATTCCATCTGTAGAAGAGATGGTGGGTCACTACAGCTCGGGGGCTTGCTATGAAGATTTCTCACATATCTTGGATCCCGCCTTTGGAGCTTCTTCGTCTTCAGTTACACCACCTCCACCACCTCAGCAGTATGGAGCTCCAGCCCAGGGGGACTTTGGCATTCCCTATGTTGCACCAGCAGATCCTCCAGCTCAGCCGGAGCCATTTGAGAGATTCATCATGGGTATCTTCGCCGATCCCACTCTTCCCTCCGGATGGGCTCCATGGCCTGGACAGTAGTTTACAGCAGCAGCATAAAGACTCTTCTCCATGCTTTTTGGATGATCGATGACAAAGGGGGAGAAGAAGACGGATTAAAGCTCAACTTGGGTGTGCTGTCCAGGTGAAACCGGTTTGACCGGTTTCTGGAACCGGTCTGACCGGTTTCTTTATGTTTTATCTGTGTTGGAAAGATGAAACTTGTAATAATTGTCGAACTTTATCTATTTGTGGACTTGAAAACTTGTAATGTGTGCTACTGTGTGTGATGTACCCTTTAATGCTTATTAAGCAACTTTGTGTTAGTTTGATATGCATGTTTTGATGTGGTGACTGTTGTTGTATATGTACTGACTGGAGGAACCGGTCTGACCGGTCTGACCCCAGCCAGCACATATGCACCTTTGTTTATTCATGTGAAAATTCCTGTCATATGCATCACGTTGTTTTTTATATATGTTACACACACTTGTTGCACCCCACGGGTTCTGAGATATAGGGGGAGCTCCCATGGTTTCATCTTTTTATATGTGCTTTTGGCATGTGAGGCCAAATTTGGAAATTTCAAATCCAAGCACATATTTAGGGGGAGCTCATCATATATCTGAGAATTCAAAATGATTTTATTACTATATTTGTAAGCTTTATTCGGGTTGTCATCAATCACCAAAAAGGGGGAGATTGAAAGTGCATCTAGGCCCCCATGTGGGTTTTGGTGAGTTTAATGACAAAACGATTAAAGGTCTAACTTGTTTGCTTGAGATGATGAGCAGGGATTATTCTTATGATTCATTATGTTCAATGTGCTCATCAAGATATATGGTTATTCATTAATACAAGCAAGCGTGTGAAGAAATAATGCTCATTGCAAAAAATAAAGTGAAGCTAGGTCAGCTCAGCCAGGTGGCACTCAGGTCAGCCAGGTAGAAATAAATTCAGGACAGAAAAGCTGACCCGGCTCAGCCAGGTGGCACTCAGGTCAGCCGGATAAAATTAAATTCAGGACAGAGAGGCTGACCCGGCTCAGCCAGGTCCAACCCGGGTGACCCAGGTGTCAAGTCAAAACAAGCAATGATGAAGCAATGTCTTGGAGATATGCTATGTGGGTCTCCAAGAATATGAGATGATTTATTTGACAAAGAAGAATGATATGCAAGACTTCATGTATATATGATAAA
Source organism: Alloteropsis semialata (assembly GCA_004135705.1). Lineage (NCBI taxonomy): Eukaryota > Viridiplantae > Streptophyta > Magnoliopsida > Poales > Poaceae > Alloteropsis > Alloteropsis semialata. The sequence continues at coordinate 80,368,505 of CM014278.1, forward strand.
AGGACATGAGCATATGTGTTACATATTGGTCTTCAATTGGAAGCTTGCATTATGTATATTCTTTATTGATCAAGAACAAGCATTTGAAGAATCTTTCAAATGGAACTCATTCAATGGCAAAGCAAAGCTAAACTTGATGATGCAAGGGTAAGTGGTGAAGAAACAAATCGAGATGACTAGAGCGAGGGACTAAGCAAGCTTTGGCTAAGTGACGACTTATGACCATGTGCGCAATGCTAAGGTGAAGTATCTAGTATCCGGAGGGTTTCGAAGTATCATATCCAAGTATTGTCATGAGAGGCATTGCATTGCATATATATGTTATGGTTGATAAAGGAGGTGGCCTAAGGATTAAAGTGAATTCAAACATAAGCTATGGAAAATCCTAAGTCACTAGCTCAAGGTTGATATGCTTAGATAATGGACAATGTTGAAAACCCTCAAGTGAAGAATATTCAATTATTGGCATGATTCTCAACATACAAGATCAAGTGATTGAAATATGATTTATTTATATGTCTTGAGTATAGGTATGCCGTACTATCAAGAGGGATGCAACATTGGTTGATAGACATTCACTGAAAGTGCTCAAGTCAAACCCATGAGAGTCTAACCATGTGAAATCTAACTTAGTGGGGTTGTCTGGCCAAAACAGGTCTGACCGGTTTTGGGAACCGGTCTGACCGGTTCCTGGCCTCCGAGTGTCTAACGGCTAGTTGAGTTTGAAAACCGGTCTGACCGGTTTGGCAAACCGGTCTGACCGGTTTTGTCTGACAGAATAACGGCTAGTTTTGTTGGAGTTGGGTATTTATACCCAAGAGCTCCTCTTTGAGGGGCTGCTGGTTCTGTGCGTCTCTAACACCTTCTTGAGGCCAGCTGAGCTCTCCCCAACCTCTCTTTGTGAGATTTAAGGAATCCTTGTGAGATTCTTGAGTTGGGTTGAGAGAGGAACTTGTGTGTGACCTAAGTGTGAGCAATCTGACCTTGAGCACTTGAGGTGGCGTCCAGCAACTCGTGAAGCGTTTGTTACTCTTGGAGCTTTGCTCCTAGACGGCTAGGCGTCGCCGTTGAGCACACATTCCTTGTGTGGTTGTGCCACGGAAGTTTGTATCACCCATCCTCTTGTTGAGGAAATCAGTAAGTATACTCATCTCACCTTGGTGGTGGTTTGGGTGAGGAAAGGGTTAGGTGTGACAACCCGGCTCTTCGTGAGCACCTCAACGGAGACTAGGATTCACCTTGCCTTGGTGGCTGCTTAGTGCATGTGGTGAATCTGAACTTCGGTAAACAAATCCTTGTGTTTGTCTCCATTTACTTACATTTGTCAATTCTAGCATTTACTCGTAATTCCGCATATCTCTACTTTGGTATACTTGTGCTGTGT
>CM014278.1:80375539-80390736 GCA_004135705.1 Alloteropsis semialata
CCCCTTTTATAGCCTCAAGGAGAGAAGGGAGCGGGGGTAAGAAAGGAGAAAATTACAAGGGGAGTTACTGCTCCCGAGAGCTTCCAGCAGCGTCGCTCGCCGAGCCGTACAGGGAGCAGGTGTTGACGGAGTGGGCGCCCCGCCGGACCCGGGATCGTACATCCCGAGTGGTTGGAGTCGATGCCTTCCTGGGTAAGCTCCCGGGTAGTTCCCGGGTCGTGGTTGTCTTGCTCGAGGTCCTCGGGCGCTCCAGGTGTCCTGCTCAGGTTCCAGGTGTCGTCGGTGGATGCCTGGAGTTGTACTTGGGCGCCCGGTGTAGCGCATGCATTCCTCTCAGGACTGTAGCGTTCCTGTTCAGACGAGACGGGCGTCACTGTGGCTGCCGTGGCGAAGAACGGACGCCCATCATGCTCTGACGCGGCAAGTACCAAGTGGGTACGGCGCCGGATGGGCAGGAGCGTGGCCGGGTAGTTTTACCCGAGGGGCTGGAGACCCCTCGGAGACGGAGAACTCCTCGGGCGAACCGGAGGCCACTCGGAGGCGGAGAACTCCTCGGGCGAACCGGGAAACCACTCGGGCGATCCAAGTAGTCGGGGTATGGGGGTTTTGTCTTGCTTTGGGTTTTTAGTTTTTGTTTTTCGAAGGGTGAATTATTGGGAGCTCCCGGGTTTAGGGTCTGATTGGGTATCCCTACTTTGGACCCTCGTCAACTTTATTTTAAAATGGCTGATTTGGTTGCTGATCATTGTGGACCTAATGTTGATACTGTTGTATACACCATGGAGCTTGATGCAATTGGTCCGATCAATGCAGAGGCCGATGTGGTTGACGCAGTTCCCTGGATCATGTTCTTTGATGGTTCATCTTGCAATGATGGTTGCGGAATTGGCCTTCTTATTATTTCGCCTTGGGGGGCAAGATTCAGTTTGCTTATCCGATTGGAAAGTGCACAAATAATCAGACGGAATATGAAGCATTGATGAAAGATCTCTGGATTCTTAAAGAGATCGGCGTTCAATTTGTTGAGTTCGCCCTAGTAATTCTTAAGTATATTCCAAGACATCGTAACGAGGAAGTAGATCGGCTAGCGCAAAAGGCGTCTGGCTATCGGCCTATGTCCGATGTGATGATACAGGAGATACCAGAAGGAGATTGGAGGAGAGAAATCGTTGAATATTTAAAAGATTCTTCTGTCGAGACTTCTAGGAAGTTACGTTACAAATCAATCAGACATGTTTCCTAAATCATTGAACGGGAAATATTTGAAGAAGTACTACCCTTGCATTTGGGTAAATTCGTAAAGCCGATACCACTGCTGCTCATGCCGTCGCTGCTGATGAAGGAACAGTGCTGGAATACCAAGATTCAGAAGAAAGGATTTCAACATCTATGCCAATACGACGTCGGCTCGTCGATCCGAAAACTATGGTATGATCAAGTAAACTTTATTTCTTACTGCGAAATACTTGGGAATTTTATTTTGTGAAAATAAAATACATAGTTTAGCTCCTCAATGATATGAAATTCCTACCAGAGCCATATGTTGATATCTTCTGAAAACTTTACACATATGCTGCTTGTTTTGTATTGAGCATTGTCAAATTGTTTGTGATCCTTGTGAGATTTGTTTCATGCTTTTAAGATCGAGATCACGTACACTCCACATATTATTCCATTGTTGAGTATGCTAGACTTTAATTTTTGGGCACATCACTGTCGTTTGGTCTGGATTCACATACTCGACTATTCATATGCTGACTTCTACACTGGAAGTTACGCAAAAACATGCCTTCCATCCATACAAAAATACTTCGTCCCTTTGACATGACTTTTCAAATTCGTTATGCAAAAGGTATGGGTTATGCAAAAAAGAAAAAAAATATAATAATATATTATCCGTGCTCAAAAGCATAAGGAAGAATGATAAAAAATAAAAGATAGCCCATATCTGAAAAGAAAAGTAAAATGAAGAGTCATGCAAAAGGGAGTTTCACCAAAAAATTCCACACACATGCACATCTTGATCTAATTGTATGACTTATTTTCTCCACTGGATCCGGTTTTTGACTTTGCAAGATATGCAGTGCAAGTATGCTTCCTTTATATATCCTACCCTGAGCTCCACAAAAAAGGCCTTATTAGAAGTAGGAAGAAAAAGAGACGATACAGTGTCTTGGTGAGGAATAATACACGTTGAGCGATCTGAGAGAATCATTTGAGGAGCGAGGCTATGTTTTGATTTGAAAATGAAAAACCAAGTTATTTAGCAGGAACAATAGAGTTTTTCTTGATTATTCATATTGGCTAACATGTTATGATAAAGAAGCTTGAAGAAAGGTATCGGCTATGAAAAGGACAGTGCTAGCGAAGTCAAGATGTTGAATCTATGAAGCGAATCGCATCGGATAAGAGATTGGGACGCTGGATTTACAGAATTTCGAAGCATGAATCCTTCATACTCCGAAACTGGGGGGCATGTGTTGACACCAGATTTTCGCACCAGATATGCTGAGTCATGAGGTAACGTGGTAAGGCTGGTGGACCCATTGACTGGTCGAAGCCGAAGATGACAGAGAAGGAAGCCGATATGCAGAAGAGATCCGATGAAGCAGGAATCCGACCCGATAACGAGTACAAGAAGAAAGACGCGTCGGCTGGGAAGGAAGCGCATCATATGCAGGGACTATTTCCTTTTTGAAGGCATATTGAGAGTCCCATTCTATATTAGATTTAGTTTACTTTGTCCGCAAGTTAGTCTGGTCCGATCAGGACTCTCCATGACCGGGGTATAAATATGAGCCCTCGTCCATTGTAAAAATTATTCTCACAATCAATACAACCCGGCTTCACGCCAAAACCTTAGTAGTAGTTACCGACGAAGCTCATTGGTGGACGGGCTGCATCAGTTCTGATCTTCGGCTTACCAGTAAGTTAGTCAATTTATCGAACTAGTATAGGCTTTGAATTGAGGCGCATCGCCCCTTCTCGTTTATACTGTTCAACCGATTTATCTCTGGATAATCAAGATTGATATAGATTCCCTACGTCGGAGCTAGATCAATATTGATTATTCAACAGATTATCGTTTATCGGACTACACTTTAAGCCTAGATTCCCTACGTCGGAGCTTGGTATCAAGATTAGTCTAGATTCCCTACGTCGGAGCTAGAGTAATCTTGGTTACTAAAGGTAGTCTTTGCGGTTTGTTGGAGTTGCTAGATTGGTTTAGATCTACGCCATGTGAATCAATTCTACTTCTTCAACGGCTTTGAGCATAGGTCTTGGTCCGATTTAAGCAATATTTATCTTACAGCATCGTTCTATGTCCGATCCTGCTTTGTGGTTTAATCTAGTTGTTATTTGAGTATTGTACTGGTGTAGATTCCCTACGTCGGAGCTGGATCTTTACAATACGATTATTAATCTTTGATTGTCATGCTTGGTCTAGATTCCCTACGTCGGAGCTAGATTCATCTTGATTAGTTAAAGGAAGCTTTGGTTATGCCTTATTGCTATTTGAATGTTAAGTGTGGTGTAGATTCCCTACGTCGGAGCTGGATCTCGCTTAATTGTTTGGTAGCATATCTTAGAATCAGAACGAATCTGTTAATGTTTTACCTGCTTATTTTGCTTAATCTGATCAACACCTGTGCGAGCATCTTGTTTAATTGACAGGTTGATGAATCGAATCTGATTATCTAGCTATCTAATCTGATCATAGTTGGAGAAATCTAGATTCCCTACGTCGGAGCTAGATTTCTCTGAAAAGGCTATAGTCCGATTAGTTGGTTAGATGGTCCGATAAAACGAGTCAAACTGGCAACTAAACAAGGTGGACAATGTATCGGCTTACACTTTGATTATTTAATATCTTGTTTCAAGACATAGCTGATCCATTATTTTACATATTGGCCTTGTTTTATGCTTTATTTTATTATTCAAAGGCTGATCTGTCATATCAATCAAGGTCCGATCCTGATTGGTCCGATTCCGAGGTCCGATTTGGTGTCTGATTGAGGTCCGATCACTCGGTCCGATTGACGTCATCAATGAGGTCCGATTTGAGGTCCGATCGGTATCGGCCGATACGTGTCTGATTGGGTCTTGGCTAAAATTCGACGTTACTCCATCGTCTGAAATAGAGCCGGCACAATCAAAGAGCAATTTAACTGTTTTATTCCCTTGTCAATTTCAGGTCAAATTGACTGGCACGCCGCGAACCTGAACTGGAGTGTAGACTGGCACTGGAGCGAAGCTGATCTCCCTGGTCTTCGTGTGCTGGCCGCGGGGAATACGACCGCCGATTTTCCGCGTCAACACGAGCTGAAGGCGGAGTTGGCCAATAAGTATCATGTTTCCGCTCGTCCTTCTTCTTGTTTTCCTCCCTGCAAAATGACACTGACGAAGGGTTGTCTGCAGGGGTTGTCGAGGACCTTCGGAGGTCCAGGGAGGCTGGTGAACAGAGCCAGAGGGCCCTCGAGAAGAAGTCCGAGGTCCATCAGGCTTTGGTCCAGGCGGTTGAGCACCTGCTCGAGGAGCTCAACGTCAGCAGCGGCCCGTCCTTGGTGGATCGCCTCGCCCTTGTCGCAGGGAGGACTCAGGCGCAGGCCTCAGATCTTGCTCGGAGCGTGGCGCGGAAGATCATTGCCATGTTCTTGTCGCACTACCCGACCATGGATCGGGAGGCTCTGCAAGGTGGGTGGGCCCCCGGCTACGAGGATGCTGAATATGATGAAATTGAAGCCGAGTCTTCCTCGTTCGCCGAGAAGGTGTTGACCGCCGCCCTGAAGGATCTCGGGGCAGAGTAGAAATAGAAATAAAGGACTTAGTCATCGTGTAATGGGCAAAGCTCCTTTTTAAAGGATAATCGTTGTTGCTTCAAAAAGCTCGTGTTTTTATCTGCTGTTTGCCATTTTCATTTTCTTCCGAATGCTTTTGGGGGTCGTGGGTCGAGATGGAAAGGCGCGGGGTCCTGCCCGTCGGACTCTGTTCCGTAGCCACCGGGGCGTAGGAACTCGGGAGATTGGGCACTCGGACTCGCAGCCCCCGAGTGGTTTCGGAAGATTCGAACAATGACAAGCAGCATATCGATTACGCTGCAAGCGATAACTAGTCGAGGCGGTTTCTTTATTGCTTCTTGGGAAAAGGACGTCGGTCCGGGGACTTGGACTTTGCCCTCAAGTTAGCGCCGTAGCCGCAGGGGCGTGAGCACTCGAAACTTGGACAAGCGTGGTCACGAAGCCCCTCGAGCTGACGTTCCTTTCTCGCAAGCGCAAAAGTATACCGCTTGATCGCGTGCGAGAGCGATCACTTGTCGAGTTTTTGTGAAAAACGGAGGGGCACTGGGCCCCGGGTGGAGCCCCCGAGCGGTGGGCGATCCTGCACAGGGAAGGGATCGCCCGCCGCTTAGCTTCGGGAACTCGCGGGGTACATTTCGGAAAACGACCGTACGCGAATAAAGTACTCGGAACAGCGCAGTACTTTGATTATTATCGCGAATTGAAAAGTACAGGTACTTTTAAGGGTAAAAGCGACGTAGCTGCTCTATGTTCCAAGCGTTCGTGAGGACTTGGCCGTCCGCATCCTTGAGCTTGAAAGTCCCCGGGCGAAGGACTTGGTCGACGATGTAGGGGCCTTCCCATGGTGGCGACAGCTTGTGGCGGCCGCGGTTGCTCTGAACTCGTCGGAGGACGAGGTCGCCGACTTGAAAGGCCCGGCTTCGGATGTTGCGGTCGTGGTATCGTCGTAGGGCCTGCTGGTACTTGGCCGAGTGGAGTAGTGCGATGCTGCGCGCTTCATCCAGCTGGTCGATGGCGTCTTCCAGGGAGGCTTGATTCCCTTCGTCGTCGTAGGCGCGAACCCTTGGGCTGCCGTAGTCGAGGTCAGTTGGGAGGACCGCCTCGGACCCGTGCACCATGAAGAAGGGCGTGCAGCCCGTGGCTCGACTTGGAGTGGTTCGCAAGCTCCAGAGGACCGACGGGAGCTCTGCAACCCACCTTGCCCGGAACTTCTCGAGGCGTTTGAAGATTCGTGGCTTCAGTCCTTGCAAGATCATGCCATTGGCTCTTTCCACCTGTCCGTTGGTTTTGGGGTGGCTGACGGCGGCCCAGTCCACTCGAATGTTGTTGTCGTCGCAGAAGTTGAGGAACTTTTTGCCCGTGAACTGCGTGCCATTGTCGGTGATGATCACGTTCGGGACCCCGAAGCGGTAGATGATGTCGGTGAAGAACTGGACAGCTTCTTGCGAGCGAACCCGCCTGATGGGCCTTGCCTCGATCCACTTGGAGAACTTGTCGACGGCGACGAGGAGATGCGTGAAGCCCCCGGGTGCTTTCTTCAGTGGCCCGACTAAATCCAAACCCCATACGGCAAAGGGCCAGGTGATGGGGATGGTCTGCAGGGCTTGCGCCGGGAGGTGAGTTTGCCTTGCATAGAACTGACAGCCTTCGCAGCTGCGCACGATGTCCTTAGCATTGGCCACCGCGGTCGGCCAGTAGAACCCTTGCCGGAAAGCTTTCCCGACAAGTGTCTTTGGCGCGGCATGGTGCCCACATGCTCCTGCATGGATGTCCCTTAGCAATTCTTTGCCTTGGTCGATCGGGATGCAGCGCATCAAGACGCCGAAGGTGCCCCGTCGGTAGAGTTCTCCCTCGATGAGCGTGAAAGTTTTGGCCCAGCGCGCGATCCGCCGAGCCTCGGTCGGGTCGGGAGGGAGCTTGCCCTGCACGATCCACTCGAGTAGCGGGATCCTCCAGTCGGGATCCTCGAGGTTAGGCTCGGGCGCTGCGTCAATCTCCATCACTTCCGCCTCCTCCTGCGCTGGAGGCTCGGGTGGCTCGTTGTCGAGTCGGATGGAGGGGGCGTGCTGGTCCTTGGCGAACACTCCATGGGGGATGGGCTTCCGGTTGGAAGCCGCCTTGGCAAGGGTGTCGGCCGCCTCGTTGTATCGTCGTTGGACGTGCTTGAGCTCGAGGCCGAGAAACTTGTCTTCCAGCTCGCGGACCGCCCGGCAGTAGGCGGCCATCTTGGGGCTGACGCAGCTCGACTCCTTCATCACTTGATCGACGACCAACTCCGAGTCTCCTCGGATCTCGAGACGCCGTATGCCAAGCTCGAGGGCAATACGGAGTCCGTTGATGAGGGCCTCGTACTCGGCGGCGTTGTTGGAGGCCGAGAAGTGCAGTCGAACCATGTACTCCATGCGCACGCCCAGAGGCGAGACAAAGACCAGGCCGACACCTGCTCCCTCCTTCATTAGAGATCCATCGAAGTACATGACCCAGGTCTCATGCTCGATGGAGGTCGGAGGAGTCTGGACCTCGGTTCACTCGGCGACGAAGTCGACCAGCGCTTGTGACTTGATGGCGTCCCGAGGGGCATAGGCGATGTTCTTCCCCATCAACTCGAGCGCCCACTTGGCTATCCTCCCGTCGGCCTCGGGGTTCTGGATCACTTCGCCGAGTGGATACCTCGACACCACCGTGATGGGGTGGGCGTCGAAGTAATGCCGGAGCTTTCGTTTGGTGATGAGGACGGCATAGACAAGTTTTTGGATCTGGGGATATCGTACCTTGGTGTCGGACAGGACCTCGCTGATGAAGTAAACGGGGCGTTGCACCTTTTGGATCTTCTCGGGCTCATTTCGCTCGACGACGAGGGCGGTGCTTACCACATGGGTGGTTGCCGCAATGTAGAGCAGCATGGGCTCCCCTTCCGCCGGAGCGGTCAGGATCGGTGGGTTTTTGAGTGATGCCTTAAGCGAGTCGAGGGCCTGCTGTGCCTCGGTGTTCCAGACGAAGTGATTCGACTTCTTGAGCAGTCGGTACAAGGGCAGGCTCCATTCCCCGAGTCGGGTGATGAAACGGCTGAGTGCAGCCAAGCATCCCGTGACGCGTTGGACTCCCTTCACGTTCTGGATCGGCCCCATGTCGGTGATGGCGGTTATCTTCTCGGGATTGGCCTCGATGCCTCGTTCCGATACGATAAAGCCGAGGAGCATGCCTCTCGGGACCCCGAAAACGCATTTCTCGGGGTTGAGCTTTACTTTGTTCAGCCGGAGCTTCTCAAAGACAGCTGCGAGGTCGGAGACCAAGTCGCCGGTGCGCTTGGATTTCACTACTATATCGTCAACGTACGCCTCGACCAGTCGGCCAATTAAGTCGCCAAAGACGCGACGCATGCATCTTTGGAACGTAGCGCCCGTGTTTTTCAGCCCGAATGGCATAGACGAATAGCAGAAGGTGCCGTAAGGCGTGATAAACGATGTTGCGAGCTGGTCGGCCAGGCTCATCGCGATCTGATGGTACCCGGAGTACGCATCGAGAAAGCAGAGGGTTTCGCACCCCGCGGTGGAGTCGACCACCTGATCTATGCGCGGAAGAGGGAAGGAGTCTTTTGGACACGCCTTGTTAAGGCCAGTATAGTCAACGCACATCCTCCATTTCCCATTCTTCTTTTTTACAAGGACGGGGTTGGCCAACCACTCGGGGTGGTACACCTCCCTAATGAAGCCGGCGCTGAGGAGCTTTTTGAGCTCTTCGCCGATGGCTTTGTACTTGTCCTCGTCATAACGTCGAAGCCTCTGTTTGACCGGTCGAGCGCCAGGCTTAATATCAAGTTTGTGCTCGGCGACTTCCCTTGGAATCCCCGGCATGTCCGAGGGCTTCCATGCAAACACATCGAGGTTTGCACGGAGAAAGTCGACGAGCGCGCTTTCCTATAGAGGATCGAGCGCCGTCCCGACACGGAGGTTGCGACCATCGTTGGCCACGGCAACCTCCTTGACGTCCTTGGCTGGCTCAAAGGAGCACGCAGCACGCTTGGAGGTCTCGGGGATATCCGGGTCCCTGGGCGAAGGCTCAGCGGCGAGCTTCTTGGACTGGACGAGCGCCTCCGCGAATTGGAAGCACTCGGTTTCACAGGCGAACGCATGCTCAAACGAAGTCCCCACTGTGATGACACCTTTGGATCCGGGGATCTTCAGTTTGAGGTACGTATAGTTCGGGACAGCCATGAACTTTGCGTATGCAGGCCTCCCGAGGATGGCGTGATACGTCCCAGGAAATCCCACCACTTCGAAAGTGAGGGTTTCTCTGTGGAAGTTCCGTGGAGTCCCGAACGTGACGGGCAGATCGATCTGCCCGAGCGGCATTGCGTCCGCCCCGGGGACAACCCCGTGGAACGGCGCCGCGGATGGCCGAAGCCGGGACCGCGAGATCCCCATCTCATCGAGGGTTTCGGCGTAGAGAATGTTGAGGCCGCTCCCGCCATCCATCAGCACCTTGTGGACGCGTTTCGTCCCGAAGAGAGGAGCAACGACGAGCGGGTACCTTCCGGGTTGTGGAACATGATCGGGATGATCGGTGCGATCAAAAGTGATCGGGGCCTCGGACCACCTTAGGTAGGAGGGCACCACGGGCTCCGTGTGGCAAACTTCTCGTCGGATCAGTTTCTCCTCGCGCCTCGAGGGGCAGGCCGCCGATCCCCCAACGATCATCAGGACCGCGCCGTCCTCCCTGGGGTAACCGTCGTCGTCGTTCGGGCCTCCGGCCCCATCTCGATTCTCGTATGGTTTCTTCTTCAGGGTGCCGGCGAGGAAGCTCTTCATGAGTTTGCAGTCCTTCAGGGCGTGCTTGACAGGGCCCTCGTGGTTGGTGCAAGGCGCCTCGAGGAGCTTCTCGAAGTGATCCTTCGGCGCGTTGCCCTTGGGCTTGGTAGACTTCCGCTCGGCCGCCGCCACCATGCCGCCGTCGCGTCGCCGCTTGTCCTTCTTCTTTTTCTTGTCGGGTGGAACGGAGGGGCCTTCGCCGGCCGCCCCCGACTGCTTGCCCTTACCTTGAGGTCGATCGAGGGTGGCGGCGACTGCGTCTTCTCCGTCGGCGTAGTCGGTGGCGATGTCGAGGAGCTCCCGGATGGTTCGTGGCTTCCTGCGTCCCAACTCGTGGATGAGGGTAGCGCAGGTGGTTCCGAACCGGAACGCTGAGACAACGTCGGTGTCGGCGGTATTCGGCAGCTCGGTGCAGTGCTTGGAGAAGCGCTTGATGTAGTCACACAGAGTTTCGTCTTCTCTCTGGAGGCAGTTGCGGAGGTCCCAGGGGTTCCCGGGACGAGTATAGGTGCCCTGGAAGTTGCCAATGAAGGCATCACGCAACTGCGCCCAGCTGTCGATCTTGCCTGCGGGGAGATGCTCCAGCCATGTCCGAGCCGAGTCAGCAAGGTAGAGTGGAAGACTTTTGATGATGAAGTGGTCGTCTTGCGCCCCGCCCGCATGGCACGCGAGCCGGTAGTCCTCCAGCCATACACTGGGGTTTGTGTCCCCGTCGTACTTGGGCACCGTTGTGGGAGCTCGAAAGCGCGGAGGGACCTGAGCGCCAAGGACGCGAGGTCAAAGGCACGCGGCCCCCTGGGGTCGGGTGACGCACTCCTGCTCCGGTCCTCGCCGCTGTCGTAACGGCCCCCACGCCGCCTGTTGTAGGCTCGGCGTGGGCGGTGCTGATGGTGCTCGTTCCGTCGTCTGGCGCCTTCGTCGGCTACGGCCCCGTGATGATGCACGGAATGCTCTCGATCGGGCTCCCGGGGAGCTCGCTGGCGTGAGGCGGAGCTTTCCGCCTGTTGGACTGCTGCGGTTTCCAGGAGCGCGCGGAGCTGCTGATGGAACCTTCGATCTTCGGGCGCCGCTGGTTCAGGGTGTTCACGGAGAAGGACAGCAGCCGCTGTGAGGTTCTGGGACGCCCGGTTGAAGACCGGCGCGTCGTTGGCGTTGCCACCGTCGTTGATGATGCGCTCTTGTACGTCGCGGGCCCGTGCGCGGGCGGCTCCTCCATCCGCGTTTCTCCCGAGCTCGCGGTTGAGCTGTTGGCGTTCTGCCTCGATCTGACGCCGGGCCTCGTCGAGCTCCTGCAGCCTGACCCGCCGGGCATCGCCCGCCGGGGCGTTGGGAGGTGGTGCCGCAGGGGCGTTGGCAGGCGGAGCCGCAGGGGCGTTGGCAGGTGGTGCTGCGGGGGCGCCGTCCCTCGTCGAGCTGCTGGCGGACTGCACATCCCCGTCGGGGGTGTGACACATGAAGCACTCCCGAGAAGGGTCGAAGTTCGGCGGAGCCCACCTCAACCGCGGGTGCAAGCTTTGCTCGCGCACCGCGCTTTTGGCGGTTGGCGGGACGCAGGGGCCGGACTCCGTCGATGTCGGGGTGGCCGCCGGGTCACGCGGCAGGCCTGGCTGTCCCTCCGGGTACATGGCGTTGTAGCAGTCAATGAACTCGTCCCAGGGGAGCTGCTCCTGCCCTCCAACCTGGAGGGCGAGGTTGGTGATCATGTAGGAGACGTTGCGGAAGCGTTCCTGGGACGGGCTCCGTCCCAGGGCGGCCGCCAGGTCCCCACCGAGCAGGTCGAGGACGTAGGCGGTGGCTCCCGTCGTGGCGTGGGAGGGCTTGGCCTCCTCGTCGTGGAACGTCTTGCCACCGTTGTCGCAGGCTGGCTTGGGGCGCACGAAAGTTGCCCCAATGATGGGCTCCACCGACTTGCCGAAGACGAAGTCGAGGGAGCCGAACCGCAGGTGATCGCCGGGCGCCAGCGAGGCGCCGCCGTGGGCCATCCGGGCCCTGGTGAAGTGTCGTGACACGCGAAAAGGCCTCTACCTGGCGCGCCAACTGTCGGGGTTCTCTACCGCCGGCAAGTAAATTTCTACGATCGCGTGTCGGGGTCCGGATGGTGACTCAAGAGACAGGGATTTAGACTGGTTCGGGCCTCCGGAGAGTAATACCCTACGTCCAGTGAGTGCCAATGTTCTCAAGTCCAAGTCTGTAGTAGGGGGTACAAACTGGTCGGGAGAGGGAGAGGGTCCCAAGTCCCTGTGTTCGTGCAAGTGTGCGTGCTATGTTCGAATGGTCGACTGTTGTCTGTCTGTCCCCCCACTGGTGTTCCCTTGTCCCCTTTTATAGTCTCAAGGAGAGAAGGGAGCGGGGGGTAAGAAAGAAGAAAATTACAAGGGGAGTTACTGCCCCCGAGGCCTTTAGCTTGCGCCGCGCGCCGAGCCGTACGAGGAGCAGGTGTTGACGGAGTGGGCGCCCCGCCGGACCCGGGATCGTACATCCCGGGTGGTTGGTGTAGATGACTTCTCGGGTAGGTTCTCGGGTAGTTTCCGGGTCGTGGTTGACTCGCTCGAGGCCTTTGGGAACTCCAGGTGTCCTCCTCGGGCTCCAGGTGTCGTCCTTGGGCGCCGGGGGTTGTCCTTGGGCACCCGGTGTTGCGCATGCATTTCTCTCAGGACTGTAGCGTTCCTGTTCGGATGAGACGGGCGCCACTGTGGCTGCCGTGGCGAAGGACGGACGCCCATCATGCTCTGACGCGGCGGGTACCAAGTGGGTACGGCATTGGATGGGCCGGGACGGGACGAGGCCGAGTAGTTTGTCCGGGCGAGCCGGAGACTCCTCGGAAGCAGAGAACTCCCTGGGCGAATCGGAGAGCCATTCGGAGGCGGAGAACTCCTCGGGCGAGCCGCGGAACTACTCGGAAGCGGAGAACTCCCCGGGCGAATCGGAGAACCACTCGAAGGCGGAGAACTCCTTGGGCGAATCGGAGACTCGTCGGGCGGCCTCCGAGTTGTTGGGGCATGGAGAATCTGCTTTGATTTGGTTCTTTGGTTTTTGCTTTTGAGGGGTGGATTATCGTAAGGACCCGGGTTAAGGGTTTGATTGGGTACCCCTAATCCAGACCCTCGTCACAAGGAAACATAGGAGTACGCATCCGGCGGTGGAGTCGACGACTTGGTCGATGCAGGGCAGGACGAAGGGGTCCTTAGGGCAGTGCCTATTGAGATCCGTGTAATCAACACACATTCTCCATTCATTATTTTTTTTCTTACAAGGACTGGATTAGCAAGCCAGTCGGGATAAAAGACTTCTCTAATGAACCCGGCAGCTAACAGCTATGTAATTTCTACCCTAATGGCCTCCTTGCGGTCCTGCGCGAAGCGTCGGAGCTTTTGGCGAACTGGTTTGGCGTTCGCGTCAACCTTCAAGGAGTGCTCGACCACCTCCCTCGGAACACCCGGCATGTCTAATGGAGTCCATGCAAATATGTCGGCATTGTTCCGGAGGAAGGCGACGAGCGCGCCTTCCTATTTGGCATCGAGCCCTGATCCGATCAGGGCGGTCTTGGAGGAGTCGGCGAGCCCAAGTGAGATGGCGCGTACTTCTTCGACCGGCTTCATGGTAGTCGGTGCGGCTCTCTTCTTGGAGGACTCGGGGATGGAGCCAGGATCTCCCTGGAATGTTCTCGCATCGTTGGCGACTTCCATCTGGAGTACGCTGCGTTCGATGCCAGTGCAGAGGTGGAGCCCCTCCTTGTCGCATCCCTTGGCGGTGTGGACGTCGCTGCGGACGGAGAGGACGCCGTTCGGTGCCGGCATCTTCATCAGCAGGTACGTGTAGTTAGGGATCGCCATGAATTTGGCGAGCGCCGGCCTCCCGAGTATGGCGTGATAGGCGGTGGTGAAGTCGGCGACCTGGAAGTTGAGGTACTCGGTTCGGAAGTTGCTCTGATCGCCAAAGGTGACAGGGAGAGATATCTGCCTGAGTGGTTTCGAACCCTTGCCCAGAATCAACCCGTAAAATGGGTGAAAGGAAGGGGTCAAAGCATCGAGGCCAGTGCCCATGTCCCTCAGTGTCTGGGCGAAGATGACGTTGAGCCCACTTCCGCCATCGACGAGTACCTTGGTGAGACGGGCGTTGTTCACAATCGGGCTGAGTACTAGGGGGTACTCGCCGACGTCGGAGATTTGGAACCACTGATCTTCCCTGGAGAAGGTGATCAGCTGCTCTGACCAGTGGAGTGGTTGGATCGGAGATGTGTAGCAGGAGAATATCTCCCTATCGCGCACCTTCTCTCGGCGCTTGTCGTCCACTTGCGGCGGTCCTCCGAGGATGAAGTTCACCTGCCTTTCGACGTTTGGGAAACCGGGGTTCGCAGGGGCCCCTTTTCCCTTGTCGCCCTTATCGTTGTCACGCGGCGGCAGCTTCCCTTCTTGCTTCTTGTAGGCATCGGCGAGCCCCATGCAGTCGATCATGCGGTGCTTGGACTGCTTATGTATGGGGCAGGGCCCTTGGAGCATCTTTTCGAACTCGGCGCTGAAGTTGGTCCGTGGGCGTGGGCCTCCGCGATCCATGGCGGCGATGGTGCGATCTCCCGAGCGCTTTCGGTCGCCCATTCTGCTTGGTTCTGGCCAGGTTCAGCGCGGGTCCTCCTTCCTCGGACGATCTTCTCAGCGAGGTGGACGATCGTCATCCCGAATGCTTCTCTTGTTGTAGTGGAGGCGAGTGGCTTCCTTGGCGTTGGCCATCTTGTTCACCCGCCCGAAGAACTCGCCGGAGGTCTTTGGCAGGTCCTCGCAGAGACGCTCAAAGACTACCAAGTCGGCAAGGCCGTCGAGGAAGTAGTGGATGATCTCGGACTCGGAGCAGCTGGGAACCAGGTTTCGGTTCTCCATGTATCTGTCAGTGTAGTCGCGGAGGCTTTCGCTGCGATTCTGCTTCACCTTCCCCAGGTCCCATGCTGTGCCTGGCCGTATGGAGCTGCCCTGGAAGTAGCTCTTGAACTCGCGGCAGAGCGTATCCCAGCTGTCGATGGAGTCGGGCTCGAGGCTGTGAAGCCAGCTCAGCCCCACCTTGGTCATGGCGACCGGGAAGTAGGCGCACATGGAGTCGTGGTTGCCGTTCACCGCGCGGATGGCGATGCTGTACGTCCGGAGCCACATCGTAGGGTCCGCCTTCCCATCGTATCTTTCTATGCCTGTAGGTTTAAAGTTAGCAGGCATTCGAATGGATCTTACTCGGGTAGTAAACGTTGGGAAGCCGTCACAGTCGTTGAGGTTTTCGGCGTTCTCGCGCCCCGAATCAGCGGAGAAATCTTCAGGGGTGCGAGCCCGTGGCGGCCTCTGCTGTTCGAGCGGAGGACCGTACTTGCGGTCGAACTCGCGGCGACGTGCGGCCTCATTGGCCTCCAGCTCTCGGCGCAGGCGAGTGTCGCGGTCCAACCCCGGGGCGCCGTGTTCGCGGTTGTACTCGGCGCGCCGTCGGAGCTCTTCCTCGTCCCTTCGCCGGTGGCGGTCGTCAAGGTTCCTGCGGAGATCGCGGTTGCGGAGTTGTTCGCGGAGGTCCTGCTGGTCAACCACCACGTGGTCTTCACGTCGGCTAGCCGACCTGG
>CM014278.1:80396546-80418242 GCA_004135705.1 Alloteropsis semialata
AGCTTGTATTGAATACACTTGTAATGAATGTAACCTGTGAGTAAGAAGTACATAGAAATCCTTAGTTCTCTTCTAGGATCTTCATATTAACTAGACTTACATAATGAGCAGTGAAACCTTCTATGTGTCAACATACCTCAACTCTTTATCATATTATCACCTATTCTATTCATGGTATATTCATTGCGATATGGTTGATGCATTGGAAAACATATTACTTTGCCTTACGCTTTCCCTGAGGAAATAAACACGATACTCTGGAATACTCCCGGGTGAAATGCTACAATGTACTTCTGTGCGCTTGCAGAACTTATGTGACACTAAGAAATACCAACAAGCATTTCTGGCGCCGTTGCCAGGGAAAGCATTGGCAAACGAATGTGTTAACCTTTGTATTAATTTTATATCATAATCAAATACCACTGTCTAGACAAGTTTACCCTTGTCCTGTTTTCCCTTTGTGTGAAACAGAGGAGTACATTACCAAATCGCTGAAGAACTCCTTCACGCCAAGGAAGGCATCTTAGTGTCTCTCTTGTCGGTTGAAATCAGAATGCTCCTGCACCAAGATGGCAACTGAAACTCTCATGATCGACTCAACATACATCACAAAGGTGCAAGCAAAGCCATTACAGCGGAAAAGCTACTGCAGACGCAGCAGAACATCTCCGGCGTTTCTCGACAATATGCAGTCGACTAGCGGAAAGGGCAAAGCATTGGTTATTCCCGTTCTCACTTGCAGGAAGGGCATTGCAATGGTACAACATCCACCAGGCAGAAATGGATTCTTGGCAGAAATGCAAGAGTTCATTCCTAGCACATAACTGGAACCAGCAAGGAGGATGTTCGTACACCATGCCCGCTAAGAAAAAGGTGAATGATTTAAGCTCAAAATTCCATGCCTTATCAGTCACTGTGAAAAACCAGCTGCAATTGAGTAAAATCCTAGAGGCATAGACTGCCCAACTAGCAGCCATAGTACAAGAAATCAATCGGGAGATCTTAGCTAATTATGCAGGAACCAAATCAAGCCAAAAGCATGACGGGCCCGAAATCAAGGTGATTTATGGATGGAAACCACAAAAACCACCAGTCACCAACAGTGAGCCGCTCCTACCCCTACCCAAGGAATTCGCCCAGGGCATGAAACCAACACCAACAACATCATGCGCCAAAAAACCAGAACAGGAGTGGCGTTACAAAACCTCTGCATCGTCTTCAAATGCGGGAGACAAATCATCAAGCTAAATCAAATTTTGGAGACGTTTGCACTCGACGGACGAAAAACAACGAGTCCTCACCGGTAGGTGAATCGGTATGTATCTCATATTTATTTTTGCAATGCATTTTACAATCCTCATTGCATGTTTAAATTTCCACAAAGGATTTCATTTGCATTTTGTTACCTTGGAACAACCTACCTAAATTCTCCTTGGATGCTTGGTCACCAATACTCATACACCTAGTATTCATTGTAACTTTGAACCATGTGCCATCATGAAAGAGCACAACACGAGCTGGGCAAAGGCTCGGTCGGCCGACCAAGGCATGTCGGCCGACCAGGCCTGGCCACATTTGCACGCCATTCAAACACAATGAAGTCTATCCATGAGCAACCACCACATACTTCAAAGCACGCCTGAAAAAGTTGAACTAAACAGTCGGTCGACCAGCTCATGTTGCCTGATCCAGTTCCTTCACTTTTGCAAAGTTTTCAACACGGGTGCTAGTGCCAGGATGCCCAACACGCTAATGATCAAAGCCTGCGCTGTTTTCTCCCACGGGAGGGTCGGCCGACCCCACCTCGTCGGCCGATCGGGGGTGAGCGCCGGTTATAAAATGCCTCGGGTTGCAGCCTCCTCACTTCGCCCCAACACGAGCTGCGTTGCGCCCTCGATGTTCTTCTCCTCCCTCTGTCAAGTTCCAAGTTTTTGATCCCTTAGTTCAAGATCTAAAAAAATAAAAATAAAATGGACTTCAATTCTGCATAACGATACTATCTTGAACCCTTGAACGTTTTGTGGAGGAGTCCTAATCCCCACAAGAATGCTTGTTTGTGGAGTGTCAAACCCACAAGAACGATTATTGTGGAGGAAACTACGCCCCACAAGAACAGCTAACCCTTGGACGACTAACACACTAACGCTAATCCTTTAGTTTTCCAAGTGTTGTTGTTGCTCCTTGTGCAGTGTTGGGGATTTGGCCCGCCGACAAACGCCATTCTACTTGTTTTAATCTATCTCTTGTATAAAGACAGCAATAGATAAAGGAATGAAGCTAATCAGCTTCGTCCACTCGATAAAACCCTAATTTGGCTTCGGTCGGAGAAATTGACCAAAGCTAAATTGGCTTCGGTTAACACGACGAGCAGCATACCAAAGCATGCTCATCCCGACTAAGTTAGAAGCCAATATGGTGGAGAGATGATACTATTGAATGTCAAAAGCTATGGTTGAGTCCTTGGATAGCTTCGGTTTGCTCTATATTGCAGGCTTTTGGAGAAACCGTTGGCTTTTCTGATGCGAGTGAATGGCTTCGGTGGGTTTCAACTCTGATGAAGCCAAAGAAAGAGTTATGTTGCTCTCTTTCGCCATCGAAGCTGGTGCGGACCAAGTCCAAGCCAAGTCAAACACAGAGTTGCAAGTCTACGCATTCACATTGAGAGAAGTAAATGTACTAAAGTACCCCTAAGCCATTCATATTGTATAGTCTAGGGGATGATGCCTAGTTTTCAGGGGTATGAAGGGAATGTAGAAACCCTTGACCTCCCTATAAAAGGGGACACTTCTCCCACATGTAAAGGTTGTTGATTCCCAAGAACACTGTTGATAAGTAATTTATTGTTGCTTGTCCCTGTCTCTCGGTCTCTACTGTTGCTTTGGTTCATTGGCTTCGGCTATTAACCCAACAACTGGCGCCCACCATTTGTGCAGTGCATGAACAAAACCCATGATAACCACACCATGCCACCAAGAAAAGCCACCAAAACACCACCCACGGCGAAAAATACCACCACCCACACCAAAGCCGAACCCCAACCCCCAATCCAACAATCAAACCTACCACCAATAACCGAAGCCGTTATCGACAACCAAGAGGTCGATAACGAAACCCTTACCACTAAAGAAAGAATGCGCAGGCTTGGAGAAAGGCTTTGTCTTCGATGCCTGGAGCAGCAGAGAGAGCTGGAGGCTGCACAGCTCAAACTAGAGCAGCAGATGCAAGAGGAGGAAGAGGAGCAGCAGCATCAGTTGCTGCAAGTCAAGAAGCGGCTGGAGGAGTTGAGGCAAGCGAAGCAGAGGAGGCTGAACAACACAGACTCCAGAGCTGAAAAGCTGCGACAAGAACTCGAGAAAGCTAGAAAGCAAGTTGCTGAGCTCCAAGTAGAGCTCAATGAGCTAAACACCTTCATCAACCCACCAAACCACAATTCTTCATCCCAAACTGGCTTCCAAACACTTTACACCCGTCCCATCGACCATACTTGCCCACTCTCAGAAAGCCTACAATTGGCAAGGTGGCCCCCTTCCTACAAACCCATCTCTCTACCAAGATACAATAGCCTCACCGACCCAAAGCAGTTCCTCATGAGCTACGAAGCTGCAATAGCTTCAGCTGGGGGAGATGATGTAGTCCTGGCAAAATCTTTCATCATTGTCTGCGATGGCACAGCAATGAACTAGTATACGAAGCTACCCGGCTTGTCAATCAATAGCTGGTATGACCTGAAGAGGGAGCTCATCAAAAATTTCAGCATTATGGGAGATCAATCACTCTCATATGCTGAACTCACACTACACTAGCACACGAAGGAGCCTCTCGAGGACAACTTCCATAGATTCGTCACTCTGCGTGCCCAAGCTCCACACATCCCCGACGAAGCAGCAAAATTCGCGGCAATTCAGGGGCTTCGTCCTGGGTTGTTTGCACAACATATTGCAAGAGAGACACCAGCCACTCTTGCAGACCTATATGAGGAATTCAAGAAATATTGTCGATCTGACAATGACAACCGAATGAGATTGGCAAGAGAAGCCATCATGAGAAACCAGTATGAGCCACAAGCCAAAAACCACAACCAAAGCCAAAACTACCAAAACTACTCCCACCAAACAATCATGAAAGTGGACAACCCACCTCCTTCCTACGAAACCAAACCACCATACCCAGAAAGCCAATACCAAAACCAGAGAAATGAACCTACTCAAAGAGGCGGACAAGCCGGCAGAGGCCGAGGCAGAGGAAGAGGTCCACCATCGGGACCCGAGCTGTTTTGCCAATACCACGACAAAAACCACACCCATGGCACAGAACAGTGCCGAGACATCAAGAAAACAATCGAGAAGCTAAGGGCAGAGAAGATTCAAGCAGCCCAAACGAAGCCAATATCGGCTGCGCAGCCAAATACCCAAAACCCATCCCAAGCTATCCAACCATACTGCCTAGTATACCCCTCTCTAAACTCAAACACTGTACACCCAACAACGGCAATGGCAACTCAATATTTGCCTTCGCCACAAACCTTCCAACACTATTACCCACAAGCCATATATCCTCACCTTTATCCCCAAACCTCCCAGCAAGCAGCTTCGCAAAACATAAAAGTTGAGGAGCTGCCACCACCACCACCACCACCTCAACAAAAAGCCAATCAAAGAGAAACTCCAAGTCCACTCCCAAACTATGGACACATCTTGCCCATTTCTGGAGGGTCTTCGCTTGCTTTTGAGAACAAAAAGCAAAGGAAAAGCTATTTTCGCCAAGTCAACAACATCTCTGTTAACGGCCCATATAAAAACTCCGAATGGTCCCATATGCCAATCACCTTCACAGAGGAGGGTCTCAAACTCCACAATTTCCCACACAACGACGCCATGTCGATCGAAGCCAATATTGCAGGCTGGACGACTGGAAAGGTGCTAGTAGACACAGGAAGCTCAGCTAACATCATACTAGCCAAAACACTCA
This sequence comes from Alloteropsis semialata, assembly GCA_004135705.1. NCBI lineage: Eukaryota > Viridiplantae > Streptophyta > Magnoliopsida > Poales > Poaceae > Alloteropsis > Alloteropsis semialata. Next base: position 80,401,515 of record CM014278.1, read on the forward strand.
TAAATATGACAAATATCAACCCAGACAACCTAGAGCCATCAGACACACCCCTGGTCGGCTTCGGGGGGAACGCACAGCAACACTGGGAAAGATCTCATTGCCAGTATCTTTCAGTGACACATCAAATGCTAGAACTGAGTACATCACTTTTGATGTAGTGGATATGGTCTTTGATTACAATGTAATCTTCGGAAGAGGAGTCATCAACACTTTCGATATCATCATAAGGCAATCTTTCTTGTGCATGAAGATGCCAGCTTTAAAAGGCGCAATCATTGTTTATGGCAATCAAAGGGAAGCCAGAAATATTAAAAGAGCCAACACCCCTGGACAGAGAAACGTGCATCTGCTGGAGGAGTCAGAGCCGTTCTATCCAGAAGAAAAGCCAATTGTTGAAAAAGATTGCAAGAAGATGCAAGAAGCCACAGAGATGAAGCAGGTGCAACTACAACCTGATGTCTTTGATAGAAAGGTGATCATTGGCTCAGATTTGGAGCCAGACGAAGAAGATAGGCTCATTGAATTCTTGAGGAACAACAAGGATGTACTTGCTTGGTCAAGCAAGGACTTACCAGGCATTGACAGAAGCATAATTGAACACAAGCTGGCAATCAGTCCTAGCATGAAGCCGAAGAAGCAAAAGCTGAGAAAGATGTCAGAGGAAAAAGCCGATGCTATAAAAGCTAAAGTGCAAAGGCTGCTGGATGCAAAGGTCATACGCGAAGTAAAATATCCAACATGGCTAGCTAATATTGTCCCAGTTCAGAAGAAGAATGGCAAATGGCGGATGTGCATCGACTTCACTAACCTCTACAAGGCTTGCCCAAAAGATGATTTTCCACTCCCAAGGATCGACAAGATTGTTCATCAAGCAGCAGCAAGTGAGATGATGTCTCTCCTAGACTGCTTTTCTGGCTACCATCAAATCTGGATGAAGAGGGAAGATAAGGAGAAAACCAGCTTCATCACACCAGTTGGCACCTTTTGCTTCGTCAGAATGCCCGAGGGGCTTCGAAATGCAGGAACCACCTTCTGCCGAATGTCAAGTACAGTGTTCAAAGATGAACTGTTCAAGACAATATTGGCATATGTTGACGACATCCTAGTCAAGAGTGTCAAAAGACAAGACCACATATCAGATTTGGCAATCGCCTTCGCTCGCATGAGACAAGCTAGTCTCAAACTAAATCCAGAGAAGTGTGTGTTTGGAGTAACAAAAGGAAAAATCCTTGGCTGTCTGATATCAGCTCACGAGATAGAAGCTAATCCAGACAAGATAAATGCAATCCTTGACATGGAAGAGCCAAAGTGTATGAGAGATGTGCAGAAGCTGTCTGGCAGAATCGCCGCACTCAACAGATTCATCGCAAAAGTAGCAGAGCGAAGCTTACCATTCTTTGCAACACTCAGAAATGCAGCTAAGTTCCAATGGGGGCCAGAGCAATCAAAAGCATTTCATGAGCTAAGGCAATACTTGATGCAGCTCATGAAGCTGACAGTACCTGACCCGAAGGCACCACTGCTGCTGTACATCACAGCATCACAATCGGCAGTAAGCGCAGCACTTATCACAGAAAAGCTGATAGAGGGCAGAAACATCCAGCAGCCAGTATACTATGTGTCGGAGGCATTGGCTGCATCGAAGCTGTTTTACATGGAGATTGAGAAGATGATTTATGCAGTGATAATGGCTTCCAGAAAACTCAGACACTATTTTGAGGGCCACAACATCAAGGTCCTCACAGATCAACCTCTAAAAGAGCTTTTGAACAACAAAGAAGCTTCTGTCAGAATACGCAAGTGGGCTGCAGAGCTTTCAGAGTATGTGGTGGACTTTGAAAGAAGAACATCAATCAAATTTCAAGTCCTAGCTGACTTCATTGCGGAGTGGACATCGCCTTCGCCACAAAACTCTATCAGAGAGGAAAACTGGCTAATACATTGTGATGGTGCCTGGGAGGACAAAGGAGCTGATGTTGCGGCAATTGTGCAATCGCCTTCGTGCGTGAAAATGAGATATGCAGCAAACCTAGAGTTTTGCAAAAGCAGTGACAGAACCACGAACAACGTCGCTGAATACGAAGCCGTGCTACTTGGGCTCAGAAAAGCCAAGGCTTTAGGAGCTCAAAGGTTCACTGTCAGAACAGACTCAAAGGTGGTAGCAGACCACATCGAAAAGGAAAGCATTGCGAAGCAACCAGAACTCATCAAGTACTTGAGCAATGTTCGCTCAATGGAGAAAAAATTCAAAGGGTTCACTGTGGAATACATCCCAAGAGCCAAAAATGAAGAAGCAGATGCATTAGCTAAAGCAGCCGCAAAAGGGGATAAGCTTCCTCCAGATGTATTTTTCCAAACATTGACAACACCATCAATAAAGGATTCGGATGAGTCACCGAAGCTGATTAATGCAATAAGCTCTGAAGATTGGCGATCCCCAATAATGGCTTATCTCCGGGGATACTACGAGCCAATCGATGAGGATGATCTAAAAGCCATACAGCAAAGGGCAAGATGCTACCAGATAATAGATGATGTCCTTTACAAGAAAGGAGTTAGCTCCTTGGCTTCGTTGCATTTCTCACAACGAAGGCAAAGAGTTGATCCAAGAGATACATAGTGGCTTATGTGGAGCACACTTTGGGGCAAGAGCACTAGTTGGGAAGGCAATGAGGCAAGGATTCTATTGGCCTGCAATCATCATCGATGCAACAAACACGGTCAAGACATGTGACCAGTGTCAAAAGTGTGCAACAAATAGGAAATCTCCTTCGGAGCAGTCACAGCTGAAAACTCCAACGTGGCCTCTGCAAAGATGGGGCATTGATCTAGTTGGCCCACTTCCAACAGCTCAAGGAAATCTCAAATATGCCATAGTAGCAGTTGAGTATTTCACCAAGTGGATCGAAGCCAGACCATTGGCTAACATCACAGCAAAAACAGTGATCAAGTTCTTCTGGCAGCAAATTGTGTGCCGATTTGGAGTGCCAAGGGAAATAACAGTGGATAACGGGAAGCAGTTTGACTGCGATGAATTCAGGCAGTATTGCATGTCAATTGGAACGAAAGCGAAATTCGCTTCGGTCTATCATCCGCAATCAAATGGAGCAGTTGAGAGAGCCAATGGCTTAATCTTCACAGCCATACGAAAGTGCCTTGCAAATTGCAAAAGGAAAGGCAAATGGGTAGAAGAAATGCCGAAGGTGATTTGGGCTCATAACACAACCACATCAAGGGCAACACAGTTTACTCCATTCAAACTGCTTTACGGTGAAGAAGCAGTATGCCCAGAGGAGATACTGCACAAAGGGCCTCGCACACAACAAGAAGCTCCCAAAGATAGCGAAGCCATTGACAAAGATCTCATTGAGGTATATAGGCTGCAAGCAGCCAAAAACATCTCAAAGTATCAAGCTGAGACAAGGAAATGGCGTGACAAAAAGGTAGTGAAAGATATCAAGGTAGGGGACTGGGTCCTAAGGAAAAACCCAAATATGCCCGCTGGAAAGCTGCAACAGAAATGGGAAGGCTCATTTTTGGTCGTCAAAAGCAACAGACCTGGCTCATTCCGCCTAGGCGACGACAAAGGCAATGAGCTGCCACATTCATGGAATGTGGATAGCTTGCGCAAGTACTATCTATGAATGAAATGTAAAATGGCTTCATGTTCTATAAACGAAGTCATTCAGTAGAACAGCTTTTTCACTTTCTTTCCCAAAAGCCCGTACTCTTTTCCTCACAAGGGGACCCTGACTAAGGGGTGAGGTTTTTAATGAGGCGGCGCTTAATGTAACTCGTCAAACCATATATGAACGAGATATTCCCCAGAAAAGCTGCATCGAAAGTGATTGGCTTCGACCAAGTCGCTGGTATTCGATAACTCAAATAGAACTGAATTGACCCTACTGAGAGTAAGGCCAATTCAGATCTAAGAAAAGCTTACTCTACAAAAGAGTAAAAGGGGCTTCGGTCCAGAAACGCTTACTCTAAAAAGAGTAAAAGGGGCTTTGGCTCAAAGAAAACTAATTAAAATCAAAAACAGCTTCGACTAAAAGGGGGGCGGGGCTTTAGCTCATAAACAAACACATGAAATTTGCGTATTCACGCATGACTAACAGGGGCTTCGGCCGCCTATCATAATTTGCGTACAAGCATCTTGTAACCTTTATGAAATGAAAATAACTTGAGCTCGCATAATATTATGTTCGTGCACAAGTACAAAGCCAAAAAGAATAAAAAGGGCTTCGGATTAAACACGCGCGGAAAAAATCACTTGAATGAATAAAACCTCGCTTCAGTGAGGAGGAGGCGTTTTCTTTCACAACGAAGCCAAACCAAGCTTACATTCATTCAAGTATATCAAATACACAAATCAACCGATAAAAGTATAAGCGTTATTACAAAGAGATGACTCAAAACATCTCAAAAATATAGCCATCAAATTGCTGGCCAGACCTCCTAAACCTAGGAGCATTAAACACATAAGCAAAATCCCTAGCATCATCTAAATCTTCAGGCTCAATCTTGACCGGAAGCAAACGAGCAGCTTCGGCGTTTCTTGCACGAGCAAGTTCGACACGAGGCGAACGCTGAACGATAAAAGAGTTAAAAAAGTCAAACACATCAAATTCGCAATGACGAAAGAACTCGTGACAAAATTCCCAAAAATCTTCAAGTCTGACTTGGATAACATTGCTGATACTGTTCCCATGCGAAGCCAGACACACACAAGGGGCCATCGCGCATGGTGATGGGCATGAGTTCAAGATCAACCCCCTCGCCAGGGATCTGGGTATGTACAAATATTACATCACTTAGCATTACATTACAGCAAAAAGCTAAACAAAGCGACAGCCTCAACGAAGTTACACCTTTGGCTCTTCACCATGTGTTCCAGCACCAGCATCCCCTTGAGTTTCGCCAGCTGCAGCATGAGAGGAAGAAGGACCAGCAGCAGTGGCAGCGGCTTCGGCTTCGGCTTTTTGCTGCTCCTCGAGTGCAAGCGCTTCTTTATACTGAGAAGCAAACGAAACAATCAACAAAAGCCACAAAAACATCAAAGTAAGAACAAAAGCTAAAATAATCAAAAGGATAAAAAGAAGCCAACCTTAACAAGGTGATCATAAGCAGTGCTCCGGGCGCAATCTCTTCTGGTGACAGACCAGAACTTCTTGAGAAAGGTGGCACGAGTTGCCAAAATAGCTTTGTTAAACAATTCTTTTTTGTCTGGATTCAAAGCCGAAGGAAATTGAAAGTCCCTCCTCAAGAAGCTCTTATAATGGGAGCACCCATCATCTGATAGCATTTTAAAGGCATTTGTAATGCATGTACGAGCGGCGTAGTCACCTACCTTGGACAAAACATCTGGTAAGGACTTGAATTCATCATCAAGCTACTCGAACAGCTTACTCAAGTTGAAGTCATCAGAAGGAAACGGTAGGGGCTTGGCTCCGTATTGCTTCAGAGCAGCTTCGTACTCTAGGTACATGCTAGTGCTGCGGCTAAGGATCTCAGAGTCCAAATTCTCCTTGTCAGCTCTCAGCTTGTCAATCTGAGACCTTAGCCTATCAGCTTCGGAGACAAGAGAATCCTTCAAATCGACTGCAACAAGAAGCTCTCTCTTGTATTTCTCAGCGTCAGACATTGCCTTTTCCTTAGCAGCTTCGAGAGTCTTTATCTGATTTTTCAGTTCATGCTCTAAAGTGGCACCCTCGACCAACTTGTTTCGAAGCCCTTCAATAGTTTGAACATTAAGCTCACGGGCAGACTCAAATGAAGAGACTTTGCTTTTAAGTGAAGCAATCTCTAACGTGGCAGACTCTCGCTCAAGACGAAGCTGATCCTTTTCATTTTCCAAAGAATCCCTAAGCTGGAGGAAGCTCTCGCGTTCTTTCCTTAAAGTTTCAAGCTCAGCCCGCTCGTTCTCAACTTCGTTGAGACGAATCGGAAGGCGAGCAAAAAGCTCCTACATAGACATCATGGACTAAAACAAGAAAAAGATAAGTATCAAAAAAGCCAAATAACAAACTCGAAAACGAAAGAGAAGGAGGCAAACCTGGATATTGCCACTAAGGCTGGAGATTGAAAGTGTGTCCAAATCTAGAGATTTGACACGAGTCTCAAGTTCTGAAAGAACAAAAGCTAAATTAAGATGAAAAGTAGCATTCAATCAGCTTCGTGTGAAAGAATAAGCAAGTATGTTACCTTTGGGAGCAACAATGGGAATATCACTTGGAGGGCGAAACCCGCTCTGCCGAAGGCGATCTGCGATGGGGCCATACCCAATATAACTTGCGCCTGAGGTAAAAGAACCAACTAATCAACAAAGCAAAAACAATGAAAGAAAAGACAATGTCAAAGAAGCATTAAAGCAAAAAGTACCTTCTGATTCAGAAGCTGGTTTCGCCGAAGCCGATTCAATGCCCACAGCAGGGGCAGGGAGTCCAGCATCAACACGCTGGGGCAAATCAACTGGAGAAGTTGCTGGCACCACCAAATTGCCAGAACCCTGCCCAATCTCAAGGGCAGTAGCCGTCTGAGGGAGCTCCTCAGTGATATGAAGAGAAGAAGCAGAAGCCGTCTGCGGGAGCTCCTCAGAAATCTGGAGGAAGGACTTAGCCGCCGCACCAGCCAACAAGTCCAAGGACGTTGGCTGGAACGGAGCCGATGACACCTCAGGATCAGCAAAAGCTAAATCCTTCGTTTCATCCTCCCTCAGAAGACAGTTGTAACTCACTTCGTCCTCTTCGTCATCAATGCACCCAGGTAGGCGCTCACGACGAAGAGGCGCAACAATGGGCTTAACTGTAAGAAAGCAAAAACAAATAAGCACAACGAAGCTAAAACCAAAAAGACAAGGTTAATAAGAAACAAACCTCCAGAAAAAGGTACATTAACTGCAGCAAAAGCTGCAGGATCAACTTGCACAGGGTTGGCAGGAGCAGGTACTTCTGCAGACGAAGCAAAAGTGCGAGGAGGAGCGCTTGAAAGCGGGACAGCAGGAAGAGCCTCTCCAAGCTTTTGACGCTTGGAGGCCTCCAAGGAGGAAGTAGTCACCCGCTTCTTCGTCGCAACAACGTTTGTGGCGCGTCCTCGGCTTTGGCCACCGCCTCGGCTAGAGGGGGCTCCGGCTTTGCTGCCCCCAGCCTCGTCGCCGCCCTCATCCGACTGACCGCCCCCGCGGCCTCCACCACGACCTTTCCTCCCGCGACCACGACCCGGCTTCGTGGGAGGAACCAAGCTGGGGTGATCCTCAGCAAGAAATTTCTTAGATGGCTTGGATGGAGCCGTGCGTCGAGGGTAGCTAACCTTCATCTCGTCAAAAACTCTGTTAAGACGGACTCCATCCACCAAAGCTAAACAGCTTTCATGCTCCTTGGAGGTATATTTCCCGCAAATGATTTCAGCCATCAATTCGATGGACTGGACGAAAGCAAAATCAGACATGTTTTCCGGCTTCTTCACCCCAAACTTGGGAAAACAGACATGAGCCATTCCTCTGTAGGGCTTCGTCTCAACCGTAAACGGCTTCCAAGACGCAGACAAAATGTTTAGCCCAACGGCCAATCCCTCCTCGACCAAGTCCCTGCTGCTGGAGACCCAGCTGGCTTTGTAAAAGGCGCTTTCGCAGCGGTCGAAGCTGGGCGCCTTTTTGTTGAAAGGAGGGCACGCAATGAAGTCACATGGCCCAATAGAACAGTGCAGCAGAAAGGATATCTGCTTCGTTCCGTCACCCAACATAGTCTCCAGCGCTGGCACTTTGACATAAAGCCAGTAGCTCCTCCAGTTTCGGTCCCAAGTATTTCTCTGGCAGAAAGTAAGTTCTACCTTCTGCAGGTTAGTCAGCCTCCATCGCGCGCAGAAAGTGACGCTGCCGTAGTCTGGCTCATATTCAAAGCCATCGATCTTAACGCCTTTTGTTTGGCGATGACCCTCAAAGTAGCGGATGAAGCAGTCTGCATTGACATCTGCTGCATTGGTCTTCACGGCCCAAAAGAAACGAAGCAGATGGGTGATGGCATTGGGAGTAAGATGATGGAGCTGCAAGCCAAACCTCCTGAGTACGTCAGCGATAATATTATCAACGGGCATCCGAAGCCCAGCGTTGAAGAACTCTCTGAACACCACGGCTTCGTCCTCAAGGGGCGCCGGGGTGGTCTCGGCGCCTGGGGCCTGTCCATGACCAGCTGGGAAGTATCCCTTCTCTTCGTAGAAGCGGATCAGCTCGGGGGTAACAAAAGATTTACCAAAGATAGTAGTCTTTGGCTTCTTCTGATAATCAACCAAGTCAGTGACATCAGCTTCGATGTCCCCGAGCACCTCATCGACCACTGACTCGGCATCCTCTGTGTCATCGCCTCCGGCAGCCTCCCCTTCCTCAGCGGGACCCTTGCCCCTATCACCAACTTCCATAGCAATATCAGCTTCTGGGGCCGCGGCCACGTTGGCCTCAAGTTCCTGAGCAAAGGCTTCGGCTTCGGCAGCATCCATATTAACAGCGCGCAGATTGTCTCCTTCCGAATCAGAGTCAATCAACCGAGCGATTTGCTTCGTGCGAGCCGCTAAAACAAACAAAATACAATAAGCAAACAAAACAATAAAAAGGCTGAATAGCAAAAACGAAGGAAATAAGAAAACACAAAAAAGCAAAACTTACTCGCGACGAAAAGAAGAAGCCGAAACTTGAAGGCAGGAGCTTCTGAAGCAAGCGAAAGCGTAAAGCACAAGCTAAGTGAGAAATTTTTTGCATGAAGCAAGTAAAGTTAATCCCCTCCCCTTCGGTCCTATTTATAGGGCAGTAAAATCCGACCATTAATCATCTCGATAAACGAGTCACCGCTTCAAATTCAAACAGAACGAAGCAAAATTACAGCAACGGTACAAATAATTAACCACTTCCAAGCGAGCGAAGCCAAATGACACAACAACAAATGGACAAATGAAGGAAAACAATAAAACCAAAATGGTACAACAACAACGTAGGGGCTTTCTCCAACAAGGAGGAGGCGTTTCACGGACTGGCAAGCAATCCAAAGATCGGGGAGCTCGGCCTGTTGAAGAAAGCCCTCGTCCTCGAGGGGCTACTGTTGGGGATTTGGCCCGCCGACAAACACCATTCTACTTGTTTTAATCTATCTCTTGTATAAAGACAGCAATAGACAACGGAATGAAGCTAATCAGCTTCGTCCACTCGATAAAACCCTAATTTGGCTTTGGTCGGAGAAATTAACCAAAGCTAAATTGGCTTCGGTTAACACGTCGAGCAGCATACCAAAGCAAGCTCATCCCGACTAAGTTGGAAGCCAATATGGTGGATAGACGATACTATTGAATGTCAAAAGCTATGGTTGAGTCCTTGGATAGCTTCGGTTTGCTCTATATTGCAGGCTTTTGGAGAAACCGTTGGCTTTTCTGACGTGAGCGAATGGCTTCGGTGGGTTTCAACTCTGATGAAGCCAAAGGAAGAGTTGCGTCGCTCTCTTTCGCCATCGAAGCTGGTGCGGACCAAGTCCAAGCCAAGTCAAACACGGAGTTGCAAGTCTACGCATTCACATTGAGAGAAGTAAATGTACTAAAGTACCTCTGAGCCATTCATATTGTATAGTCTAGGGGATGATGCCTGGTTTCCAGGGGTATGAAGGGAATGTAGAAACCCTTGACCTCCCTATAAAAGGGGGCACTTCTCCCACATGTAAAGGTTGTTGATTCCCGAGAACACTGTTGATAAGTAATTTATTGTTGCTTGTCCCTGTCTCTCGGTCTCTACTGTTGCTTGGGTTCATTGGCTTCGGCTATTAACCCAACATGCAGGAATCATGAACTTCCTTCGAGGAGCTGTGAAGCAAGCCAAGAAGTTGAAGGGGTCAAGCTCAAGGCAGAGCCAACACTCCGGGAGCATGGAGGTGATCTCCTCCAGCACGGAGATCATGGATACAACCGGCGGCTCTGAAGACAGGATGAGTGGTCAACACTCCATGGAGATCTCCGAAGACCAGTTCTACTACACCGGGGCTGGCACCACAGAAGGTGGCGGCGGCAACGGAGATGGTAACGGGGACAGCTCCAGCAGCAACCACAACAAAGACGACCCTCACCCAGCATTCATCTCCGACGACCAACTCGACATCGAAGAAGGCTTCGAAACGGAGGCGTATCACATTCTTCTGGGTCGTGCTTTTGATCACACACGTGTGTTCACTAGCGAACTCATGGAGAAATCAGGTATGGCACTGACTTTGAAACCATCTGGGGTGCTGTGGGATGGTCAGACTTTGCGCGTATTCATGAGGATGGGTGTTGTTTGTTAACGATCCAATTTATGGCTACTTTGAGGAGGTCCAGGGAAGGGATTACCTTTCGCTTTCTAAGGGAAGAGTATTTCATTTCATGGAAACAACTTAGTATCCATTTAGGATTTAGCAAACGCTGTAGCCTAGAGGTTGACAAGGTCCTAAGGCATTTTCGTAGAGAATCTTTTTGGCGCGACATCTCAAGCATTACAGATGGCACTCCCCCTAGAACTAGTCACATTCATAATCCCACTCTCCGGTTCATGCACCGTTGGATCGCCATGACCCTTTTCGCTCGAAATGATCTTTGCACCGTTCGCATTGATGAACCAAAATTACTTTATGCAATGGTTCAGAAGATAAAAATTTCAGCCATCATTTTTATGATTGATCAATGGATGGGCGTTTTCAATAGACAAGGCACCATTGAATGCACCTCTTTAGTTACTCGCATTTTTGAGTCCATGGGCCTTTTGGATAGCTATCGGGTCGAGTTCCTACCTCAGCCCCGCCCGACTCCGGATGAATCCCATTTTGTTCAGAGTCACCTTGTAACCCATGCTGCAGACCAACGACTAGTCATGGTCTACCATAGTAGTACAACCAGGATTCCGCTGCCTGCACCAGAATACTGGTTGTACCGATGTAAATCACTTTTGTTGGAGTTACAGCAGGAAGGTAGGAGGAGCGTTACGGGAAGGGTAACAAGAAGCATGTCCCGATGAGAAGAAGCCGCTGCGCCACCAGGAACATGGGAGCCTCCAACTTCGCCATACGTACCTGCAGGATCAAATTGGGAACAGCCGCAGGTTCCCTCACCATATATGGCATGAGGCTCGGGGTGGCATGAAGCACCGCAGACGCAATGGAACCCCCGTGACCCACATTATCATCTGACATCTAGTTCAAGTGGTGGGCCCCCTCCGATCGATGCCCGTCATTCCTTTTCAGCAAGGGACTGGCGTAGCAGCATGGATGCACTATCCAATCGCATGGGAACCTTGGAGGTAACTACCCATCGAATCGATGATACTTTAACCCACCATGTGCAGCAGTCGCAGGCTTGGTGGGACTAGTTAGTGCACAACTGCAACACCCTGTAGAATAGCATCCAGGAAGAGAACCAGAACCTGAATGCCTACCTCAGGTACCAAGGGTTCGACCCGAATGACCCTTGATATCGTCAGCAGTGAGAAGTCCAGCTTGGGGGAGGACCCCCGCACAGTTAAGTAACAAAACCATGCCTTTTATTTTGTTTCTTGTTTAGGGAAGTATTAAAAAAAACTCTACAATAAATATGGAAATGATGAATTGTTGCCATGACTTTCCCTATTTATTCAAGTCTCAATTAGGTAGTATTTTGTATCTTGAATTTGTTGGCTCAAATTAATAATTTCCTTGGAAACTAAAGAACTTGTGGGTAGCAAATGCTAGATCTAAGTCTAGGTTGTTGAGAGTTATGATATAATAAGTGGGAATTGCTCTTTCTGTACCTAAGTGAACTTGATCCCGGAATTTTTGTTTCAAAAAGAATAAAACTCTAGGCTCCTCAGTGAAAAATGTAAATCCTACCATAGCCCCACAGTCCAACCACAGAAGCATGTGTAGCTGCTTTGAGTTTTGAGTTCATTGTGATCTCTGTAAGATTTACCTCATGCTCTTAAGATCGAAGTCACGTACACGCCACCATATATGCTAAACTTCTACTCTGGAAGTAAGCACAACATACTCATCAGAAACCAGTTAAAATAAAATACTCTGTAAAGGAATTTCCCTCCAAAATATTCCTAAGCATAAGGCTTAATCTCCCTCACTTACTTAAAAAAAGAAAAAAGAAGAAGAAAGAGAAGAAAGAAAGATATGATGGACACTGTGTAGTCCATGATGAAAAAAAAAGAGAAAAGGGAGCCATGCCTTATAATAGAATCCCAAAGGAGAGGAAATTCCTATGAAAATTTGTTTTCTCCACTACCACATATCCACACTTGCACACTTTGATCTGAGTGTATGATTTAATTCTTCATATGATCCGGGGTTTGACTCAACAAAACAAGCAGTGCATGTGTAAATAAAAGTTCCCCTATGAACCCCACCAGTTGATACTAGTAAGGGAAGTATTGAGAGGAGTGATGGAAAGGTTTTATACACCATTGAGCGACTTAAAGAGAGTCACTTGAGGAGCCCTGTTTTTCTTGCAAAAGTTTCTTTAAAAGATTTCCGGTGAAAGGGGGAAACAAAGGGTTGGGAAAGCTTTCTTACTAAGTTGTTCTGGCTTTCAACTACCCAAGATGAAGAAAAGTTAAGAGCCCCATAAGTGATAAGATGAAAAGGAAGATTTAACCTCTGCCAACTTGTTCAAGCTATGAATTCCTTTCTTATTCTGACTTTATCTCTTTTGGGAAGTAAGCAAAATCTGATCCAATTGTACCCAACTCCCTAAAGCTTTGCTCAGGGACGAGCAAAGTTCTTAGCTTGGGGGAGTTTGTTGGCACTTGTTAAGTCACGATATTCCTATAATGCCAACATAACAAAATGAAAGAAAATAACTACAATCAGTAGGATTTGGTTTCAAATAATACAATTCCACTTGTACTTGGAGTCTATTTGATTGCAGGGAATATGGGCCAAAAGATGAACAGAAACAAGCTGGAGTCCAGGTCGCCCGACCTGCCCTAGTCGGCCGACCTTACCTGGTGTCCAAAAGAGCCCAAGTTCAGCCATGCAAACAAGCACAAATTGCAAATCATCTGGAACGTTGAATCAATGACGGTTACATCCAAGGGATGACAAGAAGATAAGGGAGAAGCATATGGATTGATGGGCCCACACGAGAAGCCAAAGTTACCCAAAGACTTCATACCCAACTTCCACGACTATTGGGCCCACATGACAACTGCACAGATAAAGAACGAGGCGAACCAAGCTCAAAATAATGTGCAAGTATGTGTTCTCATCCTCAGCAAGCCCCAAAGCAAACTTGGCCTCATTCAATGCAACAAGTTGTGCAGGACAAATATCACATGCAGGAATTTTAGACTTAGCTAAAACAACAAATTTCTCAAGCTCTCTATTCCTAGCACATGCATCATCAAGTTTACTTTGCAAAACAGGGCAAGACTTGCAAGCACCAAGCAACACATGTCTAGTCTTAACTTCATCTAGCGCAGCCCTAGCCAAATCTAGTTCCTCAACCAAAGAAGCATGCTTAAATTGCAAAGAAGCTAGACTAACCATATGAACTGAGCATTCATCACATTCAGGAACTTCAGAAACAGTAGAAGCAGACCTAACCAGTTCTAGTTTCGTCAAAGCACTCTCAAGCTTAGCCTTTAGCTCGGATCATTCATGAGCGGCCCTTTTCAACAACTTGTCTTGATTGATCAAGCAATCATTCAGTTCATCATTCTCAAGAAGAAGTTGTTCGCGAGTTCGAGGTACCTCAGTTTCCGACTTGGAGTCGCTGTCCTTGTCATCCTGCTTGTCATCAGCGTTGAGAGCCATAACGCAGTACCCGCCACATTTCTTTCTGGAGTAGAAGCAGAGGCCGGTGACGTTCTTGGCATCCTTCTTCTTCTCCTTGCGATCGTCCTCACTTGAGCTTGAATCAGGTTGATCCTCAGTGTCAGAGTCGACGTCGCTGAGGGAGGCGATGAAGGCTCGAGCCTTGGCCTTCTTGCAGTCAACGTGCTTCTTCTTATTCTTGTCCCTCGACCTGTGCTTGCTATAGTCATTCTCTTCCTTCGACTTGTGCTTAGAGTAGTCGTACCCGCCCTTGGACTTGTCCTTGCTAGGACAGTCGGCGATGAAATGGCCGGGCTTCCCACACTCGAAGCAGTTGTTGTGGCCCTTCCACTGGTTCTTGCAGTTGTCGTTGAAGCGCATGAACCGCTTTGTGATCAAGGCAAGTTCCTCATCCTCCAGCTCGTCCAACTGCTCCTCTGAAATAGTCAACAAAGAAGACAAGGCAAACGACTTGGTGGAAGAGTTAGCGTTAGCCAAGGAAGAGGATTGTCCAGATCCTGACATGAGAGTCATACTATGAGGATCAGTAGGGTTCACATGTTTGGATCTAAGCTGTATGTCAACCTCGGTCGACTTCAACTTCGAGAAGAGCTCATCAAGAGTAAGAGTTGTATAGCCAGTGGACTCGATGATAGCATCAACCTTCGTTCCCTACACACCACGATCCAAAGCATGCAGGAGCTTTAAAGCTCTATCATGATTGGTGTAGGGAACATTGGTGATATTCGTTTTCATCTTGTTCACAATAGATTGAAAACGCTGGAAGAGAGAGTCGGTAGACTCACCGGGAAGATGAGAGAAGTTCTCATACTCACGTCAGTAAGTCCCAAACACACGTGCTTTGACCCGGCTGTTCCCCTCATGAGCCTCCTTGAGGCGAGTCCAGATTTGGTGAGCAACATCCAAGCCATCAACATGTTCAAACTCAGCACGACTCAAACTCGAAAACAAGATATCGACCACCTTGCTGTTGGCGTAAAACTTGTCTCTATCTGCTTGAGTAACACGAGTATCAGGAACTTCAAAAGTAGTGTCCAAAGTGATCTCCCAGACTGATGATCCTTTATTATTGAGATGGGCTCTCATGCGAATCAACCAATATCGATAATCAGTCCCGTCAAAGTAAGTAGGCGTAGTCGAGGAAGAGCATTCAGCGGTCGCCATCTTGGATCACAGAGCTGGTTAAGGTGGAGTGATCCTAACCAAAACTCTGATACCAATTGAAGGACCGAAGCGGCAACCAGAGGGGGAGTGAATGGGGGCCTCACAAATTCTCTTCAAGAATCTCGGCCTCAATCCCAAAAATAAACCCAAGCCCCAAATCTACTAGTGAGATCAAACCCGAGTAGTTACGGAAGAGCTACTGGATCAAGGGATCATGCTAGAACCAAATCAAGAATCAAATGGAAGCAAAAATGAACAAACTTGTTCAACCCGGGTCAGCTGGGTCGAACCCGGGTCAGCTGGGTTGAACCCGGCTCAGCCAGGTCAGGCTCTCTGTCTTGATAAATAATTTATCCGGCTCAGCCAGGTTGGACTCGGCTCAGCTGGGTTGGCCACAGTTCAGCTGGGTTGGACTCGGCTCAGCCAGGTTAAGCTCTCTATTTCAGTTAAAAATTTATCTGGCTCAGCCGGGTCACCTGGCTCAGCTGGGTCTGCCCAGAAAAACAGCTCGAGATAAAAGTCAACTCTCCAAAGAGGGATCAAACGACCTCCAAATCTCACAAAATTTGCGCCATAGCTTCACCACAACATAGTGAGTTTTTGTCCAAAAGATCAAGACTTCACCCGGATTTCATGGATCTTGAAGAGAGGCGAGAACAAGTGAAAAACAACTCAAGAACAACCTCGAAACCAAAACTTGAAAACCACTCAAACGAGGTCCAAATCCAACGATTTCACAGCTGTAGCATCACTATGCCATGGTGAATCATAGCCCAAGCGATCCCTACAAAAAGATTGAGCTATCACCTTCAATTTCGTGGATTCGTTCAAGAACACATTAGAAGGGGATTTTCGGGGAAATCCTAAATCCGAAGAGCTCGTGCCAATTCTTGCAAGGGGAACACCTTAGATGATGTTAGGCATGTTCTAGCTTCGATTTGCCCTAAGAAATTCGCCCCAAAACACTCCGAATCGCGAGATCAAAAAATCACCCCAAAAATAGCTCCGAAAATGGCAAAAATACCAAAGAGCAAGAAACTAGAAGGAGGTGAATTTGGAGCACGAGATTCACATAAAACCACGTGAAATTCAGCTATACAAGCATCTAGCCTCCTCCCATCATCCACCCTCTCATATGTGGAAGAATCAAGAGATAGAGGTGCGCATCCTCTCCTCTCCCTCTTCTCCTCTCACTCAAGCACTTGGCTAGACAACAAGCAAAATGAAATTAGGGTTCCAAGGGGACAAAGGGCAGCCACCCCAACCAGCCATGGGGCTCAGTATATGGTCCCTGACCAAAGACAAAAATACCCCTACTCCTATAACTAAGATACATACCCACGCAGGGGCAAAAGGGTCCAACTTTTTGCAGATGAATCAGACGGACACGCCGCCTTCACAACTTTGCTTCACCTCGACGAAAGCTTTGTGATGGCGCCACGTGCCCTCCATCTTGCAATCCGGCCGCACCGGACGCGCCCCCGGTTTTGAGGCCCAAATCGGCAAACCTGCCTGCATGGTGGTTTTGAGGCCCAAACCACCCAAACCGTCCATCTCCGCTTGGCCGCCACGCGACCTCCTCGATGTCTACGCATGTCCGGCCTCTGCCAAGCCTTTGACGCCTTCGTCTCGCTTGACTCGACCGACGCCGTCTTCATCACGCCGTGTACTCTTACTCTTCCATGCTCCATACGGATCGCACATGACCCCGTCGGACTCACGGCGTATGTTCAGCCCCGTGTCAGCACAATAA
>CM014278.1:80419242-80529867 GCA_004135705.1 Alloteropsis semialata
TCGCATGGAGTACTACTTGGAGGCACTTTCTCCCATTGCTTTGGCGGTTGCCATTAACTCTTTACCGGATACACCCACCGTAGATCAAGCCGCATGGAATGCCACTACCAAAAATGCCATATTTGAGTGTTTGTCCGGTGATATCTTCTCCCAAGTGTACACCAAGAAAACCACCCATGAGGTGTGGGATTTTCTAGAGAAGAGTAATGTCGGATCTAAGAAAATCCGTGAGGAGAAGTACCAATTCCTTAGTGCTAAACTCAAGAAGTTCACCAGGTTCCCAAAGAGAATGTAGAACAAATGTTTACTAGAATGAATATTATCATTGAGGATATAAATGCACTTAACATTGCTAATTTGTCTCAAGGTGCAATCATCCGAAACATATTGCAAGCTCTTCACAAGCCCGACTACAACATCATCACCTCTCTACTCTTTGAGAATGATCTTGACAAGCTTGAAGTGTCGAAAGTGATTGGCAAGATTCGCTCTCATGAAATTTTCATGATGGGTGTGAGTGTGGAAGACTCTACCTCCACCAACAATGATCTTGCCTTCAAGGCCAAGAAGGAATCATCATCAAGCAAGAAGAAGAGCAAGATGGTTGTTGTCCAAGAATCATCAAGTGAGAGTGAAGAAGATGATGATGAAGAAGAAGACATCAAGCTAGCTCTCATTATGAGGAAGACAACCAAGCTCCTCTCCAAGCTTAACAAAAAGGGCTACAACTATGACCCTAAGAAGAACAAGTTCCGCTCAAGGGATGGGAACAAGAAGTGCTACAATTGTGGGGAGTACAATCACCTCTCCTATGATTGTCCCAAGCCCGACAAGCGCAAGATGAAGAACAAGGAGGGAAAAGATGATGATGAGTACAAGAAGAAGATCTCCGACAAGGCCAAGAAGAAACTCTTCAAGAAAGGCAAGAACAAGGCCTACATTGTTGGAGAATGGATTTCCGGTGGTGAGAGCTCAAGTGATGATTTAAGTGATAATGAGGAAGAGAAGGGATTTGCCGGGCTTGCCATCAAGAATGAAGAAGATGATGAGCCTCCTCTTCCCCCACCACCTATGTGCCTCATGGCAAAAGGTAACACCAAGGTGAGTGATGATGAATCAAGTGATAGTGATGATGAACTCTCACCTAATGAGCTTAAGACACTTCTTGATGAGTACACCGAAATGATCAAGATGCAAAGAATCAAACTTAAAACTCTTGAGGGTTCCTATGTCAAGATTAAGCTTTCTAATGATGAGTTGCTTGCTAAACACAACACTCTTATCGAATCTCATGATACCCTTGTTGTGTCTAACAAGTCACTTAGAGATGAGCATAACACTCTTCTTGTTAAGCACAATGAATTACTCATTGAATATGAGGAAACCATTGAGGTTAACAAGGCTATTGAGGCTCACAATAGAAAGCTTAAGATTGATCTCATCAACCTAGAGATGAAACATCAAGAGCTTGAGTCTGCCTATGATGCCATTGACCCTAGCATGCAAGAATATGGTAAGAATGATTGTGTTAAGGTCAATGCATCTACATCTTGTGATGATCTCATGGAAGTGCCTTTGCCATCAAACCATGTTTCTTCTTCTTGTGCTAACCTTGATAGGAAAGAAATTGAATAAGAACTTGCAAGCATTGCCACCGGGTTGGATGTCATGGTCAAGGGAAAGGGTCTTCTCAAAGACATCCTCTTCCACAACATGAAGCAACATGGGAGAAGTGGTCTTGGCAACTTCTTCTTAAAGGAAAAGCCAAAAGCCCCAAGATCACCTCAACTTGATGGGTGCTTCAATGATGTAGAGGGACCCTATTGCCAACTTTGCAAGAAAAAGGGCCATGATACAAGGGAGTGCCCTTCACCCACTAAACCCCTACCTATCTTACCACCTAATTATCGATGCACTTACAATAAACATCACTTTTGGTTGAGTAAGGTAGATGGGAAAGTGAAGGCCAAGTTCTTGACCCTTCCACCCAAGGACACTTGTCCCAAGCAACTTTGGGTTCCTAAGACTCTTTGTTCTAAAATTCGTGGACCCAAGTATGTTTGGGTTCCCAAACCTCAAGCTTAATCTCCTATGTGTAGGTGAACTACAAAGCCGGTGGCAACCATTGGGTGTTGGATAGTGGATGTACACAACATATGACCGGCTATGTAAAGATGTTCACCTCACTAGATGAAGATGTGGGAGATCATGAGCAAGTGACATTTGGTGACAATTCAAAAGGCAAAATGATAGGTTTGGGTAAGATTGCAATTTCTAATGATTTTTCTATTTCTAATGTCTTGCATGTAGAGTCTCTTAGTTATAATTTACTTTCAATAGCTCAACTTTGTGATCTTGGACTAACTTGCACATTTAGCGATACCGATGTTGTTGTGTCAAGCAAGAAACATAAAGATGTTATCTTCAAAGGCTTTCGACATGGCAACATCTATCTTGTGGATTTCTCTTCTAATGATGCTAGGTTGTCAACATGCCTCTTCACCAAGAGTTCCAAGGGTTGGCTTTGGCATAGGCGCATTGCTCATATTGGAATGAGCCAACTCAAGAAAGCTTTCAAGAGAGGAATGGTGGTTGGTGTGGAGGATGTGAAGTTTGAGAAGAACAAGCCATGCAGTGCATGTCAAGCCAGCAAGCAATTTGCAACTTCACATCCCATGAAGGCGTACTTGTCAATGACTCAACCTCTTGAGCTCCTCCACATGGACCTCTTCGGCCTAACCACTTACAAGAGCCTTGGTGGTAATCTTTATTGCCTTGTCATTGTTGATGATTATACTAGATATACTTGGACTTCTTTCTAGATGACAAGAGCAAGACAGCCGGCATATTCAAGAACTTCACCAAGAGAGCACAAGTGGAATTCATGTCTACATTGGTCAAGGTCCGAAGCGACAATGGTTCCGAATTCAAGAACACCCAAGTTGAAGAATTTTGCAATGAAGGCGGCATCAAGTATGAGTTCTCATCCACCTACACGCCGCAACAAAATGGTATTGTTGAAAGAAAGAACAAGACCTTGATCACTCTAGCAAGGGCCATGTTGGATGACTATGGCATCCCGCAAAGGTTTTGGGCGGAAGCTATCAACATGGCGTGCCATGCTTCCAACCGCGTCTACCTTCACCGCTTGTTGAACAAGACGCCCTATGAGCTTCTCATTGGAAGGAAGCCCAACATCTCCTACTTTCGGGTGTTTGGTTGTAAGTGCTATATTTTCAAAAAGAGAAAGAACCTAGGCAAGTTTGAAAGTAGATATGATGTTGGTTTTCTTGTTGGTTATTCATCTAACTCCAAGGCATATCGAGTATTCAATAATGCAACTCGCATGATTGAAGAAACGTGTGACATGGAGTTTGATGAGACTAAGGGCTCCCAAGGGGAGAGTTTCTCTTGTGATGATGTAGGGGATGAACCACTAAGAGATGCAATGAAGAAGATGGCTATTAGGGACATCAAGCCAAAGGAGGAGGATGAAGATGTACCTTGTACATCCACACAAAGGAAGCCTTCTCCAAGAGGACGAGTTGTACACACTACATCATGCTACCACTTCGACTCGTCCGATGAAGAGAAGGAAGCTACACCAACTACTTCATCCAACTCCATGGCTCCCCAAGTTGATCAAGATCAAGAAACTCAAGAACAAGATGATCAAGCTCAAGATGGTACTCCAGACCAAGAACAAGATGAGCAAGATCATGAAGATCAAGATCAACAAGAGCCACTTCCTTCCGACGACACTCTCATCACACAAGAGGAAGCTCAAGCTCAAGCACGAGACGTTGACCCACCACAAGCATCAATTCAAGAACCACAAGTGAAGCGTACACGTACCTCCACCAACCATCCTATTGACTTAGTCATGGGAGACCCAAGTGGCGGTACACGGACTCGTCGTCGTCAATGCTTCATTTTGTGAACATTACTCGTTTGTCTCTTGTATGGAA
Organism: Alloteropsis semialata; assembly: GCA_004135705.1. Lineage (NCBI taxonomy): Eukaryota > Viridiplantae > Streptophyta > Magnoliopsida > Poales > Poaceae > Alloteropsis > Alloteropsis semialata. Next base: position 80,423,211 of record CM014278.1, read on the forward strand.
CCCACTCATGTAGGTGAAGCTCTTGAGGATCCGGATTGGGTGATGGCTATGCAAGAAGAACTCAACAACTTCACCCGCAATCAAGTTTGGGTCCTTGAAGAGCGTCCCCAAGGCAAGAACGTGATTGGCACCAAGTGGGTCTTCCGCAACAAGCAAGATGAACATGGTGTGGTGGTGCGCAACAAAGCAAGACTTGTCGCCAAGGGCTTCTCACAAGTAGAAGGTTTGGACTACGGTGAAACCTTTGCTCCCGTGGCAAGACTTGAAGCCATCCGTATCCTCCTTGCATATGCTTCACATCATAATATCAAGTTATATCAAATGGATGTGAAGAGCGCTTTCTTAAATGGTTATATCAATGAATTGGTTTATGTTGAACAACCTCCCGGTTTTGAGGAACCTAGATATCCTAACCATGTTTATAGGTTGCACAAGGCGCTCTACGGGCTCAAGCAAGCGCCAAGGGCTTGGTATGAACGCCTACGTGACTTCCTCATCAACCGGGGATTCAAGATCGGGAGGGTGGACACCACCTTGTTCACAAAGATCATCGACAATGAGCTCTTCATTTGTCAAATTTATGTTGATGATATTATCTTTGGTTCAACTAACCAAGAATTTTGCAAGGAATTTGGTGACATGATGTCTAAGGAGTTCGAGATGTCCATGATCGGCGAGCTCAACTTCTTCCTCGGATTTCAAATCAAGCAATTGAAGGAAGGGACGTTCATCCATCAAGAAAAGTACACGAAGGACATCCTCAAGAAGTTCAAGATGGATGAATGCAAGCCGATCAAGACTCCAATGCCAACCAATGGACATCTCGACTTGGACGAATCCGGTAAATCGGTTGACCAAAAGCTTTATCGCTCTATGATTGGGTCGCCTCTTTACCTTACCGCATCTAGGCCGGATATCATGTTTAGTGTTTGCTTATGTGCTCGTTTCCAAGCTAATCCTAAGGAATCCCATCTAAGTGCCTTAAAAAGAATCATTAGATACCTTAACTTTACACCTAGCATAGGTTTGTGGTACCCCAAAGGTGCTTCTTTCACTCTCTTAGGTTTCTCGGATTCGGATTTTGCCGGATGCCGTGTTGACCGTAAGACACCTGGTGTTGGCATACTCAATTCTTCTTGCCTCTGTTTGGTCACCATAGACGGTGATGACCCCTTTGAGAGCTGGCATTTTCATGCATAAGAAAGCTTGCTTTATGATGATGTCGAAGGCATTTATAACTCCCCTGCCGAAGATAACATTGTAGTCGAAGAACATGTCAACGACATCGAAGGTAATGAACTCTGTTCTTGCATTTGATGTGTCGCCAAAGGATACTGGCAATGTGATTTTTCCCAATGTTGCGGTGCGCTTCCCTCCGAAGCCAACCGAAGGTGTGTCAGATGGCTCAGCGCCTTCTCCTGCTCAGAGAGGAAAAAGCTCCACGGGACATCGTCCAAGCCTGTCTTGGGCCAGTTATAAAAAGATGAACCAAAGTATAGAGTAAAATATGAGAATTGCCATCGCACCCTCGCAAAATGGTACGGGTAGCGAAGGCAGTCCGGGACCTCATAGTGCCTTCGCATCAGTATTAGTTGTTTATCTAGTGCCATGCTCTTCAGACCGCCCTTTAGTGCCAATCTCCTAGCGAAGGAGAAAGAGACTGAACAGTCGGTGATGCTCACAGGTTGCCTTCGCACGTAACTAAGATAGTTTCCTGTTTATCGCGGACGAAGACGATTTCCTTCCAGTGACATGTAGCGAAGGCAAATTCCGGGAACCATTAACGAGGTAGTCGGGTGAAGGCGTTTCCCTGACAGGCCAATCCCCCAACACTTTGGAACCGAAATGGCTCTTACACTAGTTTGAGGCGAGCTAATCACCTTAACAGTGTAAGTACCAACTTTGTGATTCCCAAGCTCAGTAAAATCATAATGAACAAGGTTAGACTTGGGAACCTCACCATTTGGGCAATCCTTACCCATATGTCCCTTTTGTCGACACTTATAGCATAGACGGTGCTTGTTCTTGCTAGATGGTTCCTGACTCTTGTTATCTTGCTTCTGATCTAACCCCAACTTCCTTCTTGTCAAAGCAGCTCGCTTGTATTTGATATCAGAAGGTTTGACAACCTGATCCAATACAAGTTTAACCGGTATCTGAACTCGGTTAGACCGGTATCCCCTGAGTCCACTTCATATTGTGGAATCTTGCATTCATTGATCAAATGCCCCTTCTCTTTACGCCTGTAGCAGACTCTATGTGCTCTTCTGTATTTTTGTCTGCTAGCAATCCTTTTTTGACTTTTGGGCTTGCGGGAACCACTTGATGAAAGGTGCACTGAGGATAGGACTTTTGATCCCTTCATCTTCTCTTGAGTCTTGCATTGCTTGACTTGGTTTTGCTGAGATGTTGAGCTAGTGGCAGTGGACCCCTTCTCAAGCTTCTTCACCATGAAGTCACGGTTGTCTTAAGAAGGTTGCACTTGGCTCTTGTCTCTCACATTGGTCAAGTCACATTTTAGCTTTTCGATCTCTTGCTTGAGTTCATCGTCTTCGTTGGCAATGAGGTCATCACAAGACTCTACAAGTACATGCTCAATGCTAGATTGACTTGCTTGAGAGCAACAAGGTTTAGCACAAGATAAATCAATATTGACTTGTGAGCATGTGCTTGTGTGTGTGAGAGGTTGATAAAATTTTATCGATGTGATAACAACCTCATGAGCTATTTCTAGTGAAGCATATGAGTCGGCAAGCTTCTCATGAGAATATTCAAGTTCTTTATGAGTGCCTTGCAAATCCATATGCTAACTAGTGAGCTTGTCAAGTTGAGCTTTGAGCACTTCATTTGCCTTCTCTAATTGTGCTATGCATGATAAAGAATTAGTAGCACAAGCATAATCATTTGCCAATGAACCATACTTACAGACCAAGGAGGCATGAAATGATTTGAGAGCCTCTAGTTCCTTTGTCAAAGAACTTAGTCTCCCATCAAGTTGACCGTTGCCTTTCTTGGTCTTCTTCTGCTTCTTCTTCTTGGCCATCAAGCACATAATGTCCTCATCACTGGAAGATGAGAATGCTGCAGTGGAAGCTTTGCTTGAGTCATCGCTTGTGCTTTGGATGGAGCTGGACACAGGCCCTCTGTCAGGAGTGGTTAAACCAGGGCTGCAAGCCGGTCTAACCGGTTCCTGCACAGGAACCAAGTCAAGTATGTTTTGCTCCTCTTGCTCCATGGATGGCATCACTTGAGGCTCATAAGATATTGTTGATGAAGTTGAGCACTCCTCAGGTGATTCCATGACTTCTTGCCCTTCATCATCACATTTGGGTGTTGAATATAATTCGGAGAGAAAAACCCAAATGAGATGTGCATCTTTTTGAATTTCTGTTCTTCCATAGATGATGTCCTGTAGCTCTGCACAAACAGACCTTTGCAAGAAGTTGGAAACACAAGCATTGAATTGCATGCGATTTAAGTCCTCTTGAGTGATTTTTGACCAATCAATATTATTCATATCGAACTTTGGAGGTAAAATGCTTGCAACCAAAATCTGCTCTACAGCAGGACCTACATTCCTAAGTACATTATGCACATGAGCAGACCAAGAAGCATAGTTTGAGTCATCACTTACAAGAGGCTCAAATTGTACCTCAAATGATATCGACATCTTTTCTTCACGGCGGTTAAGCTTTGATGTGAAGCCAAGCTCTGATACCAATTGAAAGGACCTAGATGTCGCCTAGAGGGGGGGTGAATAGGCGAGATGACCGATTAAAACCACCAATTGCAAATTCAGCCTGCTGTCAGCATAAACCCGGTCTAACCGGTATTGGAACCCGGTTAAACTGGTCCTGGACAATGAGGCTGCACAAGTGTTGGTCGTCCCCCTCTTGTTCTTCTAGCACCAAATAAACTTGGGGCACTGCTTGTATAGCTTTCTTTCAGCAGGTTCACAAAGTCCCTGCACACAGATAGAGCACACCCAAGTAGATCGAAGCGGAAGCAAATATAAAGCTAGAAGTAAACAAATGAGGCAAACCAAAGAGAAGACATGAGGATTTGTTTCCCGAAGTTCAGACCCACTGCATGTCCACCAATGACAAGCTCAGTGGTTCCTAATCTCCGTTGAGGAAGCTTATGCGACCACCACCTAGGTCAAGCTATATCCTCGGCTGCACTAAGTTGATCTTTTCCCACAAAGGAGGCAAGACCAACCCTTACAAACTTCCAACCGCTCACCACACAAATGGGAGCTCGCCGGCGACGCCTAGCCATCTAGGAGGCGAACCTCCAAGAGTAACAAATGCACACAGACTTTCTTGACACCAACCACAAGTGCTCAAGCTAATGCTCTCAGATGCTCTCTGATCACACAATGTTATTCACCCAAATGCTTCTCTCAACCCAACTCAAGGATTTCACTCAAATCAAGCAAACTCACAAAGAGGTGTTAGGGAGAACTTCTCTGCTATTAGAAATGAGTCTAGGAGGCTTGGGATTCACTGAGAACCAGCAGCCCTCAAAGGAGAGGGCTAAGGGGTATAAATACCCCGGCCAACAGAAACAAGCCGTTAGAAACCTGCCAATAGCGGTTAGACCGATATTCATACCGGTTAGACCGGTATTTGAACTCAACTAGCCGTTACCCTTGTCAGAGGGTCAATAGAGGTTAAACCGGTCCTTGGACCGGTTAAACCACTATTTCCCTGTTAGCACTTATCACTCATCTCAAGGGCTAACTCTCAAGGCTATCTCACATGGGTCAAATATTTGAGCACTTTTGATAAGAAACCGCTAGGGTTTGTGGCCGATCTTTCGATGAGAGGTGTGAGATAACTCGATTGGTAGATGGAGATGACGTTCACGGCCCGACTACAGCCTTCCAAGACCGCGCCTTAGCGACCGATACACCACTTCCAAAAGCTATCACGATCTTGTGGAGCGCGACAACCAGCCACTAGGGCTCCCGTCCTGCAAGCAATCGAAGAACTAGCAAGAACGAGGAAACAAGCACTGAAATTGCAAGATAAAATTGAAGGTTTCAAACTGAATCTTAATAAGAGTGGGGTTCCGAAGACAAGGAGACGGGCGACTGGATCAGCACGCGCGCCTACAAGCAAGTAGCGATGGCTAAACTTGATCTAAACAAAACCCAAGTGTTCCTGGTGACGGCTACGGGATATATGACGTGAGGAGGACGACCAAAGGAGAGTTTGGGTCGTGCTCCAACCCTAGGACGTGTCCCTACTGGACTCTAAACAATACAAGCCCATTGGGCTAACTTAAGGTGGCGCAGCACCCTTGACAGAACGACCTCTCGGTATCTTTTGGGCCATTGACGTCGCTTCTGGACAGATATGTGTATGACACCAGAACCATATGAACGTAGACTTGATCAGCTTTCCAACAAGTCCAGAACCATCCCAATCCGACTCCGTATGTAACCGTGGCGACCGTCACGAGTTGGAGGTGTGCTGCAGTCCGAATCCAGCCTACGCGATTCCTTTTCCCTTTTGGTCTTCTCCTTGATTCCTAATCAAAACAAGAGTGCACGTGTCTCCAAGATCTAAACAGGATGGACAAGAGCTCAAGAAGGACCTCACTTGATGATTAAGTTTTCGAGCATGAGCACGAGTAATAGGACCAGCAGGTGTCGGCGTGGACGGCGTGGACGTATGATTGGTGTTGATGTCCTCATCATCCTCCCTTTCTTGAATTTGAGTCGTCCTCGACTCAAGCTCATCTTCCTCACCCAAATAAGGCTTCAAATCTGCAATATTAAATGTGGGACTAACCCCAAAATCTGCAGGAAGATCAAGCTTATATGCATTCTCATTAACACGTTCCAGCACTTTAAACGGGCCATCAGCTCTAGGCATCAGTTTCGATTTTCTTAATTCAGGAAACCTATCCTTTCGCAAATGCAACCAAACCAAATCTCCAGGTTCAAGAATCAATTCCCTTCTACCTTTATCCCCAGCAAATTTGTACTTAGCATTCATGCGCTCTATGTTTGCTTTAGTGGTTTCATGCAGTTTCAGCATCAATTCAGCACGTTGCTTAGCATCAAAATTCAACTTTTCAGAACTAGGCAATGGCATTAAATCAATGGGAGCACGTGGTAACAACCCATAAACAATCTCGAATGGGCACATCTTTGTAGTAGAATGCAGCGAACGGTTATAAGCAAATTCAATATGAGGCAAACAATCTTCCCACATCTTAATATTCTTCTTTAAAACAGCCCTTAACATAGTAGACAAAGTTCTATTGACAACCTCAGTTTGTCCATCAGTTTGGGGGTGACAAGTGGTGGAAAATAAAAGCTTAGTTCCCAATTTAGCCCATAAAGTTCTCCAAAAATGGCTTAGAAATTTAGCATCACGATCAGAAACAATTGTATTTGGCACACCATGCAAGCGAACAACTTCTCGAAAGAACAAATCAGCAATATGTGTAGCATCATCAGTTTTATGACATGGTATGAAATGTGCCATTTTAGAGAATCTATCCACAACCACGAAAACACTATCTCGCCCTTTCCTAGTCCGTGGCAATCCCAACACAAAATCCATAGAAATATCCTCCCAAGGAGCACTAGGGACAGGAAGAGGCAAATACAAACCGTTTGGATTTAACCGTGACTTCGCCTTTTGACATGTTGTGCAGCGGGCAACAAATCTCTCCACATCTCGTCGCATCTTTGGCCAAAAGAAATGACCAGCAAGAATGTCCTCCGTCTTCTTCACTCCAAAATGTCCCATCAAGCCACCTCCATGCGCTTCCTGCAACAACAACAAGCGAACGGAGCTAGCTGGAATGCATAGCTTGTTAGCTCTAAACACAAACCCATCATTGATGATGAATTTGTTCCACGATTTCCCATCTTTACAATGCAGCAACACATCTTTAAAATCAGCATCATGCGCATATTGGTCTTTAATAGTATCTAACCCAAAGATCTTGTAATCAAGTTGATTCAGCAAAGTATATCTCCTAGACAATGCATCCGCAATGATATTATCCTTCCCTTTCTTGTGTTTAATAACATAAGGAAAAGATTCAATGAATTCAACCCACTTTGCATGTCTACGATTCAATTTTCCTTGACTACGAATATGTTTCAATGATTCATGATCAGAATGTATAACAAATTCTTTGGGCCACAAATAATGCTGCCATGTTTCTAGCGTCCGAACAAGAGCATATAATTCCTTATCATATGTAGAATAATTCAGTAGAGGCCCGCTCAATTTCTCACTAAAATATGCAACAGGTTTGCCTTCTTGTAACAAAACACCACCCAATCCAATTCCACTAGCATCACATTCAAGTTCGAAAGTCTTATTAAAATCTGGAAGTTGGAGCAGAGGTGCATGTGTTAACTTATCTTTTAGCATGTGGAAAGAATGCTCTTGTGCTTTTCCCCATGAAAAGGGCACTCCCTTTTTGGTAAGCTCATTCAACGGTGCAGCAATGGTGCTGAAGTCCTTCACAAAACGGCGATAGAAACCAGCAAGTCCTAGGAAACTTCGCACTTGTGTGACCGTCGTGGGTACAGGCCATCCTTGTATAGCTTCCACCTTGGCTTTATCAACCTCAATTCCCTGTGGAGTGACAACATAGCCAAGAAACGATACTCGATCGGTGCAAAAGGTGCACTTCTCAAGGTTACCAAACAAACGTGCATCACGTAGAGCATTGAAAACAGCACGTAAGTGATCAAGATGTTCATCCATGGATTTGCTGTAAATCAGTATATCATCAAAATAGACTACAACAAATTTCCCAATGAAAGCACGCAAAACCTCGTTCATTAATCTCATGAAAGTACTAGGTGCATTAGTTAACCCAAAAGGCATGACTAACCACTCATATAAACCGAACTTAGTTTTGAAAGCAGTTTTCCATTCATCTCCCAATTTCATACGAATCTGGTGGTATCCACTACGCAAATCAACTTTTGAAAACACCACAGCACCACTCAATTCATCAAGCATATCATCTAATCGTGGAATAGGGTGTCGATATCGAATGGTGATATTATTAATAGCCCTACAATCAACACACATACGCCATGTTCCATCTTTCTTAGGCACTAAAATAACTGGAACAGCACAAGGACTAAGAGACTCACGCACATAACCTTTGTCTAGTAGTTCTTGCACTTGTCGCTGAATCTCCTTTGTTTCTTCCGGATTTGTCCGATAAGGCGCACGGTTCGGCAAAGAGGCACCAGGAATAAGATCAATTTGGTGCTCAATCCCGCGGATTGGTGGCAGCCCCCCTGGTATCTGGCTTGGAAAGACATCAGAGTACTCCTGCAAAATGTTAGCAACAACAGGGGACAAAGAACGCTGCATATCCTCAATTGAAATCAAAGCATCCTTGCATACCAAAGCATAAGCAACAGAGGTGGATGTATTGAACTCATTAATATCAGATTTCGTAGCAAGCATACAACGTCCTTTCAGTTTTATCTCATCTTTGTCATCAACAACAGATTGGTCATTTTTATTGCTCTCAATCTTTGCTTTAGCAGCCCTAGCAACATTGGTTTGCATAATAGCTTCAGGAGACATAGGGTGCAACACAATTTTTCGATCATGGTATAGAAAAGAATATTGATTTGATCTACCATGATGCATTGAATCCCTATCAAATTGCCAAGGTCTACCTAGCAGAATATTGCAAGCTTCCATAGGAACAACATCACATTCAACAATATCTTTGTATGAACCGATGGCAAAATTGATTCGCACAAGTCTAGTTACCTTTGCCTTACCACTGTTGTTCAACCATTGGATGTAGTAGGGATGCGGATGTGGTTTGGTGGTGAGGGCAAGCTTCTGTACCATGTCGCTGCTTGCCAAGTTGTTGCAGCTACCACCATCAATGATCATGTGGCACGAACGCTCCTTGATGACACACTTGGTTTGAAACAAAGTGTGTCGCTGATTTTGTTCTGCCTTCTCCATTTGTGCACTAAGCACCCGTTGTACGATCAAACTCTCATAGTGCCCCGCATCATCTGCATTAATATGTTCCTCTATGTGTTCCTCACTACCTGCATGGTCAGCCGCAAGCAATGCAAGTGTATCTTCATCAAAATCACTAGCAGATGAACACTCACCATCATCTTTGACAATCATAACACGCTTGTTTGGACAGTCACGCATCACATGTCCATATCCCTTGCACCGGTGACATTGTATGTTGCTGGTTCTACCGGTAGATGCCACGGATGAAGTACTCGCAGCCGGCTTTTGCGTTGTCTTCACACTTGAATTGGCGGGGGCAGCTCGCATGTTCTCACTGGATGATAGTGCAGGAGTACGTGAAGACGGAGTTGTGGTCGTGCGCTGCTGCCATGAACTAGCTTTCCCTGCAGAAACATTAGTCCTTGCGCTAGCACGTCGTCCCTGCACTTCTCTTTCAGCTTTACAAGCAAGATGAAACAGTTTGGTTACGGTATTGTATTCTTTGTAAGCGAGGATATCCTGAATTTCCCGATTTAACCCGCCTAAAAATCTAGCCATAGCAGGTTCCTCTTCCTCCTCTAATTTACAACGCAACATACCCGTTTGTAATTCCTGATAGTATTCTTCTACGCTTTTAGCACCTTGTTTCAATTGCTGCAACTTATTTATCTTATCACGGGCATAGTAAGATGGAACAAACCTAGCTCTCATGGCTCGTTTTAGCGCATCCCAAGTTTTAGGTATGTTATTAGGATTTTTCTTGGCATATTCTATCCACCAAACAGAAGCAAAATCTGTAAACTCGCTAGTAGCAGCCCTAACACGTGTAGCCTCAGGAAATTCATGGCATGCAAACTTTTGATCAACAGCAATCTCCCATGTAATGTATGCATCAGGGTCATATTTACCATCAAAAGGAGGTATTTTAAATTTGATCTTGCTGAAAGCTTCATCATTATTATTATGTACCTCGCGTCGGCGGTGGCCACCCATACCTCTACGGTTGTGACGTAGGCGACGTCGATCACGAGTGTCTCTATCATCATGTTCAGTATCAGCTGTGTACTCATCGTCATCTTGATCTTCCTCCTTCTCTTCTTTATGCTTGTCATCTCGATCTTCCTCCTTTTCTTCTTTGTGCTTCTCTTTATCATCGTTGTGGAGGTCATCAAAACGCCTTAGAAGAGCAGCAAGGCTTTTGTCCACAGCAGCAACAGACTTCTCCAAACTTGTAAGCTTGTTGTTTGTAGCAATCTGCGTATGCTCCAACTGCCCAAGCTTTTCATTTGTCACCTGCACGTCGTTATCCAGTCCCTCCGTGTGCAGCTTCACTTGCCTTTCAAAATGTTGAATGATGCCCTTTGTGCGAGGTGAATGTGCCATTCCGTTATCTTCGTCGGACCCTGGCATGGTTCAAAGACAAAGACAACAAGAAGCCAAGTGAAGAAATAAAAGCCCTACAACTACTAGGATGTAGCTACAGCAAGTCGCTCGCTCTCCACTTGTTACACACGTTCTTATCAATTCTTACCTTGCCTGACAGGAGGGGTCGTCTTCCAACAAGTCTGCAGCAATGGATGAAGTGTATCGGTGCCGCAGCACAAGACCTGACAAGCTGTAGATTTTGTGGAGCTATAGGTGGGCTGAAACAAGGAACGAACTAGCACCACGTTAGTTACAAAAAGCAAGCTGAATAATCGTTCAACCGGCGGTACTGTGCTGGTCCTAGCCTAGACCGTGCTAGAGAAGCGAGCCTGGACACAAAGAAGAGCACAACACACCACCCAAAGTGAATGAAAATAACACAGATCAGCCCCTTTCTCTTTCTCTGTTTTTTTTTGCTTTTTTTTTCTTCTCTTTTTTTTTGCTTTTTTTTCTTCTCTTTTTTTTTTTTTTTTTTTTCAGGGGACACTCAAAACTGATTATATGAACAAGAAGATTGCCAGAGAGCAATTCAGCACACACACTTTTCCAGAAAATGTAGGGGTATTCCGGTAAAAAAAAAGATATGAATACTTTAGATATGAATACTTGCTGCGTGGTTTCTCTGATATTTGAAACACAGGATGAACTGATTCGTAGTCCGACTGGGACTCCTAATTCTACTCAGTTTTGGCCAAAAGGGATGGATCACGGGATCCGATTAGAACTTCTATTCCTACTCAGATTCGGCCAGAGAGGGATCACGGAATCTGATTAGGACTTCCAATTCTACTCGGACTTGGCCAAAAGAGAGGGACAATCTATGGCAGCATGTGTTGTGATGAAGTCGTGACCAGAACTCGACACTCTACGGGAATAAAACTAGAACCAGCAGCTCAACCAAACCGATGCAACCGAAAACTCAACAAGCCCTAACCAACATGTGCTAGCCACGGCTCAAAGGTTTTAGGATTGCAGGAAACGAATCTACTATTTTTTTTGGCTTTTCTGTACTATAGGAAAATAAAAACAGCGAAGGATTGGAAGTCTCTCACCGATAAACCTTGCTCTGATACCAATTGATAAGAAACCGCTAGGGTTTGTGGCCGATCTTTCGATGAGAGGTGTGAGATAACTCGATTGGTAGATGGAGATGACGTTCACGGCCCGACTACAGCCTTCCAAGACCGCGCCTTAGCGACCGATACACCACTTCCAAAAGCTATCACGATCTTGTGGAGCGCGACAACCAGCCACTAGGGCTCCCGTCCTGCAAGCAATCGAAGAACTAGCAAGAACGAGGAAACAAGCACTGAAATTGCAAGATAAAATTGAAGGTTTCAAACTGAATCTTAATAAGAGTGGGGTTCCGAAGACAAGGAGACGGGCGACTGGATCAGCACGCGCGCCTACAAGCAAGTAGCGATGGCTAAACTTGATCTAAACAAAACCCAAGTGTTCCTGGTGACGGCTACGGGATATATGACGTGAGGAGGACGACCAAAGGAGAGTTTGGGTCGTGCTCCAACCCTAGGACGTGTCCCTACTGGACTCTAAACAATACAAGCCCATTGGGCTAACTTAAGGTGGCGCAGCACCCTTGACAGAACGACCTCTCGGTATCTTTTGGGCCATTGACGTCGCTTCTGGACAGATATGTGTATGACACCAGAACCATATGAACGTAGACTTGATCAGCTTTCCAACAAGTCCAGAACCATCCCAATCCGACTCCGTATGTAACCGTGGCGACCGTCACGAGTTGGAGGTGTGCTGCAGTCCGAATCCAGCCTACGCGATTCCTTTTCCCTTTTGGTCTTCTCCTTGATTCCTAATCAAAACAAGAGTGCACGTGTCTCCAAGATCTAAACAGGATGGACAAGAGCTCAAGAAGGACCTCACTTGATGATTAAGTTTTCGAGCATGAGCACGAGTAATAGGACCAGCAGGTGTCGGCGTGGCGGCGTGGACGTATGATTGGTGTTGATGTCCTCATCAACTTTACTGGTGTTTTGTCATCCAGCCAATGTAACATCCCTCTTGATAGTACGGCATACCTATACTCAAGAATAAATATAAAACCAATTCATCCACTTGAGCTTGTATGTCTTCAATCATGCCATACATGTTTACTTCTTCATCTTGAGGAATGTCCACATTGTTCTTGCTTAGCAAAACCAACTTGAGCTAGTGACTTGAACCATTGTCTTGGAATGAAATCCACTTCTAGTTCAATTCACCCTTTTCCAATATTAATGAGTCTATTCCGTTAAAGATCTTGTCCGAGATCTTTTCCCTTTGCTATGCTTCTACACTGGAAGTTAGCATTGTACTATCCATCCATTCAACAAAATAAACACTCCACTATATGTGTTGGTCTCTCTCTCTCTCTCTGTCTATTGTTACAAAAGAGACATGGCTATTAAAAAAAATATGGACACATGAAGGTCCAAGCATTAAAAAAAGAGAAAAGAAAAAAAAGTTGGACACATGAAGGTCCAAGAAAAAAAAGAAAAAAAAGAAGAAGAAAAGATATCCATGTTCTCAAAAGATTTATAAAAGAGAGAGACCATACAGAAAGGAGTTCTTTATTCCATCTACCATCCACCACATCCATACACGTGCACATCTTGGTCTGATTGTATGATTTGATTTCTCCTTGGATCTGGTTTTTGATTTTGCAATATATGTGATAGAAGTATGCCTTATCCTTCATACCCTACCTTGAGCTCCACATATAGCCATCATTAGAAGTAGGATGGAGAAAGGTGAGTTAATGCCTTGGTGAGGACATATACACATTGAGCACTATGAGAGAATCAAATGAGGAGCTAAGCAAGGTTTGTTTTGAAAACTTATTGGAAAATCCTAAGCTACTTGACAAAAGGAGTTGAGGTGACTTGCTTCACGACCGTTCCACTCCTCAACTACCCAAAATGACATGATAGACACTTCAAAGTTCACAGATGCAAGGTAAGGCTTGGAATATCTCTTATGCTCGCTCCATACCTTTGAAATCATGTTTCACCTTAGTCCTTTCTCCTTCACTCGAGGACGAGCAAAGGCTAAGTGTGCGGGTGTTGTTGATGGCTATTAAGTACCAAATTTATGCCGTCAACTCCTGCATAAATGAGCAAAATGTGAACATCAACATTAGTAGTAGGAGTTATTACTAACGAATTCCACAAGTATTGGTGAATATTTGTATGCAGGTCACTTATCTATGGAAATGAAGTGGGAATGCACCTAAGTGGCCAAACTAGCACCACTCCAGCTAATCAAGGGCTGCCACATAGGCTTCCCACAGATCCACGGATAAATAGCTCCTTCTCATCAGGATTCTGAGCAGGAAACTAATAATCTCACTTCAAGAAGGCCTTATAATGTGAACAGCCCTGATTAGAAAGCATTTTAATGGCATTCGTTATGCAAGTCCGACAGCATAGTCTCCAACCTTGGACAAAACGTCCGGCAGAAACTGAAACTCATCATCAAGCCAATCAAAAAGCTTATCGAGGCCGTAATCCTGGCTAGGAAAGGCAAAGGGCTCTGCACCATATTGCTTGAGAGCGGCTTCGTATTCACGATGAACTTTAAGACCACGAGCCCAGACATCTTGCTCTATTTTTTTTTTGTCAGAACGAAGCTTCTCTACAGTACCCCGAAGCCGATTAGCTTCATCATTCAAAGAATTCTTCAAATTTGTCACGATAAGAAGCTCTCTCTTATACTTTTCGGCATCGGCAGAAAATTTATCCTTTGCGCCTTCTAGACTCTTAAGCTAACTCTTCAAATCATGAACAACTGAGGCATCATCATCTAACTTGTTGCGAAGCCCCTCAATTGTCTCAGCATTACGAGTCCGCTCCGCCTCGAGCAAAGTCAACTGATTCTTAAGCGAAGAAATCTTAGTATGGGCGGATTCACGCTCAATATGAAGCTGTTCCTTTCCAGCCTCAAGAGATTCTTTCAGCTTAGTAACACTAGCTTGCTCAGAAGCCCATTCCTCATGCTCCTTCTGCAAAGACTCAAGCTCAGCTCTTTCACTTTCAACATCATTAAGCCAAAGCGGAAGGCGTTCAAAAAGCTCATGAAGCGAAATCATTGACTATAAATGAAAAACAATATCATCAATGAAGCCAGTCATGAAAAACGAAAACAGAGAGCGAAAGAGAAATGTGACTCACCTTTATATTTCCAGTAATGCATGTACCAGCATGCGCGTCCAAGTCGAAGGTCTTTACTCTATTCTCAAACTCTACAAAACGATAGCTAAAAGATAATCAACAAAACTGAAGAAAAGTGATAAGTAAAAGACGAAAAGAAGCAAACTTTACCATCTGGAGAAAAATCAGTCATTTCGTCCATGGAATGAAGCCCATCCCGACGAAGGTGCAAAACAAAGGATTCACGAGAAATATGACCTGTGCCCACAACAAGATCAGATGATTTTGTGTCAACAGACTCATTCCCTCACCACAAAAAAAAAGAGCTAAATTGCTTAGAATCACTTTGGAGAGAGAAGGAGTAGAAGTTACCTTCTGCGAGGACAGACCCAGTTCCGGCACTAACAGCTTGATCAGACAACTCTGCCTGAACAGAAACTATTCTTCTTTCAGCCAAAACTCGTACTTACTGAACTTGGCATAGAGCTGATTCTCTCTGAGCTTCTGCAATACTAGCCGCAAGTGTTCCTCCTCATTCTTGGAGTAGATCAAGATATCATCAATAAATACCACCACAAAATGTCCAAGTACTCCATAAACACCTTGTTCATCAAATACATAAAGTAGGCACGGGCATTAGTCAAACCAAAAGACATAACTGTATACTCATACAAACCATATCTGGTAGTGAAAGCTGTCTTCTGGATATCTGATGGCCTGATCTTTAATTGATGATAGCCTGAACGCAGATCAATCTTGGAGAATACCTTTGCTCCTTTCAACTGATCAAACAGATCCTTGATCCTGGGTAGAGGGTACTTATTCTTGATAGTAACCTCATTCAGTGACCTGTAATCAACACACATCCTCTGTGTACCATCCTTCTTCTCAACAAAGATAACTGGTGCTCCCCAGGGCGATGAACTAGGGCAAATGAAACCCTTATCCAACAACTCTCTCAGTTGTTTCTTAAGTTCTTCCAGTTCATCAACTGACATTCTATAAGGCCTCTTAGAAATAGGAGCTGTACCAGCTAGAAGTTCAATGAGGAACTCAATATCTCTATCCGGTGGCAAACCTAGCAAATCATCTTGGAACACATCTGGAAATTCACATACTACTCTGATATCTGCGACTATAATACTCTTCACTTGATTCACATTTGTCTATATTGAGTTCAGTTGCTTCTGGTTGATCTGAGTATTACCTTTATCTCCATTAACCTCTTCATGTCACACTAGAGCTTTCCTTTGACCGTTTCCACCATAAAATTGCGGGTACTTCTTCGGGCATTTACTAATCATATGTCCTTCTTGCTTGCAACATAAACACAACTTAGTACCCGAAGCGCTTGCTCAACTAGGCTTCACATGTGAAGTCTTTGGCACTTTCTGAACAAATGCACGACAGTTACAAATTGCAGTTGATAGCTGATTTGTGGAACTTGAGCTTGGTTAGAGTGGCCATACTGCCTCACTGGACAACTCTGCACCTCAACCTGCTGAGACAGAAACGAGTGCTGCAATCAGACTGTATCTGTCTCTGAGAGTTCATCTTCCTCTTCTTCTTCTCATTTATCTCATCTCTCAAATTCTCTATCAAGAGCACCTTATCCACTAGCTGATCAAAACTATGACCCCGGGATAACATAAGTTGTATAGTCTAGATGATGATGCCTGATTTCCAGGGGCATAAGAGGAATGTAAAATGTGCCTCTTGGCCTCCCTATAAAAGGGGACCTCCCACCAACGTGTAAAGTGCTGATTCCTGAGAACACTGTTGATAAGTAATTTATTGTTGCTTGTCTCTGTTCTCTGTCTTGGCTATTGTTTGGGCTTATTGGCTTCGGCATTAACCCAACCTATGTGGAGCTCACTTTGGAGCGAGAGCAATTGTGGGGAAGGCAATGAGACAAGGGTTCTATTGGTCTTCAATCATCAATGATGCAACAAACACGGTCAAAACTTGTGATGAATGTCAAAAATGTGCAGCAACCAGAAAAATGCCTTTGGAGCCATCACAGCTGATAACTCCAACCTGGCCACTACAGAGATGGGGCATAGATCTGGTGGGTCCACTACCCACAGCTCAAGGAAATCTGAAATATGCAATAGTTGCAGTAGAATATTTCACCAAGTGGATTAAGGCAAGGCCATTGGCAAACATCACTGCGAAGACAGTCATCAAATTCTTTTGGCAGCAAATCGTATGCAGATTTGGAGTCCCAAGGGAAATCACAGTGGATAATGGCAAGCAGTTCGATTGTGATGTATTCAGGCAGTATTGCATGTCCATCGGGACGAAGGCAAGATTCGCATCAGTATACCACCCGCAGTCCAATGGTGCGGTCGAAAGAGCAAATGGCATAATTTTCACCGCCATCAGAAAATGCCTTGCAAATTGTAAGAAAAAAGGCAAATGGGTGGAGGAAATGCCAAATGTAATCTAGGCTCACAACACATCTACATCAAGAGCAACTCAATTCACACCATTCAAGCTACTATATGGCGAAGAAGCAGTGTGTCCCGAGGAAATTCTTCACAAAGGGCTTCGCACTCAGCAAGAAGCACCAAAAGATAGCGAAGCTATAGACAAAAGATCTTACAGAGATTTACAGGCTGCAAGCAACCACGAACATCTCCAAGTACCAAGAAGAAACAAGAAGATGGCGCGACAAGAAAGTGGTAAGACATAAAGATAGGCGACTGGGTACTAAGGAAGAACCCAAGTATGCCTTCGGGAAAATTGCGAAACAAATGGGAAGGTCCATTCTTAGTCATCAAGAGTAACAGAACAGGATCATTTCACTTGGGGGGCGAAGAAGGCAATGAGCTACCACATTCATGGAATGTGGATAGCTTGCGAAGGTACTACCAGTGAAAAGGATGTAACAATTGGCTTCGTAATCTATAAATGAAGCAATTGGTAAAGTAGATTTTTATTTTTCTTTCAAAAGGCCCGTACTCTTTTCCTCACAGGGGAACCTTTAACAAGAGGTGAGGTTTTTAACGAGGCGGTGCTAACTGTAACTCGTGTGAAATATATGAACGAACTATTCCCCAAAAGATTCACATCGAAAGCGATAGGATTCGACCAAATCACTGATATTCGATAAACCAAATAGAACTAAATTGACCCTACCAAAGGTAAGGCCGATTCAGATCTAAAAATGCTTACTCTAAGGAGTAAAAGGGGCTTCGGCTCAGATTGCTTTCAATATGCAGAAAATGCTTACTCTAAGGAGTAAAAGGGGCTTCGGCTCAGATCGTCCTTTATATATGCAAAAAACGCTTACTCTAAAGAGAAAAAGGGGCTCCGGCTTCGCTTACTCGTCACGAAGTGGAGCATGAACTCCAAAGAGTAAAAGCAGAGAAAATTCCCAATCAAACTCAACCATCATCAAAATGCTCGCCAGTTGAGCACTTGAACGAAAAGCATAAACTCGCTTTGGGGGGAGGAGGCGCTTCTCTCAAAAGCGAAGGCAAATCAAGTTCAATCTCTTTCGTTCAAACACAAAATACATAATCATTTACACGAGCGGCTTCACATAAAGTCATGAAGATATTCGTCATCGCATGAATAAATACAAACTCGCTTTGGGGGGAAGGAGGCGTTTCTCTCAAAAGCAAAGGTAAATTGAGTTCATATTCATTCATCCAAAGTCTTAATTACATCATACCTTCCAGATTTTAACATCAAACATTCTCAATACGAAGATGTCAGAACATCTCAAACACATATCCATAAAACTCCTCGCCAGACGATCTAAAGCGAGGAGCATTATAAACACATGCAAAGTCCTTGCCACCAGGACTAACATCAACTGGCTCCATCTTCAGAATGCCCTAGGAAGTAGCTTCGGCATTTTTCTTTGCAGCGAGCTCAACTCGGTCCGAACCATGAGCAATAAACGCAGTGAAAAAATCAAAAACATCGAACTCATTGCGATGATAAAACTCGTGACAAAACTCCAAAAAGTCGTTATGACTAGAATTTGGATAGCGTTATTGAAATTCCTTCCAGACAAAGCCGGAAATACAAAGCGGCCCATCACGCATGGCCAACGGAGTAAGTTCAAGCATCTCATCACCCTGAATATACACAAATGTATAGGTTCAAAAGATCTGTTCACTTAACAAGCGCGAACTCTAATCACAATCTAAACATTCCTAAAACTAGGAAGAAGAACTCTAGACGCTCCTTGACTACCATGCCCCTGGGAAGAAGAACTAGCACCGGCTTCGCCGGTAGCAGCACCAGTGGTGGTGGCTTCGGCAGCTTCCCTCGCAGCGGCTTCTCTTGCGGCGGCTTCGGCATCAGCCTTTAGCTTTCGGCTCAGCTCCTTTGACTGAGAATACATAAGCTATCAAACAAAAATAAATTTAAGAACAAAATGAATCAAAGATGACCGCGACGGCAACTAAAAGAGTACCTTAGCCAGCCGATCGGAGATAATGTTCTGAGCCGCCTGGCATCCACTCGCAACCCAGAAGTTCTTACAGAAAAGTGCCTTCACAATCATTATGTCTCTCGAAAAGGCATTCTCATCGGCAGGGTCCTTCGGCTCGGGATAAGGATAACCCTTCCGAAGCAAAGCCGTATAATGATCACAGCCATTGTCAGCGAGAATCTTCAATAAGTTGCATGAGCAGAGGTTGATAGCGAAGTCACCGATAGACTGAATGACTCCTGGAAGTGAAGCAAATTCATTATCGATCCAACAGAATAACTTGTCCAAGCTGTATTCCTTGTCGGGGAAGGCAACGGGCTCCGCTCCAAACTGCCGTATGGCCTCCTTGTACAAGCGATATAGCTTCAAGCCACGCTCCCAAGCAACATTGATAACATCCTCATTTTCCTTGCGAAGGGAGATGGCC
Source organism: Alloteropsis semialata (assembly GCA_004135705.1). Lineage (NCBI taxonomy): Eukaryota > Viridiplantae > Streptophyta > Magnoliopsida > Poales > Poaceae > Alloteropsis > Alloteropsis semialata. Next base: position 80,442,660 of record CM014278.1, read on the forward strand.
GAAGCACGCAAAGACATGAGCTCACGCTCAGTGTTTTCGCTTCGAGTCCGATACAATTCGGCATCGCGAGACAATTTCTCCTTAACACCCGTAAGAGTGTCAACCTCGCTCTTCAAGACAGAAATTAATTCAACATCTTCAGCAACTTTCTTGCGAAGATTATCAAGGACATCATCCTTGTCCACAATCCGAGCCTCCAAGGCAACAAACTTTTCTTTAAGCTGGTTGGCTTCGCCAGCTTGAACCTCCAAGGCGGCAACCTTATCCTTAAGGATTGGTTTTCTTTCACAATGGACTCACGGTCCTGGCATAGGAAAGCCTTCTCATCCTCAAGATCTTGCTTGATTCTGTCAACATTTGCCTGACTCTAGAGAAGCTCAGCTTTTTCCTTCGCAACCTAACTAACTCTTCACGCTCAGCGGCAATGGAGTTGAGGTTCGGGACGTGATTATGCAGCTCGTTAATAGCAACAACGATCTACAAAAAAAAATTAACCCCCAACGTCAGTGTTACAAGACAGCCAACACGAAGCAAAAAAAACTTCAACCATTAAATAAGCAAAAGAGTAAAACTCAAACCTTCATCCTAGAGGCCAAAATGTTGGAACTGATACTCTCGGGATCCAAAGTCTGCACAAGATGCTGATATTCTGCCAGTATAAAAATAGGGATAACAGTGTTACCTTCGGAAAAAACAAGTAAAGCTGAAAACAAACTAGGAGCCCAAACAAACAAAAACACCTTCCCAAACAAAATCTTGAAGAGGCCCACCTTCGCACACTCGAGTCTGCGCCTCGCCTTCGCCACCTATTTAAGCAAATTTCTCTAACGTCAACACCGAATAGCACAATAACTATTGTCGCCAACATCATAAAACAAGAACAATCAAATACCTTTGGAAGTAGAGGGAATATCCACCCTTGCATCAACTTCCATGTCCACCTGAGAAGCAGCAGCCTTATCGACGGCATCAGAAGTCTCGGCTTCGACAACTTGCTTCCCTCTATCCTGAGCATCAACATTGACAGCTTCGGCAATATTAGCCAAAACTCGCAAAGAGTTCACAGCTCGAGGGGGAGAAGCCAAAGTTGGTGATGGAACATCGGCTGGGGCAATCTCCTCAGGGGCTTCGGGGGCAGCATCAGCATCAGTATGAGCTTCTTCAATACAGATTCAACAATAGGAACCTCCCGAACAGGCGTATCCTCAAACTGACTTAGGTCAATGCCATCGTCAAATGGATCCGGTATACGAGTAACTCCAGGTGTTTTCGCGACACTTTCACAAGTAATATTGATATCAACAACTAGATTCTGCGCTAAATATCTCCTTAGCAAAGGAAGACTCGTGCCCCGAAAATAATTCCCAAAGAGAGCAATCTCACCAGCGAAAATGGCGTCTCCACTTCGAGGAGCAAAACTCATAAAACCAGTGACTGGTGAAGTCGTCAACTGTGCCGAAGCCGGAGCCACAGGGGCCGCCCCAGGAGGGCGAGGAGGACGACCACCGTGCGAAGCTGACGAAGTGGCGCCAGTAGCTGGAGCCACAACAGACACCGGAACAACGGCAATCGGCGGCTCTTGGCAGCGTTTCTTCTCTGCAGACTCATAAGAACCGCTGCTGCTTCGCTTGGCCGGAGTAGAAGAAGACGTTGCTTTCGCAACAGCTTTTTTACCCTCTCCATGACCGCGACCCTGGCCATGGCCTGCAGCTCACCCCCCACCGCGAGGAGCGCGTGAAGACGCAGCAGAAGCACCTTCATCCAGATCCTTCGCCTTCGCTTTACTTACCTTTTTTCCTTTCCCTTTCTCCTTAGTTGGGACAGGAACCTCACGATCACCATAGGAATTTTCAATTCCTCAAAAACCCTATTGAGTCTAGTAGAAACATAATTATCTTCACAACTATGATGCTCCTTCGTGGTGTACGGGCCAAGAATATCAACGGCCCGCTGTTCCACCCAAGCAACAAGCTCTGCCGCTGACATACCCTCGGGGATCTTCGCTCCAAATTGAGGGAATGCAACCTTGGTATGATTACCAAAAGGCTTCCACTCAACCTTATATGGCTCCCAGTCGGCAGATAAGAAGTTAACACCAGCAGCAAGACCTTCTTCAATAAGATCGCGACTACAAATAGTCCGTGAAGCCACTCGAAAGGCTTGCCAGCATTTCATAAACCCAGCACTCTCAGAATCAAATACCGGACAAGAAACAAAGTCAAGTGTCTTGACCTTGCCATGAAGAGGAAATGTCAAACTCTTTGCACCATCAGCAGAGACAACTTCCTCCGAAGGCACCTTCACATAAAGCCAATGCTTCAACCAGTCTTTGCTCCACTTGTTCCGCTGTGCAAAAGATGTCTCTACCTTCGCAAAGTGCGAACCACGAGGGCAACCAGTAAAGGTGATGCAACCAAAGTCAGGAGTGTATAATTCACCATCGACTTCTATGGACTTGCATTGGTTGTGCCCCTCATATAGCCGATGGAAGTCGTCCACAGTAATGGAAGAGTCATGAGTCTTCATGGCCTAGAAGAAGCGAAGAAGGTGGCTGATCGCATTTGGTGTCAGATGATGCAAGTGTAAACAGTAAGGTGCAATCATCTTCACAATAATGTTGTCAATTGGCATCCTCAAACCGGCAATGAAAAAATCTGAAAAGACAACAGCTTCGTCTTCTCGAGGTTCTGGTACAACTTCATCCTCGGGAGCGCGACCGTGACCCTTTGGGAAATGACCCTCTTTCTCGAAAAGGGCAATGTCATCCTTCCCAATCTTGGACCTGCCAAATACAAGCATCTTCGGCTTCTTGGTAGGATCCACTAGCTCGTCAACATTAGCCTCCACATCATCCAAATTCTCCTCCTTACCAGCCTCTTCATCTTTGGCATGATCATCGCCAGAAGCCTCCTCCACAGTCGGAGTTTCATCCTACATTTGCTGAGCGAAACGTTTAGCTTCGGTATCGCTCATCTCCTCACGAGGAGGAGAAGATCCTCCCGCTCCTCGTGCCTCGAGGCTGCCTTCTCCAGCCATGTCAATTAGCACAGCGGTCTGTCTGGTGCGTGCCGCTGCAAAAATGACAACAATTGTCAATACCTCAGCGAATAGAATCAGCAAAAAAGAAACGTTCAAATGCGAGGAAAAAACTTACTTATGAAAAAATGAGTAGTGCAAGGCAAAAGCCAACACTATCGCGAAAGCAACTGTCAGTTTATGATCTAACCAAGCGCAAATATAAAAAAATTTATATGTGAAGGAAAAAAATCAAAGAGTAAGTTAAGCAAATAAGGGAATACCTCAAAGCTTGATAAGCAGTATGGTGAAAACCAAATGGCTTACAACGCGAAGAAGCTAGCGTAAGTAGAAAGCAAGTGACACTGAAGCCAGGAAAAGTAAAAAGGGGGGGTCCCCCTCGGTCCTATTTATAGGGGGGGTAAAAAATATGACCGTTACTGCGCCTCGAAAAATGAAACATCGCTGACGATTCAAAAATAAGTACAAAAAAACCAGTGCAAAGCCAACGACTCGGGTTTTACTCCAATGGGAGGAGGTGCTTCTCTGACAAGTGTTGGAGGATTGGCCAGTCAAAGAAACGCCTTCACCCGTGACTTTGTATTTGAGCTCTTGGAGTTTGCCTTCGCTCGCTGTATTTGAAAGGCTATTATCTTCGCCACATATGAATACCATGCCTGAGTTCGGCTTCTCTCTCCTTCGCTAAGAGATTGGGCACCGAGGGGCGATATGTTGCTCCTGGTGTTAATGGATGTCTGATACAGATGCGAAGGCGTCGTGAAGTGATTTATTGCCTTCGCTACCCTGATCCTTTTTGTAAGGGTGCGAAGGCAATTCCCAGATATTACTTGTGAATACTTGGTTCATCTTGTTGTACAGGCTCAAGACAGGCTTGGATGATGGCGCGGCGGTCCTTTCTTCTCTAAGCGGGAGAAGGCGTCGCTCGGCTATGAAGGAGCTCTGGGTGGTGAAGGCAACAAAGGTCATAGGAGGCACGGTGAAGGTAGCATGGACCAAGTCCAAACCGAGTCAAAGACGGAGTTACTGGTCTGTGCATTCACATTGAGACGTGTAAATTTACCCTTATGCCCCTGGGAAACATAGGTTGTATAGTCTAGAGGATGATGCCTTATTTTCAGGGGTATAAGGGGAATGTAAAATGTGCTTCTTGACCTCCCTATAAAAGGGGACCTCCCACCAACGTGTAAAGGGCTGATTCCCGAGAACACGGTTGATAAGTAATTTACTGTTGCTTGTCCCTGTTCTCTGTCTTGGCTATTGATTGGGCTTATTGGCTTCGGCTAGTAACCCAACAATTGGCGCCCACCGTTTGTGCTGTGCACGAAAGAAACCCACGAACACCACCATGCCACCAAGAAGAGTAGCAACAAGACCACCCACCAACACCACCACCAAAGATACACCCTCAACCGGCGAAGCCGATGCCCAAGCCATAATTCCACCAAGCACCTTACCACCCATAACCGAAGCCATCACTGACGAAGTAGAAGTCGATGAAGACACTCTCACCACCGAAGAAAAGCTGCGCAGGGTGGAGGAAAGGCTCCGCCTTCGCCGTCTGGAGCAGCAGAGAGAGCTCGAAGCTGCTCAGCTGGAGCTACAACAACAAATGCAAGAGGAAGAAGAAGAACAACAATACCAGCTGCTGCAGGTTAGGAAGCAGTTGGAAGAGCTGAGGCAAGCGAAGCAAAGAAGATTGAACTCCACGAACCCCAGAGCTGCGAAGCTCCGAGAAGAACTCGAAAGAGCCAAGAAACAAGTCGCTGAGCTCCAAGCAGAACTCAATGATCCAATTGCCTTAGCCAGTGCTGGAACAAATCGCAATTCCACATCGGAAATCGGTTTCCAAGTGCTGCACACTCGTCCCATTGATCACACTTGCCCTCTCTCAGAAAGTCTGCAATTGGCAAGATGGCCGCCTTTATACAAGCCCATCTCTCTGCCAAGGTACAATGGCTTCACCGACCCCAAGCAATTTCTCATGAGCTATGAAGCTGCAATAGCTTCGGCAGGGGGAGATGATGTGGTGCTGGCAAAGTCTTTCATCATTGTTTGCGATGGCACTGCAATGAACTAGTACACCAAGCTTCCAGGGCTGTCTATCGGCAGCTGGTATGATCTGAAGAGAGAGCTGATCAAGAATTTCAGCATTATGGGAGATCAAGCACTCTCATACACAGAGCTAACTCTACATCAACAGCCGAAGGAGTCTTTGGAGGACTACTTTCGCAGGTTTGTGGGACTGAGATCTCAAGCTCCTCATATTCCTGACGAAGCCGCCAAATTTGCAGCTATACAGGGGCTTCGGCCTGGACCATTCGCGCAGCACATTGCAAGGGAAACCCCAGCAACCCTTGGAGATCTCTATGAGGAGTTCTAAAAATATTGTCGATCCGACAATGATAATCGAATGCGGATTGCAAGAGAAGCCGTTCTGAAAAACCAGTATGATTCCCAAAACAAGCAACACCACTACAACCAAAACCACTACCAAAATTACCCATCCCAAACTATCATGAGTGTGGAAAGCCCGCCTTCGCTCCAACAGAACAAACTCTCCTACCCAAAAAATCAGTACCAGAGCCAAAGAAATGAGCCTACCCAAAGGGGTGGAAGAACCGACAGAGGCCGAGGAAGAGGAAGATTCTAGGCTGCCTGGTGTCAGCCAATGAAATTGAAGCCAATCCCGACAAGATCAATGCAATTCTCAACATGGAAGAGCCAAAATGCATTAGAGATGTGCAGAAACTCTCTGGCAGAATCACAGCACTTAACAGATTTATTGCAAAGGCAGCTGAACGCAATTTACCCTTCTTTGCAACTCTTAGAAATGCATCAAAGTTTGAATGGGGAGAAGAGCAGTCGAAGGCATTCCATGAGCTAAGGCAATATCTGATGCAGCTCACGAAGCTGACAACACCTAACTCGAACTCATTGCGGAGAAGCTGATTGAGGGCAGAAATATACAGCAGCCTGTGTACTATGTCTCTGAGGCACTGGCTGAGTCGAAGCTGTTCTACACTGAGATCGAAAAAATGATCTATGCCGTGGTAATGGCATCCAGAAAGCTAAGGCATTACTTTGAGGGGTACAACATCAAAGTGCTCACAGATCAACCCCTAAAAGAGCTATTGAGTAACAAAGAAGCTTCGGTAAGAATACGCAAATGGGCTGCAGAGCTGTCAGAATATGTGGTGGATTTCGAGCGCAGAACAGCAGTCAAATCACAAGTCCTGGCTGATTTCATAGTCGAATGGACATTGCCTTCGGCACAAAATCTGACCAGAGAAGAAAGCTGGCTAGTATACAGTGATGGCGCTTGGGGGGACAAAGGAGCTAGCATCGCAGCGATTGTGCAATCGCCTTCGGGCGTTAAAATGAGATATGCGGTGAACCTAGAGTTCTGCAGAAACAGCGACAGAAGCACGAACAATGTTGCTGAATATGAAGCCGTGCTATTGGGGCTCAGAAAGGCGAAGGCGCTGGGGGCTCAGCGCTTCGTTGTAAAAACAGACTCGAAGGTGGTAGCAGACCACATTGAAAAAGAAAGCGTTGCAAAGCAACCTGAGCTGATCAAATACCTAAGTACAGTTCGGTCAATGGAGAAAAAATTCAAAGGCTTCACAATCGAATACATCCCGAGGGCAAAAAATGAAGAAGCTGATGCACTGGCCAAGGCAGCAGCAAAAGGGGACAAGTTGCCACCCGATGTCTTCTTCCAAACGCTGACAGTGCCTTCGATCAAAGAACTCGATGAGCAGCCACATTTGATCAATACAATAAAATTAGAAGATTGGCGGTCATCCATAATGGCATATCTCAGGGGATACTATGAACCAATTGACAAAGACGACCTCAAAACCATGCAGCGGAGAGCAAGGGCATACCAAATCATTGACAACATCCTATACAAGAAAGGAGTCGTGGCTCCTTGGCTTCGCTGCATGTCAATAAGCGAAGGCAGAGAGCTAATACAAGAGATACACAGTGGCCTATGCGGAGCTCACTTTGGAGCGAAGGCAATCGTGGGAAAGGCAATGAGACAAGGGTTTTATTGGCCTTCAATTATCAATGATGCAACCAACACGGTCAAGACTTGCGATGAATGTCAAAAATGTACTGCAACCAAAAAATCACCTTCAGAAACATCACAGCTGATAACTCCAACCTGGCCATTGCAGAGATGGGGCATCGATCTGGTGGGTCCTCTTCCCACAGCTCAAGGAAATCTGAAATATGCAATAGTTGCAGTGGAATATTTCACCAAGTGGATTGAGGCAAAGCCATTGGCAAACATTACAGTGAAGACAGTTATCAAATTCTTCTGGCAGCAAGTAGTTTGCAGATTTGGAGTCCCAAGGGAAATCACAGTGGATAATGGGAAGCAGTTTGACTGCGACGAATTCAGGCAGTACTGCATGTCCATCGAGACGAAGGCAAGATTCGCATCAGTGTATCACCCGCAGTCCAATGGCACAGTTGAGAGAGCAAATGGCATCATCTTCACTGCCATCAGAAAATGCCTTGCAAATTGCAAGAAAAAAAGGCAAATGGGTAGAGGAAATGCCGAAGGTAATCTGGGCTCACAACACATCCGCTTCAAGAGCAACTCAATTCACACCATTCAAGCTATTATATGGCGAAGAAGCAATGTGTCCCGAGGAGATTCTTCACAAGGGGCTTCGCACCCAGCTGGAAGCACCTGAAGATAGAGAAGCTATAGATAAAGATATCACAGAAATTTACAGGCTGCAAGCAGCTAAAAACATTTCCAAGTACCAAGAAGAAACCAGGAGATGGCGTGACAAGAAAGTGGTAAGGAAAAACATAAAGATAGGTGACTGGGTGCTAAGGAAGAACCCGAGTATGCCTTCGGGAAAGCTGCAGAACAAATGGGAAGGCCCATTCCTAGTAATCAAGAGTAACAGACCAGGATCATTCCACCTGGGGGACGGAGAAGGCAATGAGCTGCCGCATTCATGGAACACGGACAGCCTGCGAAGGTACTACCTGTGAGCACAATGTAACAATTGGCTTCGTAATCTATAAACGAAGTCAATTAGTGAAGTAGATCTTTATTTTTTCCTTCAAAAAAGCCCGTACTCTTTTCCTCACAGGGGAACCCTTACTAAGGGGTGAGGTTTTTAACGAGGTGGTGCTAACTGTAACTCATGTAAAATATATGAACGAGCTATTCCCCAGAAAAGTGGCATCGAAAGCGATTGGCTTTGACCAAATCGCTGGTATTCGATAAACCAAGTAGAACTAAATTGACCCTACCAAAGGTAAGGCCAATTTAGATCTAAAATGCTTACTCTAAGGAGTAAAAGGCGCTTCAGCTCAGATTAAACCTTGTATTCTAATGCTTATTCTAGAAAGAGTAAAAGGGGCTTCGGCTCAAATCATTCTCAAAAAATCAAAAACGCCAAGTGGAGCATGAACTCCAAAGAGTAAACGCGGAGACAATTCCCCGTCTAACTCGACGCCATTTGAGCACATCGAACGAAAAACACAACCTCGCTTCGGGGGGAGGAGGCGTTTCTCTCAAAAGCGAAGGCAACTCGAGCTTGATCTTTTTCGTTCAAACAGAGCATACTTCTACACGCGAACGGTTTTCGCACATCATAAATATATTCGTCTTCGCATGAATAAACACAAACTCGCTTCGGGGGGAGGAGGCGTTTCTCTCAAAAGTGAAGACAAATCGAGGTCATATTCATTCATACGAAGATATAATTACATCAAGAGTTCCATACATTTACACCAAGCATTCTCAAAACATTTCAAACACATATACATAAAACTGCTCGCCAGACCTCCTAAAGCAAGGAGCGTTGTAAACGCAAGCAAAGTCCTTAACATCAGGACAACTTCCAATGGCTCCATCTTTGGAACGCCTAGGGAAACAGCTTCGGCATTCTTCTTCGCAGCGAGCTCAACTCGATATGAGCCGCGAGCAACAAACGCTGTGAAAAAATCAAAAACGTTGAATTTCGTGCGACGATAAAACTCGTGACAATACTCTAAAAAGTCATGATGACTAGAGTTCGGATAAAACCGTTGAAACTCCTTCCATGCGAAGCCAGAAATACAAAGCGGCCCATCACGCATGGCCAGTGGAGTGAGTTCAAGCATTTCGTCACCCTGAATATACACAAATGTACAAGTTCAAAAGGACTGCCCGCTCAATAAGTCCTAACTACAATTTAAAAGGTCCTTAGACCTGTTGATCGACTCCAGGGGCCCCCTGGCCACTTTGTCCTTGCAAAGAAGAAGAACCACCGGCTTCGCCAGCAGCAGCACCGGTCACAGCAGAACTTGTTCCAGCACCGGCTTCGGCAGCTTCCTTGATAGCGGCTTCCTTCGCAACGGCTTCGGCTTCAGCTTTTTGCTTCTTTAGCTACTTTGACTGAGAATACATAAGCTATCAAATAAAATAATACAAAATTAAAAATAAAAATAAATCAAGGTTGATCACGATGGTAACTAACAAAGTACCTTCGCAAGTCGGTCGCGGATAATATTCGGAGCCGCTTGACGACCACTGGCAACCCAGAAATGCTTCAGGAAAAGCGCCTTCGCAAGCAACACTTGTTTTGGAAAATAATCAGCGTTGGCAGGATCCCTAGGCGCCAGATAAGGATAGCCTTTCCGAACTAAGGCATTATAATGATCACAGCCATTGTCTGACAGAATCTTCATTAAATTGCAAGAACACAGGTTGACAGCGAAGTCACTGACCGACTCAATGACTGTGGGAAGCGAAGCAAATTCATGGTCAATCCAGCCAAAAAGTTTGTCCAAGCTATACTCCTTAGTGGGGAAGGGAACAGGCTCCACTCCAAATTGTCGCAAGGCCTCCTTATACAAGTGATATAGCTTCAGGTCGTGTTCCCACGCAACATTGATCACATCTTCTTTTTCCTTGTGAAGGGAAAGGTTTGAAGTCCGCAGCGACAAGGCCTCATGCTCAAAGTCCTCGCTGCGAGACCGATATGACTTGGCATCGCGCGAAAGTTTTTCCTTCACCACAGTGAGAGTGTTAACCTCGCTCTTCAAAACAGAAATAATGTCAGTATCCTCGACAACTTTCTTGCGAAGGCCTTCCAGGACATCATCCTTGTCCACAATCTGCGCCTCTAAGGCAACAACCTTATCTTTTAGCGTGTTGGCTTCTCCAGCTCGACTCTCAAGAGCAGCAACCTTATCTTTCAAAGTCTGGTTCTCCCTTGCAAGGGACTCGTGATCCTGGCGAAGAAGAGTTTTCTCATTCTCCAGATCTTGCTTGATCCTGTCAACAGTTGCTTGGATCTGGAGAAGCTCAGTTTTTTCCCTTCGCAACCTCACCAGCTCCTCGCGCTCAGCAGCAATCAAGTTGAGGTTCGGAACCTGAGCGTGCAATTCATTGATAGCTACAACAACCTGTGAGAGAAAACAACCTGTGAGATCGGCAACTCGAAGCCAAGTCAGTAATAAAATAGAAAGCGAAGGCAAGGAATTCACACCTTTAATCCTGCAGCCAGAATGTTAGAACTGATACTCTCGGGATCCAAGGTTCACACAAGACATTGATATTCTACAAAAAATAATGACAACATTATTATCTTCACAAAAAATAGCTAAAGGAAAAAACTAGCTATAACTCTGATCATATAAGACACCTTTCCAATCAAAGTCTCGAAGAGGCCCACCTTCGCGCATGCGAGCTGGCACCTCTTCTTCTCCACCTACTAAACAAATCTCTTTCGCATTAGCACCAAACAGCAGAATAACTAATGTCGCCAAAGGAAAAAAATCAGAGGCAATATCACAAGTACCATCGGGAAAAGGAGGAATGCTCGCCCCCGCATCAACATCCATGTCTGCTCGAGAAGCAGTAGCCCTCTCAGCGGCCTCAGAAGTCTCAGCTTCGGCAACCTCCTTTCCCTTAGCTTGAGCATCCACTTCAACGGTTTCGGCAACATGGGCCAAAACTTCCAAAGAATCTGTGGCAAGGGGGGAGAAGCCAAAGCAGGTGATCGAGGACTAACTGGCCTAGTATCCACAGGGGCTTCGGCGATGGGCTCCTCAGCTTCATCTTCAACATTAACCTCTTCGAGCACATTTTCGGTAATGGGAACATCCCGAACGGGGGTATCCTCAAACTGGCTTATATCAATACCGTCATCGAAAGGACCAGGCACTCGGGCACTCCCAGATGTCTCAGGAACTCCTTCACAAGCAATGTCAATATCAACAAATGGATTCTGCGCTAGGTAGCTTCCTAGCAAAGGAAGACTCGTGCCCTGAAAGTAATTCCCAAAGAGAGCAATCTCACCTAAGAAGATATCATCTCCACTTCGGGGAGCTGAGCTTATAAAACCAGTCACAGGCGAAGCCGACAACCGTGCTGGAGTCAGAGCCGCCAGTGGCGCTCGAGGAGGTAGAGGCGGCCGACCACCACGCGAAGCAGAGGAAACAGCTACAACTGTCGGACGACCACCATGCGAAGCCGAAGAAGCGGCCACAGCAGCTGGAGCCGCAACTGCCAATGGAACAACAGCAATGGGCGGCTCTTGGCGACGTCTCTTCTCAGCAGCCTCATGAGAGCTGCTGCTACCCCGCTTCGCTGGGGTAGTGGAAGAGGTTGCCTTCATTCGCAACAGTTTTTTCGCCACGACCTTGGCCACGACCCCTACCTCTTCCAGTCCGACCACCTCCACGAGGAGCGCGCAAAGGCGTAGATACATCCTCATCCTGCTCCTTCGCCTTCGCCTTCCCCTTCTTTTGTTTCCTTTCCTTCTTCTTCTCCTTAGTGGGGACGGGAACCTCACGAGCCCCATAAGCAACTTTCAACTCTTCAAAAACTCTGTTCAATCTTACATGAACATAGTTGTCTTCGTTGATACGATGCTCCTTTGAGGTGAATGGACCAAGAATATCTATGGCCCACCGCTCCACTATGGCAACGAATTCCGCCGCTGACATGCCTTCGGGTAACTTCGCCCCAAAATAAGGAAAAGCAACCTTAGTATGATCACCAAAAGCTTTCCACTCAACCTTGTAAGGCTTCCAGTCGGCAGACAAAAAATAAACCCCAGCAGCAAGATCAGCTGCAACACCTTCGTCGACAAGGTCTCGGCTGCAGAACGTCTGCGAAGCCGTTCGAAAGGCCTTCTAGCACTCGGTGAAGCCAGGGCTCTCCGCGTTAAAAACAGGGCAGGAAACAAACTTAAGCCAATCAATCTGGCTGTGGAGAGGATAAGAGACAGATTTTGTACCATCCTCCAGAATAGTTTCCTCCGAAGGTACCCTCACGTAAAACTAGTATTTCTGCCAGTCCTTGGTCCACTTGTTCCTCTGAGCGAAGGAAGTTTCCACCTTCGCAAAATGAGAACCTCGGCGGTGCCCAGTAAAAGTCACACAGCCAAAATCTGGAGTGAATAATTCGCCTTCGACTTTAGACGACTTGCTTTGATTATGACCCTCGTACAGTCGAAGGAACCCATCAACTATAACCGCAGAATCATGAGTCTTCATAGCCCAGAAAAATCGAAGGAGATGGCTGATGGCATTTGGCGTCAGATGATGCAGTTGAAGGCCATAAGGTGCGATCATCTTCGCGATGATGTTGTTAATGGGCATCTTCAGGCCCGCACTGAAAAAATCCGTGAAGACCACAGCTTCATCTTCGCGAGGGTTAGGGGTAGTATCAGCACCGGGAGCATGGCCCCAACGCTCAGGAAAATATCCCTTCTTTTCATAAAATTTGATGTCATTAACGCCAACCTTGCACTTGCCGAAGACAAGTGTCTTCGCCCTCTTAATGGGATCTACTAGATCCTCCACGTCGGCCTCCACATCATCGAGATTTTCTTCCTCACCACCATCGTCATCTTCAGCGCGCTCATCGCTAGAAACGTCCTCAGTGGCTGGAGTTTCATCCTCCAACTGCTGAGCAAAGTCCTCAGCCTCCGCATCATCCATTTCCCTCCGACGAAGGGATGCACCCACTCGTTGGGCCTCGGGGCTGCCTTCGCCAGCCATATCAATCAGCACAGTAGTTTGCTTGGTGCGTGCCGCTGCAGGAATGACAATAACTGTTAATACCTCAGCGAAGCAAATAAGCGAAAACAAAGCATCGAAATATAGGGAGAAAACCTTACTCGCAACAAAGTATGTATCACAAGGAGAAAGCCAACACGATAGCAAAAGCAGATGTCAAGCGAAGAAGCTTACGCAAGCAGAAAATGACTGATAGCGAAAGCAAAGGAAGGTAAAAAGGGGGGGACCCCTTCGGTCCTATTTATAGGGCTGTAAAAAATGCGACCGTTACCGCGGCTTGAGATTCGAAACGGACCAAAAAATTCAAAGAATTAATGAAAATAAAAATAAAAATAAATGTAAAATAAAAAAAATCACAAACTGCGAAGCCAATCTGGGAGCAAAATCAACGACTCGGGTTTTACTCCAACGGGAGGAGGCGTTTCTCTGGAACAGGCGAAGGCAATCCTAAATTTTCGAGGACATCGGCCTGTTGGAGAAAGCCCTCGTTCGCGAGGGGCTATTGTTGGGGGATTGGCTAGTCAAAGAAACGCCTTCACCCGTGACTTTGTATTTGAGCTCTTGGAGTTTGCCTTCGCTCGCTGTATTTGAAAGGCTATTACCTTCGCCACATAATACCACGCCTGAGTTCGGCTTCTCTCTCCTTCACTAAGAGATTGGGCACCGAGGGGCGATACGTTGCTCCTGGTGTTAACGGATGTCTGATACAGATGCGAAGGCGTCGTGAAGTGATTTATTGCCTTCGCTACCCTGATCCATTTTGTGAGGGTGCGAAGGCAATTCCCAAATATTACTTGTGAATACTTGGTTCATCTTGTTATACAGGCTCAAGACAGGCTTGAATGATGGCGCGGCGGTCCTTTCTTCTCTAAGTAGGAGAAGGCGTCGCTCGGCTATGAAGGAGCTCTGGGTGGTGAAGGCAACAAAGGTCATAGGAGGAACAGTGAAGGCAGCGTGGACCAAGTCCAAACCGAGTCAAAGACGGAGTTACTGGTCTACGCATTCACATTGAGACGTGTAAATATGCCCTTATGCCCCTGGGAACCGTAGGTTGTATAGTCTAGAGGATGATGCCTGATTTTCAGGGGTATAAGGGGAATGTAAAATGTGCTTCTTGACCTCCCTATAAAAGGGGACCTCCCACCAACGTGTAAAGGGCTGATTCCCGAGAACACTGTTGATAAGTAATTTACTGTTGCTTGTCCCTGTTCTCTGTCTTGGCTATTGATTGGGCTTATTGGCTTCGGCTAGTAACCCAACAACAAGCGAAGGCAATCCAGATGTTTCGAGGACATCGGCCTGCTGGAGAAAGCCCATGTCTGCGAGGGGCTACTGTTGGGGATTGGCTTGCCAGAGAAACACCTTCGCCCGTCCATTTCGCTCACGAGTTCCGGGCGTTTGCCTTCGCTATAACCAATTAAAGGTTATTGCCTTCGCCAGGAAATCAGAGAATATGTTGCCTTCGCGCTGATAGAGATCATTCTGAGTGAGTGCATATGCGGTTTGTCCTTTCTTACAGGCTCAGGACAGGCCCAGTACAACGGCGCAATGGATTCACTTCTCTAGAGGAGAGGATACCTGTGACCGAAGGCACCCTAGATGGTGAAGGCACTAAAGGTCATCAGAGGCACGGTGAAGGCAGCGTGGACCGGGTCCAAACTGAGTCAAAGATGGAGTCCCTGGTCTAAGCATTCACATTGAGATGTGCATATGTACCCTTATGCCCCTGGATAGCTTTAGTTATGTAGTCTAGAAGATGATGCCTGATTTTCAGGGGCATAAGTAGAATTTAAAATGTGCCTCTTGACCTCCCTATAAAAGGGGACCTCTTACCAACGTGTAAAAGGCTGATTCCCGAGAGTACTGTTGATGAGTAATTTATCGTTGCTTGTCTCTGTTTCTCTGTCTTAGCTATTGTTTGGGCTCTTTGGCTTCGACTATAACCCAACACCTTTATAACGTGCGCCGCCACCATTTTGCCCCCTGCGAAACCCTAGTGCCTCGCTCTCGAGCACCTCCGCCCGGAACCCCAGTCCGCAGCCGCCACCGTCGATCTCCTCCGCCGTCGCCAATCCATCGCCAAGATCACCACCTGGAGCACAACACGGACGTAAGGAAGCTTCCCGACCTGCTCTCGTTCGCCCACGCGCTCTGTACCTCAATAGTCATCATCGCTCCATCGTGCCCAATGATGCCCTAGTTGAGTTCGCCGTAACCTCCCAATCGTCCTGGTCCAAGTATTGCCCGTTTTGGTTCCCTGCAGCCCCTAAACCGAGTTGCTCCGGCGAGCTCGCCGCCCATCGCTGCCGCGGAACGCCTCTGGCCGCCGCCGCCCTCGAGTCCGGCGTGCCCGAGCGACGTGAGCCGTTTGTTATCGAAACAACGATCAAGATCGCAGTCAAACCCTAAGGTACCGGTCAGCTGCAGTACAATTGTCAAAGAGCCCCTCTACTTTTTACTAATCAACCCGCGGTCCAGCTGCAGTTGAAAGTATTTACAAGTAGGTCCTGATGTCTTTCAGATTGGACCCTGTCCTTTTAATAAATAGAACCTGCCATCCTATCTCTATCCTTTTGCATGTTTGACCTCATAGTTATATGTATAATTCTGTTTATGCCCTTGTTTTCTTCCAATCTAACCCCTGGAAGTTCCTGTCCTTCGCAGTTAAGACCCTGGAGCACCGTTTTGGCCATATCTCGACCGTTCTTGCTCCGTTTTAAGTGATTCTTTCGCTCACGTGACCCCGTGATGTGTATAGGAGGTGCAATGTTCATGGTTTTCAAGGATCGTTTGTGGTGTGCAAGCTTGTTCGTGTGTTTCAGGATTCAGTTGAGAAGACCTTGAGCTAACATTTATTAGCTGGATTTAAGGCAAGTGTATTCTTGATCATGATTTCAGTTCTAATAACCATATGACATGCTTACACATTATAGTTATGCTATGCATGCATGCATTATAATTATGATGGGTACTATGTTAAGGATGACTAGTTCTCTTTAATCATGAATTTATAACCTAGGTTTTATATTCATGTTGGGTAGCATTGCTTAGTTGCCATACTTGGGAATGGTTTACACTAAATGTGAAGATAATAATTTTGTGATATCATTTATGTATCCATATATATGATATTCTGTTAATGTTAAACCAAGACTAAATTGATTAATTGGAACATGGAGAACCACCAGGGATTTCTCGTACAACCACAATACTACATGGCTCTGGTCTTGGCTAAGTAACTAGATGAACTCTATGTTGTGTTTGGAGTCGTATGTTTGGTGGTTTTGGTTGGTGTAAGATGCACGGGGAAGGAAGGTTCACCTTCTGAGGACCTGTAAGGAATGGACCCACACATACATAGAGGGAGTCATTAGAAAGGCCTCATAGTGATTCTCGGGCCCCTCAGAGTGTCTAAAATATATTGCAATAGCCATGCTCGCGGTCATGAGCGGCCTGTACCCTCACATGATTAATATATGGAATATGAAATAAATTTGTTTACTTATGTTCATGGTGATGCTTATGGTTTACCATACGCTTAATTGGGTTGGTATACACTTATACCTTAGTAATTATGCTGCTAAATAAAATATGACCAACTAAAGTGCTTAAGCAATTTTATTATCCAGCTATTTCCTTGATTAAGCCTTTGCATGTCATATGCTTTGCTCTACACTTGCTGAGTACCAACCATAAGTGTACTCAACCTTGATTTATCTACGGCTCAGGCTTAGACAGGAGTTTTTGGTGGAGTATTTTGGAGATTCTAGGCGTACGTGTTCCCCCAGTTAGCTGCCTGTGGAGAAGTATTGAAGTTCCACTATAGTTATTCGCTTCACATGAGTG
The DNA here is from genome assembly GCA_004135705.1 of Alloteropsis semialata. Taxonomy (NCBI): domain Eukaryota; kingdom Viridiplantae; phylum Streptophyta; class Magnoliopsida; order Poales; family Poaceae; genus Alloteropsis; species Alloteropsis semialata. The sequence goes on from CM014278.1 coordinate 80,459,586, forward strand.
TAACAATGTTGATTAATGTCATTTACGTTTTTGCACTGTCTTTTATATCACTGATGAAGTCTCATATGTGTGTAAACTTGATCCTGGTGGACATATGATAGTCATTCGGTTTTGTTTATAAAACCGGGTGTGACAGAGTTGTAGTTACCTCCTTGATATTGTGGGCTTGACTGGTTCCACCCATGACCTCCTTGAGGATGATACCCGTTGTTGTTGTTGTTGTTCGTGTACGCCACGTGCTCACAGGTCTTGGGGCAGTCGTTCCCAGAGTGGTCCTTGTTTCCACAGACTTCGCAACCGAGTTGCGAGTCTGCCATTTGGACGGCGTTGAAGATTGGCTCCTTCGCCTTGGCCTTGTCATCCATCTTCTTGAGTAGGAGGTCCAGCTTTGCTATGAGCATGTCCGTCTCCTTGACAGTATGCATGCCGCAAGCACAGGGTTGGAGTCGTTCTTCGCTCCACCCCTGGTTGGAGACCATCTTCTCGATCAGGGCCGTGGCCCATGTGAGAGTGAGATCGAGGAAGGCTCCTCCAGTAGCAGCGTCGAGGTGGCAATGGGAGTTGGTGTTCAACCCGTTGTAGAAGCTCTGTAGGATGAGATAGCCATCCATGCCGTGATGGGGGCAGGCGGAGACGTACTCCTGGAGCCATTCCCACGTCTTAGGGATGGATTCCATCCCCGACTGCTAGAAACTTGTGATCTTCCCATGAAGGATTTTGGTTTTTCCCGATAGGAAGAACTTGGCGAGGAACGTGGCTTCGCACTTCGCCCATGTGTCGACAGCAGTCTTGTCTTTGTAGAACCACTGCTTTGCCTTCACCAAGTGGGAGAAGGGAAACAGACGGAGCATGATTGCGTCTTTGGAGACACCGTGTATGGTGACAGTATCACACATGATGAGGAAGTGCTGGAGATGCGCGTTGGCATCTTCGTTTGGTTTGCCACAAAATGGGCTAGACTGCACTATGTTGATTATGCTGGTCTTGAGCTCGAAGTTGATGTCGCCCACATCAGCAGCGAGTCCCTTGGAAACATTCTCTGTGGACGAAGCAGAGTACTCGCGGAGCGTCTTCTCAGCCATGGCGATGTTAGCGACTGGTGCTTGGATGACTAGCTCTTCTGCCGGGAGAACGGGCTGAGGAAGAACGGTGCGAGCATGGTTCCTTCTTGGGAGTCTCAGGATCTTCAATGAAATTTGTCGGCAGGGAGAAACCGGTCATGCACTACCCTCTTTTCACCAATAAGGAGAAAGCACAGCAAAGTTGGCATGTATAAGTAATGACCATATCTTATACATAAATATTAAGTATGACTATCTTGTAAAGCTTTTTTCACCATTGCCATCCCCGGCAACGTCGCCAGAAATGCTTTGTTGGCATTTCTTAACGTCGCCACCGGGTTTGTTATGCTCGACAACACCGCTTAGAAATGACTCGAGTATCAAATTACGTTTCGTTTCCGCAAGCGCATGGAAATACAATTGTAGCATTTCACACGTGAGTATTAATGGGTATCGTTGTTTATATTTTACCAAAGGATGGCATTTCATGTCGAAGCATTTACGAGATGATCATACTCAAAGGATTATGATATAAGTTCTGGACAAAGTCATATAGGGGTAAATGATAATATCGAGGTAATGCGACACGTCATCTAAGAATCCTAACTCAAGAATAAAGAATAAGTCCTAAGGTTAGATGGAGCAAGGCAAAAGAATCCTAAGGCATTATACAAGACATCACAAGTTATACAAGATATACATAGGTCTTAGTTCTAAGCACCCAGACACACAACGGGGAGACCAAACTGCACTGGTCTGCCAGCAAGCGGTAAGGCTTTATGTACCTCCTACACTGTACCCGAACGTGGGGGAATACAAGGGACAGACAGGGCTGTCACCACCTGCCGCCTACTCCTTCATACCGTGGGGCACAGTCATATTTGCTAGCTCTCGCAATGCCCGAGCACCATGCTCGTGCATGAGAGAACTACTCTATCTGATGTGAACCCGCTAGGGTTGGTGCCCGATCTTTCGATGAGAGGCAGGGGTTAACTCGATTTGGGGAAAGGGGATGACGTTGGCGGTCCGACTACAGCTCTCTCAAGTGCTGCGCCTTAGCAACCGGTACACCACCTCCAAGGATGCCGCACCTTGTGGAGCACGACACCAGCCACTAGGGCTCTCAATCCTGCAAGCAAATCGAAGAAACTTGCAAGAACAAGATAACAGGTATTGAAATTACCAAATAGGAATGAGGGATTCGAATCCAAGATACAATATGTGGGGTTCCGAAGGCAGGAAGTAGGGCAGCTTATCCAGCATGCGCTATTCCAGCAAGCAGCTAGCAACAATGGCTAAGAATGCAACTCAACAAAACCCAACCCTAGAGTGGCGGCTGCTGGGGTATTTGTGAGGTTGGAGACGACCAGGATGTCTCCCCCAAACCCTAGGACGCGCCCCTAATGGGCCCAACTTGATACAAGGCCCATCAGCCCAAGTTCTGGTAACACAGTACCAGTCACGACCATTTTGACGATTCCCGTTGACTCAGGGCGAATTTGAAGGTGATTCCAAATCCATTTGAAAATAGACTTGATAGGCTTTCCAGGAAGTCCAAGATCACCCCAATCGGAGTCCGTATGAAGTCGCAGCACCCTTCAGAAGTTGGTGTTGTTCTGCTGCCCGAACCTGGAGCTTGTGAATCCTTTCCCCTTTGGCTCCTGTTCTTCATTCCTGAGCAAAACAACAGTGCAAGTGTCTCCGTTGTCTAAACAAGATGGACAAGTGCTTAAGAAGGAGCTTATCTGATGGTTAAGTTGTCGAGCACGAGCACGAGTAAGGGGACCAAGTGGAGGGGTGGACGTATCGGTGGCGGTGATGTCCTCATCATCCTCCCCTTCTTGCATTTGAGTCGTCCTCGACTCAAGCTCATCTTCTTCTCCCAAGTATGGTTTCAAATCTGCAATGTTAAATGTGGGGTTGACCCCAAAATCTGCAGGAAGATCAAGCTTATATGCATTTTCATTAACACGTTGCAGCACTTTAAAAGGGCCATCAGCTCTAGACATTAGTTTGGATTTTCTCAGTTCAGGAAACCTTTCCTTCCTCAAATGTAACCAAACCAGATCACCCGGTTCAAAATGCATATGCTTCCTACCTTTATCACTAGCATACTTATACTTAGCATTCATGCGCTCTATGTTCTCTTTAGTTGTTTCATGCAGCTTAAGCATCAATTCAGCACGTTGCTTAGCATCAAAGTTTAGTTTTTCAGAAGTTGGCAAGGGCATCAAATCAATAGGAGCTCGTGGTATGAAGCCATAGACAATCTCAAAAGGACACATTTTTGTAGTAGAATGCAGCGAACGATTATACGCAAATTCAATATGAGGCAAACATTCTTCCCACATTTTAATGTTCTTTTTTAGGACAGCCCTAAGCATGGTTGATAAAGTTCTATTTACAACCTCGGTTTGACCATCAGTTTGAGGGTGGCAAGTAGTGGAGAATAACAGCTTGGTTCCCAACTTAGCCCACAAGGTTCGCCAAAAATGACTAAGGAATTTTGCATCACGATCAGAAACAATTGTATTTGGCACACCATGCAAACGAACAATCTCACGAAAGAATAAATCAGCAATGTTGGTAGCGTCATCGGTTTTGTGACACGGTATGAAATGTGCCATTTTAGAAAATCTATCTACCACCACAAACACGCTGTCCCTCCCCTTCTTGGTTCTAGGCAGTCCTAAAACAAAGTCCATAGAGATATCCTCCCAAGGTATACTAGGGACAGGTAGAGGCATGTACAAACCATGAGGGTTAAGACGTGACTTAGCTTTTTGGCATGTCGTGCAGCGGGCTATGAATCTCTCCACGTCTCTCCTCATCTTGGGCCAAAAGAAATGAGCAGCAAGGATGTCCTCTGTTTTCTTCACACCAAAGTGTCCCATCAGCCCTCCTCCATGTGCTTCCTGCAACAATAACAAACGCACGGAGCTAGCTGGAATGCATAGCTTGTTAGCTCTAAACACAAACCCATCATTGAGGATGAATTTGTTCCAAGTCCTTCCTCCTTTACAATTCAGCAATACATCTTTGAAGTCAGCATCATGTGCATATTGTTCTTTTATTGTTTCCAAGCCAAAGATTTTGAAATCAAGCTGTGACAGCATGGCATAACGTCTAGACAAAGCATCAGCAATCACATTTTCCTTTCCCTTTTTGTGTTTGATGACATAAGGGAAGGTCTCAATGAATTCTACCCATTTAGCATGTCTACGATTCAGTTTGGCTTGGCTACGAATGTGTTTCAAAGATTCATGATCAGAATGTATGACAAACTCCTTGGGCCACAAATAATGCTGCCATGTTTGTAGAGTTCGAACTAAAGCAAACAATTCCTTGTCATAAGTAGAATAGTTCAAACTAGGCCCACTCAATTTCTCACTGAAATATGCTACAGGTTTGCCATCTTGTAAAAGGACACCTCCCAAACCAATTCCACTAGCATCACATTCAAGCTCAAAGGTTTTATTGAAATCAGGAAGCTGGAGCAAAGGTGCATGTGTTAACTTATCTTTAAGCATGTCGAAGGCGTCCTGATGTGCATCTGTCCATTTGAAGATCACTCCCTTCTTGGTAAGCTCATGCAGCGGGGCAGCAAGGGCGCTAAAGTCCTTCACGAAGCGACGATAGAAACCAGCAAGTCCCAGAAAACTTCGCACTTGGGTAACAGTTGTAGGTACCGGCCAGCTATGTATCGCTTCAACCTTGGCTTGATCAACTTCAATTCCCTGTGGTGTCACAACATAGCCAAGAAAAGACACCCGATCTGTGCAAAATGTGCACTTCTCAAGGTTACCAAATAAACGTGCATCACGCAATGCATCAAAAACAGCACGCAAGTGTTCAAGATGTTCCTCATGTGATTTGCTATAAATCAGGATGTCATCAAAGTATACAACTACAAATCTGCCAATAAAAGCGCGCAGAACTTCATTCATCAATCTCATGAATGTGCTAGGTGCATTAGTGAGACCAAAAGGCATGACCAGCCACTCATACAACCCAAACTTTGTTTTAAAAGCAGTTTTCCATTCATCTCCCAATTTCATACGAATCTGGTGGTACCCACTACGTAAATCAACCTTAGAAAACACAACAGCACCACTCAACTCATCAAGCATATCATCTAGGCGTGGAATAGGATGACGGTAACGAATGGTGATATTATTGATAGCCCTACAATCCACACACATGCGCCATGTTCCATCTTTCTTTGGCACAAGTAATACCGGAACAGCACAAGGACTAAGAGACTCACGCACATAACCTTTGTCGAGTAGCTCCTGCACTTGGCGTTGAATCTCCTTTGTCTCCTCTGGATTGGTCCTGTATGGCGCACGGTTGGGCAATGAAGCTCCAGGAATGAGATCAATTTGATGCTCAATCCCTCGAATAGGTGGCAGTCCCGGTGGAATCTCACTTGGAAACACATCAGAATACTCCTGCAAAAGGTTAGCAATGGCAGGAGGCAAAGTAGGCTGCAATTCATGGAGTGAAATCAATGCTTCTTTACAGACCAAAGCATAAGCAAGGGAGGTAGAAGCAATCAGCTCATTTATTTCAGATTTTGTAGCAATCAAGCAAGCTCCCTTTAACTTAATTTCCTTCTTGTTATCATGAGCAGATTTGCTATTCTTGTGTTTATGCTTCTCAAGATCATTTACTACAATCTGATTTTCACTCTTAGCATGCTCCAAATTTTTCAATTTGTTAGCTCTAGCAAGTTCATCCTTTAAAATCATTTCAGGGGACATAGGATGTAACACAATCTTCTTCTCATGGTATGAAAAGGAGTACTGATTTGATCTACCATGATGCATGGAGTCTCTATCAAATTGCCATGGTCTACCTAGCAGGATACTACATGCTTGCATAGGCACAACATCACATTCAATAACATCTTTGTAGGATCCAATGGCAAAGTTGATTCTCACAAGTTTAGTTACCTTCGCCTTACCACTGTTGTTGAGCCACTGAATGTAGTATGGATGAGGATGTGGCTGTGTAGGGAGTGCCAATTTCTCCACCATCTCGCTGCTAGCTAAGTTGTTGCAGCTCCCTCCATCAATGATCATGCGGCAAGATCTCTCTTTAACCACACACTTTGTTTGAAACAAGGTGTGCCGCTGATTTTGCTCCGCTTGTTCCATTTGTGCACTAAGCACACGCTGCACAACAAGGCTCTCATAGTGTGCTGCATCGTCCGCACCAATGTGCTCCTCCTCTTCTTCACCTACATGGTCAGCCGCAAGCAAAGCAAGTGTATCTTCATCAAAATCACTAGCAGAGGAGTACTCACCATCATCTCTAACAATCATCACGCGCTTGCTTGGACAATCACGCATCATATGTCCATAGCCCTTGCAGCGGTGGCACTGAATGTCTCTTGTTCTACCCGTGGAGGCAACAGATGAAGAGCTCTCTACGGGTTTTTGGACGGTCTTTGTTGCTGAATTTGATGGAGCAGCACGGGACTTGTCACTGGATGGAGGAGGTGTTGCCCTACTCAATGAAGAGGATGGTGCAGCAGCACGTGTGGCAGAAGTAGAAGTTGTGCGTGGCTGCCACGAGCTAGTCTTTCCTGCAGAAATGTTAGTCTTGGTACTGGCACGTCGTCCCTGCACTTCTCTTTCAGCTTTGCAAGCAAGGTGAAATAAACGGGTGACATTGTTATAATCCTTATAGGCAAGAATGTCCTGAATCTCCCTATTTAATCCACCCAAAAATCTAGCCATAGCAGGTTCCTCATCCTCCTCTAGATTACAACGCAGCATGCCCATTTGCAATTCCTGAAAGTACTCTTCTACACTTTTAGTTCCTTGTCTCAATTGCTGCAACCTATTCAACATGTCTCGGGCATAGTAAGAAGGAACAAATCTAGCCCGCATGACCCTTTTCAAAGCATCCCAAGTAGGTGGTATGTTATCAGGATTTTTCTTGCAATGTTCAATCCACCAAACAGAAGCAAAATCTGTAAATTCACTAGTAGCAGCCCTAACACGAGTGTTTTCAGGAAATTCATGACATGTAAATTTTTGATCAACAGCAATTTCCCAAGTAAGGTAAGCATCAGGGTCATATTTGCCATCAAAGGGTGGTACCTTGAATTTAATCTTGTGGAAAGCTTCGTTGTTGTTGTTGTTATGGTGCACTTCACGGCGGCGGTGTCCTCCGCCCACACCACGACGGTGCTGTTCTGGGCGTCGATGGCGTCTTTCTTCATCTTCAGTGTCAGCAGGGTAGTTGTTCTCATCCCCTTCATCTTCAAGATGGTGCTGATCATGGTGGTGATCCGGGTGACGGTTGTTATTGCCTCGAGCCGCAAAGTCATCAAATCGCCTCAAGAGAGCAGCAAGGCTGGTGTCCACTCGTTGAATGGATGCCTCCAAGGTACCAAGCCGATTGTTGGTAGTAATCTGTGCATCCTCCAATTGCCCAAGCTTCTCATTTGTGGTCTGCAAATCTGCATCAAGGCCTTCAGTGTGCAGCCTCACTCGACGCAGTACATCATGAATAAGAGCACTGGTGCGGGGAGAATGTCGACGATCGTCTTCTTCCTCAGTTCCTGCCATAGTAAGAAAGACAAGAGCAAACAAGCAAGTGAAAGAAAACAGGCCCTACACCTATTGGGTTTGTGTTCAAGTGGAGTCGCTCACTCTCAACCTATTAAGCAAGCTCTTACAAGTTCTTACCTTGCCAATCAGGATGTGAAGGCAACCAGCAAGGGAGGCACCTAGGAAGCAATGTATCGGTGCAGCAGCAATACAAGCACTTGGAGAAGCTGTAGTTGTGTGTGTGGAGCTGTAGGAAGGATGAAAAATTGCACAAGGAAATACTAGCACCACATTAGTGGGCGGACTGGGGCGGCGGTGGAGGCGGAGGCGTGAGGGGAATCGGCGCGGCTGGGAGTGAAGTGGAATGAGGTGGGGCAGTGGGGGGATAAATAGATAGAGGGGGGAGGCGGCGGCGGCAGCGGCAGGGTTTCAAACCGCGGCGCGCGGCGCGCGTGGTGCCGGGGCGCGCAGGGCGTGGGCGGGAGCCGGGCCGGGACGGGGACGGTGGTGGTTGCGGGTNGCCATATCAATCAGCACAGTAGTTTGCTTGGTGCGTGCCGCTGCAGGAATGACAATAACTGTTAATACCTCAGCGAAGCAAATAAGCGAAAACAAAGCATCGAAATATAGGGAGAAAACCTTACTCGCAACAAAGTATGTATCACAAGGAGAAAGCCAACACGATAGCAAAAGCAGATGTCAAGCGAAGAAGCTTACGCAAGCAGAAAATGACTGATAGCGAAAGCAAAGGAAGGTAAAAAGGGGGGGACCCCTTCGGTCCTATTTATAGGGCTGTAAAAAATGCGACCGTTACCATGGCTTGAGATTCGAAACGGACCGAAAAATTCAAAGAATTAATGAAAATAAAAATAAAAATAAAAATAAATGTAAAATATGAAAAAAAATCACAAACTGCGAAGCCAATCTGGGAGCAAAATCAACGACTCGGGTTTTACTCCAACGGGAGGAGGCGTTTCTCTGGAACAGGCGAAGGCAATCCTAAATTTTCGAGGACATCGGCCTGTTGGAGAAAGCCCTCGTTCGCGAGGGGCTATTGTTGGGGGATTGGCTAGTCAAAGAAACGCCTTCACCCGTGACTTTGTATTTGAGCTCTTGGAGTTTGCCTTCGCTCGCTGTATTTGAAAGGCTATTACCTTCGCCACATAATACCACGCCTGAGTTCGGCTTCTCTCTCCTTCACTAAGAGATTGGGCACCGAGGGGCGATACGTTGCTCCTGGTGTTAATGGATGTCTGATACAGATGTGAAGGCGTCGTGAAGTGATTTATTGCCTTCGCTACCCTGATCCATTTTGTGAGGGTGCGAAGGCAATTCCCAAATATTACTTGTGAATACTTGGTTCATCTTGTTATACAGGCTCAAGACAGGCTTGAATGATGGCGCGGCGGTCCTTTCTTCTCTAAGTAGGAGAAGGCGTCGCTCGGCTATGAAGGAGCTCTGGGTGGTGAAGGCAACAAAGGTCATAGGAGGAACAGTGAAGGCAGCGTGGACCAAGTCCAAACCGAGTCAAAGACGGAGTTACTGGTCTACGCATTCACATTGAGACGTGTAAATATGCCCTTATGCCCCTGGGAACCGTAGGTTGTATAGTCTAGAGGATGATGCCTGATTTTCAGGGGTATAAGGGGAATGTAAAATGTGCTTCTTGACCTCCCTATAAAAGGGGACCTCCCACCAACGTGTAAAGGGCTGATTCTCGAGAACACTGTTGATAAGTAATTTACTGTTGCTTGTCCCTGTTCTCTGTCTTGGCTATTGATTGGGCTTATTGGCTTCGGCTAGTAACCCAACAACAAGCGAAGGCAATCCAGATGTTTCGAGGACATCGGCCTGCTGGAGAAAGCCCATGTCTGCGAGGGGCTACTGTTGGGGATTGGCTTGCCAGAGAAACACCTTCGCCCGTCCATTTCGCTCACGAGTTCCGGGCGTTTGCCTTCGCTATAACCAATTAAAGGTTATTGCCTTCGCCAGGAAATCAGAGAATATGTTGCCTTCGCGCTGATAGAGATCATTCTGAGTGAGTGCATATGCGGTTTGTCCTTTCTTACAGGCTCAGGACAGGCCCAGTACAACGGCGCAATGGATTCACTTCTCTAGAGGAGAGGATACCTGTGACCGAAGGCACCCCAGATGGTGAAGGCACTAAAGGTCATCAGAGGCACGGTGAAGGCAGCGTGGACCGGGTCCAAACTGAGTCAAAGATGGAGTCCCTGGTCTAAGCATTCACATTGAGATGTGCATATGTACCCTTATGCCCCTGGATAGCTTTAGTTATGTAGTCTAGAAGATGATGCCTGATTTTCAGGGGCATAAGTAGAATTTAAAATGTGCCTCTTGACCTCCCTATAAAAGGGGACCTCTTACCAACGTGTAAAAGGCTGATTCCCGAGAGTACTGTTGATGAGTAATTTATCGTTGCTTGTCTCTGTTTCTCTGTCTTAGCTATTGTTTGGGCTCTTTGGCTTCGACTATAACCCAACACCTTTATAACGTGCGCCGCCACCATTTTGCCCCCTGCGAAACCCTAGTGCCTCGCTCTCGAGCACCTCCGCCCGGAACCCCAGTCCGCAGCCGCCACCGTCGATCTCCTCCGTCGTCGCCAATCCATCGCCAAGATCACCACCTGGAGCACAACACGGACGTAAGGAAGCTTCCCGACCTGCTCTCGTTCGCCCACGCGCTCTGTACCTCAATAGTCATCATCGCTCCATCGTGCCCAATGATGCCCTAGTTGAGTTCGCCGTAACCTCCCAATCGTCCTGGTCCAAGTATTGCCCGTTTTGGTTCCCTGCAGCCCCTAAACCGAGTTGCTCCGGCGAGCTCGCCGCCCATCGCTGCCGCGGAACGCCTCTGGCCGCCGCCGCCCTCGAGTCCGGCGTGCCCGAGCGACGTGAGCCGTTTGTTATCGAAACAACGATCAAGATCGCAGTCAAACCCTAAGGTACTGGTCAGCTGCAGTACAATTGTCAAAGAGCCCCTCTACTTTTTACTAATCAACCCGCGGTCCAGCTGCAGTTGAAAGTATTTACAAGTAGGTCCTGATGTCTTTCAGATTGGACCCTGTCCTTTTAATAAATAGAACCTGCCATCCTATCTCTATCCTTTTGCATGTTTGACCTCATAGTTATATGTATAATTCTGTTTATGCCCTTGTTTTCTTCCAATCTAACCCCTGGAAGTTCCTGTCCTTCGCAGTTAAGACCCTGGAGCACCGTTTTGGCCATATCTCGACTGTTCTTGCTCCGTTTTAAGTGATTCTTTCGCTCACGTGACCCCTTGATGTGTATAGGAGGTGCAATGTTCGTGGTTTTCAAGGATCGTTTGTGGTGTGCAAGCTTGTTCGTGTGTTTCACGATTCAGTTGAGAAGACCTTGAGCTAACATTTATTAGCTGGATTTAAGGCAAGTGTATTCTTGATCATGATTTCAGTTCTAATAACCATATGACATGCTTACACATTATAGTTATGCTATGCTTGCATGCATTATAATTATGATGGGTACTATGTTAAGGATGACTAGTTCTCTTTAATCATGAATTTATAACCTAGGTTTTATATTCATGTTGGGTAGCATTGCTTAGTTGCCATACTTGGGAATGGTTTACACTAAATGTGAAGATAATAATTTTGTGATATCATTTATGTATCCATATATATGATATTCTGTTAATGTTAAACCAAGACTAAATTGATTAATTGGAACATGGAGAACCACCAGGGATTTCTCGTACAACCACAATACTACATGGCTCTGGTCTTGGCTAAGTAACTAGATGAACTCTATGTTGTGTTTGGAGTCGTATGTTTGGTGGTTTTGGTTGGTGTAAGATGCACGGGGAAGGAAGGTTCACCTTCTGAGGACCTGTAAGGAGTGGACCCACACATACATAGAGGGAGTCATTAGAAAGGCCTCATAGTGATTCTCGGGCCCCTCAGAGTGTCTAAAATATATTGCAATAGCCATGCTCGCGGTCATGAGCGGCCTGTACCCTCACATGATTAATATATGGAATATGAAATAAATTTGTTTACTTATGTTCATGGTGATGCTTATGGTTTACCATACGCTTAATTGGGTTGGTATACACTTATACCTTAGTAATTATGCTGCTAAATAAAATATGACCAACTAAAGTGCTTAAGCAATTTTATTATCCAGCTATTTCCTTGATTAAGCCTTTGCATGTCATATGCTTTGCTCTACACTTGCTGAGTACCAACCATAAGTGTACTCAACCTTGATTTATCTACGGCTCAGGCTTAGACAGGAGTTTTTGGTGGAGTATTTTGGAGATTCTAGGCGTACGTGTTCCCCCAGTTAGCTGCCTGTGGAGAAGTATTGAAGTTCCACTATAGTTATTCGCTTCACATGAGTGTAACAATGTTGATTAATGTCATTTACGTTTTTGCACTGTCTTTTATATCACTGATGAAGTCTCATATGTGTGTAAACTTGATCCTGGTGCACATATGATAGTCATTCGGTTTTGTTTATAAAACCGGGTGTGACAGAGTTGTAGTTACCTCCTTGATATTGTGGGCTTGACTGGTTCCATCCATGACCTCCTTGAGGATGATACCCGTTGTTGTTGTTGTTCGTGTACGCTACGTGCTCACAGGTCTTGGGGCAGTCGTTCCCCGAGTGGTCCTTGTTTCCACAGACTTCGCAACCGAGTTGCGAGTCTGCCATTTGGACGGCGTTGAAGATTGGCTCCTTCGCCTTGGCCTTGTCATCCATCTTCTTGAGTAGGAGGTCCAGCTTTGCTATGAGCATGTCCGTCTCCTTGACAGTATGCATGCCGCAAGCACAGGGTTGGAGTCGTTCTTCACTCCACCCCTGGTTGGAGACCATCTTCTCGATCAGGGCCGTGGCCCATGTGAGAGTGAGATCGAGGAAGGCTCCTCCAGTAGCAGCGTCGAGGTGGCAATGGGAGTTGGTGTTCAACCCGTTGTAGAAGCTCTGTAGGATGAGATAGCCATCCATGCCGTGATGGGGGCAGGCGGAGACGTACTCCTGGAGCCATTCCCATGTCTTAGGGATGGATTCCATCCCCGACTGCTAGAAACTTGTGATCTTCCCATGAAGGATTTTGGTTTTTCCCGATAGGAAGAACCTGGCGAGGAATGTGGCTTCGCACTTCGCCCATGTGTCGACAGCAGTCTTGTCTTTGTAGAACCACTGCTTTGCCTTCACCAAGAGGGAGAAGGGAAACAGACGGAGCATGATTGCGTCTTTGGAGACACCGTGTATGGTGACAGTATCACACATGATGAGGAAGTGCTGGAGATGCGCGTTGGCATCTTCGTTTGGTTTGCCACAAAATGGGCTAGACTGCACTACGTTGATTATGCTGGTCTTGAGCTCGAAGTTGATGTCGCCCACATCAGCAGCGAGTCCCTTGGAAACATTCTCTGTGGACGAAGCAGAGTCCTCGCGGAGCGTCTTCTCAGCCATGGCGATGTTAGCGACTGGTGCTTGGATGACTAGCTCTTCTGCCGGGAGAACGGGCTGAGGAAGAACGGTGCGAGCGCGGTTCCTTCTTGGGAGTCTCAGGATCTTCAATGAAATTTGTCGGCAGGGAGAAACCGATCATGCACTACCCTCTTTTCACCAATAAGGAGAAAGCACAGCAAAGTTGGCATGTATAAGTAATGACCATATCTTATACATAAATATTAAGTATGACTATCTTGTAAAGCTTTTTTCACCATTGCCATCCCCGGCAACGTCGCCAGAAATGCTTTGTTGGCATTTCTTAACGTCGCCACCGGGTTTGTTATGCTCGACAACACCGCTTAGAAATGACTCGAGTATCAAATTACGTTACGTTTCCGCAAGCGCATGGAAATACAATTGTAGCATTTCACACGTGAGTATTAATGGGTATCGTTGTTTATATTTTACCAAAGGATGGCATTTCATGTCGAAGCATTTACGAGATGATCATACTCAAAGGATTATGATATAAGTTCTGGACAAAGTCATATAGGGGTAAATGATAATATCGAGGTAATGCGACACGTCATCTAAGAATCCTAACTCAAGAATAAAGAATAAGTCCTAAGGTTAGATGGAGCAAGGCAAAAGAATCCTAAGGCATTATACAAGACATCACAAGTTATACAAGATATACAAAGGTCTTAGTTCTAAGCACCCAGACACACAACGGGGAGACCAAACTGCACTGGTCTGCCAGCAAGCGGTAAGGCTTTATGTACCTCCTACACTGTACCCGAACGTGGGGGAATACAAGGGACAGACAGGGCTTTCACCACCTGCCGCCTACTCCTTCATACCGTGGGGCACAGTCATATTTGCTAGCTCTCGCAATGCCCGAGCACCATGCTCGTGCATGAGAGAACTACTCTATCCCTCCCAGGAAACATGAAACTAGAGCAACCCCAAAGGAACAACAAATAGATGTCGTAGCTTAAATCGACTAGCCTATGCATAATCAATATATAACTCATGATAAGGCATGAATATGAAATAAACACTATAGAGTTAGCATTTAGATCAAACTCCATATTTATATAAATACCGAGAAAGTATACAAAGACCATACCGAAAGCTGAAAGTTATGTCCCATAACAGCCCAAGGATGACTCTGAATACTACTGCACTAAGCCTAGCCTGAGCTCCACTAGCATAAGGATTACAGGTGTACTACTATAGAGAGAGGCTCTTGAGGATGAGTGTGTGTTGAAGAAGGCCTCCTACCCCCCTATTTGTACTAGGGGAGGATGGTTCCCAGCGCTCCCAGGATGGAAACACCTCCTTGGTGCGAAGGGGGAGATGGCATTGGCACCAAAGATTGGCGCCAACAGACCCCGTCCAGGTTTGGCCGACCCTGGGCGGGGTATTTTCTCGCGCGTCTTCCTCTGTTGTATGGCATGTGGGTCCAGGGTCCCATTTGTGGTCGGTTCCCGCGAGTTTGGCCCATGTATGACTGATGAGTGGGCCCTTCTTGTCCTTGTGCTCATGGAGTTGTTTCTGCGTGATGTGTTCTCCGTCGTTTGAGCATGTTTTTCTCTCTATTGTAGTTCTTGTATACTACAAAGGCATAAAGCTACAATACAAGAGGAACTAGGTTATTTATAAAGATATATGTTAGTAAGTGTATATTACATCCTTATAAAGTGAGTATATTAACAGTCGGATTTTGCGTGTAAGGACCATCAACAAGGACCCCGAACTTAGGAAACAGATTATGGATGAGGCCCATTTATCAAAGTTCTCTATCCACCCAGGCAGTAACAAAATGTACCAGGACCTCAAGGAGAATTTTCGGTAGACTAGAATGAAGAGAGAAATTGCCAAGTATCCAGCCGAGTGTGCCAACGAGTAAAAGCTAGCCATCTGAAGGTAGCCAGAACCCTCCAACCATTACAAATTCCTTCTTGGAAGTGGGAAGATATAAGTATGGATTTTTTCATCGGCCTAATCGGAAATAAGGTTCTACATGGGTTATCGTGGATCGACTGACCAACAACGCCCATTTCCTACCAGTCAGCACACACTATATGGCCAAAAAATATGTAGAGCTATATTTGGAGCACATTGTTTGTCTCCACGGTGTTCCGCAAACTATTATATCAGATCGCGGCAGTCAATTCATAGCAAGGTTTTGGGAACACCTACATGAATTTCTAGGCTCCAAACTCTTTCATAGTTCATCCTATCTGTAGGATCGATGCCCTCTAATATCAGCTATCCGAGGGGGGTGAATGATAGCAATAAATCGCAGCGGAAAACATTTTCACCCAAAAACAGATTCTGTTTGCTCGACTAAAACATATAGATAGTAGTTTCTAAATTCATGAAACATGGTCAGAAAATAATACATGAAATTATGAAACCAACCCAACTGGAATCAGGTCAAACGGGCTTCTAGATCTTGAGATATTAACGAAACAAGGCAGCTGTAACAAATAGTGACGAGAATTGATTTAACCCTAACTTCGTGATTAAGCACAACACTTATGGAAACAAACAACCAAACTTTGCAGACCTCTCACTTGATGCCTTAGCAATATTCTAGATGAATTAGATCAACCTTAAATGTTGAAATAAGAAATCAATCTAAGAAACAAAACCAGGCATGCAAGATATAAACCAAAGAGAGGAATAAGATTATCACACACTAATCTTGTGAAAACTTAACCTTTATTATCAAGATTGTGTGTACATGATGCCACCACAAGCACCAGAAAGGTTTCTCCACGAAATCACCAAAACCCTAGATGAACTCTAGAGAAAACAAAACAGGATGATAAGGGGCTGGCCGATCTTTCGAGAGGTAGACGGTAAATTCGATTGGTGGAGACTCGACGTTGGCGATCCGGCTTCAAATCAAACACGATTCGAACCTTGCAACCATTACACCACTGCTCCGTTGGTTATCAACCAAGCACAACTTGATTGATCTCGCCGAGAAGGCTTTTCCCTGCAAGCGAATCGAAGAACACAAGCAAGAAAGTGAAACACGCAATCTGAAATTGCAATCTGTATGAAGCGAAAAATATGGTGTTCAAGCTCTGATCAACAAAGGTTTAATTGCCACAGGGTTGTAGAACAAGAACAGGTGCCCTGGATCACTGTAAACAAACTTGTCGCCACAGTTACAATGAATCTATCACAGTTTCGACTTCGAAAACTTAACTAAACAAAACCCAAACCTAAAGTGGCGGTGGCTACTAAGTTTTATACTCTAAAGGTGCGAGCTAGGGTTGGGGGCGACCAGGGGGCGCCCACAACTTGGGCTTAAGGCCCGACATGATACAAAGGCCCGACTTGGCCCAAAAAGGTGATGCAGCACGTTGTCATGGTCCCACAGGATGATCCACATAAGTTCTAGAGCTGGAACTAGAACTAAAACGACGGCGTCATCGTCCCCTTCCCAACGCATCAAAGATCTCCTCATTTTGATGTCGTATGAAGGAGATATCACCGAAACCGTGCAGAAGTGTCGGCTGAATCCGAGAAGAACGTGGCAGCTGAGTTGGGAACGAATTGCAACTTGGGGAAGACCATGACGCGTGTATGTTTAGCATGGTGATGTCCTCATCACAGGAGCCGCCGACCATTGTATATCTCGCGCAAAAAACCAGAGACTGAATCCAACCGGCTTCCTCCTTTTATTTGGCAACGGGCCAATGCAAACACTAGCAGCCTGTGCCCACTTCTTTTCCGACTAGAGTCTCACGCGCGCCTCCGGCGCGCCCAGGTTCACATACCATACTAACAAAAAAAATGGATGATAGAGTTTATTAATAGGTATTATTTTATTATAAAGTAGACACTTAACTTAATACGATTATTTAGGCAACTCTGGCTGATTTACTTACATTGCTTGTTGATGAACTGAACAAATTGCACCGTGAACATCTGGAGATCGGTACGCGGTGGATTTTTTCCTGTATATGAAAGCACGGTTGTGGTTGAAGTAGTAGCATTTTCTTTATCTGATCTAGCTGTGAGAGGAAGAGAGTTCTTGTAGTCGGCGAATAATTCTGCGATGTCAGCGACGAAGTCCCGACATTGTTGTTCCATCCTCTTTAGACGCTTCATCTGAGCAACGCATTTGTCTTCAAATATCCATGCCCAAGACATAGATGATTCTTTTTCCTTTTGTATTTTGATTAACTCGGTGTGATTGTGGTCGACTAAGGTTAGTTGTGCTTCTTTTGTCATTTTTTGAATTGCAACATCGTATGACGATTCGATTGCTGCCTCTATGGTAGTTACAAAGTCACTGTAGTATACTGCTTTTTTGTTGAGCACAGAAGGCGTGCGCTTCGTCGGCATGATAGTCATAGCTGCGGTGAAGGTTGAAGGATTCATCTCCTTAACATCTATTTTTGAAACATATAGTCCTAATTCCTGTGCTATCTGCTCCAAAATTAGTTTCTTCGGTATGGTTATTGATGTCATCATTTCCATGCGTGGAAATCATATGTTAATTTTCACCCCAAATAACGGCAAAGTATGAAGTGTGGCATAAGTAATAAAATTGCAAGTGGTAAAAAAATGAACTCGAACAGAACCTCTATTTTGACCTCTAAAATAGAGAGCCCTCCAAATCCTCACTACAACGTTTCGGTCATGACGCAACGCCCCGCAACCGTTGCGATAGGGCAATTTTCATTGCAATAGCGACAATTCGCGACATTTTCTGGCCGTTGCGATTCGTCTTGTGCCGTTGCATAAAAGTCCGTTGCGATAAGGTATCGCAACAATGTAGCAAGTGTTGCGCTACGTGAGCCGTGTCGCAACGACGTGTGGCGCGGCAATTGCCTCAAGTCACAACGATCATTGCCATCAAATCGCAACAGGCGGGGCGTCGTTGCGTCGCGAGTTATTGCAACGACGAGGGCGTGTTGCAAAAAAATTGTTATTGCAACGCAATAGACTGGTAGCATTATGCCATCTTTGTTGTTGCTATATGCTTATTGGGTAGCGCAACGATCATTTAGGCGTTGCTATTTATAAGAACATATCACAATGAAGTGGTAGCTGTTGCTATATCCTGAAACCCTATTGCAACGGTCAATTTGGTACTCGTTGCTATACGCTTAAGCCATGTTGCAACAACCAGTTTGGTACTCATTGCTATACGCTTAAGCCCTATCGCAACAGTAAAATTGATACTCATTGCTATACGCTTAAGCCCTGTTGCAACGGAAGAAGTGCTGCTCGTTGCTATATCCTTACATTCTGTTGCAACAGGAATATGTCGTTGCTATACGCATAGAGGGTACAACAACGGAAATGTGCGTTGCTATATGTGTAGAGGGTGGCGCAATAGAATTTGGCGTTGCTATATTCATAGAGGGTATCGCAACGCAACGAAATGTGGCTCGTCGCAATATGGTTGTACGATAACGCAACTCAATTTGGGTCGTCGCTATATGCTCATATGATATCGCTACGAAAGATATTGTGTTGCTGTAGACGTATAGGGGATCGCAACAAAAGAGCTGGGTGATCGGCAGATGCTGATTTTTAAATGCAACCAGATTTTTATAATAGAAACAAATCCCACAATTCATGATAGAATTGTTGTAACACAATATTCAACAAATCAATGTAACAACTCTTGTACATTCATCCATCAGACCACGCATCACTCAGTAATAAAGTTTGTATAAATGTGCACACATATATAAATCTTGACCACTAGTCCAACCTTTCATGATGGCTATCAACTTTGTTTGAGCTCCAAGGTTGGATGTCTTCTTGAAGCGTGGCAATCTTCAGCCTTGTTGGCCCATGGTTGCTTCAGTTCCCTTCTGAACAAAAACCAATGAGAGAATTAGAGATTGTACAGATTTTTGAAGCTGATTTGTCTTGTACTAATTCAGCAGCAGAATAGAATTGGACTTAGAAAATTCTAATTGCATTATGAAAGCACACATGCAGTTCGTACCTGTAGGTGCCGTCTCTTTATGGCTGCTCGTGTCGTAGCACTAGCAGCCCGCAGCTGATCTGGAGTAATGTACGACCTTTCGCACGATTATTCGCAGTGAACAGTTTCTTTGAAATGCCACTAGGTTGAACATTGCCAGCAGGTTTTTCATTTATTTTCTCAGTTGTGACAATGCTTGCTGGCTCAACCTGGAATGTAAAGGTGTTGGAACAATGTTAATAAGGAGCGATTAAATACACAAAGGCATAATTATTATGGGAATGATTGTTCGATGTCGCTACCTGGCGAGTTGTTTCTTGAGTACTATGCACTGCTGGTGTAGGAGCGATGTTATGCGTAGTGGTGGTCATAGATTCAACCCCCAAAGATTCATTGCTGGTTGCAGTGGTAGTCTATGCAATTTACAAGAAGGCAGGTAAGACATTAGCCACATGAATCTATTGTCAATCTCAAAGCATTTACACTCATTACCTGGTTCGTTGTTTGTTGAATCTGCACTGCTGCTGTTGCAGCAATATTCTCCGGAGTGGTCCTAGCTGCCACTTCTTGTGTATTGTTGTTGATTTGATGGAGGGTCTACGAATTTTCAGATATGCAGGTAAAAGATCAGCGACAAATATCCATTGTCAAACGCAACGAATCAGAACCAACAAATAAGCAATAGTTACATGTAATTCTGAGATTGTGAGTATGATCCAGATGAGCAAGCAGGTTACCTCATTTGGCAATGCAGGTCGATTCTGTTGTGCGATCATTGTTTTCAACTCCCCAATCAATTCTTGTCTAATTGAGGCTTTAAGTGCTTCCTTTTCTGCTTCCTTGTCAGCCTCATGCTTTTCAATCTTTTCTTTTTGTCGAGGTTGTACTCGGCAGATATTTGTCTGGCAAGCACCCCGCTTTGTGCGAAGATTGATCACAGTAGATGAACACAGAGACTTGGGATTTTATACTGGTTCGGGCCCTCGAGATCGAGTAATAACCCTACGTCCAGTTGTTTGCTTGTATTATCTCGGCGAGTGCAGATTACAATGATGTAACAAATACTCTCGGGTGATTGGCTAAGATTGGGAATACCCTCTACGTGCAGGACCCCCCACTATTTATATCCAGAGAGATGTGCCTTACAAGACAAAATAGACTTAAACCTAATAGGACTCTAACTATCATTGGGCTTTCCTTCTGTGATCCAGCTGTCGTGTCTTGTTCGGAGTCTTCTTCGCTCGGAGTCGGTAGTTGGCAATCCTCGTGATCAGGCACCCGGGTATTATGGCCTCAACAGTAGCCCCCGAGCTTATCTTGTTTAGAAAAGGTTGTTCCTTAAGTAGCCTTCGGGTCTTTTTACTCTTTGGGTGATTTTTGGATATGCAAATACCTCGATAATCACTTTAATGCAAGAGCTGGAAAAAGATCCCGAACTCCGAGTGGAGAAACCTGCACCTGAATGATAAGGTCAGAGAAAATATCAGCCATAATTTAATCATTAAAAAGAATATTCCTTCTCGGAAACTGAAATGCCAAGGGTTGGTGAATCCTGCCCCATGCAATTAAACTCCACTATGCACGTCTCCCGAAACTCTAGCAGCGCACGTGCCATAAATCATGGCACTGTTCCGGTTCCTCGATCCATGCGCGAAGCATCGTCCCTGGGGTCTTTAAATATCAGATCCCTTGGATTGATGTGCACTTGAACCTTCCCCACTAAGCCTTCCCCCCTCCCAACACCATGGGAAAGAAGAAACTTAGCTGCAAGTTCAAGTTGCCTCGCCTCCTTTTCAGAGATCCCCCCCGCAGCTCCGCCGAACCGCCGCCCGACATGCCGGAAGATCCGCCGGTAGTTGCGCCACCCCCTGCTCCCCCTCCAGGTCCCTTCCTAGCTATCCCCTGGTATGGGGATGAAGGAATCGAGGCTGAGCCACAAGGAGAAGCTCCAG
The DNA here is from genome assembly GCA_004135705.1 of Alloteropsis semialata. Classification (NCBI taxonomy): domain Eukaryota; kingdom Viridiplantae; phylum Streptophyta; class Magnoliopsida; order Poales; family Poaceae; genus Alloteropsis; species Alloteropsis semialata. The sequence goes on from CM014278.1 coordinate 80,480,592, forward strand.
CGATGGCGTCCCCGGCTCCCGAGGCTGCTCTGTCGAGCATCACCGTCGAGAAAAGACCTGCATCACCATCTCCAGCCACAGTGTCCACCATCTCCATCTCCTCCGACGATGAGCCAGAGCAAAGGGCCAGTGGAGCTCGACTAAGGCCAGAGTCCTGGCGCGCAGGCGCATCTTCGTCTTTAGCTCCGGTCGACACCAGCGGCGACGAGGAGTTCGCCCGTCGCATCTTCGTCTCCCTGAACCGCGAGCTGATCGGGATTCCAGGAGACAGCTCGCTCGTGGACCTCAGCGACTCCGAGGAGGAGAACACGAAGGAGGCTCCACCACCTGGTGCCACACTGCCTTGATCCTGGCTGATGATGTTCACTCGTGCCAGGATCGTTGTTTTAAATTTTTAGTTTCAGTATAGTTATCGATCTCCTGTGAAATGTACTGCTTTTGAATCAATGAAGTAATTTCACTTGGAAGACGAAGCAATAATCCCCTTACTATATTCAGAACCTTTTTTTTGCATTGATCAGTCTATAGAAACTGTTTATTCAGAGAACAAAATCCCCCGAACAAAACTTCCCTCAAACAAATCAACTGCTTAATATGTTTGGGGAATCTGCTCCTAGTAAAAGATGATCGGGTTATTTCCTCGGAACATATTATATTCGGTCATTTAAAATCGTTAGCTTCTCCAATAAGTTATCAATCCCTAATGCATTGAATTTGACCTGCATGATTTTCGAAATGACACCTGCTGCAGAGAAAGGAAAGTATCTTTTGACCTAATAGTGACTGCGGATAACACGGATCGAGGCCAGTTTTCTCGGGGTTCGTGCTCCCTCTTGAAACCATAAAGCCCCCAGGCGCAGCCGCCTGGTCACCATTTAGGCCTTTGTCTTCCTTACTCACACCTGCAACAGCTCGCCATTCCATATTCGCTTTCTGCTAGTCATCTTCTTGTTCCTCCAACAATCAAGCCATTCTTTCGCCGCCATGGTTTCATCTCGCCAATCTTCATCCGTGGATGAATCGTCTGGGGAGCAGAGCAGCGCCGCCGCTCCCGGACGGGAGCTGTGCAATGGATCTACCATCTGTACCACTAACAAGTATTGGGACAAATCCACCACCACGGCAAAGCAACTGCAGCAACTGGAAAATCTTGGATTGCTCCCTGACACTACCACCTTCCCTCGCCGTCATGCGAAAGGTCAGCTTTACCCAACGCCCAACACTCTTGAGCTTGTGGCGTTCCTTGAGTTCTTCCATTGCGGGATTGGGGTCTATCCATCAGATTTCTTCCATAGTGTCTGTGACTTCTACCAAATAGAGCTCGTACACATGAAGCCAGACGCTATAACCATGCTTAGCATTTTCGCTTTTCTGTGTGAAGCCTGGTTAGGGATTAAGCCCTCACTTAACTTGTGGAGGTATTTTCATGCCCCTGCATTCTACAAGGACCAGCTCATGATCGAGTCGATTGGGTTTTCCTTAAGAGATCGTGACATTTACATTCCCTTTCCAGTGAAAGATTCCTGGAAAGGTTATCAACACCACTGGTTTTACATCACCCTTCCCGAAGCCTCCTTGGCCAAAGGAAAGCATTTGATGCCTTATCTTAAGGAAGAAACTAAAGCCCTACCCAATGTCACTCCTATGATGTAGAAGCATATTGATCGAATTCAAGCGCTCCGTGAAGTGGGTCTGACAGCAGTTCATGTGGCGGAAATTTTCATCCGATGGAGATTCATCCCGCTTATGGCTCATGACCGCTATGCCTACACTTTCACGGGTGATAATGACCCAAAAAGGATGAAGCCTGATGGTAAGCCATTCTTGCTCCGTTCGGTAATATTTCTGATAGTGTTCGGTCATTTGAAGTGTCATGACTCTTATCTAACAGTTGTCCTAGACTCTGAAGTGGCTGCTCGCTTGAAGAAGATGCTGAACGCCGATATCCCCGATTGGACAGGCGTCCCGCCCCCCTACAATGCTGACAACCCTGCTCCAGAGGTGAGCTCTTTACCCAGAAAATATCCCTTTGGTTTGTTAAGTGCAATTGTCCTGATTTTCTTTCCCTGAACAGGCTCCCCCTGCTGTTGACGCTCCCGCCCAAAGCGGAGCCATCAACATAGAGTACGAGGCTGAACCGGCATCGTTCCAGGGTGCAAAGATCCCAACGCCTAAAATGCCCGAGCAATCGCCTGCCAAGGAAAAGGAGGACCCGACCAGAACCAGAGTCGTCGTCCCTCGGACTCGTAAGCGTTCGCAAGACGCTAGCATGGAGACGGTGACTCCTAAATCGGGGTCTCTTGGGGTACCGGATGCCTCTAAGCTGATTGCCGCGCGTGACCCGCCTCGTCCTGATGATCAGATACCAAGCATGATCGTATTCGGGCATTTATTTGCAGCTTTCGATTGTGTAACCAAACTCAAACGTGTTCGGGAGATTTCTCGTCAGGAAATTCGTCCGACCCCACCGCCATCAAAGCCTTTCTCCATTTCTTTGAAGAAATTTAGAGTTACTCTTCCAACATCTGAGTAAGAACTTTGACGGTTTAGCTTTTGTTTGATTCAATCCCTCAAGGGGAATTTTCGAATCATTTTTGTTTGAATCAAAACAGGCCCTCCAAGCCCGCAGCTTCTCCTCCGATCAAGCCAGCAGACAAGGAGAAAACTCCTGATCTAGGCGTGATGGTCAGGCCTGATCATGAAGGAAAGTCCGTGGAGGTTCTGACACCTGTCTTGACACCCTTGGGCCCGATCATCGCTTCGCTTTCCGCAGCAGAGGAGCAATGGCATTCGCTGGATGCTCGTGCCTCGACCACAAAAGTGTCGGTGACTAGACTGGAGGCCCAAGTTGCCATTCTCCAGTCCAAGAAAGAAGGTACTTAACTTTATTGAGCATGTCTATTTTTGATTCTTTGCCCCTCAAACTGTTGTTAATACAATGCCTTTGATCTTGTAGCTAACTCCAACAGCATTGAGGTGCTCGAGAAGAAAAACTTGGATCTGGAAGGCCAGCTTGCAGCCCGGGACAAGGAAGTTGCCGATCTGGCCGCTCGTCTTGAAGCTTCAGAGAAACGTGGCCGGACCTTGGAGGGCAAGCTCTTGGAAGGTGCCATTGTTGCAGCGACACACACCGTGGGAGCCTTGAAAAGCCATTCTCCCAATCTCGACGCCGCGCTGCTTTCTCAGGGCTTCAAGTGTTCGGCCACGGAGGCGCAGACTTTATTTGATGATCTTGCTCCATTAGTGGACCCCTTTGTCAAGAAACTTGGCCTTCATTTGATCGACTCGAAAGACTCGTCCTGGACTCTGTGATGGAGTCCTGTAATAGGGCAAAAACTTGGTGGTTTTAGTCTATGACCTTTATTTTGCGAAACATATGCTTGCATGTTTTTGGGTAAGTCATAGAGCTGATCGGCCTTTTGTGGCACTTTTTAACTGATAGCCTTAACACAGCTAAATGCCCCATTGCCATAAGCTATTTTGGAATTGTTTAGTTGCTGAGACGCGAGTGGTCTTCTGAACTGTGTAATTCCTTGTAGTCATGGTGTTCGGTATTTAGCGCGGTTTAGCTTTCTCGATTTAAAAAGCCCAATTCTTGCGCGGTAGTAGTACCATAGGAGCCCCCGGGCTCTTTTGTAGCATGTAGACATGCTAGAAAAGAGTCTAGAAGTACTAGTCACTAGAACTTTCTGATCATGTGGGGAGCCCCCAAGTGTCTCGCTTTGGTACGTAGAATAGGTCTGAAAAAATTTTCAGCGTAGTAGTCCTCGGCTCTTTGTTAGTATATGCAATATGGTAACAAAGAGTAGAAACAGAATAGTAAAATAGAACCTAGCCCCCGAGCATAATTGCGAGGGTGAGTAGAGTTTGTAGAACTTATCTTTTGGTTTCGTTTGATGTCGGAGGTGATGCGGATGATGACTACTCCTGCCAAATTGTTGGATAGGCTTGAACTTGCTTCATTACCTTGACTTAAGCGTAAAATCTGCGTAGTTGGTTCATATTCCACATGTTTGGCAGTACGTCTCCATCTATCTCCGCGATCCTGTAGGCTCCCAGTCTCGCGATGTCTACTACAATGTAAGGCCCTTGCCATGGAGAGGACAATTTAGTTTTGTCCTTGGTCCGTTGATCTAATTTGAGCACCATGTCACCAATGCACAGGCTTCTACTGCGGATGTTAGCATCGTAATATTGTCGCAGCTTTTGTTGGTACTGGGCCACTCTGAAAGCGACTGCATCGCGAGCCTCCTCGAGGAGGAGTAGCTCATCGGTCCGTCTGTCGGGCTCTTCTGTCTCTGAAAACATTGCCACACGCGGGGCTTGTAATCGGATATCGGATGGTAGAATTGCTTCAGCTCCATACACCAAGAAGAAAGGTGTTTCGCCTGTTGCACGGTTCATGGTGGTCCTCATCGACCATAGTACTGTAGGGACCCTCCAATCCTCTGGGTGCCCTACCATCACTTGTACCATCGGGACCCAGCGCTTCGAGCATGCACTCTGTGATCTGGGGGCGAGTGTCAGTGTCATGCCAAAGGTAGTCTTTGATAGCCTTAATTATACTACCTTGTCCCCTACTCCCATGAGACTGCAGCTGGCCGACTCCACGGTCCGCTACCCGGATGGGATAGCCGAGGACATTCTAGTGCGCATCCGGGATTGCTTCGTCCCTGTCGACTTGGTGGTACTGGACATGGACGTGAGCAACGACTCGTCGCTCATCCTTGGGCGACCCTTCTTGAGCACGGCAGACGCTCACATTAATGTGGGTGCTGGAGAGATCCAGCTCCACATTAATGGAAAGAATGAGAAGTTTGAGTTCAGGCCAAAAGTGGAGCAATGCTCCAAGATCAAGATCAAGTATGGGAGGAACAGTCAAAATGTGAAGGAGGTGGAAGTTACACCTCCAGAAAAAGACAGCTTGATAAAGTTCATGGAGAAGTTCTGGGAAAAGGAATTCCCCATCTAGTATGACGTAAAGAACAAGAAGCCTATGCGATGTGCAAAAGCACACGCGAAGAAAGCACAGGAACAAGTTGTCGACCGCCAGAAGAAGGTAAAATAGGTATGGCGGGTTAAATCATCTGTATCCTCATCTCCAGGGTCAGATGCTGCTTCATCAAGTTAATCCAACAAAGGAGACATCATCACTCGACGACGTAAAACACGAGTCCTGCGCCGACAGGTTCATCGGTATCAACAAAATAGCTTGGAGGAGGACCCCCAATCAGGTAAGTTCTGGTAAGCGATCATGAATAAAGTTTTCTTTCAAATAAAGTTAGTAAATGAGAGCTATTTAGGTTAGTGCTTCAATGTTATAAGTTATGCTTAAACCCTCATTTTGGATATGATGAATAATTGTTCTTATTTCTCTCGTGTACCTATGTTTCAACCTGCTATTCTCCTAAGCTTTGAGTTTGTTGGCTTTTCTGTTATCTAGTCTGTTTGTGGGTAGCAAATGCAAGCTCTAGTCTAGGTTATTGTTAGCCATGATATGATAAGACTTGGGTTATCTTAAGATCTTACCAAGCAAGACATGATGACCGGAGTTTTCTTTTAAGAATAAAATAAAGAGTTCCTTACGGTGATTCCTACAAAAGCTCATATTGTTTAAACCCCTACAAAAGCTGCTTGTTGTTGCATTGAGTTTTGTCAAGATCATTGTGATTCTTAGAGATCTACTTCATGCTTGTAAAACCAAGATCACGCACATGCCACCATACACATGTTATACTTCTACTCTGGAAGTAAGCATGACACCCATCCATCCACTAAATAAAAGCTCCACCTAAGGTATGGTACTCTTCGCCAACTTTATTGCAAAAAGAGACATGGGCTGATGAAAAAAAATGGACACATGAAGGTCCAAGTATGCAAAAAAAATATATAGCCATGTCTCTAAAAGCAACTCTCATATGGGAAGAGGAACCTGCAAAAAAGGGAGCTAGCGTGTCATCTTGCCAACCACACACGTGCACATCTTGGTTTGAGAGTATGACTTACTTCTCTTCGAATCCTGGTTTTGACTCTACAATATGTGCAATGCAAGTAAGCTACAAAACTCTCCTAGCACAAACTCCACTTCAATGAGTGAGATGAGAGTTGAGAGAGGATCTTGGTAAGGAAATACACCTTGAGTGACTCGAGAGTACTATCTAAGGAACTCTACCTCTTAAAAAAACACTCCAAAACCTTCAGTTTGATTGTCAAGCAAGGTAGAAGGCAAGGTGCTTGGTCTAAGTCATTCTGGGTACCAACCGCCCAAGACAAGGAGAAGGTGCAAGCCCCATAAAAGGCCAAGGTAATAAGGTAAGTCTATTTTACCAGCTTATTCAATTCTTGGTAGAATATCTTGCTGAACCACTGGTACTTTTAAGGAGTAATAAGGAAGCAACTCCTGATCCACTGAGCCTAAAGTTCTAGTCTTTGCTCGGGACGAGCAAAGGGCTAAGCTTGGGGAAGTTGTTGACGGTTCTTATAATGAAAATTCGACCGTCAACAGGCTCAGAAAACTAATGGAGATCAAGCATAACTTAGACATTTGTATTCAAATATTGTTGTAGCATGCATATCTAGAATATATTTGAGTACAGGGACCATGGTGCAAAAGATGGTGGAAAATGGGCCCAGGCCCAGGTCGGCCGACCTGGCTAGGTCGGGCGACCTGGTCTGGCACCCATTCGAGCCCAATCTCCCTGCAGGCAAAGAAGCACAGCATTGAGTCATCTGGAGCATTGATTCAATGACGGTTGAAAGCAAAGGACAAGATTTAGCCTCAACACCATCATATGGATTGGAGGGCCCACAACCGAAGCTTCGTGCAACCAAACTGACAGTACCCACCTGGAACTGACCTCAGGACCCACCAGGCAGACTCCCAAAGGAGGGTGGACTCGAGAGGCGGTAGGGCTGGGTCGGCCGACCTCCCCGCACAGCTGAATTGGTCCCCCCTTGATTGGTGCATCAATACCGACTTCAGGACAACATCTGGACCGTGCACTAGTCGAGGCGGTTCATCGGAGGGACGGCTGACGTGGCCCCGCAGCCAAATGGCCACAACCGTCTCTGGTCGGCTCCAACCGCCTATGGGATGCTATAAATACCTGCAAGGGGCACCGTACTTGATGAGGACATCCCTTCCAATGATACAACCATGCCTACTACGCAGCAAGGACCAATGACAAGAGCCCGTGCACGAGAGCTAAATTATCAGGTAAACTCATTCCTCGCTGTCCATAAATCTTCATCTCAGAATTGGATGCTACTAAATCATTGTGATGATTTTATTGTTATTAGGAATGATGGAGAGGAAGCTAATGGGTCAACCAATCAGTTTGGACATCAAGATTACACAACAAGGAAGCACAAGATCGGACACCAAGTTCAGACTTCAAGTTCGTACAGCCAGGCAACATCAAATTGATTTGGCAATATTTCTCGACTCCGGATGTTGTTTGAGGCATATGAGTACTCATTGGAAAGATCTTTGAAGTATTCTTTCAAATGGATCCAACCCCACTACAAAATTCCACTAGAGACGTTCTCAATCGACCAGAAGACGTTCGGACCTCCAGTCTTGGGCTGACAGCCTTGTAACTTGTTTGGCCCACTAGGGGGGCCATCTTGTGTTAGGGTTTCCACCCCCACGCCTCTTGGCTGTCTCCTATCTATAAACAGAGGCTCCAGCCACCAGGAGGAAGGTTGGGTTTTGTTTTAGATGCAAGTTTAGCTACTGCTACTTCCTAGTGAACGCGTGTGTCGACTAGACCACCCGATTTGCTTGATTCAAGACCCCAACTCATGATTCAGATACCATTTGGTTCAGATCCGTGAGTTTATTTACTTGTCCATCTTGTTCTTGCTTGTTCTCGATTGCTAGCAGGTTCAAGGGTGTTCTTGGCACGGCAAGAACAGCCAACGTCGGAATCGGTGTACCTGTTGCTAAGGCGCAGCATCCTGTGATTGTTGTAGTTGAACAGCCAACGTCGATTCCACCCCCAAATTGAAGTTACCCCTCCTCTCATCGAAAGATCGAGATCAGCCCCTGCCATATCATGTGGTAATCAGAGCAAGGTTAATCGGTGAGAGTATATACCCCCTCTTTACTTTACCTACAGTCCAAAAATACCAAAAAAATAGGCTAGATCTAAAATCCCAAAACTAGTTTGAGCCTTGCTGTTCTACCTAGTTCTTGGCTTGTTGAGTTTGTGGTTGCATCGTGGTATCATGTGCTGGTTCTTAGGATCTAATCCATTAGAGTTTTGAGTTCTTGTCACGTTTTTGTCACCATTAGTTTCGCTGCCACTTCCCCCCTTTCATGCCGCTGCATTTTTCCACTAATTTTTCGCCATCCCCACTTCCAGATCTGCATAGGAAGAAACCTGCTATATTTCTTTCATCCAATCTCCAATTCAAGTGTTTAGATACATTCTGGAAAGCTTACTTTGTGCTCTTTCAGGGAAATTTAACCTTGCTACCAAATTCTTTCTGATCGCTTTGCAATCGCTCTGGAGATTTCCGTATATCTGCTGTGTAATCTGTGCATCTAAAAGTAAGGAGGGCTGTGTGAAGTAATTGTTTTGTTTGATTGTGCCAAACATAACTTTTGAGGCCCCTGAAAAGAATTAAAAAAAAGAAGAAGAAAAAAACAAAGGAAGAAACAAGAAGGAAAAGAAGAGAGGAAGAAAAAGAGTTCTTGTTGCTGCAGTGCTCTCTTTGTATGCCTTGTTTGCCGCTGTTTGGTGACTACGTTTGTGTCTAGGCTCACGTCTCTAACAAGGTTTAGCCTAGGACCAGCACGGTACCATTATGAACATTTATTCAACTCGCTTTGGTTAACGTGGTTCTAGCTATTCCTTGACTTTTCTTGCAGCCACCTATAGCTCCACAAATTATCTACTACGACACAGGGCTGTGCTTGTGTAACGTTTTGTGCTGTTCTTGGTGGCTGCCAACACCAACTTCCTAGCGTGGTAAGAACATGTAAGAACTTGATGGCACAAGATTGAGAGGATGGAGTTTGCTGCCACCTAGTTCAATGAGTTGATAGGACATTTTTTTTCTCTTGATCTTTTTGCTACAAGCTAACCATGGCAGGAAATGAGGATGATGGACGCGCTTATTCACCTCGAACAAGGGGCATCATTCAACACTTTGAATGCCAAGTGAGGGTGCATGCTGAACACCTTGATGAGGATGTTCGAGTCACCAACGAACGCCTTGGCCAATTGGAGGCCACGCAGATCGACACCAACACCAAGCTGACCTCAATGGAGAACACGCTTGGGGCTCTTAACACCTCTCTTGTAGGTATTTTGGAGCGTTTCGACAGGATGGACCAGGAGGGTCGTGATGGTACGGGACAGCACAACAACAACAACACCAAGGGCAGCATTGTTGGGCAAGATGAGGAAGAATATTCAGCTGACACAGAGCTTGGTGGGGAGGTAAATGGCCAGCACGACCAGCAGCAGCGCCGCCGTCGACATGGTGGACGTGCTCATCAACCACGACGTGAGGTACGCGACAATGATGATTCTTTGGGGAAGATTAAATTCAGTATGCCCTCTTTTGATGGAAAATATAACCCCAATGCATATCTTACTTGGGAGCTAGCTGTTGATCAAAAATTTGCTTGTCATGATTTTCCTGAAAACAAATGTGTTAGGGCTGCTACTAGTGAGTTTACTGACTTTGCTTCTATTTGGTGGAGTGAATATGTGCGCAGCCATCCAAACAACATTCCACAAACTTGGGTTGCTATGAAAAGAGTTATGCAAGCTAGATTTGTTCCCTCTTATCATGCACGTGATCTTTTGCATAAGCTTCAACCTTTGAGACAGGGAAACAAATCTGTAGAAGAGTACTATCAAGAGTTGCAAACAGGGATGCTTCGTTGTGGTTTGGTAGAAAATGAGGATGCAGCTATGGCTAGGTTCATGGGTGGGCTAGATTGGGAAATTCAGGATATTTTGGCTTACAAAGAATACAATTCGATCTCTCGTTTGTTTCATCTTGCTTGTAAAGCTAAAAGGGAAGTACAGGGACGGAGAGCTAGCACGAGAACTAACATTTCTGCAGGTCGTGCTTCCTCTTGGATGCCATCCAACCCCGCTGCCCAACTATACCGAGCCGCTGCCCCATCTTCATCAGGCAGCAAACCATGACCTTCGACAACAAATTCCTCACCATACCCTCTCGAAACAACAAAGGGGGCAGCTGCTGCACCAACCAAGAGTTCATCCTCAATTGCATCTTCGGGGCGAACAAGAGACATTCAATGCCTCCGCTGCAAAGGTTACGGTCATGTGCGCAAGGACTGCCCAAGCGCACATGTGCTAGTTGTGCGTCCTGATGGTGAGTATTCCTCTGCTAGTGAAGATGAAGAAACATATGCCTTGCTTGCTGCTAACAATGTAGGGGAAGATGAGAAGCACAACAAAAATGAGGAGCACATTGGAACGGAACATGTTGAACACTATGAGAGCCTCGTAGTACAGCGAGTGTTGAGTGCACAAATGGCAGTTTGACATTGATTCTTTTCATCATGGTAGAACAAATCAATACTCTTTTATGCATAATGACAAGAAACTTGTTTTGCACCCAATGTCTCCTGAAGCTATTTTGAAAGATGAACTTGCTAGAGCTAGTAAAATAAAGAATCAGGAGCATGCTAAGAGTGAAAATCAGATTGTGGCAAATGAACTTGAAAAGCACAAAAAGAAGAACACCAAATCTGGCCACAATAACAAAAATGAGATTAAGCTGAAAGGGTCATGTTTCATTGCAACCAAATCTGACTTGGATGAGATTGATGCTAGTACTGCTGTTTGCTATGCTTTTATTTGCAAACAAACTTTGTTTTCACTTGAGGAAATACCTTCTTCTTTGCCTCCTGTAGTCACTAACCTTTTGCAGGAGTATGCGGACATTTTTCCAAAGGAGGTGCCACCGGGGCTGCCACCAATCCGTGGGATTGAGCACCAGATTGACCTTATTCCCGGGGCCTCCTTGCCCAACCGTGCGCCATACAGGACCAACCCCGAAGAAACTAAAGAGATTCAGCGCCAAGTGCAAGAATTGCTCGACAAAGGTTATGTGCGTGAGTCTCTGAGCCCCTGCGCTGTTCCTGTCCTTTTAGTTCCTAAGAAAGATGGATCTTGGCACATGTGTGTAGATTGCCGAGCGATTAATAACATTACAATCAGATATCGTCATCCTATCCCTAGGCTAGATGATATGCTTGATGAACTGAGTGGCTCAATTGTGTTCTCAAAAATTGATTTACGTAGTGGTTACCACCAGATTCGCATGAAGCTAGGAGATGAATGAAAACAGCGTTTAAAACTAAATTCGGTCTATATAAGTGGTTAGTCATGCCTTTTAGTCTCACTAATGCACCCAGCACTTTCATGAGATTAATGAATGAAGTTTTACGCGCTTTCATTGGCAGATTTGTTGTGGTATATTTTGATGACATCCTGTTATACAGTAGATCACTTGAGGAACATCTTGATCATTTGCGTGCTGTTTTTAACGCTCTACGTGATGCACGTTTGTTTGGTAACCTTGAGAAGTGCACCTTTTGTACAGATCGAGTCTCTTTTCTTGGCTATATTGTGACCCCACAGGGAATTGAAGTTGATCAAGCCAAGGTTGAAGCAATACATAGCTGGCCGGTTCCCACAACGGTCACACAAGTGAGAAGCTTTCTCGGGCTTGCTGGATTCTATCACCGTTTTGTGAAGGATTTCAGCACCATTGCAGCCCCATTGCACGAACTCACCAAGAAGGGCATTACATTTACTTGGGCTGCAGCACACAAGAGTGCTTTCAACGCCCCCTTGCTCCAACTTCCTGATTTCACTAAAACTTTTGAACTTGAATGTGATGCTAGTGGAATTGGTTTGGGAGGTGTTTTGTTACAAGAGGGAAAACCTATAGCATACTTCAGCGAGAAGTTGAGTGGGCCTAGTTTGAACTATTCTACTTATGATAAAGAATTGCTTGCTCTAGTTCAGACTTTGGAAGCATGGCAACATTATTTATGGCCCAAAGAGTTTGTTATACATTCTGATCATGAATCATTGAAACATATTCGAAGTCAAGCAAAACTGAACCGTAGGCATGCTCGCTGGGTTGAATTCATTGAGTCTTTCCCTTATGTCATCAAACACAAGAAAGGGAGGGAAAATGTAATTGCTGATGCTTTGTCTAGACATTATACCATGCTTTCACAACTTGATTTCAAAATTTTTGGCTTGGAAACAATAAAAGAGCAATATGCCCATGATGGTGATTTTAAAGATGTGTTGCTGAATTGCAAAGAGGGAAAAACATGGAACAAATTCGTCCTCAATGACGGGTTTGTCTTTCGAGCTAACAAGCTATGCATTCCAGCTAGCTCTGTGCGTATGTTATTGTTGCAGGAAGCGCATGGAGGAGGGCTGATGGGACACTTTGGTGTGAAGAAGACAGAAGACATCCTTGCTGATCATTTCTTTTGGCCCAAGATGCGGAGGGACGTGGAGAGATTCGTTGCTCGCTGCACAACATGCCAAAAAGCTAAGTCACGCCTTAATCCTCACGGTTTGTACATGCCTTTACCTGTTCCTAATGCACCATGGGAGGATATTTCAATGGACTTTGTTTTAGGACTGCCTAGAACAAAGAAGGGGAGAGATAGTGTCTTTGTGGTTGTGGATAGATTTTCTAAGATGGCATATTTCATACCATGTCATAAGACCGATGATGCTACTCATGTTGCTGATTTGTTCTTTCGTGAAATTGTTCGTTTGCATGGTGTGCCAAACACAATTGTTTCAGATCGTGATGCAAAATTTCTTAGTCATTTTTGGAGAACTTTGTGGGCTAAATTGGGTACTAAGCTGCTATTTTCCACTACTTGTCATCCCCAAACTGATGGACAAACTGAGGTTGTGAATAGAACTTTATCTACCATACTTAGGGCTATTTTGAAAAAGAACATAAAAATGTGGGAAGAATGTTTGCCTCATGTTGAGTTTGCTTACAATCACCCCCTGCCCCTCCTAGGGACACTGCACCTTCCACTCTGGGTGCCGGATTGGCGCAATCAGGTATAAATGGGGCAGCTCGGGGCTGCTGCTCCAGCCTCTCTGATTGTATGCTAGACTCCATTCAAAAATGCCTCGCGGCATGCTCCTGCTGCAACGGCATTTTGAGTGGAGAGATAGATTGATCTCCGGCGGGGCAGACCAGTCTTGAACTTCTTCGTTTCGTTTCGTTTCGTTTCGTTGGTAGAACCCACGCCAACTCTTTTCTCTAAAAAATAGAGAGATCTTTTGATAGTCTCACTTCTATCAATCCAATGAAAGAACTATCCCTTCCTATTTGTTTGTCCTAATGAGACAAAGAAGAGCCTCCTTCTTTACCACTTTAGGGGATGGGGGTCATTCACAACACTGTACTACTAAAAAGAGCCCTTTTGAGATTGTTTATGGTTTTGTGCCTCATGCCCCTATTGATTTGCTGCCTCTACCAACTTCTGAGAGATTGAATTTTGATGCTAAACAACGTGCTGAGTTGATGTTAAAAATGCATGAGACCACAAAAGAGAACATAGAGCACATGAATGCTAAATATAAACTTGCCGGTAGCATAGGAAAGAAGCATGCCACTTTTGAACCAGGTGATTTGGTTTGGCTGCACTTGAGAAAGGATCGGTTTCCTGATTTGAGGAAGTCAAAGTTGCTTCCAAGAGCTGATGGTCCTTTTAAAGTTGTAGCTAAGATCAATGATAATGCATACAAACTTGAGTTGCCTGCAGATTTTGGGGTCAGCCCCACATTTAACATTGTAGATTTGAAACCATATTTGGGCGAGGAGGATGAACTTGAGTCGAGGACGACTCAAATGCAAGAAGGAGAGGATGATGAGGACATCCCTTCCAACGATACAACCATGCCTACTACGCAGCAAGGACCAATGACAAGAGCCCGTGCACGAGAGCTAAATTATCAGGTAAACTCGTTCCTCGCTGTCCATAAATCTTCATCTCAGAATTGGATGCTACTAAATCATTGTGATGATTTTATTGTTATTAGGAATGATGGAGGAAGCTAATGGGTCAACCAATCAGTTTGGACATCAAGATTACACAACAAGGAAGCACAAGATCGGACACCTAGGTCAGACTTCAAGTTCGTACAGCCAGGCAACATCAAATTGATTTGGCAATAGTTCTTGACTCCGGATGTTGTTTGAGGCATATGAGTACTCATTGGAAAGATCTTTGAAGTATTCTTTCAAATGGATCCAACCCCACTACAAAATTCCACTAGAGACGTTCTCAATCGACCAGAAGACGTTCGGACCTCCAGTCTTGGGCTGACAGCCTTGTAACTTGTTTGGCCCACTAGGGGGCCCATCTTGTGTTAGGGTTTCCACCCCCACGCCTCTTGGCTGTCTCCTATCTATAAACAGAGGCTCCAGCCACCAGGAGGAAGGTTGGGTTTTGTTTTAGATGCAAGTTTAGCTACTGCTACTTCCTAGTGAACGCGTGTGTTGACTAGACCACCCGATTTGCTTGATTCAAGACCCCAACTCATGATTCAGATACCATTTGGTTCAGATCCGTGAGTTTATTTACTTGTCCATCTTGTTCTTGCTTGTTCTCGATTGCTAGCAGGTTCAAGGGTGTTCTTGGCACGGCAAGAACAGCCAACGTCGGAATCGGTGTACCTGTTGCTAAGGCGCAGCATCCTGTGATTGTTGTAGTCGGACAGCCAACGTCGATTCCACCCCCAAATCGAAGTTACCCCTCCTCTCATCGAAAGATCGGGATCAGCCCCTGCCATATCAGTACTCTAACGCACACTAGAAGAAGAGCTCTCCTTTGCTACAAGCTTAGTCTTAGTCTTAGTAGTGATAGTTCTAGTAGTAGATCTTCTGAAGGGCTTCTAGAGGAGTCTTGGTAAGTTCTAGAGTTCAGTTCTTGTATTCTTATACTTACTTGTAATACTCTAACCTTAATGGAAGTATCTTCATACTTATGTTGTATGCCTCATTTATACTTTATCCACTTAGTATATACTACTTATGTCTTGCACCTTGTTCAAGTGAATATATGCTATGACATTGGCTCAATGTGTCTTATGGTTACTCTATTTATTAGCGCGATAGATAGAGTTGTATTTCATACCGCAAACATGGAGATTGGATTATGGAATACCATTGAGAGTATCGCTGCCCCACGGATTAGTAGAGGTAGACGGCAGGTGGTTACAGCCCTGTCTGTCCTTTGTAATCCTCCACGTTCGGGAGATGATGATGAGGGAACCACTGGACACCTCGATATGCCCTCTTGCATATGTCCATTGTACGAGCTTGTATAGGGTATTGTAGTGTATCCAAGTCCCATTTGTATGATGCTAATGAACCCTTTGTAATCTTTACTAATGTTCTATGACTAATTAAGACTACCATATTGATGAGCAATGAACTTCTGTGTGTCACATTACCCTTTCATTTCCATATCTTTTACCCCTGTCTAGATTATGGTGGATTAATGTTGTTGTAAGTAAATACATTGGATGACACCTCTCTTTAACTAAACGCTTTCCCTGCGGATAAACAAATAACGATACTCTGGAATACTCCCGAGTGAAATGCAACAACGTACTTCTGTGCGCTTGCAGAATCTCTGTAACGTTTAGATTTACGATAAGGCATCTCTAGTGCTACCACTAATCCAAGTGGTGACGCTAAGAAATACCAACACCGATTCGGCTTCTTGAGGAAGATAGATGGTGGGGGACCGGCAGTTGTTTCCACCCAAAAGCGGAACCCCTTTTGTCCCCGACATGTGGGACCCACAGAACCCAGGCCGCACGGGAGTCGGTACGTGACGCGCTGGCGAGCCGCGAGAGTTCCTCGCGTGCGCTGTCGTATGTGCGACTGACACGCGGGCCTAACCTGTCAGCGCCGTTCATCTTCATCAGTTCATCTTCAGTTCTTCATCAGATCTTCATGGATCCTCGTATTTCGCAATTTAATTCATAATGAAAACTTTAAACGTGTATCGATTTCTCATTTGTTGTTCGATTCAGTTGATTTTTTTTTGCTGAGGTCACAAAACATCTATATATATCTCATGGGTTACACTGTGCAGAGTGTCTCCACTTCGATTTTGTACCTTCATACACTAAGACCTTACTATCCAATGAAGGTGCATTTGCTAACGAGATTTAGTGACTAGGCCATCCTCATACACATGTGCATATAGAATTATATGATGGAATGTTTAAATGGAGCAACTCATAATACAACTTCTTCCACTCTACTTGGATTTGACTAGAAGAGGACTATATATATGGCATATGTTATGTAGTAATCTTACATGGACAAATCACTAACCTTGTTGTATGTTGGTTCAGTTTGGAAATGATCGATGATCACATTCCATGAAGTACACTGCACAGAGTGTCTCTACTTTGATTTTGTACCTTATTGGAAATTTTTCGCATTTCGTACACTAAGACCTTACTATCCAATGAAGGTGCATTTGCCAATGAGATTTAGTGACTAGGCCATCCTCAAACACATGTGCATATAGAATTATATGATGGAATGTTTAAATGGAGCAACTTATCATACAACCTCTTCCACTCTACATGGAATCTTGGATATGACTAGAAGAGGACTATATATATGGCATATGTCATGTAGTAATCTTACATGGACAAATCACTCTCCTAGTTGTATGTTGGTTGAGTTTGGAAATGATCAATGATCACATTCCATAAAGTTCAAAATTCAAAGCATTTGCCTGGACACACATTGAATTGCATCGAAGGTTTCACTTATGAATCGAAAATATAAGCAATCTACGTTTTCTCTTTATGAAAGCGTAATCTCCTCTATCCCCGACTTGTGGGACCCACTGGTGGCACACGATTTCGTTGTCTCTACATAAAAACGAATTATCCTGAGTGGCAGACATGTGGATCCTCTAGTCATTACTGATAATTTGGGTGCTGCCGACGACGACGCGCGCGATGCGTGGGCGATGAGGCGTCTTCCCCCCAGCCAATATTTGCTGCGGTGTCCGGGACTGGCACATGCTTTCAGCTCCTCTTTACATACGAAAATTTGGAATGGCCGTCTAAACCAATAGTTACTGCGATGTTGCACGGCTTCTCCTGTGTCGTCGACATGTGGGACCCATTAGTCACCACGAAAAATTTGGACTGGCCGCCTAAACCAAAACAGACACAGCCCACCAGAATCCAAATTCCCCCACCCCAAAACTCCTCCTAAACCAGTGGTAGATGCGTCCTCCGCCCCACTTCCCCCCAAAGCCACCGGCTGCTGCGTCCTGCACCTTCCACTTTCCTCCAAAACCAGATTGAGAGGCGGCGAGGGGAACGACCTGGTGGCTCCGGTGACTCCTTCCATGACAACTCCTTCTAGTTCCAGACCGGCGACTCCATCCATGACAACTCCTTCCAGTTCCGGATCCGGCGATGCAGCACAGGGGCACCCAGGACGACGACGTCCGGTCGTAGAGGAAGATGCCGAGGTGGAGTTAGATGAAACGGCGATTACCCCTCACCTCAGGTTCGTATCCCGCCTCTAGCAACATCTAGGGTTTCTGCACAAATACTGCGGCGTGCAATATGTTTCCGCATGTAAGGCCTGCTTCTAGGGTTTGTGCAGATGGATTGCCGCAATCCGCATGTATTGTGCCTTGGATAGTCATATATGCTCCCTGCACCTAGGGATAATAGTAGGACGACAACCATTCGCAAGGATTTCATGTTGCCTCCGTTTCGTTCTTTAATTGGTTCATGCTACTGGCTTATTACAAGTGCACCTAGTATAGTTAGGGTATTTTTGTCTTTTATCACGTACTTTGTACTAAATCTGAATTATTCATGCTACTGGCTTATTGGTATTTATGTGCACATATATACAGCACCCCGCTGACAGGTGAGATGTGGAAGGTTACGGCCTTATGCTGCACCCGAGAAGGAGAACAACCAGATCGCATAGTCCATTTGAATCTTGACAAGGCTCGAATAATCTTTTCTGTCCTATTAGAAATCAAAGATGAGCTTGGGTATGGTGTCTAGGACTACTACTACCTCCTCAGGAGAACCAAAAATGATACAGCAACTTTTGAGGCAATTGATACAAGAAAAGATGTAGAAACCATGGTTTCAGAATTGGATTCATGGGGCGAGAGGAAACTCAGGTTGGTATTGTGTGAACAACATGTTATCAATTTTGGTGCAAACATTACACCCCTGAAATGACAGCGTCCGCGGGAGAATGAGGAGTCTGACGATGATGATGATGCTGATGATGATGATGAGAATATTGATGAATACAAAGATTGGCTTAAATCACTAGGTGACAAAACTAGTATATATGATGTTTGTACTACACTATCCACATGTACCTATAACTGTACTCTTAACTCACATAATGTTGTTGGTAACTTGCAGAAGTACGCAATGTGAACAGGCGTCAAACAGTACACACATACAAAGAACGGCTTAGGGAGGAATGCCTTCTGAGACGAATTGGTATATCCTTTTTGATTTGCACTTCTTACTTATACTCAAATTTGTGAATGTACTAAGTGCAAGTTTTAAATCTTTTTGCAGCGGCTTATAGTAGAGCTCGAGGTCAGTGTACAGAACCACTCGATGAGAGTAACGGTAGTAGCACGACACCGCCAGCAGAACCGTCATCACAATGTCCATGCCATGCAAGGAAAGTACACAAGGAGACAAAAGGTTGTAAAAGCTATCACATAATTTGAATGTTCACTCTTTATTGTTCAGCAGTTAAGCTAAGCTTGTATTTTGTGAATGTATGTAGATGGCAAGAAATTTGCCCGTGGATCCTTGAAAGGGATAGCCACACTTGCCAGGAGAAGGAAGTCTAGATCAGACAAACTAAAAGTCCAGTTTTCTCATCTGGGTGGTCCCTGTGGTGATAATCGACGTTCCTTTGTGGACGAAATTGTTATGATCAGAAGGCAAATAGCTCCACTAATTGGAGTTAAAACTTGGTGCGATATAAAGGACGAAGTCAAGGAGGATATCGCTACGGCTGTAAAGGTATGTTAATTGCCACCTCATATATATGCTTCATCATAATGTTAGATACATGTAGTCAGTACATTTGGTCAAAAATATTATGAATGTACTATACTACACAACATGTTTTGTTTTGCACCAGAATCTATGGGAGCTTGAGACCACTGAGGATCACAACAAAAAGATATGGGGGATTGCGAGAGAACGCTACAAAGGTTGGTGATGCACCTTGAGTGCTACATTCAGGGCATACGACAACTATGAGGACAAAATGAAAAATAAGCCTGAGGACTTAGACATTGTGGAGTGGCACTATTTGAACCAGTACTTTGAAAAAAAAAACTTTCCAGGTCACACTATTTGTTAAATTTAAGAACGCAAGCTTGAGTTGAATTTTTCTTTGCTGAACGTACATTACTTGTTTACTACATGCAGGAGTCGAGCATCAGGAACTCTTCAAATCGCTCTGAAATGAAGACCAACCATACGACGTGTTCCAAACCTTTCTCTCAGTGTAGTTGGGAAAATGTAAAGAATCGATCCTCAACTCTCGACTTGCACTATAGTAAAGAATGATATATTGATGACATGTAATTTTGCTAGAGAGATCCAGTAATTGGTGCCAAGCCACGCAAGTTGGCACTTTGGAAGGCTACCCACACGAAGTGAGGAAAATGGACAACGTCGATGGCTAAGAGCGTTTATGTGAGTGCTACTTTGAACATAAGAATTCTTCCGCAATGGCATTAATTTTTTACGTATCACTATGTGACCAAATTTGATATCATACAATCATTTATTGCCCTCAGGATTATGCATCCAAGAGATTGTCTCTATCGCAATCAGATGGGTTGGATGAAGACGAACCAGCAAGTATCACTTCAGCTCCTTCTAAGGAAGACCAGGTTTTCCAGGAGACGTACAAGGAGACAACTGGAGCAAAAGCGAGGAGGTCACGTGGTGAAGGATACATGTACAATCGCAAAAGAAACCAATTGCTTCAGGAACAACTTATTTAGGAAAGACTGGAGAAGCTCGAAGAAAAAGAGCGTCAATTAAAAGTGTTGAGGCCATAATACCCGGGTGCCTGATCACGAGGATTGCCGACTACCAACTCCAAGCGAAGAAGACTCCAAACAAGACACGACAGCTGGATCGCAGAAGGAAAGCCCGATGATAGTTAGAGTCCTATTAGGTTTAGGTCTGTTTTGTCTTGTAAGGCACGTCTCCCTGGATATAAATAGTGGGGGGGTCCTGCACATAGAGGGTATTCCTAATCTTAGCCAATCCACCCGAGAGTATTTGTTACATCATTGTAATCTGTACTCGCCGAGATAATACAAGCAAACAACTGGACGTAGGGTTATTACTCGATCTCGAGGGCCTGAACCAGTATAAAATCCCGAGTCTCTGTGTTCATCTACTGTGATCAATCTTCGCACGAAGTGGGGTGCTTGCTGGACAAATATTTGTCGAGTAAAACCTCGACAGAGGCGCGCCAGGTAGGGGCCCCTTGCGCGAAGAAAGATCATGCCGATCGTCAACAGGGTCTGGTTCGCCGACGCATCGAGTTCATCGATGCCCTACATGCCCAGTTCTGTCAAATCGGAAGCCATCTGGAGTTCTGCCTCCGCTTCCGATCTCTACGCTCCACGCCATCTAGTGCCTGCCCGGGAGATCCGATTTGGAGATCTTGTGTTCGAGCACCAAGGCGATTATGAGCTCGAGCTGACAGGGATCCATGATCCCGATCTCATATGCCCCGGTCGGGAAGTTTTTGCCACTTTCGCGGAACCAACTCCCGAAGACATTGCTGATCACACTGCGCAGTTGGATCTCAACTTCAATGGATCGACCAATGGGTCAGAACGGCCCGAAGATCGTCAAATCCATGTGCTAACCGGGAGCATGGAAAGTAATGCCGCCAAGTCATCCAGCTCACGCAGCCCTACGATTCCTCATCTCAATAATGCACCAACCCTTCAGACAGCCAAGTCTCATATGCTGATAACTCCGTCCTCGTTGGCTCCCCAAAATCTCAACAACGACTTCTGGGCGGTCGAACAGGACAACCTGCAGATCCGAACCCTCTTGGAGACAATGGAAGCTATGGCTGAGGGAACCCCGATGGCCACCATTCCCAAGAAGGCCCGAGAAGCAGCAGACAAGGCCAAGGAATGACTAGAGGCTGCCGCTGCCTAGGCTTCCAATCTGTTAACGGACATCCTCGGTATTGCCCACAGGAGGGGTGTGACATAAGGCCACAGCTCGAACGCAATCGCAGAAATCGCGACACTCGGGAAACTCTCAACTACAACCGAGATTACCGAGCATGTGAGGGCTACTACCGATCTCATCCAGATTCACCATCACGTAACTCCTGAACAGGCACTGGGGGTGCCTCACGTACTCTCCCGACCTGCGCAAGGTCAGGTGGCCAGATAAGTTTCGTCCTACCAACATCGAGAAGTATGATTGAATGACCAACCACCGCGAGTGGATCCAGATCTATTCCACTATCATCGACGCCACCGGGGGAGACGATTACGTCAAAGCCAACTACTTGCCAACTACCCTGCAAGGATCAGCCCGAACGTGGCTCATGAACCTGCCTGAGGCTAGTATCAAGTCATGGGCACATCTTCGGGAGACGTCTGAGGCCAATTTTCAGGACACTTACAAACGCCTCGGACATAAAGGAGATCTGCTCAACTGTGTCCAGAAGCCTGGGGAATCCCTTCGGGATTATATCCGCCGATTATATCCCGGGGAATCCCTTGTGGATTACACCCGTAACACCATCCCTGACATGGTGGATGATCGGGTGATTGTAGCCTTCAATCAGGGCTACAGGGACGAGCGGACGGCGAAGAAACTTGCCAAAAAGAACCCGAAGATGATGGCCAAACTCTACGAGATCCTCGAGGAGACCGCCAAGATGGCGGACGCCCGAGCCCGGGTCCAAGGGAAGCCAGAACAGAGCAAGCTGCCTGGGGAAGGCAAGAAGAAATACAAACACAAAAACAAGAAGTGCAAGACCAAGGGAGAAGAAGTCATGGCCGTGGACAGAAAGCCCCCATATCGGCGTCAGGGGAAACCTGAGGACCTCCCGATGTACTGCCTTATTCACCGGTCGACGAAGCATCACTTTGTGGACTGCACTGTGTACAAGAAACAAAAGCAGGAAGAGGAGAGCCAGCAACAAGGGGGACCACGCGACCAGGCCGCTCAAAACCCTCAGCAAGCGAACTACATGGATTGTGACGATGAGCCATAACTCCCCAAAGACTTGGAGATCGCCACTATATTCGATGGTTGCTCAATCTGAACCTCCAAATCCCATCTAAAGCTGGTCGACAGGCAAATTACGAGCACCGAACCTTGGAAGCAGCCGTTGAGGTGGTCCGAAATCCCGATCACCTTCGATCAAAGGGACCACCCGACACGTTGTACGACAGGCCACTACTACCACTGTGCATCAAGCCCTGGATCGGGTCACGCAAGGTTGGTCGAACCCTGATCGATAGTGGGAGCACCCTCAACCTGTTGTTTGTCAACGCCTTTGACGAACTTGGTATCCCAAGGATGCAATTGTCCCCAGTGGAGAAGCCCTTCTACGGGGTTATACCGGGCATCCCAGCCCTACCGTTGGGGAGGATCGATGTTGGTATTTCTTAGCGTCACCACTTAGATTAGTGGTGGCACTAGAGATGCCTTATCGTAAATCTAAACGTTACAGAGATTCTGCAAGCGCACATAAGTACATTGTAGCATTTCACTTGGGAGTATTCCAGAGTATCATTATTTGTCTATCTGCAGGAAAAGCATTTAGTTAAAGAGAGGTGTCATCCAATGTATTTTCTTACAACAACATTAATCCACCATAATTTAGACAGGGGTAAAGGATATGAAAATGAAAGGGTAATGTGACACACAAAAGTTCATTGCTCATCAATATGGTAGTCTTAATTAGTCATAGAACATTAGTAAAGATTACAAAGGGTTCATTAGTATCATACAAATGGGACTTGGATACACTACAATACCCTATACAAGCTCGTACAATGGACATATGCAAGAGGACATATCGAGGTGTCCAGTGGTTCCCTCATCAAGGGATGACAGGAGGACGTCTTATCATAAAGGCCTAATATCATCTTCCGAACGTGGAGGATTACAAAGGACGGACAGGGCTGTCACCACCTGCCGCCTACCTCTACTAATTCGTGGTGTTGGGGGATTGGCCTGCCAAGGAAACGCCTTCATCCGCTTACTTTGCATTTGAGCTCCTGGCATTTGCTTTCGCTTCATGTATTTGAAAGGCCATTGCCTTCGCCCGCGATCAGGCATTATGTAGCGATCCACTGCCTTTGCAACAAGGATTCATCATACCTGTGTGCGAAGGCAAACTATGAATACTACCTGCATACGTTCGGTTTCTCTATCCTTCGCTAAGTGATTTGGCACTGAGAGACGATCCGCTTCCTTCGGTAATAAAGGTCGTCCAGAGTGGATGCGAAGGTAATTCACAGATATTACCAGTATGTGCGCGGTTTATCTTCTTATACAAGTTCAAAACAGGCCCGGGCGATGGTACGACGGTTTCTCTTCTCCGGAGGAGAGGGTACCTTGTAGCCGAAGGCGCCCAGCACATGAAGGCATTAAAGGTCATCGGAGGCACGATGAAGGCAGCGTGGACCGGGTCCAAACCGAGTCAAAGATGGAGTTGCTAGTCTACGCATTCACATTGAGACATGCGAATGTACCCTTATACCCTTGGATAACCTAAGTTGTATAGTCTAGAGGATGATGCCTGATTTCCAGGGGCATAAGTGGAATGTAAAATGTGCCTCTTGACCTCCCTATAAAAGGGGACCTCCCACCAACGTGTAAAGGACTGATTCTTAAGAACACTGTAGATAAGTAATATATTGTTGCTTGTCTCTATTTTTCTGTCTTAGCTATTGTTTGGGCTTATTAGCTTGGGCAGTAACCCAACAATTGGTGCCCACCGTCTGTGCTGTGCACGAAGGAAATCCACGAACACCACTATGCCACCAAGAAGAGTAGCATCAAAACCACCCACCACCACCGAAGATACAACCACTACCGGCGAAGTCGACGCCCAAACCATAATTCCACCAAGCACCTTACCACCCATAGCCGAAGCCGTCATTGAAGAGCTGGAAGTCGATGAGGACACACTCACCACCGAAGAAAAGCTGCGCTGGGTGGAGCAAAGGCTCCGCCTTTGCCATCTGGAGCAGCAGAGAGAGCTCGAAGCTGTCCAGCTTGAGTTACAACAGCAAATGCAAGAAGAAGAAGAAGAACAACAACACCAGCTGCTACAGGTCAGGAAGCAATTAGAGGAGCTGAGGCAAGCGAAGCAAAGAAGATTGAATTCCACAAGTTTGAGAGCTGCGAAGCTCCGAGAAGAACTCGAGAAAGCTAAGAAACAAGTTGCTGAGCTCTAGGCAGAACTCAATGAGCCAATTGCCTTCGCCAATGCTGGAGCAAATCGTGTTCCCACATCGGAAACCTGCTTCCAAATACTGCATACTCGTCCCATTGATCATACATGCCCTTTATCAGAAAATCTGCAATTGGCAAGATGGCCACCTTCGTACAAGCCCATCTCTCTACCAAGGTATAATGGCCTCACCGACCCCAAGCAATTTCTCATGAGCTATGAGGCTGCAATAGCTTCGGTAGGGGAAGATGACGTAGTGCTGGCAAAGTCTTTCATCATTATCTGCGATGGCACTGCAATGAACTAGTACACCAAGCTTCCGGGGTTATCTATCAGTAGCTGGTATGATCTGAAAAGAGAGCTGATCAAGAATTTCAGCATAATGGGAGACCAAGCACTCTTATACGCAGAGCTAACTCTACATCAATAGCCGAAGGAATCTTTGGAAGACTACTTTCGCAGGTTTGTGGGACTAAGATCTCAAGCTCCCCATATTCCTGACAAAGCCACCAAATTTGCAGCTATACAGGGGGCTTCGGCCTGGCCCATTCGCGCAGCACATTGCAAGGAAAACACTAGCAACACTTGGAGATCTGTATGAAGAGTTCAAAAAATATTGTCGATCCGACAATGACAACTGAAGGCGAATTGCCAGAGAAGCTGTCATGAAAAGCCAGTATGATTCCCAAAACAAGCAACACCATTACAACCAAAACAACTACCAAAATTACCCACCCAAACCATCATGAGCGTGGAGAACCCACCTTCGTTCCAAGAGAACAAACCCACCTACACAGAAAGCCAATTCCAGAACCAAAGAAATGAGCCTATCCAAAGGGGAGGAAGAACCGGTAGAGGCCGAGGAAGAGGAAGGGGTCCACCTTCGGGACCAGAGTTGTTTTGCCAATATCATGGCAAAAATCACACCCATGGCACAGAGCAGTGCCGAGACATCAAGAAAACCATCGACAAGATGAAGGCAAAGAAAATCCAAGCTACCCAAACGAAGCCACCTTCAGCTTCGCACCCCAATACCCAAACCCAAACACAAACCCAAGCTATTCAGCCATATTGCTCAGTTTATCCCTCCCTAAACTCAAACTTTGTCCATCCCACAACTGCGATGGCGACTCAATTTTCGCCTTCACCGCAAACATTCCAACATTACTACCCACAAACCATGTATCCACACCTATACCCCCAAAACACACAGCCTATCCCAAACAAAGACATCAAGGTGGAGGACTTACCACCTCCACCACCGCAAAAACCACAAGACCAAAACACGCCAAATCCCTTGCCTAGTTATGGCCTCATTATGCCAATAACTGGAGGATCTTCACTCGCCTTCGAGACAAAGAAGCAGAGAAAGAGTTACTTTCACCAAGTCAACAACATCTCAGTTGACGGTCCTTACAAGAAATCGGAATGGTCTCACATGCCAATCACTTTCACTGAAGAAGATCTCAAGCTTCACAATTTTCCACACAATGACGCAATGTTGATCGAAGCCAACATTGCTGGCTGGACAATTGGGAAAGTGCTAGTGGACACAGGCAGCTTTGCGGATATTATGTTGGCAAAGACACTCAGATCAATGACCAACATCAACCCAGACAATCTAGAGCCATCAGATACACCTTTGATCGGCTTCGGGGGGAAGCGCACTACAACATTGGGGAAAATCACATTGCCAGTATCCTTTGGCGACACATCAAATGCAAGAACCGAGTTCATCACCTTCGACGTCGTTGACATGTTCTTCGACTACAATGTTATCTTTGGCAGAGGAGTCATAAATGCCTTCGACATCATCATAAGGCAAGCTTTCTTGTGCATGAAAATGCCAGCTCTCAAAGGGGTCATCACCGTCTTTGGTGACCAAACAGAAGCAAGAAAAATTGAGTATGCCAACACCCCAGGCCAGCGAAATGTACATGTGCTCGAAGAAACAGAACCTATCTACCCTGAGGAGAAGCCAATTGCTGAGAAAGACAGCAAAAGCATGCAAGGTGCAACAGAAATAAAAGAAGTGCAATTGTAGTCTGATGTCTTCGATAGGAAAGTGATCATCGGTTCAAATCTTGAACCTGACGAAGAAGAAAGACTCATCGAGTTCTTGAGAAACAACAAAGATGTCTTCGCATGGTCAAGCAAAGATTTGCCAGACGTTGACAGGAGCATAGTTGAGCACAAACTTGCAATCAGCCCTGAGATCAGGCCAAAGCAGAAATTAAGAAAAATGTCCGAAGAAAAAGTGAGTGCAGTCAAAGCTGAGGTGCAAAGACTGCTAGATGCAAATGTCATACGCGAAGTAAAATGCCCTCAGTGGCTAGCAAACACAGTGCCAGTAATAAAGAAAAATGGCAAGGAGAGAATGTGCATTGACTTCACCGATCTCAATAAGGCATGTCCAAAAGATGACTTCCTACTTCCAAGAATTGACAAAATCATCGATCAAGCTGCTGCAAGTGAGATGATGTCTCTCCTAGATTGCTTCTCTGGTTATCATCAGATCTGGATGAAGAAAGATGATGAAGAAAAAACCAGCTTCATCACACCTGTTGACACATTTTGCTTCATCAGAATGCCCGACGGGCTTCGCAACGCTGGTACCACTTTCTGTCGCATGTCAAACACAGTATACAAAGAAGAACTTTTCAAAACTATACTTGTATATGTTGATAACATCCTGGTCAAGAGCGTCAAAAGACAAGATCACATTTCAGATTTGGCAGTTGCCATCGCAAGAATGAGAGAAGCTGGCCTAAAGCTCAACGCGGAGAAATGTGTCTTCGGAGTAACCAAGGGAAAGATACTTGGCTGCCTGGTATCAGCGAAAGAGATCGAAGCCAATCCAGATAAGAGCAATGCAATCCTCAACATGAAAGAGCCAAAATGCATCAGAGATGTGCAAAAACTCTCCGGCAGAATCACGGCACTTAACAGGTTTATCGCAAAGGCAGCCGAACGCAGTTTACCCTTCTTCGCAACTCTCAGAAATGCATCAAAATTTGAATGGGGAGAAGAGCAGTCGAAGGCATTCCAAGAGCTAAGGCAATATTTAATGCAGCTCACGAAGCTGACAGTACCAGATCCAAAGGCACCATTATTATTATACATCATAGCATCGCAATCGGCTGTCAGGGCTGCACTTATCGCGGAGAAGCTGATAGAGGGCAGAAATATACAGCAGCCAGTGTATTATGTCTCTGAGGCACTAGCCGGATCGAAGCTATTCTACACTGAGATCGAGAAAATGATCTACGCCGTGGTGATGGCATCCAGAAAGCTAAGGCATTATTTCGAGGGGCACAACATCATAGTGCTCACAGATCAACCGCTAAAAGAGCTACTGAGTAACAAAGAAGCTTCGGTAAGAATACGCAAATGGGCCGCTGAGCTGTCAGAATATGTGGTGGATTTTGAGTGAAGGACATCAATCAAATCACAAGTCTTGGTTGATTTCATAGCAGAGTGGACATTGCCTTCGACAGAAAATCTGACCAGAGAAGAAAGTTGGCTAATACATTGTGATGGCACTTGGGGGGACAAAGGAGCTGGCATCACAGCAATTGTGCAATCGCTTTCAGGAGTCAAAATGAGATATGCAGCGAACCTAGAGTTCTGCAAAAACAGCGACAGAAGTACAAACAACGTCACTGAATACAAAGCTGTGCTATTGGGGCTCAGGAAAGCGAAGGCGCTGGGGGCTCAGCGCTTCATTGTGAAAACTGACTCAAAGGTGGTAGCAGATCATATTGAAATAGAAAGTGTTGCAAAATAGCCAGAGCTGATCAAGTATCTGACTACAGTTCAAGCAATGGAGAAAAAATTCAAGGGCTTTACAGTCGAATACATCCGAGGGCAAAAAATGAAGAAGCCGATGCATTGGCCAAGGCAACAGCAAAAGGGGACAAATTGTCACCCGATGTCTTCTTCCAGACACTAACAATGCCTTCGATCAAAGAACTCGATGAGCAACCACACTTTATCAATGCAATAAACTCAGAAGATTGGCGGTCATCTATAATGGCATACCTAAGGGGATACTATGAACCAATTGACGAAGATGACCTCAAAACTATGCAATAGAGAGCAAGATCATATCAAATCATCGACAACATTCTATACAAGAAAGGAGTCGTGGCTCCTTGGCTTCGCTACGTGTCAATAAGCGAAGGCAGAGAGCTAATACAAGAGATACACAGTGGCCTATGTGGAGCTCACTTTGGAGCGAGGGCAATTGTGGGGAAGGCAATGAGACAAGGGTTTTATTGGCCTTCAATCATCAATGATGCAACAAACACAGTCAAAACTTGTGACGAATGTAAAAAATGTGCTGCAACTAGAAAATCGCCTTCAGAGCCATCACAGCTGATAACTCCAACCTGGCCACTGCAGAGATGGGACATAGATCTGGTGGGTCCTCTTCCCACAGCTCAAGGAAACCTGAAATATGCAATAGTTGCAGTGGAATATTTCACCAAGTGGATTGAGGCAAGGCCATTGGCAAACATCACAGCGAAGACAGTCATAAAATTCTTCTGGCAGCAAATTGTTTGCAGATTTGGAGTCCCAAGGGAAGTCACAGTAGATAATGGCAAACAATTTGATTGCGATGAATTCAGGCAGTACTGCATGTCCATCGGGACGAAGGCAAGATTCGCATCAGTATATCACCCGCAGTCCAATGGCGCAGTCGAAAGAGCAAATGACATCATATTCATCGCCATCAGAAAATGCCTTGCAAATTGTAAGAAAAAAGGCAAATGGGTGGAGGAAATGCCGAAGGTAATCTGGGCTCACAACACATCCACTTCAAGAGCAACTCAGTTCACACCCTTCAAACTACTATATGGCGAAGAAGCAATGTGTCCAGAGGAAATTCTTCACAAAGGGCTTCGCACTCAGCAAGAAGCGCCCAAAGACAGCGAAGCTATGGACAAAGATCTCACAGAAATTTACAGGCTGTAAGCGGCCAAAAACATCTCCAATTACCAAGAAGAAACTAGAAAATGGCGTGACAAAAAAGTGGTAAGGAAAGATATCAAAATAGGCGACTGGGTGCTATGGAAGAATCCAAGTATGCCTTCGAGAAAATTGCAACACAAATGGGAAGGCCCGTTCTTAGTCATCAAGAGTAACAGACCAGGATCATTCCACATGGGTGATGAAGAAGGCAATGAGCTGCCACATTCATGGAATGTGGATAGCTTGTGAAGGTACTACCTATGAAAAGGATGTAGCAATTGGCTTCGTAATCTATAAACGAAGTCAATTAGTAGAGTAGATTTTCATTTTCACCTCCAAAAGCCCGTACTCTTTTCCTCACAGGGAACCCTTACCAAGGGGTGAGGTTTTTAACGAGGCGGTGCTAACTGTAACTCGTATGAAATATATGAACGAGCTATTCCCCAAAAAGTCGCATCGAAAGCGATTGACTTCGACCAAGTCGCTGGTATTCGATAAACCAAATAAAACTAAATTGACCCTACCAAAGGTAAGGCCAATTCAGATCTAAAACGTAAAAACGCTTACTCTAAAAAGAGTAAAAGGGTCTTTGGCTCAGATCACTTTTAATATGCAAAAATGCTTACTCTAAAGAAGTAAAAGGGGCTTCGGCTAAGATCGCTTTCTATATGCAAAAACGCTTACTTCAAGGAGCAAAAGCGGCTTTGGCTCAGACTACTTTTTACATGCAAAAACGCTTAATTGGACAAACGGGGCTGCTCTGTCTTCGCTTACTCATCCTTAAGCGAAGCATGAACAAAGAGTAAAAGCAGAAAAAAAATCCCAATCAAACAACCATCATCAAAGTGTTTGCCAGTGCAGCACCTGAACGAAAAACATTAAACTCGCTTTGGGGGGAGGAGGCGTTTCTCTCAAAAGCGAAGGCAAACCAAGTTCAATCTCTTTCGTTCAAACCAAAAAAATTAAATATTCATTTACACATGCGGCTTCGCACAAGTCATGAAGATACTCGCCTTCGTATGAATAAACACATACTCACTTTGGGGGGAGGAGGCGTTTCTCTCAAAAGCGAAGGCAAAACGAGTTCATATTTATTCAGCCAAAGTCGTAATTACATCATATGTTACAGACTTTTACATCAAACATTCTCAAAACATTTCAAACACATATCCATAAAACTCCTCGCCAGATCTCCTAAAACGAGGAGCATTATAAACGCACGCAAAGTCCTTGTCATCAGGTCTAACTTCCAATGGCTCCATCTTTGGAATGCCCAGTGAAATAGATTTGGCATTCCTCTTCGTAGCGAGCTCAACTCAATCTGAGCCATGAGCAATAAACGCAGTGAAAAAAAATCAAAAACGCTGAACTCGGTGCGATGATAAAACTCGTGACAGCACTCCAAAAAGTCACCATGACTAGAGTTCGGATAAAGTCGTCGAAACTCCTTCCAAGCGAAGCCAGAAATACAAAGCGGCCCATCACGCATGGCCAGTGGAGTATTCAAGCATCTCATCACCCTGAATATACACAAATGTACAAGTTCAAAAGGACTGCCCACTCAATAAGTCCTAGATCTAATTACAATCTAAAAGGTCCTTAGACCTGAGGATCGACTCCGGAGGCCCCTTGGCCATGTCCCTGCGAAGAGGAAGCAGCACCAGCTTCAGAGGCGGTAGCACCAGTTGCAGCAGCACCAGTCGCAGTGGTGGCTTCGGCAGCTTCCTTCGCAACAGTCTCCCTCGCGGCGGTTTCGGCATCGACCTTCAGCTTCTCTTTCAGCTCCTTTGACTGAGAATACATAAGCTATCAAACAAAACAATATAAAATTAAGAACAAAATAAATAAAGCATGACCACGACAGCAACCAACAAAGTACCTTAGCCAGTCGGTCACAGATAATATTCTGAGCCGCTTGGCGTCCACTGGCAACCCAGAAGTGCTTCAAGAAAAGTGCCTTCGCAATCAACATGTCTCTCGGAAAAGCACTTTCATCGGCAGGATCCTTTGGCTCCGGATAAGGATAACCTTTCTGAACCAAAGCTTTATAATGATCACAGCAGTTGTCAGTGAGGATCTTCAATAAGTTGCACGAGCACAGGTTGACAGTGAAGTCACTGACAGACTGGATAACTCCTGGAAGTGAAGCAAACTCATTGTCAATCCAACCAAAAAGCTTGTCCAAGCTATACTCCTTGTTGGGGAAGGCAAGCGGCACCATTCCAAACTGTCGCAAAGCCTCTTTGTACAAGCGATACAACTTAAGGCCACGCTCCCACGCAACGTTGATCACATCCTCATTTTCCTTGCGAAGGGAGATGACCGAAGAATTCAAGGACACGATCTCACGCTCAGCTTTCTCACTGCGAGACCGATATAATTTGGCATCATGTGACAGCTTATCCTTCACTCCAGTGAGAGTGTCAATCTCGCTCTTCAACACAGAGACAATCTCAACACCTTCAGCGACCTTTTTGCGAAGGCCATCCAGGACATCATCCTTGTCCACAATCTGAGCCTCCAAGGCAACAACCTTATTTCTCAGTAAATTGGCTTCGCCGGCTTGAGCTTCCAAAGCAGCAACCTTGTCCTTCAAAGATTTATTCTCATTCACAATGGACTCCCGGTCCTGGCGAAGCAAATTCTTCTCATCCTCAAGATCCTGCTTGATTCTATCAATATTTGTCTGGATCTGGAGAAGCTCAGCCTTCTCCCTTCGCAACCTCACCAACTCCTCGCACTCAGCGGCAATCGAGTTGAGGCTGGGAACGCGAGCATGTAGCTCATTAATAGCAACAACAACCTGAAACAAATCACGCTCCTCGTTCAGTATCACAAGATCGGCAACACGAAGCCAAGGTCAACAGGTTTCACCGGCTTGGTAAGGCAATGGATCAATGCACGCGATGATGCGGGACATGTCCAGTTCCTCTTGAGGTGTAGCTCCCAACTTTGGCTTGCATCCAGGCCAGTGGACGAATCTCCCTTCAGGAGTCACGGTGATGACGAGTCCGACTTGTTTCCCGCTCAAGGGAAGTTTGTCGAATTCGACCAGACCAAAGGGAAATTTGCTCGAGGTGTCGACCTCGTGCCTAACAGTGGCTGAGCCCCTCTTCTTCTAGATTTTTGAAGAGTTTGATTTTTTCCCAGTTCGAGTTGTATTCGAACTGAGACTCGAGATTCCCCGAGCCCAAATCGGGATCGGACCCGGGAGTGCGATCTCGTCGAGCTTGTCGGTGAGTTGCTCCGTGGTCGGCATCTTGAGAACGCGGCCAAAGTTGCCCGCGTCGTCCGTCGTGCAGACCCAGGAGCCGAAGACGAAGGTGGCGCCCTTCCCGAATGCCATGTCACCATCGCGGTTGATGATGACTGGTGCCATCGAGCTTTCCTGACGATTCTCGACGAGAGCCCCTACCTGGCGCGTTAGCTGTCGGTTTTTTATACCGGCTAGCCTATTATAGGGGGTCCCTAAGTAGTCGAGTTGTTCGCAAGGGCCTCGCCGGAACCAGAAGCACGATGGTGAACACGAGACGATTTAGATAGGTTCAGGAAGCCTTTGAAAGAGAGCGTAACACCCTACATCCTGTATGGTGGATTGCTTCGTATTGATGGTTATGATTTTATAAGAAGTCCCTGCCTCACCTTATATACTCGGGAGACAGAGTCTACAAGGCCAAAAATATAGATTTCTAGTTGAATACTATACATAGAGTCCTAACATGAGTAGGCTGGGTTGTTTCCTAGTAGCCGACTAGTTTCCTTAACCTGTACGTCTCTTCCTCGTATCCATCAGAGTTGGCGGCCCAATCTCCTAATGGGCCTGCAGTCCATAAGGACTCCCAAGGATCTTGGTCCGTCAATGTGTATGAATGCTTTACTTTATCTTGATCAGTGCAATATATAGGAAGTACATTAGAACCTAGATGCTATCTCTTAGTTCTTTTCCCTAGCCTAGTTAGTCCTGCAATGATCCCATGTGTGTCACACTACCATCATACATTATTATCATACCCCTGTCCTTGGTATATGATTCTATCCATGCTAATGCTATATTCATGATTGCAACAGTATTCTTAAACCAACCGCCTTCCTTTGGAAAATACGATACCCTTGGGAATACTCATGGGTGAAGTGCTATAATGGTATATCCGCGTGCTTGCGGATTCATTCGCATTTGTTAGAATACCATAAGGCATATCTGTTGACGTCCAAAAAGTCAGGCGTTGACTCTCGAAAATTAACACTGTGGCCTGGAAGATTTGCTTCACTTCAGTGCAGGTCCAAAATCTTGAGGTTCAGGGCGTGCCAGTCAGTTTGACCTGAAATTGACAAGGTAGAATTTAATCTGTAAACCAAAAGGAACTCATCGGCCAAAGCCCCGATTCATTCCTGCGATCGGATCAACATATAAAGAAGTCTGATGCAAGCATGAACCATCAGCCTTGAGTCCAATTCGTGAGGATATGAAATATATTGAAACAAGCCATCGACTATGGTAGCTGAATCGGAGATAAACCTGACTTAAACGCATTCTTTGTTACACATCTCTATGAAGGCATTAAATAAACTAAATCTCGTGTCACTAACAATCGGATCGATTTCGAGACAGCGTTGCTAGTAGGGCACCGATTTAGCCTATTTACCCCGATAGATCAATGTATATCAAAGAACTTGTTCAAATTAGATTTATTTGTAACTTGATAATTAAATCTAAATCAGCTATATAAACAAGATGAACAGATCTACTTGTAAAACTTAGAACACGGTAAAGCGAATAGATCTTTAAACAGATGTAAGCCGATAAGATAAAATAACAAGATATGATAAAGTGGTGAGCGATCTAAACGAAGAAGGGCGATACGCCTCAATCTAAAGCCTAGAACGACTCGATAAATTGGTGAATTAACTAAAAGAAGAAGGGCGATGCACCTCAATCTAGAGCTTAGATTAATTCGGTAGATGTCGCACTTACAAACAAACTGGAGGTCAAGATGATGCAGCCCTGCTTGCTGAAGAACTCGACGAAAAGGTTGTTTTGCACGAGGGCCGAAAAGGTTGGTTGGCAGGGTTTATATTTATACCCTGGAAGTCTAACTAATCCTTGTCGACTAGGACAATATCTCTAATTTATTTAAAGCAAACTAATCTAAACTACCAAAAGTATTACAATTGCCGCACAATCAGGCCTTGAAGAAGCTTCTAGACGCATCCCAATCTTCAAAGTCGTAAATGCTCCGGCCTCCTTATCCCCGTGTCCAATCAGGACTCCATCGGACAACTCCCTATCAGAATCGGAGACCTTCAAATCAGAATCGGACTCGGCCTCAGCCTTGGCTCCCTGACGCTCCTTAATATAATATTCCTTTTACCAACCGAGTCAAAATCTGGTGTCAACATATGCCCCCCAATTTTGGGATAAAATATTATTTTGTTCCAAAATTCTTCAAGCAATGATGACTCCTGTAGTGAATAGTTTATGGAAACCTGTGTTCCCTCACTGTCGCAACCCTTGATTCTTGCGCGAGCGCAGCGCCTCGATTCTCGGGCGGTTCCTTCCTTCATAAACCCTATAAATACCAGTTGAACCATCGTCTTCTTCCTCCTGTTCTCATCTGCTATCATGCTCAAGCTTCTCTCCATCGTCGCCATCTTCAAATCTTCGTGCGGCGAACTCAGATCGCCATTTTCAAAACTTCTACCGCAGTCATGGTAAGGATCGTCCCCACTCATGATTCATCCCTTTCATCTAGACTTTATTTTGATTTCTTCGATGATTCTTGAACTCTTCTCATCCCGGGTTACTGTTTAGTCTAGATCCAAACTCATCAATGGCGGATTCAGATGATAAGGCAAGAAGCTCTCATGTTCCCGAGGTAAGATTATCGTAGCATTTCATCTAAGATCTCATCCTTTTTTCATTCTGCATTTCACTTTCCTAGAACCATCTGTAAACTGTCGTATCTTTATTTAGTGTTTTATTTTCTTTCAAATGTAGAACCTTAAGAACAACATAGTCATCCCTGTCTCCCATGTACAATCGGCCTATTACCTGGGTCCGATGGGTGATCCTGACCTGACAGATTTTATCAATTTGGAATCAGCGAGGCTCCCATTCAGAGGGTCAAGCCTACAAGTGTCCGATTGGACCAACTCCTTTCGATCGTGGCCAAGCATGATTCCAGGATGGATAAATTGGCTCCTCAGAGTTCGTGCTGCCAAGTCAACTTTTTGGGATACGAAAGACATCGGTCAATGCATCACCCTTTCTCTTGCCGATATGACCAAGGATGAGAACCTGCTGGCTTCCACCTCCCTATTTTGGTCCGATGCGCTGAACGCCTTCCTTTTTGGTCATGGGCCGATGACCCCAACTCTGATGGATGTGCATATGCTGACTGGCCTCAACACCCCCGATGCCACAAACCCAAGGAGGCTTCTATGCAACTTGAACTATAAATTAGTCAGCCCAGGCTCCAAGGGATGGAAGAAATATATCTCTGATCATTGCAAAACCAGCTCAGTTGATGACAGAGAACACGCAGCTTTTCTAAATATGTGGCTAGAATGATTCGTATTCTATGGATCAACACTTGGGGCCACCAGCAACATGCAACCGATTGCTAAAACCTTAGCTCGTGGTGGAGCTGTCCCTCTCGGCCGTCTTCTCCTTGGAGCAGTCTATTAGCTCCTACATCAAGTATCAGCCAAGCTCTTAGCAGGTCAACCCGTCGGTCACATCGGAGGCCCTTGGTAGTTCATCTAGCTTTGGCTTCACACTCAATTCCGATGCGCACTGCGCTTCGACTTCAAAAGCCATCAGTTTTTGTCATTCCATACAAAAGAAGAAGACGCAGCTGCTCGCCGATGCATGTCATTTGGAGAAGCAGCATCGGCTTGCCCTGGATCAAAGCTTGACTCCGGCAACATGGCTAGCATTTTCGAGAGCTTTTATCATGGAATTGCATTGGAGCATCTTCTTTTTTTTGCTTATGCCAATCCTAGCCGCGACTACGAGCTACCATTATTCAACATTCAGAATGAGCTCGAGACGATTCTGCCGGTGCTCAAATCCTTCATCACTCCGGCCATCCTTGGCAGCAGCATCGTCCACGGCCGCAAGAATTCTTCTTACGAATTCTATAACCCAGCGGTAGCAGCTCGTCAACTGGGATTCGGCCAACTTCGGATTGGCTTGTA
Organism: Alloteropsis semialata; assembly: GCA_004135705.1. Taxonomy (NCBI): domain Eukaryota; kingdom Viridiplantae; phylum Streptophyta; class Magnoliopsida; order Poales; family Poaceae; genus Alloteropsis; species Alloteropsis semialata. The sequence continues at coordinate 80,517,324 of CM014278.1, forward strand.
CTTTGCTGACAAGATCAAGCATCGTGAATCAGTATCAACTGATCTGGAAATGGATAGGGTCGTGGCGCTAGCCCCTGAGGCCGATTTGAGATAACTGAATGGCTATGCACCAGTTTCCAATCCAAATTATTCAGAGTTTGGTGGAAAGAATGGTCGACCCATCTATTCTGAGTGCTTGCCTGTCGGTTTTTTATACCGGCTAGCCTACTATGGGGGGTCCCTAAGTAGTCGAGTTGTTCGTGAGGGCCTCACCGGAACCAGAAGCACGATGGTGAACACGAGACGATTTAGACAGGTTCAGGCCGCCTCGAGTAGAGAGCGTAATACCCTACTTCCTGTCTGGTGGATCTTCTCGTATTGATGGTTATGATTTTACAAGGGATCCTTGCCTCACCTTATATACTCGGGAGACAGGGTCTACAAGGCAAGAAACATAAACTTCTAGTCGGATACAATACACAGAGTCCTAACATGAGTAGGCCGGGTTGTTTCCTAGTACCCCACTAGTTTCCTTAAGCTGTACGCTTCTTCCTTGTATCAGTCAGAGTTGTCGGCCCAATTTCCTAACGGGCCTATAGCCCATGAGGACTCCCATGGATCTTGGACCGTCAAGCCCCCGAGCGTCTTCATGTCTTCACGTCCTCCGGGTTGTTTCTCAACAGTTACTGCATCCGCCGAGTTGTTTCCTCGTCGTTTTGCTTGTTGAAAACCTCCAGTAGTGAACATGATGTGCTCCCTTGCCGACTTCTTTTGCAGCTAGCCCCCGGGCTTTAGTTTGTAAACCAAAGATGATGCAAAAACTTCCCCATTTACTATAATGGTGTCCAGCTTTTGAAAAAAGATAGACCCATTATGGGTCTAGCCCCCGAGCCTAGAAATGTTTTCAAGGATTAAAAACAATTCCAGGGTCTTTTATGAAAAAATTTTCCAAAAGAAATATACTATTTCCCCCCAGCCCTCAAGCTTAAAGCAGATGACAATAAGCTTAAAGACTTCTGACGAAATAGGTATATTCTTTGATGTGAAAATAAATCCCATTAAGCATCAGCCCCCGAGAATGAAAATTCATCGAAAAAATGACCTAGCTCGTTAGGAAATGGCCACACAAATATGCATCTGGTTTGTAACCGCGAATACACAAGTGTTGGCGTATTTTGGAAAATAGGTTACGGGAAATACGCTTAGGGTTACCACTCCAATCTTATAAGACAGAGGGTGAACCGTAAGTATTCTCCTCCCCGCCGCCGTCGCTTTCACAATTGAAATCCTCAAATCCTTTTCGCCTCCGCGCGCAATCCCCAGTCCACTCAAGCTCCATCCGAGAGTCAATCTAAGACTTCGTCCAGCAAGATGGGTCAGAAACCCACTTCCTCCAAGCCTGCTGAGAGCAAATCCGCGGCGAGCAAAAAGAAATCCAAGATCCAAATCACAGATATGCCTGTGTTCAAGAACTCCCCCGCGCCTGCTCTTGTCTGGAAGCCTTCCAAGGCGTCAGACGAGACGGTGCAAGGTCTTGTAGATCAAGGCTACCTCTTGGAGAAATCAATCTCCTGTTGGCGCACTGATGCTGGTAAGGCCTGGCCTTTGAAGAGATCCACGAGATTGTGGTTTTTGTTGCATTTTATGAGCGTGGATTTGCCCTCCCCGCTCATGATTTTCTCTGAGGTCTTCTCTCCTACTATAAGTTAGAACTGATTCATCTGAATCCCATTTCCATTCTTCAAGTCTCCCTCTTCATCCATATTTGCGAAACCTTCTTGGGGATCGATCCCCACTTCAATCTCTTCCGCCTCCTCTTCCGTGTGAAATCCACCCCAGACAAAGTAGTCGGCGGTGCTGGGATTCAACTTCGTCAAGGCATGAAGAATGTATATTTTGATTTCAAGATGAATGACTCAATCAAAGACTGGAACGATAAGTGGTTCTATGTAGAAAACCAGCCCCCGAGACTCTCGAAACATTCCGGTCATCTGCCTCGTCCGCAAGACTCCTGGAATGAATCTCTCGATAGAGATAAGGTTGAGGGGATCTCTAGCCTTCTGAAGATGATCTCTGACTTGAAGGAGCAAGGGCTAACTGCCATTGGGATTGCCAGTTCCTTCCTGCGCCGGCGCGTACAACCCTGCCAGAAGCGGGTGCACGCTGGCTATGAATACACCGGCCCCAAGGACCCAACCAGAATCTCCTCCAACGATTTATCATCAGATGAAGTCGTTGTCCGCATACAGGCGCTCTTTATGGACGCCCAAGATCTGCCGCGCCGAGTACCGAGTTCTCGGCAAGTCGTCCATCGCTATTGGTAAGCTAAAAAACAACCCGAATACCAAATATGGCTTTCACCTTCTTTCTTCTTGACAAGTAATCAATTTCTTTGTTATCCAATGGCAGGAATTACGAACCAGACTTGCATCCTCGCCTCCAGAAATAATAGAGAACCCATCCGGGTTGCGTAGATCTCTCCCACCTCCGCAAACTGCTGAAAGCTCAGGGAAAGGGAAAAAGAAGGCATCACCGGAGATGGAACAGGTGATTCTGGAGGATGGATCATCTTCTGATGATGATGCACCCCGACAACCTCCCGGGAAGACACTTGGGCAAGGAGGATCAGGTCTGAAAAGACCTAATACCGAGGACGCCCCAAGTCAGCCAATCCCGAAGAAGAAACGGGCCCTAGGGAAGAAAGTATCTCCTTCGCTGAAGAAGTCGACTGATACTATTCTTGGAGAAGCGGAGGTACTTGAAGTTGAGACAGAAACAAGTGTCGAAATTCCTGTAGGAATTCCACTGCACTCATCTCCTCCCAAGGTACACCACTTATCTTATTGCAAAATTCTTCATTCCTGTCAGTTGCCGAGTTCTTTCATGACTTGAATTTATGATTGCAGCAACCTCAAGAAGAAGAACCCGTACGTTCAGAAGGACCAGAAGATCCTCAAGACATTCCGTCTGGAGGATACAACTGTGATGTGGACGAACCCGAATTCAATATGGAGTTCGCCAGGTATTTGATTCATCTTTTGTAGAGCCATTCTCTGAATTGCGAATATTGCTAATCTGCGACCTTTATGCAGCCGTCCACCTTCTTCCACACTTACAGAATTGCCGAAAACTCCAATTGTAGAGGCAAGGGGAGGAAGCGAAAGGCCGAGCCCCCAAGCATCTCCACCGCCCCAACCTCAAGAATCAAGCAGCAACGTCACCCCGCCGCCCCAGGTTACAGAACAAGCCGCTCTGGGTACTTCTGTTCCTGGACCATGGCCCATGGCGACAGAAAGTATCCAGATGGCGAGCCTCCAGACTGCGGAACTGGACGCCGCTACCGGTCTGATGAAGGAAACTGCAATTGAAGAAATCATCCGGGAACAGAAGAAACCCCGTGAGCCTTCACCAGAGCCATTCCTGATCTTCACTGGTACACCAGGCGTCAACGCAAGCGAAGATGAAAACGCTTCTCTATTCAACTCGGAAGTTGACCACGAGGATCTGGAGAAGGCTGCCGAGCTGCACAAACAACTCTCCAAGCTCACAGAGGTTAGTAGAAATAACTTAGTACTATAAATACTTATCTCCTTTGTACTTTAATCAACCCTGCCTCCCTTATTCTGGATGCAGAGTGTACTTGTACGATCTCAGCAAAAATCTGAGATGCTTCGGAGAGCCAGCGCGTCCATCGCCCGCGCCGAAAAAGCCACAACCGATCTGGCCAAGGGGCAAGCAGCCTGGGACCAAGAACGCGCCCAATTGCGCCTCGAGCTGGATGAGGCTTACAAGAAGATCAACTTGTACCAAGACCAGCGCGAGGACGTAGCTGAGAAGAATAAGTCTTTACGACAGAAACTCTCAGGTATGTACGCCGAGTACTTATTCCCTGTTATTTGTACCGATCATATAAGGAATATAATATGATCCGTTGATTGCAGAGAGTGAAAAGTGCATCCGAGTTTATCGATATGAAGAACCGCTTTTATCGGGAGCAAGAGCGCACAAACCAGGCGGAGCGGCAGGAGACGGATTGCATGGCGGATTTTGCTGAAGAGCAGAAGATGCGCCAGCATGCCGATGCCCAACTTATTGAAGACCTTACCAAGATCCACGACCAAGAGGCTGAGATCCAGGCGCTTCGCGTAGAGATCAATCATCGTGGTGCGGAAATCGAGTCTTGGAAAGAAGCTGCCCTTCCGCTGGTTGATGTGTATGCAAAAGTACCCGCAGGTAGTGTCGCTCCTTCTGTCCTTGATCGTCTTCGAGCAACTCCTGGGCAAGTGAAGGTGTATTGCCAACGGATCGCTCGTTCGTGTACTAGGCAAGTACTCGGGGTTGTCCGGTCATGGTTCCCTTCACAGCCACTGGGTGTTACCGAGGGGAGAATCAACCCGGCTTGTAACCGGGCCATGTATGATACCTACATGGAGGAGAAGAAGGACACTGTGGAGAAAATTGTATCTCATCTTAAGTTCTAGGATTTCTTTGTAAGAAAACCTTTGTAATGAACTTGGATTCAGATCTAAATACTTAGTGTTTTATTAACAAAAAGTATCTTTTTATCTGACTGTATGCGCCCGATCCCTTTGTGTGAAACAGAGAGTAGATAGCATTTTTGAATGTAGTCTTTCTAGATTGTTTTTAAACAATCTCGACTAGATTCAAAATAGGTGCGCCCGATCCTTCTGTGTGAAACAGAAAGTAGATGGCTTGTTTGAATACAGCCCCTTTCTGGATTGTTTTTAAACAACCCGGGATGATTCAAAATTTGTAGAATTGTATCCGAATTCCAGGCTTGAAGACAGTGGAATGTAGACACTTTATTATTGTTTGGCTAAGAAGCCGACATCAGTACATGGAAAGGACTGACTTTTTATTGACTCTTAATAAACTCTAATAACTTCTTTAAGGGTAAAAACACCGCAAGTGCTCAATGTTCCAAGCATTGGGCACCTCTGTTCCGTCTTCCCGTTGTAGCTAATAAGTACCTGGACCGATGACCCTGGATACTATAAATGGACCTTCCCAAGGAGAGGATAGCTTGTGCTGATCTTTTGTACTCTGAATTCTCCAAAGGACCAAATCACCAATGTTGAATGACCTCATTTGGACGTTTTGGTCATGATACCTCCTGAGTTCTTGCTGGTACTTAGTTGTCCTGATCAACGCGGCTAGCCTCGCCTCTTCTATCATGTCCACATCTTCTGCCCTACTTTGCTCTGCTGCTTCTTCCGTGTAGTTTTGAATTCTTGGAGCATTGTACTCAATGTCCACTGGGAGTACTGCTTCTGACCCGTAGACCAGAAAGAAGGGTGATTGCCCCATCGCGCGGCTGGGTTGGGTTCTGAGCCCCCCATACCAAGGCTGGCAGTTCTTGCACCCACTTGCCGCCGTACTTTTTGAGTGGTTCATAGAGCCTTGGCTTGAGTCCTTGAAGTATAAGGCCGTTAGCTCTCTCAACTTGTCCATTGGTTCGTGGATGCGCCACCGATGCATAGCGAACTTCAATTCCCAAGCTGTCGCAGAAATCAAAGAACTCGCTCCCTGTGAATTCGGAGCCAAGATCAGTGATGATGCGGTTTGGGACACCGAAACGATGAGCAACGTCTTGGATGAACTCGGCCGCCTTTGCTGCTGTAGCATTGACTAGAGGCTTGACGTCAATCCACTTGTTAAATTTGTCTATCGACACATAGAGATATTTGAAACCTCTTGGCGCAGTCTTGAGTGGTCCAACCATATCTAGCCCCCAGCATGCGAAGGGCCAAGAGGGTGGTATGGTGTTGAGTACCGTTGCGGGGACATGAGCTTGCCGGGCAAAGAATTGGCAGCCCTAGCAAGTCTTCACGATTTCTTCTGCATCAGCCACAGCGGATGGCCAATAGTACCCGGTCCGGAAGGCCTTGCCGACGATCGTGTGGTGGGCAGCATGATTGCCACAGATTCCACTGTGTATTTCTTCAAGAATCTCCGTCTGACTTCTGGAGTAACACACTTCATCAAGACTCCAGATGACGCGCCGCGTCGAAAGAGGGTGAAGCCGACTACTACGTAGTGCTTGCTTCGCCTGATAACTTGCTCAGCCTCCACCTTATCTTCGGGCTCCCTGGTGCAGGATGTAATTGATGAAGGGCTTTGTCCACTCAGGTGTAATCACCATGACCTGCTGATGAGGGGGTGTTGTAGTCGGCTGTACTTCCTGCTCCCTGATAGATAGTTGTAACAGCTCATGGACGAAAACGCCGCCCGGTACTTGCGCTCGGTGGGAACCCAGCTTTGAGAGTGCATCAACAGCCATGTTGTTGTCTCTGAGAACGTGATGGAATTCGAGCCCATGGAAGTGCCTCTCGAGTTTGCGCACCTCCATGCAGTATGCGTCCATGTTCTCCTTGGTTCAGTCCCAATCCTTGTTGACCTGATTGATTACTACCAAGGAGTCGCCGTAGACCACCATGTGCTTGATGCCAAGGGAAGCAGCCAGGCGTAGCCCGTGCAGTAAAGCTTCGTACTCGGCTTCGTTTTTGGTGGCTTTCCAGAGAATTTGGAGCACATACTTGAGCTGATCGCCTTTTGGAGATATGAATAGTACTCCTGCGCCGGCCCCTTCAAGCTTCAATGGCCCGTCAAAGTACATGATCCAATGCTCGAGTGGTTTTTCCGGCGCCACATGTTGTATTTCTGTCCACTCAGCAACAAAGTCCACCAGGGCTTGCGATTTGATGGCAGCACGTGGGATGAAGTCGATGGCATGAGAGCCCAGCTCGACCGCCCATTTGGAGATTCGCCCTGTCGCGTCCCGGTTGTGGAGGATGTCGCCAATTGGAAAAGAGGTGACTACAACAACCTGGTGAGCGTCGAAGTAGTGGCGCAGCTTGCGAGATGTGATCAAGACAGCATATAATAGCTTCTCGACCTGGGGGTATCGCACTTTTGATTCTGAAAGCACCTCGCTGATGAAGTAGACTGGCCGCTGTACATTGTATACATGGCCGGGTTCCTCCCGCTCGACTACGATAGCAGTGCTCACGACGTGAGTTGTGGCTGCGATGTAGAGGAGCAGTGGTTCCTGATCAGCTGGTGCAGTCAGTACTAGTGGTGACTGGAGAAATTTCTTGAGATCTTCATACGCCGCATCAGCTTCTGGAGTCCATACGAACTTGTCTTGCTTCCTGAGGAGCTTGAAGAAAGGTAATCCTCTGTCACCCAGCCATGAAATGAATCAGTTAAGGGCCGCCATGCATCCAGTCAGCTTTTGAACATCCTTGAGGGATTTTGGAGGCGCCATGGATGTAATAGCGGTGACTTTCTCGGGATTAGCTTTAATTCCCCGGTGGCTGACTATGAAGCCCAGCAGTTTTCCCGCGGGCACGCCAAACACACACTAGGTAGGATTGAGCTTCCATTGGAATTCCCAGAGATGTGCAAAGGTCTCGGATAGATCGTCAATGAGGCTATCCGGGTTCTTTGTTTTCACGACGACGCCATCAACGTAGGCTTCCACATTGCGACCAATCTGAGCCTTGAGACAACACTGATTGCATGCCGATATGTTGCCCCCACGTTGTTGAGCCCAAAGGACATTGTGGTGTAGCAGTAGGCACCGAACGGAGTGATGAACGCCGTCTTGATCTGGTCGTCTTTATGCAGGCTTATCTGATGATAACCTGAGTAGCAATCAAGGAAACAGAGTAGAGAGCAGCCAGCTGTAGAATCCACCACCTGATCAATGCGGGGTAGCCCGAAAGGATCCTTTGGGCAGTGCTTGTTCAGGTCGGTGTAGTCGACACACATCCTCCACTCGTTGTTGTTCTTCTTGCGGACTAGGACAGGATTAGCAAGCCAGTCAGGGTGGAACACCTCTTTAATGAACCCGGCTGCTAATAGTTTCGCCAGCTCCGAACGGATGACTTCCTTTTTGTCCTGGGCAAAGCGTCGTAAGCGTTGTTTCTTCGGCTTGGCGGCAGGATTGACGTTGAGTTTGTGCTCAGCCAACTCCCTTGGGACTCCCGGCATGTCAGATGGCTTCCATGCAAAGATGTCACGGTTGTCCCATAAGAAGCTGGTGAGCGCGCTTTCCTATTTGGTAGGCAGGTCAGTGCCGATCAGCACCGTCTTGGAGGGGTCGCCCGTCCCTAGGTCGATTGCCTTGATTGGAACTTCTTGGGAGGGCTTCATGTTTGACGCGGCTGGCTTTTTAGTTGGGATGTCCAACTCAGCCTCGCCGAGTAGTTTCGCCATGGTTGCTACGATTGCTGCCTGGCTCGGTTGCTGCATGCTTGCAGCAATCGTCACTGCCTCGGTGTCACAATCGTATGAGGTCTTCAGGTCGCCCATTAGGGCTAGAATTCCCTGAGGAGTTGTTGTTGTTGCGGTCTCCTCGCGACTTGTTGAGGTCTTCAGTCTCACCGAGTTGTTGTTGCGGTCTCCTCCCGACTTGTTCTGGTTGAATCTTTCGCGCTGCAGGTCTTCAGCGTCTGACCAGCGACCGATAAGGTCTCGCATCTGCTCCAGTGTCTTTGGCTTGTTCCTCCTGAAGTCGAGGTGCAACACGGGGTCTGTAAGGCCACCGTGGAAGCAATCGATGACTTCTTGGTCGGATAGGCCTGCACAGGTTGAGCGCTTCTCCCAGAATCGTCGGTTGTAGCTTCGCAGGTACTCGTTCTGGCCTTGTTTGCACTGGGCTAGGTCAAAGCGAGTACCCGACTTCTGCCACGAACCTTGGAAGTTGTTGATGAAAACCTTGCGGAGCTCATCCCAGGAGTCAATGGAGCCCGGCTTGAGCCCCTCTAACCAGGTTAGTGGGGCCTAGTCAAGGACTACTGGAAGGTAGGTGCACATGGTGTCGGTGTTGCCCCTCGCCGCCTTGATTGCCGAGTAGTAGATACGAATCCACTGCTCAGGATCGCGCTTCCCATCATATCTTTCGATATGAGCTGGTTTGAACTTGTCGGGCCAGGAAGTAGCACGGATGTGGTCTGAAAAGACCGGGAACCCTTCATACTTGTTGAGGTTGTGGTAAACTTGACCTGGTGGTCCGTAGACCTGGTCATACTCCTGGCGCCGGCGATGTTTGTCTTCTTCGCGATCGCGTACCCGTGCTGAGATGACGGTGCGCGCTTCTCTGGGCGGCAATTGTTCTCGCAGATCCCTGTTGTTTTCGCGGTTGCCAGGACGTGCGTTCCTGTCCCTGTTGCCGTCGCGTCCACCAACGTGACTTTGCTCGACGTCGTGGTGGCTAGGTCCGGCGCCGTGGTTGTGACCTCCGCCGCCGAGTACCATGCCTCCCTCGATGTTGCGGTCGCGTTGGTCTCTGCTCGGGTGGTGGGACTGATTGCCGCGATTACCAACTTCGGGAAGTTGGCTGCTTGCCTGGCGACTTGGTCTCGAGTAATGGTCTTCGCTGGGTTGATTGTGTCATGCTGGACGGCCGCTGTCTTGAGCATTGTCTTCATCCTGAGGATTTCAGGAGTTTGGGCCATCTGTCCCAACTCTGTGACAACAGCCATGATGTTGGCTGCGGCGCTAGAGTAGGCATCTTTCCCGGCGACTTGCATGAACTTGGGGTTGAGGTCCTGTGGAGGTAGCCTGCGACCGGCAAGGCGGCGACGATCCGCGCGAGCAGCGTTTCGCTCCCTGCGTCGGTTGCGGTCAGCTTCAGCTTCATTCTCCATGGTTGGCTCGTCGTTGGAGATTTTTTGTTCTTGGGCGATGATCACCATGGCTTGGCGCCCTGGTGAGTAGCTTCATATGCTTGATGTTATTGGGACAGTTGACCCGCGGATGCTTGAAGAGTTCAGGGGTTGCCCGTGTTGAAATGGGAGTGGATCAATGCACGCGATGATGCAAGACATATCCAAGTCCTCCTGTGGTGTTGCTCCAAGCTTTGGCTTGCGTCCCAACCAGTGAACAAATCGTCCTTCGGGGGTTGAAGTGATGACGAGTCCGACTTGTTTCCCGTTCAGGGGGAGTTCGTCGAATTCGACCAGAGATCGGAGTTGTTTTGAGGATGCCGCCTGGAAAGCGGAGGTAGGGCCCGCGAGTCCAAAGGGATATTGGCTCGGGGTGTCAGCCTCACGCTTGGCAGTGGCTGGACTCCTTTTCTTCTGGATTTTTGAATTGGTGGATTTTGGCGTGACCGATGGTTCAGAAACCGACTCGGATCGCCTGGTCCGCTTTGGAGTCTTCCCGGCCCGAGTTGGAATCGAGCTAGGAGTAGTGGTTCCTTGAGTCCGAGTTGAATTCGAACTCGAGGTTCCCCAAGCCCGAGTTTAATTCGGACCCGAGGGCGCGATCTCGTCGAGCTTGTCGGCGAGTTTCTCCAGAGTCGGCGACTTGAGGACGCAGTCGAAGTTGCTCGCGCCGTCCGCCATGCAGACCCAGGAGCCGAAGACGAAGGTGGCGCCTTTCTCAAACGCCATGTCGCCGTCGCAGTTGATGATGACTGGTGCCATCGAGCTTGCTGAACGATTCTCGATGAGAGCCCCTACCTGGCGCGCCAGCTGTTGGTTTTTTATACCGGCTAGCCTACTATGGGGGTCCCTAAGTAGTCGAGTTGTTCGTGAGGGCCTCGCCGGAACCAGAAGCACGATGGTGAACACGAGACGATTTAGACAGGTTCAGGCCGCCTCGAGTAGAGAGCGTAATACCCTACGTCCTGTATGGTGGATCTTCTCGTATTGATGGTTATGATTTTACAAGGGGTCCCTGCCTCACCTTATATACTCGGGAGACATGATCTACAAGGCAAGAAACATATACTCCTAGTCGGATACAATACACAGAGTCCTAACATGAGTAGGCCGGGTTGTTTCCTAGTACCCGACTAGTTTCCTTAAGCTGTACGCTTCTTCCTTGTATCAGTCAGAGTTGTCGGCCCAATTTCCTAACGGGCCTACAGCCCATGAGGACTCCCATGGATCTTGGACCGTCACTGCCCTCACCTACTGCAGCCTTATTGACTCCGATTACGAGGCTTTGAAAAATCCCGTAAGTCTTTCTTGTTAAAGAATCTTCTATTCAGTTTCTTTCTAGGATAAACTCTCAAAACTCATATCTTGAATCCTTAACAGCCAACTAAAGAAAACGTGCCAGTTGTAAGCAATAGTGGAAGACCGATCCGATATGCAATTAGGATTCTGGATCCACGAATCGGCTTTTCTACACCGTCCCTTGCTGACATCGTGGACGGAAAATTTAAAAGGAAAGCCCCCTCCGTCAAGGACATCGTGCCGAAAAAATTAAAGAAAAGTCACCTCCCGGTATGATTTCCTCATAACTCTGATCCTTTTCCCAATTTAAAATCAGATGAATAACTTCTCTTTATACAGTCCATTGGCACAAGAGGAAAAATACTTGGCCAATTGTTGACGCTCGTTATACGTACACTTTTAGTGCTATTTAGGTGGTGGTTTTGGACTAATTCATATACTAACCCGCCACTTGACACTTGAAATAACCCTGTTTTCGTATATGTGTTGTGTTTTGGAGCATATTGTGTTTTTGCAGGAAAACAACCCAATTTGGGGCATTTATATTCAAGGCCCAAAACTAATTGTGAGCCCAAATAAATCGTGCCTAGCGGAGGGAGCCCAACCAATGGACCATATGGGCTTTCATAGCCTAACTCATGGTTCTAGGTATCCACATTCAACGGACCCTGGGTATGAGAGACTTAAGCATGAAGGAATTGAAGATTTGGAAAGTTATCCACGAGATCAAGGCAACCTCAGAGATATTCGCGTAGCCCAGGACAGCATGATATTTTGGTGCAGATTCAGAGATTTAAATGGCCTCTAATGACAAAATGTTAAATATCAAGTTGTAGCCGGATCCAACGGTCGGATGGAGCCGGGGGTCGGGATCCAACGGCCGTCGTGCCTCCCCCGGGCCGCCATCGTGCCGAGGCCGGGCCGGCCCAGTAGCCGTGCCGTGCCCGTGCTCGTGCCACGGGCCGACTTTGCGGCCCAAGCACGGCACTGGGCCAGGCACGGGCACGGCACTGGCACTAAGGCCATCGGGCCGAGCCGTGTCCGGGCCGTGCTCAATAGGGCCGGGCCCGTGCTGGCCCAGCGGGCTTGGCCCGTTTGGCCATGTATAGTGCTGGGACAGGGCACACACACGTCTTCGTGATGCGTGGGGCCCTTTTTTTTCCTTTTTTTTTTGGCCTGTTGGGTGAGCGCGAAGGTTCGGATCTTTCGGCTACGGCCAGCGCATGAACTTAGGTCGCGATAATCTTGGGTTCATACATTGGCGGTTTGGTGCGGTGTCCTAAGAAACACTTAGGGCCTGTTTAGATCACCATGAAACTTTTGAAACTTTGAAACTTCACATTCATCAAAGAGAATCTTACATGCATGGAGTATTAAACATGTGTTAATGACAAAACCTATTCCATAACCCCCGGTAACTTTGCGAGACGAATCTAATGAGCCTAATTAGGCCATGATTAGACAATGTCGTGCTACAGTAAACAATCTCTAATGACAGATTAATTAGGCTTAATAGATTCATCTCGCGATTTCCCGTCCATCCGTGTAATTAGTTTTATAATTAGATCATGTTT
>CM014278.1:80530157-80543166 GCA_004135705.1 Alloteropsis semialata
CTGTGATGGTTGCCAAAAGTGGCTGAAAGGTTTTGGCAAGTCTCTCAAAAGGAAGGCCTGTTGTGACCTTGCAATGGATAGTCATATTTTTATTAGTGATCTATGCACCTCATCCTAGATCATCTTGTTATGATGCTTCAGTGGAGTTGTAGATTAGACTAAGGGGTACACCGTCTGAAAGTCCAATCACTGTTATGCAAGTTGCATGATAATTCCTCTGAATTATGACCATTTTTTTATTTGAACTTCCTACCTTCAAATGTAGATGGATTTTGTGAGATGATAGACCAACTGTAGAATTTAATACTATTAGACCAGCAGTCCTGCGTGACTCAAAATAGCATCCATTGCGATGTATTAGATTGCAGTTTATGGCGATATCAAAACACTGTATTATCCTCCGTTTGTTGGTGTGTGCATTTAATTTGTAAATGTATCCTACTTTGGTTTTAAACAATAAATGTTATGACAGTACTTTGGTTTCAAACAACAAATGTTATGACGATACTTTGGTTTTAAACATCAAATATTATGACAGACACCTCAGAATTTTTGGAAAATAAATATGTTGTAGTTAACTGAAGTTCTACATCAATTAAGATTGGGCCTGAATGTACTTAACTTGATTTTCACGTAACTCATAAAGTAAATAAAGTCCTCTAAAAAATTAAGTAAATAAAGCGAATATTACGTATCTCTACAAAATTAAGTAAATAAAGCGAATATTACGTTCGCCGGCCCTGACGCCATGGTAGTCGTCGCAACCGCCCCATTCTACACCCCACCAGCCTTCGAGTTCACGCCGCCGCAACGCCATCCCCAGATTGCCATTGCGGCCGCCATCGCCACCGTGTCCCAGGAAGATGGCTTCTGTCTGCTGTTATATGTGTGCATATCATATGTTTCTTCGTTGATCTAAAAAAATGTTTCTTGATTTTCTACTCATAGGATGGCCGTAATAGCATATTGTGATTTCGGAGGTGGAGGAGTGGTGCCATTGATGAAGCAACTGCAAGTAAAGATGCAAAGAAACTTCACTGTATTATCATCTTATTTGCGATCAATGTGCTTTTAGTCCATAGTTTTGTTGTCCCGTAGCAACACACGGGCACGATACTAGTACCTCTAAATTGCATTGGTATATCTCGACAAAAAAATTAGTTGGTATGGCTGTGTTATGGTGGGCAACGTCTACAGGAGGCGGCGAAACAGCGCAAGCAGTTAGGCGACGGCATTGTGGAGATCGTGGGCGTGTCGCTGTCAGACTCTTTAGGGAGTCGGTTGTATCTTTCAATTTGTGTTAGTTATGGGAACGTATGTACCGCGTAGGTATATGTACTGAATTATCGAGTCGAATGGAAAATAGCTGGAGATTGAATCAATCTCTTCAGCCCTTTGGGCAGTTGCCTTCCGTGCGCTCGTCTCTCTCGCTCTTCGTGTTCGACGCCGGCCGCCAGGACGGCGTCGCGACCTCGCCACCGCCGCTCGCCATCCCCTCGCCCCCAACATCACATTCATACGCGCTGCGCTATCGGTACTCTTAATGCTTTACTTTGTTTAACTATTGTTCATCTTCCTAGTCTGCCGTTTCAACAGGCAACAAGCATCTTCTTATTTGTTGAGACTATCTAGATTCTAGAATTCGTACTGTAGTTTTCTGTTTGGGTGTTCCTTTGTTTCACATACTGCCAAAGAATTAGGTATATAGGTCTGAATCCATCAAATAATATTTCACAATATGTGTCTGTTTGGATTCTGATTCTTAGATGTGAACTTGGTACCTGTGCAATGTATTGTATGTCTGTGACTAGTGGCTGACTATTGTGGATGCTTGTATCGGATGTTGCTATTGCTATATCAAATATGCATTCTGCTGCCACATGGCATTTGAGATAAGATCTGTTTACCTATAACTTTATGCACAAACAGAAGGTTTGCCTTATATCAGATTGTGCTATGCCGGTATGCCCTTGAGCACTGGGCCTCTGTTGCAATTAAGTTGTTGCCCGTGTCATTAGGGTGTATAATTTTTGGTTTGTTGCATGCTCATGATTGTGTTCCCTGATATTTTTCCCCAGGCTCTTTTATGGCCCTCAGGGACCATACTCCCTGTTTGCCGGGAGGGATGCAACCCGGGCCCTGGCATTGATGTCATTTGACCCTATTGACCTCACCGGGGATTTGGACGGCCTAAGCCCGGATGAGCTGGAGGTGTTGCAAGATTGGGAGGAAAAATTCAAGGAGAGGTACCCGAGGGTGGGTCACCTTGCCCGTCAAGAGGCAGCAGGCAGTGGTCGGAGCGCTGCTCAGCCTGACCACGAGGAAGGCGATGCCTAACTCCATCATCGGTTTGTTTCGTCCTCTGTTTTCTTCTCACTGGATTCCAGGCGGTAGATCTGATGCGCTCACTAGTAGGTGATGTTGCTCGCGTCATGGTGTGTTGTATGTATGTGTGACTAATGTACCTGCGCCGCCGGCTTTATTTTGGTACCTAGCGGATTAGGGGAAAGTTTTGAGTGGCAAAATAACTCGAGGAAACAGCCCATGTTCAGGTCATGTGTATATCAGTGCGTGATTCGTGTCATGATTTGTGGCTTTTGTTGCTCATGTAACAACGATCCTGCTGTCAGGTAAAGCACCATAATTTGCCAACCCACACATTAGCCTGATTGCTTTTCTTGCCTTGTCGGAAAACAGCATCTGCATCATGTCCGATCTTTTATCAGAATTCTTCGCTTTGCACATGATGCGTCTGCGGTTGATTGCTTGAGCTGGCCCCTTTCGCCCCCAGTTCGCAGCAGCATTGCACACCAAACTTTGTCTCGCCCTTTTATCTTGTGGCATGGAGTTTGTTCGTCCGTTCGTTTCTTTTGATCGTAGCGTCGGGGCCGGACGTGTCTCGCCGGCTCCCGCCGTGGCTAATAATTGTCTCCTCCCCTCGGCTCTCCGGGGCGGAGCTGAGCAGAGGCCGGGGGCAGGGGAGCGCACGTCCGCTCACATGGCGTGTCGCCGGGGAGCACGGGCCCCCCTCGCTGCCTTCCCTCGGCACGTCCGTCCGTCCGTCCGGGCGTGCCACATCCTTGTGGTGAGGAGGCACCACGCAGCAGCGCTATCCGCCTCTCTATCCGTTCCCGAGTCGCGTCATGTGGCGGCAGGCTCGTGCCCGATCTGGATTCTGGAGCTCCCCCTCGCCAATAATCCACGCTGCGCCGCGCTGCCGATGGCGTGGGCGCCACTACCCGCTCGCTCAGCTCAACCACCCGTCGTCCTCCTCCTCCCCGGCTGTGTTGTGTGGTCTGCCCCGCGAGCGAAGCACTCTGCCGGGGCCGATCCGGACCGGAAATTTACGCCGATCTGCAGGGCTCGTGCCTTCTGTTGGCGGTGGCCGACCTACCCAGCCGGCCGGCGATCTCGTCCGGTGAATTCGTCTCGAGACCCCAGCTCGGTAGCAGGATCGCATCGCATGTGGTAGATGGATCGGAGAGTGTTGTTGAATTGGGAGGGCCAGGGTTCGGTTCTCACTGTTGCTGCAAAATATCGTGGCAGGCGCCGGATGGCTCACATCAATGCCTCTGCCCTACACCGCGCGTCTCGTCTGGGATATCAGGGCCCTGTTTAGGAAATTTACTGTAGCAATTTTAATTCGAATATTAGGAGGACTAAACATGATATAATTATAAAACTAATTACATGGATGGACGGGAAATCGCGAGACGAATCTATTAAACCTAATTAATCTGTCATTAATCCACATTTAATATCTTTAATTAGTGTCCTAACATTTGATGAATAGTGATGAATAGGAAAAATTTATGAAACTAAACAGGGCCCAGGATCCGCGGCATGGTTCTGACACTGACGTCGCAGATGATGAACACGCAGGTTCATCGAAAACGGACGCTCCATTTTCCTTTCCTCCGGATTTCTCCCAGAAAAATTCTGTCGTTTTACACGATGGTGCCCTGATCCATGACTTCCTGTTAACGTCGTGGTCCGTACGACACACAGAGAAGAAGAAGTGTTAGATGTAATTTCACTTCGCTCGGATTGGGTTCACTATTACTTCTCCCTCCGCCAGGGCTATTGAATGGTATTGTTCTTATTGTTTTCTTGGTCGAGGTGTCTTTCTTCTTTCAATGGCCGTCAATTGCTAAAAAATGATTAAGATCAGAGTTTATCCAATCCAATATTAGTATTTTATTTTTTAGAATTCAAGGGCATCGCCCCGGCCTTGAGAAGATTCAGAAGACCGTTCAAACGGTTACAACATAGTTCAGAAATGGCAACAACCTGCCATGGCCACCGTGCCTACCTGACAGACCAGCCAGGGAAACTAGATCAAAGAAAACAGAGGAACACGAGTTACAGGCCAACCACACTGGCCACACTCACACCCAACTCACAGGCTAACTTCAGGTTGAACTCCTCAGCCTGGGAACCCTTTGTTTCCAGGAGATTGCGTAACTTTTCCATCAAGCTTGAAACTTCTTCCAGCTCCTCATCTTTCTGATGGCTCCTCACCAGCATTTTCCAGCGATCTTCAACAAGGCATAGAGGTGCATCTTTAATTTCATATGTCTCCATCTCACCTTTCAGCCTCCATACTCCCAGCAGATTGTTCCGGCCCTGGATGCCAAATTCTTCAGCTTCTGTATGGTCTCGACCATCACAGTCTTTGCTTTCTCTGGGCACAGAATTAACCAATTCTGGACCAACCCAGCAATCTTCATCAGTAGCTTCCTCTGATTCTGCCAAGACACATTGTTAAAACAAAGATCATTTCTAAGTTTCCATATACCCCAAATAGTAGCAGCACAAACTACATTAGTCACGACAAACTTTTTACTACTCAGCCAACATGTACCCACAGATTCAAAGTTATTACCGACCACACGTCCTAAACATTCAGAAATATCCTCCCAAATACATTTTGCAACCACACACTCAAAGAAAATGTGCTGATTCGACTCAGGTTCTGAACAGAACAGACAAGTGATATCTTCTACTTTTCTCCTTTTGCTTAGATTATCTTTAAAAAATATTAGTATTTTATAGCTCATCATTTAGGAGAGATCCGCATTGTCATTTCTCATCAATATTAGATTCAATGCTTGCTCGTTGCCATCTCGCACGGACAGATTGATGATTGCCTGAGAGGTGGTTTTCGACATAATGGGTTCAAAGTGCAGCACTCTGGAGAGCCCTCGAAACGCTATCCCCATATCCGAATCTCCTCCATCAGGGGAGGAGAATGAGCAAGCGCGCTGTCACAGTGCCAGCGGCGGATGAAAGCAACGCCGACCAATCGAAAACACATTCCACGTTCTCGAGAGATCAGAGAAAAAAAAATGCACATTCTTTGACAAGAACAACACTCCAGCAGCTGCAAGCTTCCATCAATGAGTGATGTATTGTGTAAGAGTGCCCTAGACCTGATTGGCTTGGATTCCCGTCGTCCATGCATGATGGAGTCGACAGGCGCCTTTTCGCTGGTCTTTAGGTGCGAGAGCCCATCACCCTTCTCCCTCCCTTCCTTGCTGCTGCTGGCTTTGGCCTCTGGGAGACCAGTGCAGCGGGCAAGGCATCATCTGCTGATCAAGCGATCGATCCTCATTGAGTCATTGGCAACATGGCATCTTCAGACCCATGCATGCATGCGAATTTTATGAAATAATAAATAAATAAATAGAAAAGGCCAAGTAATACTGTTCAATTGGCTGGTACTAGCACGAGTACGGACAGTTCGTGGCTAATCATGGAGCCCATATATTACACGATGATATATAGCAAGTAGTGTTGTATAATGCATATGCATGATGGTTCAGTTCTCCAATCATACGAGAGTCAGTAGCGGGCCGTGCATATGGGTGTACAACTCATGCACCGATCGAGCGAGCTACCGCATTATTTGGCGGTTGGAGCTGTTCTTCCTCGGGCCTTGCGTGCAAAGCTGGCCACAGGCGGGAGCACGGGCACGACCCGGCTCGTGCGCAGTTTGCACGCACAAAACATAGTGCCAAGGTATTATTATTCGCTGGTGGCTCCGTTTATTTTATGAGTGTTTGGAAGAGTGGATCGGCCTGGATTTATTTTTACGTCTTTTGAGCCCCTTTTTTAATCACCAAAGAATTGAATTGCAGTCCCAATTAGCCTTCTTAAACAGAATTTACATCTCAATAGAAGCTGTATGCACGAACCAATTAACTGAAAAACAGGATTACAAATCTGTGATCGGCTCGAGTACCAGTACCTGCACCATTTAGTTCAGCTGCTTGGTGTAGAACTGTAGACTCGTCAAAGGATGGAGAGAGGTCGGTGGCAGAGCCAAACGGTGGAGGCGTAAGTGCAGCCCTCGTCTCCTCTGGACCGCCCTTGCTTTCTCTCTTCTGTTAGCTATGCGCAGAGCGAACTGCAACGCGAGGACGGATGGACCATGCGACCGCAAGCGAATGCGTCCTCGCGTGGCGGCCTCCATTTCCTTGGCCTCGCCCTGGTAGGTAGGTTAGTTTCTACCGGTGCCGACGTGCGGTGTGGTGCGGTGCAGGGCGGACACGGGCCTCGGCCGTGCACGACGGTACGAGAGCGAGCTGCTGCCTCGCGCGAGTCACGCGAAAAGCAGCGGGGGGTGTACTCCCTCCGTACCATAAAACAAGTCGTTCTGGGCTCTTGGCCCGTTTTCACAAAACGTGTACTCTGCTGCCTCATGTCGTGTCCCTCCGTTTTTTTTTTACGGGGCCGACAGTTGCACGGTTTCCGTATACTACTAGCGCACTGCGTAACTGTAACGGCCCCTTTTAGAAATAAACGCTGCGTAACGTAACGAGGCCAGTACGTACGTCCCGGCTAGCTTTTGAGACGCAAAACTTATGTATCGCAAAGGCTAGCTGTTCTCAGGACGCTTTAATTTGCTGCGGGGAGAAATTATTAAAGGGCCCTTTTTTTTCATCAGTAGTACTACTTAAAGAAAGGATTATAGGTGAAGGGGCCTGTAGGCGCCCATCATCTTGTTCAGGGCAGCGTGGACAACTCGATTGGCTCTGGTTAAGAGCATATGATTAGTAGTGGGAGCGGCGCTTTATCCCGGGGGAAAAGGCTGTACATTCGATCTCATAGATCTTGTTGTCGCCCTCCACTCTCTTTTTCAGCAACTGAAAGGTGGTACGTAGCGTCTCGGTTCCTTTGCGCTTTTGAATGGTTTGCTCTCGAATTAGAAACGCTTCATCCGTTCCGGAATCGGAGGCGCTCTGTTGCTTGCTGCTGATTGCTGAACCCTGATTCTTGCACACATGTATAATTTGACTTTTGTTATTCGCTTAATTGAATTTCTAAAATCTGACACTTTTGGATGAATTTTGCTCTGTGTCAATGGACCAGTGGTACCTCAAGGCTGAGCTAGCGAAGCCGTGAAGGAAGCAAAATGTGGTCAGAATTCGTGAGAATGCGGAATGCCAGTTGCTAGGGAATGACGAGGTTACTGACAACCGAGAGTACCGTTGCCCAGATTCTGCAGGAATAGGATCGACTATCGAGTGAGACGATGAAGAGGATTATAAACTAATGTCCTAGGGCCAGCAGAGTCAGAGAGAGAAGGGAGAGGTTAGTAGTAGAAAAGAAAATCATTGGCTCAGCGTCTCTCTCCTCCGTAACGGTATGATTATAGGGGGCGTCGTGACCCCGACAGCGAGCCATGGATGGACTTAACAAACGGTCGCTCTCCTCCCCCGCCTTTATAAGCGCCTCTGCCGCGCCTTCACTCGCCACCACCACCATCCTCCTCCAACCTCACCAACTCCCTCCGCCTCATCTGATCCACTCGCAGAGGCCTTGAATCGATCCCAAGGCGAAGAAGGAAGATGCAGTCCAGGCACCGGATCTTCGCCGAGGACCTGCTCCTCGCCGCCGAGGGGGAGGACCACTTCGACCGGGTGCCGGACTCGCTCGTGCTCATCATCTTCAACAAGCTGGCCGACGCGCGCTCCCTGGGCCGCTGCTCCGCGGTCTCCAAGCGCTTCAACGCGCTCGTCCCGCTCGTCGACGACGCCTGCCTCCGCATCGACCGCGTCATCCCCGCCGACGGCGCAGACGGCGGCGACGCGCTCGGCCTCGCGGGGGCGCCCCGCCCGCGCGCCGTGCTCTCGCACCTCCTCAAGGCCATGCTGCAGGCCGTGCTCAAGCCCTTCGCGCACTGCGACGCCAAGCCGCACGGCGGCAAGCACGCGCTGCAGCAGCACCACTCCCCCGCCCAGGTGCTCAAGAACTTCAGCAGCATCCGCAACCTCCGCATGGAGCTCCCCGTCTCCGACGTCGGCACCGACGACGGGGTCATCCTCAAGTGGAAGGCCGTGTTCGGCAGCACGCTCCAGAGCTGCGTCATCCTCGGCGGCACCAAGGTGGAGCGGGCTGCACCCGGCACCCACGCCACCTCTATGGCCGCCCCCGCCGCCGCCGCCGACTCCGAGTCGGGCGACGACAGCGGCAGCATCCCCGAGTCCTTCTACACCAACGGCGGCCTCAAGCTGCGCGTGGTCTGGACCATCAGCTCCCTCATCGCCGCGGCCACCAGGCACTACCTCCTCCGCGAGATCGTCAAGGAGCACCCCACCCTGGAGCAGGTCGCGCTCACGGACGCGCACGGCCAGGGCACGCTCAGCCTGGCCCGGGACCAGCTCAAGGAGTTCCGGGACAAGCCGCTCGCCGCGGCCGCCGCCGCCAACCGCACGCAGGTGCCCGCCTGCAACATGAAGCTCCGCTACGCGCCGCTGCTGGAGCTCTCCGACGGCACCAGGATCCACGGCGCCACGCTCGTGGTCATCAAGCCCGTCGGCGAGGCCGGCGGCATCGGCGGCGGCAGGAAGGACCTCGACGACTTCGTCGCCGACACCTTCGACGGGCCCTTCAGGGAGGCCGTGGGCGCGCTCAGCAAGCGTCGCACCTACCTGCTCGAGATGAACGGTTTCTAGACTTGGCCAGGCGCCACCACCGGACCTCCCCTCCCTCTCTGCGCGTGCGCGCGTCTGCAGCAGCCAGAACACCACCTCCATGACTCCATGGAAATGGCAACGGCAACTTGATTGCTCAGCTCGTTTCAGCTCGGCAAAAAAGCTCCAAGATCAGTGGCATACTGAGGTGTTCCTCCTTGTAACAATCAACGCTGATGCCTCCTCGATCTCTCGTTACTGCCTTGGTATCCTTGACACAATAAACGAATGGAGCGGGCAGCACCAGCCGCTAGCTTCATTACATTTTGGTGCTATGATGATGAATGGATTAATCAAGGATGGAATGAAGCAATCACATTTCCAATCAACTCTTGTCCAAAGTACTGTAAAAATTCTGAGATGAAATCATGATTTCAATCAATCAATGAATGTAATGAAGCAGTACCATTTTCAATCAAGTGTTGTCCAAAAGTACTCAGATTCTTGAATCGAATTCCCGTTTATGGTGACTGGACTGGAAATGTTTGTGTTTTGGGGGTGAAAGAAAAACTAATTCGCCTTTCGGCGAAATGTAAATGAAAATTCCATTTACTACACGTAGTCCCCATAGCAAGGCATTGAGGGACTGGCCAATGGATCATCTCATATGTGCTCTAGGACATGTATCCCTTTCTGTATGGCCTGTTCTCTAAATCACGAAAATTCCCATAGCAAACACCACCATCCAAATGGTGGACAGACTAACGTCCATTCCTGTCCTGGGATGCTTTTTGTGTCTTGCTTCTTGCTTCACCTGTGAATTGTGAACATGAAGTTTTGCGCCCTTTGCTACATTTTGGGGACTATGAACTGGCCATTTTTGCTCCATGTGCCACATTTGCTTGGCCTGATTGAATTTATCTGAATGAAAGTCACTAACCTTTAACAATGTGTGCTGTTGTTCCTACCCAATTCTCTTAGAATGGTAACCACATGGTACAATCTTTGTGTAATGCTTCTTCCTTGCACGCTCCTCCTGGGAACATCACCGGGCATAACACCAACTTGCAATTACATAGTATTTAGGAATTAGGATAAGCTTTCTTAATCAATACTTCAATACAGTATGCGCAATTGCGACACCATTTCAGACCAGCTTTCTTAATCTATACAGCACATTCCGTGCTGCATCTGCACGCCAGGCTAAAATTTATTCCGGGCCGCATACTGTATAATCCATTCGGGTCCATTATTGATCGATCCTCAAGAAGATGATGAAGGCGATGTCAAAATGCCAGGGAAGAAGGCAGTTGAGATGCCCTTATCTGGACTGTCTCCCTGATGCTGGAAACATGTGAAATCCTCGCCCCAATTCCTGTCAATTCGCTGCCCTACCAACGGCTATCAGCAGTACTGTCATTGACTTCCCCGCTAATTTAACGTACTGCAAAGCGGATGATGAAACATGCTCTGCTGAGTTTGCATGCATGGATCGTCCTCTGACGCCGATGGCATGTGTGCGGCAATTAGAGAGGGGATTAGCCACGCAAACACGTCTCCAGCTATTTGATTCCCTAGATTATCAGCTCGTGTGTGCTGCAGTGCTCGTCTGTCCACGGTCGCCAACTGCTGCAGGTGACCGATCGCTTGGAGGAAGAAGAAGAAGACTCCGTCAGATTTCGCGTTAGGTGAAGGATGAACTGTTCTCGTCAGCAGAAATTGTTTCGTCGGTCGCCATTTTGATTTCTTGGTGGCTGCAATGTGATGGGGGCAGCTACGATCCTGGACTTGAATATTCCAGTGTGTTCAGTAGGAGCTGGTGGAGGACTGCGACAAGGGAGATCTTGAATTTTTATTATCACAAAAGAAAAGGTAAGCGAGAGTACATTGAGGCTGTTCGGCTGGTAGAATGAATAGTGCTCGGCTGGTAGAATGAATAGTATTATGTGAGAGAGAATAAGCCGAAACTTGTCAGCCGAGCACTGTTCAACCTGCCAGCCGAACAGGCCCATTCTTTTTTTAATTTCTGCTTAGTATAAATATATATATATATCTCATATTGCAATTGATTATGCCCTAATGGCTGTGCTGTTCCTTGGCTGGTAGGGGTTAGTGTTGCTCGAGTGCGGGGCAGGCAGACGAAAAGGAGATGATGGTCCTTGGACGGTGGTTGGGTTAACGGCCAGTCCCTTTGCTGATGTCCGCGCGTTGCGCTGCGTCCTCTGATGTGATCGTTGATGGCGTCCGGTCCATTCCTTGGTGGTGACAAGACTGCCGCTTCGAATCGGCTCGGAGATCAGGATCGGGATCAGTCATCAGACGGTGGCGCACTAGCGCAAATGGGCACAAATGTTGGAACCAATTGGGGATTTGGGGAGACGAGCACCAGCAGATCAGGTTCTGAACTTCATGCCTACTAAAAATATTTGGTGTATTTTGTTCAGAACAAAATACTATGGTAGAGGGATGTGGTAATACGGTAGAAATTGCCCTATACTGTACTTGCAAGAATTGGGAGAAACTCCCACGTTTTCATGGACCTTATTTCCTTGCTCCTTTTCTTTTTTAACTTGTTCAGGAGGCACGAAGCACCAGAAATGTAGAGATTTACCGTCGCAACGGCAACGAAACGGAGTCTCTGGTCGACGAAGAATGAACATATATAAATTTGTTCCATCAAGTAGGCGTTGCAGCTGAATCTCTTCTGGCATTCTGGATCCAAGACAACCGAGCACTCAAACGGTCGTGTCTCGTCTTGGGCGTTCATGTGACGACGATCCGAGCGTTATCCGGACATGAGGTCTCATCACCCCAACAGTCAACGCCATTTTTTTAAGGAAAAAAATCAGTATGCCTGCTTGTATTGATAGCCAGGGAGGACGAGGGAATATTAGTCCATATGGCTATTAAACTAGCTATATATACAGGTAGTATTATATACCCCGTATGGCTGTATGTAAAAGTGTAAAGTATTGTGCTTACTCCCTAATCAATGCACTAAACAACTGCATCCGTATCTTGAGAGAGCAAAAAGAAAAGCTATTTCGGCCAGTCCATCGTGCACGGCCGTCTGCAAGTGATGCGGTGTCAATGCTCTCTTCTTACCGTTGGCGTCACGCACGGCACGGCTACTCTCTTACCGTTGCGCACCTGTGCGGCTGTGCTGTCCAGTGGCCAGGACCCAGGAGATTGCTTCGCTTCCCTGGGTTGAAATTTGGGCCTGTTGCTTCGTCGAAAGGGCTGAGCCTGCCTTGGCCATGAATCAACAAGGTATGGGTCTTGTTTTCTTTCGTTGCAAGAGTCGCTCTACGTGCCTTTTCGAGAGCTGAGAAAAGTTTCGCTGAAGAGTGAAGAGATGAGCAATGCAGAGAGCAGAAAAGGAGGCAGATGTGTCAACAGGGCGAGCACACGATATATACTCGCAATGCAGTGACATGGGTTGGAGGCAGGTAGCTTGTGGACACAACAAGTGTGGCGCTGCTGAAAAGTTTAGGAGATGCAGGGGCAACGTCAAGTGATTTCGTCTCCGTTTCCCAATGTTCTGTTGCGGTTCTTTTCCTCTCGTCAGATTTTGACTCCTTTCTGAAAGTTCCATAGGTGAGGTCATGGTCTTGGAGGAGGAGAAGAGAAGCAAATGGCTAGAAAATATGCTTGATTCATACGCATTTCTCGTCCACCAACATTATTCTGCAGAAAGAATATCTAGTGACCCATCAAATCCGAATCATAGTTTCCCTAGTCTAAGATTAGCAGTTCCTACTTCCTAGTCCAAGAGGAATGGATAAACCCTACACATATTGTTGTCTGTTAACCTGTCCTGATATCAACTTGCCCTCTATTAAAGGAGGAACATTAGCACGGACAGAGAATATCGAATGAACCATCTTGTCCACTAACGGGGACAAGATCATGGCCCACAACAGCAATTCCCGGGCCTTGCTGCCCTTCTTTAATTCCCAAGCTTTCACAAAGGGGCATTACGCATTTCTAATGCCTCTCTTGATGTGCAACCATAGGTGCTATTTAAACACCAGATGTTGCTGTCAAGGAAAAGGGACTTCTCTTCTTTTGAATGGCTTTAGTCCTGTTGG
>CM014278.1:80553820-80628371 GCA_004135705.1 Alloteropsis semialata
GGGGCTGGGCCACCACAAGTTAGTAATTTGTAAATATTCCCAACTAGATGCCTATGTCGTTCTTTCACAGTTGAACTGTATAGACTCTACAAATATTTTTTTCACTAGCTGCCAAGTTGTGACGCGCAAATAATTAACATGAAAACAATCTGAGGACTAAACTTTAAGCAAATAATTCCCAAATTTACACAACTAATAGTTCATAGAGTATATTTAAGTTGATGAACAATGGCAAAGAACATAAAATTTTAGCATAACTAGATTATAATAGCCTGCTTTCTATATGGTAAGTGCTAGTAGCAGAGAAAATACAAGAGCGTTCGAAGATCTACGAGGGTGAAATGGCGTTCGCACTTACATTAATATGTAGTCTTTCCCCTCTTGAGGTATCAACAGTGAGCTTACTCTCTGTAGCAGAATATAGATACAGCCCTACAGGAAACTTATCATAATAGTAAGTTAAAGTACAGTAAATGAACTACTATCTAGATAAATAAGGCAAGGAACATGCCACATTGTGAGAGAAGGTACTTGCAGCATCAAACAAGTTACAGTGTTTCTCTTGATTTAGCATGAAAAAAAATAGTAAGTATCGGTCATATAGAGATAGGAATGGGTAAAGGTGATCACGCATAGCACCATATAGCAATCATGATTACAAAAACAAAGGCAACAGCAACGTAGCATCACGCACAAACACCAAAGTGATGTAGCAATTCCAACATCTTATGAAATCTTGTGTGGAACTCCATTCAACAGAACTATTAATCCTATGTTGAAGAAATACATTCACAGTACTAACTGCACAAAAAATCAAAGTAACCGCGAGTGTTAAATTTACACTAGCTTAAAAAACAAAATCTCCTTAAAAAGGTACAAAAGTACAAAACCATTGCCTACTCAGTCCTCTGATGAGGACAACAAGCAATCGGAGATACACCATGGAGACCTAAACAAAACCACCACGAGATAAAACAAGCCGCTGCCAAATCAATACATGTTGCTGCTGCCAAATCAATACATGTTGTATTTCACACCGTCCCCTATTATACCATGTGCCTTCGATTTAGCTTCCTACCCAAATTCCAATGCATGTTAACGGGGCCGCGAATTTTAACCAATTACTGCTTCGAATTCATGCCATTGGTATGAAAAGGCGCGCGATTCATTTCACCACAAACTGTTCTAAGGCCCATGATCCTATTCACCACAAACTACTCTTGTTCCACATCCGAACGCAATCACTTATGTGCGCAAAGTCACCGAGATGGTACGGCGAGATCAAGCTCTGCCGCAGCTAGGTAGGGCCAAATTGAAAGGGATCCGAGGCAAAGACGTCGAGGGAGAGAAAAATGAGGGGCGATGATACGTACGGATCTCGGAGAAGAAGAGTAGTAGGATGGCGAGGGAGGAGAAGATGGTGATGAGGCCGCCGGAGAGGGTGCGGCTGTAGAAGTCCTCGTTCACCTTCGGGTAGGCGTCCAGGTTCCGCAGCTTGCTCCAGAGCTCCATCGCTTGAGCTCACGCCGCCGGCGAGGCCGCCGGAAACCTGGGACGAGCAGGAGATCTACGGCGTCGGCGTGGCCGCCGCGAGAAATGGGGAGGGTATCTCTGGAATTTGTCGGACCGAGAGGGGGCTAATCGGCGATTTTGTTTGGATTGGTGTTGGCCTGTGGGGTTTGGGTCCACTCGAAAGTGTAATGAGACAGGAGGGAAGAATTACTCCCATTTTTATTTATTTTCTCATGACCGGATGATTTGGCATCTGGGCCTAATTCTCCACCCAGAATATGGCAACACATCATAACTAAAGTTGTGAAAATAAAGTGGAATGAATGTAGTGGACTCTGATACTATATTATGACTCTGCGACATCTTATTATGCACCTCGACACTAATACTCTCACGATAATGTACTTTGATAGTTTTTATATGTAAATCATTAAAATACAACCTTTGTTTAAAAATCCAATGTAAAGAAAATATCATGTATGGCTATGTAAATGATAATGAACATAACAAATAAAAACAGCATATCAATTCACTGAAATGGTGATTTGGAGGTGTAATCGTACTCTAATTCAAATTCCGACTGGTTGCCAAACTATCACTAACAACTTCTAGTCTAGTTGGTTGTTTTTTGTACTTGCTACGATCAGAAGGAAGATACTTTAGTAAAAAACAAAAGAATAGATGCAAGTCGGCGGCCAGGTGCGCCCATTCCTCCTTCTCTTGCCTCACCCCCTCCTCTTCCCTTCTTTCACCCTGTCTCCTCCTTCCTTCACCGTACCACACGCAGGTCGTCCTCTGCTCGCTATCCTTGGTCGTCTCCTTCGGTGCCCCTCCGGCCCAACCCTAGCCACCCGTCGCCGCGGTCCAGCTCTAAGCCTCAATTGCTCCGATGATCCTTCGGCCAAATCCGCCCCTCTCGGATCTTTCGGTCGCCAAGGTCGTTGCTCACCGGATCGATCTTTTCAAGCTCGGATTTGTCTCAAAGGTGATGCGTCCGGTGGCAGGCCCCGTGTCTTTGGGTCATTGCTGTCGCCCTTGGTCGTCTTGGGCCTTCCTCCTCTATTGCTGTCATGGCTGTCGGTTGAAAACCCGGTTCGTTCTCTGACGAACATTCCTCCTTTGCCTTATGGCTTCCGAATCGGATCCTTGGTCTCCTTGGTTGCTTCCTCTTTCTCCGTCCCTAGCAATGTCACCTTTGTTTTGGTGTGCCTGTCGTTAATCGCTTGGTCGTTTTTTGGTAGCTACAAGTTCTTTGGGTCGCTTCGAGCCCTAGGAAGAGCGTTCGTAGAGGTTCCCTTGTGATGATGTGTCGCTGTTTGTGTAAGCAAGTAATGCGAAAAACAAGATTGAACAGAGACACGATTTTTACGTGGAAAACCCTTGCGAGAAAAACCACGGGCGCCAACCGGCGATCTTCACTATAATGAGAGAGTTGCAACGCAGGGGATACAATGAGTCGTCAGCTCTTCTAGTGCGGCTTACCAGATGTATATATATGGGTGGACCAAACAGACTGCAGTCTCATACGGAAACAAATCCGCTAACCATACGATCTGGACAGTGGGCCCTCCAAGCGTCCCCACAAGACTCACGTTAGAATTCGGACCATATCCAACAGTTTGCTTGTTTCGAACTTCTTTAGTTCTTCTCTAATAAAAGGTGCGCTGCCGCTTGTGGAGCCGTCGTTTTTCTAACTTGTTGTCATAGTATTGGTTTCGAGCGTCTGTAGCGTCTAATCGTGTTCTTGTTGTGTTTCTTTTGAGTCCCTGTTTGTACTTGCTACTTTCTTTTTTTCTTTTAATAAAATATGCGCTAAGCATAGGGATGGCACCCGCGGATTCGGGTGCGGGTGCAGCTAAAACCCACCCACAGCGAAACCTAAGGGACAAGAAAAAACCCGCCCGCAATGAAACCCGCGGATGGATTTCGACACCCGCACTAGCTGGGTTTTGGGTGGGTCTAAGGTGCCCACGGATCCTGCAAGCGCCTCGTCCACCTGCAAGCGCCCCGTCCACCAGCAGCACAACCAGCCACAGGTGCCGCCGACGGCGGCGTTCTTCCCTCCGCCGTTCCCCGTGGCGTCCGGCGGCGATGACGGCAAGACATTGGATCTGAAGCCGGGGGCGCCAAACCCCCGTCCCTTGCTCCCAGCAGGCGTAGCCGCCGCCCCGTCTTTGCAGGCGCAGCCGCAACGGGAGTACGGCGCTCAGCGGCTCGAGGTCGGGGAGGTACGACGCTCGGGGTCTGGAGTGCAGCGCTCGGCGGCTCGGAGTCTGGGTCTCTCGGGGAGTCGCCGAGTCGGGGGGGATGGGAGTGGTCGGTCGAATGGCAGGATGAGAATTGGGAGAAGGCCAGCTAGGGTTTGCTGCGTACTATATATCTAGAGTTGTATTTGGGCTAGGTTGAGCTTTTTGGGCTAGGCCTTTTCTACTGTTCGGGTGGGTGCCGGTTCACCCGCGGGTGAAATTCTAGACCCGTGGGTGCACCCATGGGTCAAATTTGAGACCCGCACCCGTCGGGTCTGAAACCTGCTGGTGCCCACACCCGCGGGTTGAATTGCCATTCCTAACTAAGCACGTTTTTTTTTTAAAAAAAAGACACGTCTAGTGGCAGCAACATGCATCATGGAGGTTGGAGGAGAGTCAGGAGCCCAATCTACCTATTCAGATTTCAGAGAAATGAAATCAAAATTGCAGTTCGCTCCAACTCAGATTATAAAAGACTTCATCCAAACTTCAACTCCTGAAGCATCGAAACAGCATGAGAAGAGCCAATTTTAGCTCTCAGAGTCTCCCTGCTGCAGTTACGGTGCTCATGTTGCTTTCCTACCGTCTACTCCCTCCGTATTTTTATAACCCGTGCACGCATATTAAATTCAAAATTTAGAATATTTACCAATAATTTAGCTAATATTTTTTTACTTTATAATGTAAATTTTATAGGGTTTGAAGTTTCATAATCAAATATAGTATAAAATATATAATATAAGATAAATGATTGGTCAAAATGTGATTTGGAAGACCACGCCAAATCTTATCACGCCTCATTCAGAGAGTATCATGGTTTGTCACCTGTACATTTATGTAGCTACAGAAAATCCAGAAACATTGAATATTTCTCAGATCGACAATGCATAGCTCGAACTATAATATACGAACAAGCATTCCTTGTCCTGTCATATATACTGGCGAGAGAGATTGAGAAAGGCGATGTATAAATAACTATCGTTGCATGTAAATTCTAGAGATGAAAAATTGAGAAGAATGAAACCCCAGGATGAATGTACATCTTATATCCCCGCATCTTTGACTTTAATAATTACCACCACCTCACATGTACAACCGCTGACTTAAGGCACTAGCCAGTAATCTACATTTTTTCCTAGGTTTATCTTGCAACTTAAAAAATGGTAAAGGTAATTTATGCCTATTATTTCAACAAAATATACACCTAGACGATTAACTTATCCATCTCTAAGTGACTAGTTATGTTCCGGTTCACGAATTAGAACCACTGTTCTGACTGCACTGAATCTACTTCCACTTCTCATAATTCGTCTTTGCATCATCAATTTCCTCTTTGAGAACCATATACTTCTGCAACGAAGCCTCAGAGAAGATTTCAAGCTTCCCTAGGAATATCTCCAAGCTTGATTGTAAATCCATAGGGTGGTCATTCCTCTGAAATTCACCCATCTCACCGTTAAACCTTCCACTATGGGATAATGAGAAGGTCAGCTTTGAACTACCACGTCGCTTCTCTTGGTGTGGCATAGAGCGGTTTATATCTGTGGCAAGGCCTTTAATAGCATCCTCCAAGTCCTTGATTGGTAAGTTATCTAATAAGTTTATCCAGCTCTCGCAGGTTTTAAATATCGGTGCAACAGCATACTTTGTTATTGGATCAGCTTCAGCCTTCTTTTTCCTGGAACTCTTCCTCCTCCTCTGTAGTGACTTCACACACTTGAGTAGCCATGAATTTAGGCTACTCAAATATGCTCTGTGGGATGATATCCATTTCTGGAAGTTCAAACATAATGTGCTTAGCTCAACCTGGAGCAGTAGAGTGGCTTGTAACTGTGACTCTGACCGAATTGAGACCTTCATGTTGCCACTGTTGGATACTAGCTTAATTATCTCGTGTTGATGCCGGTGACACTCAAGCATTGTTTCCCACATGCGAGTTAAACTGCAAATGAGATCAATATTGTATTCATTCAATACAGATACCACAAGAAAGCACTACAGAAAGTGCATTGGATTAGTACACTACATAGGAGTAAGCCTTAAACCAGAGTTCTGTACAAGTACATGTGATCATAACTAGTAATTTATCATCTATTTAGGTAGACCTGAATGACCAGGACCCGGCCAGACCTTGGCCCAGTTTCATTCAGGCCATAGTTACTTATCATTTATTAATATAGAGCTGAAAGGCACCAGGACCAGATGAGTTTTAATCAGGCCCCATAGCGAATCAGCTTCAAAACAGGTCACAATGATACTGGGACCAAAAAGATAATCAGGTCTACACTATGGTGCCAATTGAATTGTAGTTCAGTCAAAACTGAACGGATAAACATACCTTCCAATCAATTCCTCTAGCTGTGGTTGAAGCTCTTTGTCCCTTAGATCCTCTATGTTCTTCGAAATCATGTCTATTCTCTGAATGGCCACTAAAATTCTGGAGTGTAAATCCTTCACAACAGCACGAGTTTTGTCGATACTCATTTGGCTTTCTCCTCTTGATTCCTGGTGTCTTAGCTGCCTACATTTCTCATCATATTGCCTGCAAATTGCACTGCTTGCCTGAAGAAATGGGGGGAAAAGTGTGAGATCAACATATTTTGGCTATGTAAAGGAAAATGCATATGGTTCTGGGATATACAACAATTATCTTATTGTAACTAGATAAAATTAAGATGAACATTTGTTTAAGCATTTCACTATAGGAGGTATGGGTTAATGTCCACTGTGTAACATAGTTGTATCACTCTGTAGAGTTGCAGGTTTCCAGGCCAGTTGCAACCCTCTATTGCCACCATGTTAGGTATTACTGTGGCAGCGCTTCTAGTCATCTTAAGGCATTAGTATGATCTATTTGTTTCATCTTCTAGTCATCTTAAATTTGGAATCTTTACAAGATTTGATATCAGTGCAGAAAAAAAAAATCCCGATACTTAGGATATCTTCTGTCAGAGTTGAATAACTCCATACACAAAGCAAGTCATGCCTGCTATACATCCTCACAATGCATAGGCGCCATAGAACAGAAAGCTGAAAAAAAAGGTGTTTACCTTAACTTCGTCATAAAGCTTTCTCTCCCACGCATACAACCTGTCGAGTGTGGATGCATGACTGCCAGCATTCATGTATACGCCACCAAAGATATTCCCAGTGAGTGCATCCACATCATCTTTTGATGCTGTCCCAAGAGGATTTCTAGATGAAGAAGAAACTGAGGACATTGACCTATGCCAGGTAAGGTACTTCACTTCAGCCTGAGGAGGAGCTGCATTACAACATAAGGCATTTCTATGTCATGGTAGGTAAGAATACAAGCTTTACTGCTCATTCCACAAGGTACTTAACACACTCCCTCCAAACTTGCATTAGCTGTATTAATTTCAAAAAAACTATACTTTAGAACAAAGAGTGACTACATGACCATAGCGATTCAGCCATGCTGTATAGCTGTTTCCAAAACTGCCTCAAATATATTGCAATAAATGACCAAAGCGATATGCCAAGGGTGACAACGATTGCATAGGGTCAAAATAACAATACATAGTGCTACAATTATTTACAGGATGTGTTGCACGAAGTGGAAAAAAGGAAGGAACTGTAGTGATTACTAGCTAAATTAAAGTAACTTACGTTGAGGAACAAGGACTTCCTCTCTGCAACAAGCAAATAGTGTTGCAAAAAAACCTGATGCCGTTGACCCAGGTGCTGCATCAAATATGAAGATAATAACAGTAGTAAGTAAATTAGAACAGATGGAAGGGCAAAAAAAAAAAGGTCACTATCTCAAGTTTTAGCAATGGTAACAAATAAACAGTGAAATTTCATATCATCGTGTGTATGCATCCAAAACCTTTTCTAGTTTCCATCTTTATTTTGAAGAAAAAAACTCCAATGTGTTATGGAACAGTAATGTAAATCTACTAAGATATAACCTTTTTCTTCTGGCAGTAAAGGGCGGAAATTGACTTTATCTGCTTCAAGCATCCTCGGGACTTCTTTTCCAGAATCAGATGCCTTGATAAACAAGATCTCAATCTCCTTCATGCATGAGTTTAAGTCCCTCGCCACATTCCTTACATCACGAAAAGGTTCCTTTGATTTCCCATTCATAGGAAGAGCACCAGTCGAAGATGAAACTTCTTTCACAGGGCTCGCCACAGGAGTTTCATCACTTTCATACATGCTTATGTCCAGCACCCTCGTGTCATCTTTTGGTCTTATTGCGGTCTGAGAATGAACCCCTGTGTCATCTTTTGGTCTTTCAGTCTGAGAATCGACTCCCGTGCCATCCTTCAGTCCTTCAGTCTGAGAATCAAGTCTCATGTTATCTTTTGGTCTTTCAGTCTGATAATCACCTCTTGTGCCATCCTTTGGTCTTTCAGTCTGAGAATCAACTCCCGTGCCATCTTTTGGTCTTTCAGTCTGAGATTCAACTCTCATGCCATCTTTTGGTCTTTCAGTCTGAGAGTCGATTCTCGTGCCATCTCTTGGTCTTGCAGTCTGAGAATCAACTCCTGTACCATCTTTTGGTCTTGCGGTCTGAGAATCAATCATTTCCGAAGTTAACTCATCCGCACGATGCTGTACAGGTGACTGACCTGTTGCAGTATATCCAACAGGCGTGTCATTGCGGTTCTTGAACATACGTACTAAAGATTCAGATGTTGGATTGTCAAAGTCATCTTCTGACAATTCAAGATCATCCTCTCCGCCACCCATAGGAGATTTCTCAACATCTTTGAGATCTGGAGCTTTCTCCTCTCCTAAGCCCCGCCTTACAAAATCAAGATGAGCAGGAGACTTCTCCACTTCCTCTTCAAGCTCTGGAATTCCCTCCTTCTCACGAAGACGCCTGATATCATCAGCATTCTCAAAGTCATGACTGAGTTCCTTCTCGTCATGAAATGAGATCTGGCTCTCAACAGGTTGAAAAAGGCCAAAGTAGTCCCATGGTGGTGTCCCGGGAGGAGCTTCAAATGTGGAACTATCATCCAGATCATGGATAGCTTGTCTATGCACAGGGGATGATGTTTCAAGAGTGGCTCTTACAGGTTCAAGCACCTTCTCCTTAACAGTTTTCACTGAGTTCCCCCCAGCTTTCATATGATTGATATGGAAACGCCCGGAAGATAAAGGTGATGGAACTGGGGAGAAAGAGTCACTAGCTTGATGTGAAAGGGATGGAGAAAGGTTCATTGATTTCTGCCTGATGGTAGGAACCTCTGGGGTGGCAGATGTTG
Source organism: Alloteropsis semialata (assembly GCA_004135705.1). Taxonomy (NCBI): domain Eukaryota; kingdom Viridiplantae; phylum Streptophyta; class Magnoliopsida; order Poales; family Poaceae; genus Alloteropsis; species Alloteropsis semialata. Next base: position 80,562,819 of record CM014278.1, read on the forward strand.
ATGTGAACAGGGACGAATCTGTTGGCACTTCAGGCTCGGCAAATTTTCTCAGAGCAAATCCCGTGTGCCTAAGTGACTGAATATAAGCGAAATGAGCAGCTGCAAAAGCACATCTTCCATCAAGAGCTTCTCTGACAAATCGTTTTCTTTCCTGGCACAAGACAAGAGCCTTGTCATCATCGCTCTTTGATCGCGAACCCATTGTCAAGTGCAACACCCTCAATGACTAACAGAAATTACAGGTGCATGCAAAGCCACAGTCATGCAGTGTAGATCTTCGCTGGTACTGGGGGGAAGCTGTTCCAGAGGGGAGATCACCAGGCAGTATAACTTTGTTCCTGCATTAAGTATAATAAAGAATGTTGCTATTAGATTGTACCCTAGAATTGAGTGAAGCTGACATGAAAGAAAATTAAGCTGATGTTTCCACAGAAATTCTGTATACCCATTTAAGTCCATTCCGAGGGAAATGTAAATTGCACATGCTAAATGTTGTAAAATTAACTTCCATGTATAATGCACAAACTGATCACATCAAAATATAAAACAGAAAACGACGTAATCTGCGATTCTATATCATAAACAAGTGCAATGGTAAATATTGGACAAGTCATCTCATATCAAAACTGGCCTGCCCACCTCAAACCATAAATTCTACATTTCCTTAGTGCCTACTGGCTTATAATGCACCCATGCTTAAACAGAATTTGGAATGTGAAACATAACGGAAAACTGCTTCCTAGACAATCCTGATATGTAACGGAAAACTTCTTCCTAGACCATATTGATACGTAACGGAAAGCGGGCTAAAAAGGTACATACTAAACACAAAACAACCAGCCAGGTGTTCATTTTTTGGAAATTTCTTCACTCATTTCAAACAAAAAATGTAACCACAGAAAAAATCTGTGTGCTATAACGGACAATCCGATCCACCACACTAATCAATGGTACGCCAAGCCACGTGTACCCACTCCAACCTCGGCATGACACCAATGGAAATACGATTGGTCGTATTCAGAAATCTTGAATGTCTCAACAGAATTTTTCAATAGCAATGACCTAGTCTCGACTGAGATAATTCCAGGCACACTCAATTCTCCGACAAGCATTGCGGAAAGCAACTCTTGGAGATTTGAACTACACAAGTTCGAATTGGACCAAGGGTTCTGGTGACAAAGTACCTGCCTAAAACCACAAGTGCTGGAGCTTTACCAGATATCCAAAGGGTGAGTAAAACTGATTCAGATACTGCAGTGCCCAACGCACAATTATGCAAATTCCTCGCGCGCAACCAATCATCCACCTCCACTTTCTACGCTTTCTTAATGCACTGGCTAATAATGCACCCATGCTTTATAAAAAATGGAAGGTGAAACTTACGTAATGGAAAACTGCTTCCCAGACAATACGGATATGTAACGGAAAACTGGCTAAACAGGCACATGCTAAAAACAAATCAAACAACCAGGTGTTTCCATTTTTGGAAATTTCCTCAGTTGTCTCAAAGTTAAAACGTAATCCACGGGGAAATCCATGTGCTATAACGGACAATCCAATCCACCACCCTAATTAACGGTACGCCAAGTGTACCCGCTCCAACTTCGGCGCGCCACTAACGGCAACAAGTTTGGCCTTATTCAGAAATCTTCAATGTGTCATCAGGACCCTTCAGTAGCGACGGGCAAATCTCATCTGAGTTAATTCCATGCACGCTCAATTCTGCAACGAGCGTTCAGAAACCAACCCTCAGAGATTCCGGCTACAGAGGCTCAAATCGAATCAAGGGCGCCAGTGACGAAGTACATGAATAGCAGCACAACTGCTGGAGCTGTACCACGCACTCAAAAGGGTCAGGAAAACTCAAAATTCAGATGATGCTGTGCTCAAATTCTGTAAATTCCTCGCGCGTGGGACTAAAATCCACACCACTGTCCACTGATATCCTAAGAGAACATCCACTAAAGCGTATCTGAACACATTAGTGCTACCCAGTAGATCAGAAAACGGAGCTAGTCATCAACGCGTACTAGGTACTACCAGCCCAAACGAACAACCACCGACAGAAAGCAGAAAGATCCGATTTTCATCTCACAGCAACCACCATGAGCTCGAGTCCTCCCCCCTAAATCACCTACCTCCACAGAACGCACACCCGCGCTCCACAATTCCGCGTAGAAACGCGGAGAAAGACACCCAGCGTGCCACACCCGGGAGAGCCCGAGAGAGAGAGTAATCACCTCGCTGGGCCCGCGACTAGGGCTTGGCGCGGGGGCCGCCTCGGCGCGGGTCTCCGGCGGCTCGGCGCGGGGAAGATCGCCGCTGGGCTGGGCCGTCTCGTGGGGGCGGGGGTGCGGTGGCGAGGACGGCTGGAGTGGAACGGGAGAGGAGAGTCAGTAGAAGAGGAGAACCTTCGAAGACGGTGCCGACTGCGAGCAAAGACCAGCGGGAGGACGCAGCAGAGAGATGGATGGAACGGATGCGTGTGCGCGTGTGGGCTTGGGGATTCGTGCCCCTGCTGCGGTGGGGTGAGTCTTCTCTGCCCCACCAGTCAGTGGCGGTGAGTGAGGATTTGCTTCCGCTGCGGTGAGGAGCCACTGCGGAGTCAGGTCACTGCCGCACGGGGCCCACCGACAGTGGCTCGGGATCGCGGGTTGGCTGCGGAGCGGCGGTGCGCGTCAGCGCGAGGTGGCCATAGCCGCTAGCCGGCGAGCCGCCCGCGTGGCAGGTGGGCCCCACGGGGCGGGGGGTGGAACGAGCCGAAAGGCGGGGCGGAGCGGGGGGCGTTTTGCTGGCCCCTTTGCCCCCCTTCCCGTTCTTTTCGCTTGTTTTCTTCCCGGCGGGTGCCGGCAGGGTGGGCTGCCGTTTGCGTTGCGCCCCACCACGGCACCGCCCTATGCGCGTCTCTCGAGCTCGTCTCGTTGCAGATTTGTTTGGATCTGCGCTGCGCCTGCATCGGCAGCGATTGGGTCAGCAGCGGTGGATTCGTGGTCCGGGGGGATTGAAGGGGAAAAAAAAGTTTGCCTTTGGACATCTCGCGGGTGATGATGCACGTACTTTTCACCGTTGGCGGCTACTGGGTCGTGTGCTCGTGTGGCTCCGTAAAAAAAATGCAGACGGTCCCGATCTGCGTCAGGCTCTGCAACTGCGAGCGCACTGACTCGCATGAGGATGGGGCGTGTCACGTGTGCACAGTGCTCATGGCTCGACGCAGCACCAGCGGTCGGCTGCATTCCCGTACGGCCTGCTCTGGTAAATCTCGAGCCTTGGCAATTCTAACCGTTTGACAACTCCCCTCGGGAATTATCGGTTGGTCGAACTTCCTGCATGCTCCGGTCATTATCAGCAAAACCGATTGTGACAAATGTGTGGACTTCCGAGTTCTGACACGGCACGACGATTGTGACCCTCGCAGGTTGCAGAGCTGGCTGTCAACGCGGCAGGTTCGACTCTTCTTCTTCTTTTTTGCCATCTATTCCCCTTTCAGCTGTTCTAGACCTACGTTAGGCAGCACGGCATCGGTCTTCTTTTTTTCTGCTGCTGATGATTTTCCATGGCCTTCGATTGGCTGTAAAGAAGTCAAAACAGGCTCAATTTATCCTTGACCTCTCCAAGTCGCGTGAGATGCGACATCCAGACGATCTTACCATGCATCATGATAATTCTCAGATATAGCAGGCCTGTCTCCGCAACAACCAAACAGTTGCCTAGTTGTCTAGCTATACCAGGCACCAAACCACCGAGGGGGCCGCTAGCTACTAGCTTGACAGCCATGGTGCGCGCGATCACTACCAATCCATGCGGCGGCGCGCGCGAGATCGTGCACTAACAACCGACGACGCTGCGCTCGCTCGTCGCGTCCCCGGGCGATCAGTTCGGTCCGGACGGGTCGGTCCAGCAATCGAGCACCTCGATTCGTCGCGCCGCGGCCGCCGATCGCACCACCGACGGCGACGCCGCACCCAAAAGCTACTCGCCAAACCGGGGTTATCGGTATTGTTATCGATCGATTGGTGCACGACCGACCCCCTTGTGATCCATCTGTATCACAGAGCAAAAGCCAAAAGGCCCTCTGGCTAGCCAGTAGCCACGCAAGATTCTCTGGGGGTGGATGCGAACGGCGTGTAGTGTTCTTTGAGCGCCTTTTCGTCCCCAAGAAAGCTCCTTTCCCCCGCATCGGAACGTACGGGGTCGGTGCGAATTCGGCGTCGCTGCTGCGGATGCGCTAGCTGCAGATACTTTTCTTCCCGTGCGTGCGTTGCTTGCGTTCGTGGCTAGGCTTTAGGCATGGGTGGGGTGGCGTCCGGTGCACGCAGAGGCAGAGCTTTGGGGAGAGTTCACTTGCTTAATGGCATCTGCGCACATATGGTGAGACCCTGTGTATGGGGAGAACCGGAGGAGGAAATGTTTCGGGCAACGAGTTTTGGGGAGAGTTCAGGAGATACATTGCTTTTGAGACCGCGATTGCTATCGTCCCACGCCAAGATCACGCACGGGCAAACCACACGTGTGGCTGCTGTTACGGCGCCTCTCCAACTACTGCTAGGTGCAAACCAAGGTCAAGCCCACACACACCATGTTAAGACCGACGAACGGAGACAGCTACCGTTCTCCGGTTGTAATTGTTTTATCCAATTTTACGAAGATTCTCTGCATCACAACCGGCAGTGTACTAGTTCTGTCACTGCCACCACGAATCAACCGCGATCGCGATCTGATCGTCGACGCACCGTTAACAAAAGTACAGTTCGAGTTCATGGCACGTTGCCCTCATGCGGCCATGCCGCTTCTTCCCAGTTAAAAATTGTTTGTGCTCGTGTCGGTGCTCGGTGGTGTTTCCGTTGGGACACGCGCACGCCGATGGCATGCATATGGAATCATGTGCTATACTATAGTATGGTGTTTTCTTCCATCCCTCGCCCCCGTGAGGTTCAGGACGTCTACCGTATTTGTTTACTGCTGGTCTACACAAATCCAAAGGTCGGTGCGCCCTGACGTGCAGTGCAGCCTGCAGAGTGCAGACACAGGCTCCAAGCCTCCAAAGTGCGCGCACCAGGTGGATGCTTGGCGAGTTGGCGTGCTAGCCAGCAGCGCCGGTGGTACGCACAGGAGCAAATTTTGTGGCGTCCGGTGATGACGATGACTCAGCGTTAACCACGTGGATCCCATCGCCCGGGCAACCGCTCGGAAAAGTATCGCGTACTTTTCAGATACGCCGAATGCCACGCCCCTGTTGTAAAAAGGCGGAGGCACGTCCTCGAACCTCGATGGACCTCGATCCCCTGCTCTGCTCTGGAACCTACCAGTACCACCATATGGCATGCACATGCACGTTGCACGGTTCATGTGGTGTCCACTTGCGAAAGGCACCCGGAGCTGCGTCACGTTGAGCTGGAGCATGGGATCGAGATCTTGCCCGGCGAAAAAAAAGGGGCAGCTCGAATGGACGTATTCCAGGGTCGCGCTAAATCCAGCGAAAGCAAGGAATTTTTTTAAAGACACATCAGCAAGGATTTCTTTAACCCACATCAGCAAGGCAAAAGTGGACGTTACTAGTTTCCTGCCTTTCTAGCAGGAGTGAAAAAAAAAATCCTTGCGGCGGTGTCTCAGGCAAAGCCTTCAATAAAACCAATTAAACACCAAAGGATTCCATAAAAGACACGAACAGATTGATGTAGTGCTCCGCAAGCTAACGCAGTTTGTAGCTATCAGCCGTCACTATCTCGGATTATGATCAACATATCAAATGCCATCGCTGTTTCAGAAATCTAAGTATGGTCCAAGATATTAGTTAGTGTGCTGATGGCGACTAGATGCCGGGCACTTTCTCCAGAAGCAAATAATTAGACCAGCCGCATGGTGATTCTTTCTCCTCAACCACCAGAGCTAATTAACGAAAATTCTTGTTAACCAGTCAGTTTCGGGGCTCTGCTAGCGCTCGGTGGCCGGTGGGTGGGGCGTGGGCGGACAAGCACCTCAAACAAAGAAAGTTGAATTTTTTCTTTCAAGATTGGGAATATGTGATCACCCTTCGAGGCCTCAAGGCACAACATCCTTTTTTTTCTCCTTTATTTCGTCCTTTTGCCCTGTGTTTTTTTATACCCATGGGATTCCCGTAGTAAAGAATCCAAGGACGTTGACGAGTTGACAGCACCGATTCCATGTCTAAACAGAAGAATGTTCCCCACGTCACATCGGCGACATGAGATGTTTTAATTCTTCACTGATGCTTCATGATTTTTCTCTCTTTCCCCCTCTTCTTTTGCGATGAATTATTGCTCTTTTTGGAGAACCGGATCTGATCTCGCATGAGTACTCAAGGAAGGAATGGACGAGGTAGGTGCGGAGTCATGTTGTAAGTGCGGCCGCACCTAGAGAAAATTCAAAATTAGTTAACACAAGTGCAAGTGCACCGCAGTGCGATTGGTGCCATTCTGCCTCTTGGCCATGAGACAAAACAAAGGGGCTACGCTAGCCGAGTTCGCGCGAGAGACAAAACATACTGGTGTCCGTGTGTCCCGGTGGACGACACGGTCCGCCACGGCGTCCCTCTGCCAGTGCCAGCAAAACGGTGGAGAGGCCTCCGCTGGCCCGCGCGCGACATGCGAGATTGTCAGATTGTTCGAGACCTTTTTTTTTGTGCAAGACTGTTCGAGACCTTTGCCATGTGGCTAATGGCACCGTTTGGTTTTCTAGCATTGCTAGAATCACGGAAGTGATCTTTCTTGCATGGAGTACTAAATGAAGTCTATTTGCAAAGCCTCCTCACGGATGAGCGTAACTTTTCGAGACGAATCTAATGAGCCTAATTAATCGATGATTGGCTACAGTGTTGCTACAGTAACCATTCTCTAATCATTCTCTAATCATGCGGTCAAAGGCCTCATTAGATTCTTTAGGGTTCCTAGTGCAGGAGTTCTGGAGTTAGTTTTGTAAAATATCTTTATTTAATACCTTTAATTAGTGGTCAAAGTTGTAAACAATATCTAGCGCTGGAAAACCAAACGGGGCCAATGTGAGAGGAGCAGGGTGTATGGGTCTTTTCTCCCCTTTTGCCATGTCAACGATGCACTGTAACACGGGCGAGGCGTGCCACGTCGGACAAAATGACAAATTTGTTGCAACGTTTGATTCAGAGTGACAAAAACGTAGGAGCCATTTAATAGTGATAACTCAAAAAGTGTCATCCATAAAAATAGCAAATAATTAAATATATCGCCACGCGTGATGCTAGCCAAGCAAAGAAACGGCCCACCGTCTAACACGCGCTACCCCGTCCGGTCCGATCCCCAGTTGTTTGTGCGAGAAGCCCTCGGAAGGCGTGGGCCGTGGCTACAGATCTGTCTGCTTTGGTTTGTAAAAAACGGCCTGATTCTGTTCTGCTGCTGCGAGAGGGAAAAGATGGCCCAGTTTCTCGGCGCCAGCAGCCCAGCACTGGATGGACCGGTTTTGGTCGTCTGACTGGGCGGTTACGAGATGCAACGGAATTGTAACTGGGTCTTGCAGTTTGGGCTATCCAACTAGCTATGAGACTCTCTGGCTTGAATGTTCGGATTTTGATATTTCCCTGAAAATGAAAAAACCTAGGAAACTCTGAAAAATGGACGACCTGAAAGTTACCTCTGCTGCTCCCTTAAAAAAACCTCCATATCACACGGAATTATTTTACATTAGAAGCAGTAACGAGTAAACAAAAAATGCCAAAAGAAATCTCTGGAAGCTGAATTGTGTCTGTTGTACGTGATCTTATATAAATAAATGACGCAAAAGAAATCACACAAGAAAAAAGAAATCTCAGGCCCTTTTCTTTATACTCCTATACACGCAAAAAAAAAAAGAAGCAAAGCTGAGGAACTATCAAAATTGTTTGAAGTTGTACCAGTCCATCTGCGGAGAATCTTTTCCAGGTAAGACGCGAACCAGTAATCTCCAAACGTGGTGACGACTTGAGAGACTTTGAGAGGCAGTACAGCTGCAAGCACTTACTAGCGCTGGTCGCGTAATTATGTGTAACTAATCCGCTAACGGCAAAGGCCATTCCTCGCGGCCTAGCACTTTGCGTTTCCGGCCGCGTGGCAAACCCGGCATCTATGGGCGCCAACGGGAATACCACAGCGGTATCTCCTCTCCTCTTCCATGCTCCGAGTTCAAGGCTGCTCCAGGAAACATTCAAGCTGCTGCCCATTTTAGCTCTGACCAACAACGGATCGGCTGGTCCTCTTTTTAAAATATTTGAACCCGGTTCTTGCTTTTTCGAAAACCTAACTGCTAGACCGCTGCAAATTTGGACTAGGAGCACATCTTTTCAGCTGGTGCCCGGTGGCCTGGTGCAAAGAACGAAAGATGCGCGTCTTAGTTTTGTGCTCTCGTCTTCTTTGATCGCCCATGTCTTTTTCTAAGGCGGTGATTTTTTTGTCGCTGGGCGATGGGCCGTGCTAAAGCTAAGACTGTGCGTCTGTGCCTAAGCAAAGCATGAGTCAATTTGTTAAAGGCCGTCGACCTGACCCGGCCGGCCGGTTCGCGCCACCTCTCTCGATGTGTCGTTTATTCTGACCGCAGCAACACACTACAGAAGCGGGCGAGGTCAGTTTTAACAAAGACTAATGAATCAAAAGGTGCTTTTCAGATAAGCAAAGACTCCACCAATGGAGACGGTGCGATGCATTGCTAGTAGTATATGTTTATCATGCAACGAAAAAATTTGGTCACGTCTCTAACAAGAAAAAAGGGGGCTGTTTTCCAAGGGCTATCCGTTGAATAGCTTGGCGCTATCGTACATCCAAGCCTGGCCGTCCGCTTCGTGGTTTGACGTTTGGCCGTAGCTCTATCTATCTAGCTCGTGCCGGCACGGCAGGGAGGCGCAGAATTTTCCACGAATATCATTACGGGCACGCAGCCTGTTCGGTTGGCTGGTGACTGGTGCTGATTTGTTGTGAGAGAAAAGTACTGTTGGCTGGCTGGTGGCTGGTGCTGATTTGTTGTGAGACTGAAGTACTGCTGGCTGGTGGCTGATAAGTCAAGCGAACAGGCTGATAGAACGAAGTCACCTAACTTTATTTTCCACGAATATTATTATCGTTATTATCTTTTTTTTATCAACAAACACGGTACTATCTCTAGTTTTATCTACCTGTTGCGTTAGGTATGTTAAATTTAATCAATTTTGATCAAATTTATACAGATAATAATAATGTTTGTCTTTAATTTTGTTTAATTGAATCTATCATAGAATATATTTTAATAGTTCATAGGTAAACATTGAAGTTGTTTGTTGCTATATTTTCTATAAATTTGGTTAAAGTTCGCTAAGTTTGACTTAAAACATATTCAATACGACATGTAAATATAAACGGAGAGAGTATTATATTTCTGATAGGAGATAAGCATAGTAAATGCGCGTGTTATTCCAATGTGTTAGGTTCCAGTGCCTCTCATGCCAGCGTAAAATTTTTTTAATCCCTACTTGGACTTCCTCTTTCGTCCCTCTTTATAAACCTCTACTAACCGTTTCCATTAGCTCATGGAAATAGCAACACATCCATTTGATTATGAAAACTTTGGTGAGACGGCTTGCGTGTGTGAACGGGCAACGCCGGCGGTCGCAGCTTGCGCATGTCACGTACCGCATTTGCGAAGCCGACTGGGGGGGACACGTAGGCAGGCCGCAATTATACGCATTTTCTATCCCCGGGTCTCTTGGCCCCCAGTTGTTAATCGTGTAGTTCATTGTGGCCACATTTCTATGCTTGTTTTCTCCCGTTTTATCAGGGACCGCGGCGCCATTGTTTAGTCCGTAACCAACTGCGTTAGAGCGGCTTATCTATATATTTGTATATATACGCAAGTCAATGAATAAGCCAAGATCTGGATTGCTCAAGCTGAATGCATCGCATGCAGGGGCCCCTAACCAAACAGCCAATCAGGGGGCGATACCCGTCCACTTTCTAGAAGAGCCCGTTAAATAAACGGGCTACTAGCGTGTCCCAGTCTTCCTCTAGCGTTTTTTATTTCGAGATAGACCGGGTTCAAAGTATTTGTAAATATAGTAAAAATCTCATCAAGAGAAGGGGGAGTAGGACTAACTGCTCCGGATAATCGAATGCAGACTTGTCTAATCCGGCGGGTTTGTGAGGCCGGGGTAGAAAGTCAGACCTCTCTGCGGCTAAAACGGAGTCTTATTCAGTGATGAGCTGCAATAAAATAAGTCATCTGGTGCCTGTTAGCCTGTCCCCTCCCATTTTTCTTCTCTGACTTCGCTGGCCCCGGAGCTAGGGTTTCATGTGCGTCCGTCCATCTCCATCCGTCAGTCCTGATTTGATTATCACTCCGTGGCTGTGGCTGTCATTTTCACCGGACAGAATAACGGATGGTGCATTTCTGTCAAGCATTTTTTAGATGTTCTTCCAGCTCTTTTACCGCTTCTGCTTCCCTGCATCTCTTTTTTTTACCGCGTCATGGAAGCCACTTGATCACGCATCAACAGCGAAATCAACAGCCACTAGCAGTAGGCTTACGCTTAGCCCAGAGACTGCCGTGCCATGCTTATCGTCGTCGTGATGCACGGCGGCGCTGCCAACTGCAGGATTACGAGCTTAAATTAAGCGGGCTTGATTGTCCGGCTGACCGACGGTCCAATCGCCGGTGGCCGGAGTTCGTTTTAACTAAGACCCAGTGGGGGCGGGTAACATCAGAGCTGAGCTCACACCCATCGCCCGGGGTCCTTAAAAAAACTCGGCGAAAAGAAAGCGGGCAAAGGAGAGATTCCTTCCCTCCCCAACTTGGTCTGCGGCATGTGCAGGTCTTTTTTAAAAAACCCCCCGGCGAGCGAGCGATCCTCTATCGGGAGGCTCGGTAGGTATCGGCAGAGAGAGAGAGAGAGAGCAGCAGCAGCTACTAGTCCGGTAGGCCTACTCGACCCTCCTTAGGCTGACCGCAGTGGTCGTCCGGAACCGGTACGCTGTCCCTTTACCGGATCAAAAACTGCTGCAGCGGTCGTCCGGAACGCCTACGCTACGTCCCGTACCGCGCGCGCGAGCGCTACTGCGCGCGCGGTACGGCGCCTGACAGCCGGCGCTGGCGGGAGAGGGAGAGGAGAGAGTTGACGCGGGCCCCACGTTTTTTTGAGATAAAAAATGTTATAACTCACAAACCAAAAAACCAAATTAAATTCCGATTGCACCATTAAATTCGTTGCAATAAATTCTTCAAAACAAGATCTCAGATGGATATATTTTGATAAAATTTATAAAGAAAAGAAAAAAAAGGTGAGAAAAGAGATGATATAGTAGTTGGGATAGATGAATAAAATATAGTAGAGTTGGGATAGAGTATGTGATTTGGAGTATGACGGGTGCGGGAGAAGTTGGTTTAGAGTACGGAATCTCGATGACCAGGACAGGATATTCCTTTTAGAGGATGCATTTAGAGGACGACGAGTGCGGACAGCCTTACCAAGCAACGAGACGATTCCTCTGGCCTCCGCCAGGGAAAGGCATCAATCAGGTCAAGCCCAACTGGTTTCCCCGCTTTCTTTTCTTTTGTTTTATCGTCGCCACCACCTCAACTTCCATTTTGGAAACAAGATTTTGAACCGGCCCGGCCGAAAAGATATATATATATATATATATATACAAATCGCCCGAGTTCCGATCAGCTGGACTGGAGGGTTTTATTTTTAAGCCCAAGTTGCGAGATCGATGACAGTGCTTAGGGGAGTAAACAAATACGCGCGACACATCATCCGAGGCCACTTGTAGGCCGCTCCGGCTCCGGGCAGTGCCGCGCTGGGGGCTCGGAGAAGGCGCAGGGAAATTTCTCAGGTCGCCACCCCCGCCCCCGTCGGTGCGCGGGGGCACGTGACCGCGATACGCCCGGAGGCCAAGATAATCTTGGCATCGTTCTTGGTCTTGGTTTCGGAGAGTTTTATATGGCCGCAAGGGCTCAATTATTATGGAGTTCTCTCCCGTCCTCTCTCTCCCTCACCTCTCCCTCCCTGTGATGTGTTGTTAGGCTGACCGCAGTGGTCGTCCGGAACCGGTACGCTGTCCCTTTACCGGATCAAAAACTGCTGCAGCGGTCGTCCGGAACGCCTACGCTACGTCCCGTACCGCGCGCGCGAGCGCTACTGCGCGCGCGGTACGGCGCCTGACAGCCGGCGCTGGCGGGAGAGGGAGAGGAGAGAGTTGACGCGGGCCCCACGTTTTTTTGAGATAAAAAATGTTATAACTCACAAACCAAAAAACCAAATTAAATTCCGATTGCACCATTAAATTCGTTGCAATAAATTCTTCAAAACAAGATCTCAGATGGATATATTTTGATAAAATTTATAAAGAAAAGAAAAAAAGGTGAGAAAAGAGATGATATAGTAGTTGGGATAGATGAATAAAATATAGTAGAGTTGGGATAGAGTATGTGATTTGGAGTATGACGGGTGCGGGAGAAGTTGGTTTAGAGTACGGAATCTCGATGACCAGGACAGAATATTCCTTTTAGAGGATGCATTTAGAGGACGACGAGTGCGGACAGCCTTAAGCTGTTAAGCTGCGGGGCTAAAAAGGGGAGCTCGTCTGCCGCCCTGGTGTCTGGTCAAGTACGCTTCCGAATTAAAAGCGCTCTGGCCTGCCTGCTCCCACGGCCGGCCGCGTCCTCCCCCCCTCCCCCGCATTTCTTGATTTCTTCTCCCACCGGAAACAATGTCTCCGGCGCCGAGCTCGCATCAGTCGCAGATCAATTCGAGGTAGGGTTTTCATTTCTCTGGATGATCTTTGCTGCTGCCGCGGTTCAATTCGCTGATTTGTGTTCCTTGTTTTTTTTTTGGGGAAAAAAATGAAATCTTGGCAGGAAGGAGAAGCGCATGAGGAAGGTGGACACCTTCGCGCCGCACAACGACGGCCACCAATGGAGGAAGTACGGCGAGAAGAAGATCAACAACACCAACTTCCCCAGGTCCGAACGGACGAACGCATGATTTGGTTAAATCTGCATGAATTTTCCAATACGTTTTTCCAATACGTTTTTGCAGAAACTTCCCGGGGCTAGCTTGTTTCGTTCTCGTTGATTTGTTTACCGAAGGAAAATCTGCATCTGCGGGTGTTCTGCAAAGAACCACCTTTATTATTAAGCCAACCTTCTCTGACTTTCCTCCCATTCACCGCATCCAAATCGGCCGTACCGTAATATACAGACAGACAAATTTCAGCAAATGTTTGAAGCGAAAAGAAAAGCTGGATCTTTCCCTGGCCATTTCACTCACAAGTTCTTGATTTTCTCCCCATGTTCACTGCAGGTACTACTACAGATGCACCTACAAGGACAACATGAACTGCCCTGCCACGAAGCAGGTGCAGCAGAAGGACCATAGCGACCCGCCATTGTACGCGGTCACCTACTACAACGAGCACTCGTGCAACAGCGCCTTCCTCCCGCTCTCCCCCTCCGAGTTCCAGCTGCAGACCTCCTCCGGGAAGGCCGTCTCCATCTGCTTCGACTCGTCGTCCGGGCCGGCGGCGCAAGAACCGCCGTCCGTGGCGGCGGCGGCGGCGGCCACCAATGCCAGCGGCGGCTCGCCTTCCTCCAGCGCCGCGGCACGGCGAGGCACGCCCCCGGAGATCAGTAACCCACCCGTGCTGCGGCGGTCGGAGACGTACCCGTGGGGCGCGGGCGCCGTGGAGCAGAAACAGGCGTCCTGCAGCACCGAGTGCCACGACGCCTTCTCGGTCTCGGGTGGCGCCGGCGGGGTGCCGGAAGAGGTGGTAGATGCAGGCAGATTTGGGTCTATCAGGTTCTTCCATTTTTTGTAAATTGATCGGTGGAAGGCAATTGATTTTACTTCAAGAAAACTAATATGATACAGATGTCTTTTTTCTTTTTGTTCCTTTACGTGCCGAAGAGTACTAGAGATTCGCATGTTACTTTTGTTTTCTTGATTCAAAAAATAGAAATACCACTGCTAATCTAAATCCAAGAGTTCATTTTTACAAGCTGTGCCATTAATTGTGTTGAGGTTACTAATGTATGTATTCAGGCCTTACTTGGCTAGACTGAATTTCTTGTTCACAGCAAACATGGAAGTGCGATTACAACTTGAAAACAAGCTGAAAAAGGAAGCAGAATTAGACAAAGACGCAGCATGGCGTCAAATATATATTTTTCTGAAAAGATGATGATGCAAAGTTTCTGTATGTATAAAAAGACAAGCCACGCCACTGAAGAATATGACCATGGACGAGGACGAGCAGTAGAGCACAATCTTATCTCTCGAGGCAACATTTCGTGCGCTCCGCGTATGTAGCAGCATGAATGAAGTTACAAAATATATTGACTGCTAATTTACAGGTAACACGTCCCTGTTCCATAAAAAAAATTTACCACCAGTCAGGGCCAGGATGCCCAGCCCCAGATTCCGGGAGGAGACAATGAAGAAATTAACTCTTATTATAACAAAAATTAATTAGATCTGTGCCATTACAACTATGATATTTTTGAGACATGAATATGATGCAAAGATACACATGGGTTACTCTCTGAAGTGTCGAGTTCTTTCAGGCATTCTAAAACCGTTCAGGTTTCCGTCGAAACAGTTAGGCTTTACGAAGTACAAACATATGTTAAAATATGAAAAAGATATCAGATGAAACGTATGTTAAAATATGAAAAAGGTTTTCCAGCAGTCTTCTATTTCCTAATCCAATTATTATATTGGAAAGTTTATTGAAAAAATAGTGTTTTAGTAGACCCCCTTTATCTCTCCATTTTCCCAACAACTATTGGGACAAACAAATAATTCACCTCAACTCTCCCATATAAAGGGGGAGTTGTGGCTCTCCCAATACGGTAGTTGGATTGGGACAAGCTTGTTGAGAAACCGCAAAATCAACTCCCCCAATAATCATAAAAGAGATATTGGAACATCCTTGTTAAGTGATTATTGGGAAATGCTTATTGGAGAACGGCTAGAGATGCTCTACCTGTGTGTTCTCTATTCCACTAGGCGTGCATTTTTATCATATTTTCTTTTTTCTTTCCTTTCCTTTCCTTTATTTATTTATTTATGTATTATTTATTTATCATTTTTACATATATCTCCAGGCTAATGTTTGTTTGGGCTAGGTTAAAGAGCACTGGCTTCCAGCCCACTGATCAGCCCAACGAAGCCAACATTCATGAGAGCCCACAGGAGTTTGAGAAAGGATACCCCGCAGCTGCACAAATTATTTGGGCTAAAAAAACTGCACAAATTGTCTCATATACAATTTGGTAAATTTGCCAAGCACTTCAGTATACATGTATAAAATGACAGTCTTAAATTCAACAATTAAGTTCAAAACTGTCATTGAATTGAAAGAGACGCTAGTCAAATTCAAGCACTTTCGTCCAAATATGTTCCTCATAGAGCTAGGAATTTCAGAGGTGCAAATAGACTCATAAATTAGCATACATCCCAGAACCTGTATTTTTGGATTACCAGAGTTTTTTCAAAGCATTCCAGTGTAGCATTTTTTTTTTCTCAACACTATGAACACACCAACTGGAAACGGCAACGAGTGCACTTCTGGGGGCTCAATCATGAGAGGAACAGAAGACAGACAGTGAGACAGAGACAGGTGAAGAAAGTTGGTGGAAACCTGACGGCTAGAAATTTTATGTCCCTACATACAATTGGTGGAAACCTGACGGCTAGAAATTGTATATTCAGAGATCTGAAGAAAATCACAGCATACAGCCATACAGGACTATCTGCATTTCAGTCTCCGTTGAGTAATCACTAATCAGAGCTTAGCTGCAAACCATCCAAATTCCAAATAAATGGCGGAAGCGTATGTAAGTGTAACTGCTGCGGTGCTGCCCTATCACCACCCAATCCCATGAGGCAATTTACAAGATGTCTTGGATGTAGGGGGTGTTTAGATGTTGTTATGCATAGTATTTTTATGCATTGGGTCGCGTGTCACAGAAGAAAAAAGTGCATTGGAAAACACGTATTATGCAAAATGAAGGAGAGAGAGGGTGAACTAAGGGGGTGTTTAGACTGTTCGCACCAATAATCCCCTATTTGCTTCCTCTAAAGAGAATATTTCGTCCTAGTCATCAAGATTCTTTCCTCTATCTCAATTTCTCCCGCACCCATCATCCTCTATGTGCACCCTCCATATCAACTACCATCCAATGGGACCCACCTGTCAGATACCTTTTATCGTTTCTCTCTCTCCCCTGGCTGACGGTCTTCCTGCCGATTGCCGCCGCCGCCGTCCCCTCTTCCCGCCCGCATCGGGGTAGCGGCGCAGGAGACGAGGTGCGGCTGGCCCCTGTACGTCGCGGGGTCGGAGCTCGCCGTCGGAGGCGGCCCCTGGACGTCGGCCGCTGCACGAGGGCGCCGCTTNGATTCGGCGAGGTGCGCGGCGGCCCGGCGCGAGGACGGCAACGGCAGCTGGTGGTCGAGGTGGCCCTCGCGGCGGCCTATCGATTCGGCGGCGGCGCATCGATTTGGCGCGGCAGTAGGCAAGCTCCTGCAGCTCCTCCCGCAGCCACCGGTTCGCCGTCTTCTCAGTGACGCCGAAGACGAGCGCGGCCGCGTCGGGTTCCCTGCCGTCGGGGACGGCATCGCCCACGCCAGGGCGGAGCACTAGCTGCGGCTGGGCCGCCGGCCTCACCGAGGCAGAGGAGGACTGCGCCGGCAGCTGGGCTAGCGGCCTCGTCGGGAGCGGCCTCGACCTCTTCAGTCCAGCACGGCTTCCTCTTTTGCACGAACGCCATGGACCCGTACACAGGCTCGTTCTTTAGTTACTGGATGATGGAGGAGGAAGAGGATGACATGATTTTCTTCGATGATGATGTTGAAGCGGATGCAGCAGAGAGCTCTCGCCCACGTCGCCGTCAATCTAATGCTCCACCGAAGGTTATTCGGCCGAGGGATTCCGTAGAAGGTAATGTTGGGCATACTCCGAATTCGATCACTCTATGTCTATGTCTCTTGTACCTCATGTCAGATGTGTTTTTCCAGGTTTCGGATGCGTCGCCATTTATTCAAGCGCATTAAAGAGGCTGTAAAAAATTATGATAACTACTTCGTAAAGAAGTGTGATGCCGCTGGCAAGGAAGGACTCTCGGCTCTTCAGAAGTGCGTCGCGTCTATGCGCATTCTCGCTTACGGGGTCCCGGCGGATGCTGTTGACGAGTACGTGCGTATTGGTGACTCAACTGCTCGAGAAGCTTTGCAACATTTCTGTCGTGCTGTCATTGAAGTTTTTGGCAAGGAATACGTACGGGCACCCAACACCGCTGTTGTAGCTAGGCTTCTTCTAGAGGGTGAGAATCGTGGATTTCCGGGGATGCTAGGCAGCATTGACTGTATGCACTGGGAGTGGAGGAACTGCCCCACATCATGGAAGGGTCAGTTCACGGGGAGGGGAAAACAGGCCACTATGATCTTAGAGGCGGTTGCATCGCATGATCTTTGGATATGGCATGCCTACTTCGGCATGCCTGGAAGTAACAACGACATTAATGTTCTCCATAGATCCCCTATATTCTCTGATAACCTCAGGGGTCGTTCAGCACCTGTGGAGTTTGCAGTAAATGGAAGGACCTATAACATGGGGTACTATCTTGCCGATGGGATTTACCCTGCATGGGCCGCCTTTGTTAAGACTATCCGTTACCCCATGGAGGAGAAGACAAAAAACTTTGCCCGTCAACAGGAAAGTGCACGCAAGGATATAGAGCGTGCATTTGGTGTTCTGCAAACACGTTTTGCGGTGATTCGAGGACCCGCATATGGTTGGGACCGTAGAAACATTAACGATATAATGATGACTTGTGTTATTTTGCACAATATGATAGTGGAGGATGAAGGAGACCATGCCCGCAATACTGATTTCTTGTGGATCGGGCAACTAGCTGTTCCATACAGCAACACTCCAGACAGGGCCGAATTTGTTGCAAGACACCATAGGCTTCATGACAAAAACAAGCACTTTCAGCTACAACATGATCTCATCGAGCACCATTGGATGAGGAGGGGATCTCTTCAACATTATTAGATGAATCAGGGGTCATGTGCTATTTATTAAGTCTTGTAGTATTCTGTGGTCATGTAATATTTATGAAGTCTTGTACTGCTAATATTAAGTCTTCTAGTATTCTGTGGTCATGTAATATTTATGAAGTCTTGTACTGCTAATATTAAGTCTTCTAGTAGCTTGTCCTTAATTAGTAGTAGTACACTGTAAATCCTATGGTCAAATAACACCACTTAAGTATTATTGACCTGTGTAAGATACTTGGTATACTATAGATGTTATGGTACTTGAGGTGCTTTAACATTAATTACATAACCCAAATATTATTCATAACCATCTTTTTAAAAAGTATTTCATAATGTTCCAATGATCACTATCATGAACTTGTAATCTGTCAATGTTCTCAAAGCAAATCCTGTGGATTTGGCCAAGGATCTGAAATGTACTTGCTGTGCTGTATAAGTGCCTAGGCAGCTGATTTTTAAAACTTTTTTTGTCCATCTAGGTTTGTCCTGAGTCAACTTTTTTTAACTTTGACCAATAGGTATATTACCTTAAATGAAATGATTTATATTATGGAAGTATTTTTCATAATGAATCCAATAGTGTCAATGTTCTGTTGTGAATCTATATAGAATATTAAATATTGGTGTTCAAGTTGATTTTTTTTTGACTTAAGGCAAACATAGATAGATGGACTTATATATACGATTGGAGGAAATAGTGTTGCACAGATTATGATACTGAGATGAGGCATGCCTTCATCTCCAGATACTAGGCTATTTCTTTTGGCTGACGGGCTGCTTTTGTGTTCTAGGTTGAAGTTGGCAAGCGGTTCCATAGTTGCTGTGTCATTGTAAAAAATATTCAGAGATGCATCTATGCTATTCCAAACCATTCAGTGTTCCCAACGGAGTCCATATCAGGGCTTGAAAAAAAAGTCTACAAGTTCTGATTTTCTGCCATCTCTTCGAGCAGCTCACATGTGAGAATGATTATTTATGTTGAAAATATACTTGCAACTTGTTCGTAGCGCTACTGTCTAATATGCATAACATATCTTCTGTTACCAGGAGTTGGCATCCGGATTAAAGAGTGAAATAGCTGATAAATTGTCAGACCTCAGTGTGTCAAATTTTGTAATGACTCCGGTCAAGGTTAGTAGGTGCACACACACACAACACCATGCAGGCTCTTTCAATTTCCCCTTTCCTGATCTAAGCGATTCTATTTTTTGTGCCATAGAGGAACTATGCATTTGAGAGAACTGATTTACCAAATGGAGAGCAGTATGTCCTGAAAATCAATTACCCATACAAGGAATGCTCAGCCATTTTACTGTCATGCGCAAGCTTGAAGGTAGCATATTTCCTATAGGCCTCGCTAAGGAAGCTTCTGATAGAAACCAGAAGGCTGGTAGCAACGTGCTGGCACTAGAAAGCAGGTGGGCACTGCCTTTTCTTCTATATATATATTACCTGTTGATTTTAATGAAAACCATTGCTGAAGAATGCATTGATTATTTTTTTACTCCCTTTCCAGTGAACGTGCGTTATTAAATCGCTTGATGATTGAGCTTAGCAAACTTGATTGTGACATACTTGTGGGACACAATATTTCGGGATTCGACCTGCATGTCCTTCTACACCGTGCTCAGGTCTTTTAAACATTACATGTTCTAATGATTCTGAGATATTCAAGTAATTCAACTTGTAGGATACTACTCTTGAGTTTGTGAAATTTGAATGAGCTTTGTTTATAAAATATTTAGGGTTAGTACCAGATGAATTCAGAGAAATTACATTACATTGCTGATTGTCATTTTTCCCAATGATTATGCTAGACTTGCAAAGTTCCAAGCAGCATGTGGTCCAAGATTGGTCGTCTCAGGCGATCTGTAATGCCCAGGCTTACCAAAGGAAACACACTTTATGGTTCTGGGGCAAGTCCAGGCATTATGTCCTGTATTGCTGGTCGTCTTCTCTGTGATACCTATTTATGCTCTCGTGACCTTCTGAACGAGGTAACTAGCGTGCAATAATTCTTTAGATAATGGAAGGCAACATTTAGTTCAGTTATTTGGTATAGTTTCAGCTACCAAATTCAGTAGTTCAACCTGTTTGTTCTATGCAGGTGAGTTATTCCTTGACACAACTCACAGAAACACAATTGAAAAAGGACAGGAGAGAGGTTTCTCCACATGATATACCTCCAATGTTCCAGTCTTCCAAACTGAATCTGGAGCATTCAGATGCAAGTCAACTTCCAAAGAAAAACTTTTAATTTAAGCACTATTTCATTGCTCAAATGTAATACATAACAGTCACTATTTTTCACTGGTTGAGCCTAGATCACCAAAACATGGAGAGTTACCTGAGCTAAGACTGTCTGCTGGTTATGTGGAGCTGAAAAGTTTACGCAGCAAGAGGATGAAAGGATTTCTATCATGCAAGAGAAGTGAAATTAGAATACTAGCAAGGAAACATTTGCACAATATAAGTTATGTGAAAAAAGGCTGCATGAAAGCAGAAATATTCTTATCAATTGGCCTGAAAAATATCATCCAGCATGATCTATAGCTACTACTGGCCACAGGCCACCACATACTTCTCTGAATATTTGATGGCAAAATAGAAGATCCCTTTGAGCAATGCATGGTTCCAGCAA
The DNA here is from genome assembly GCA_004135705.1 of Alloteropsis semialata. Lineage (NCBI taxonomy): Eukaryota > Viridiplantae > Streptophyta > Magnoliopsida > Poales > Poaceae > Alloteropsis > Alloteropsis semialata. The sequence continues at coordinate 80,583,506 of CM014278.1, forward strand.
CTAACATTACAGAATCCCTTTGAGCAATGCATGGTTCCAGCAACTAACATTACAGAATCCAAGTCCCGAAGCTGACAGTACAATACAAGTCAAATAACATCGCAAGTGCCATTACAACAATTAACATAATTTAACACTCAACTAATGTCCGAACTGCAAAGAACCACTCAACTAATTTAACACTCAACACATAGAACATTGCCTGAAAGCATCACTAAGCAGGGCCCTGTCTGTTCCTGCGCCTAGCTGCAATCTTTTCCAGAATCTCTTCCTGCTTGTCTTTATAATACACTTGCTGGGCTGGGTTACAAACGGACAGATCAATCGCAAGGATCCTTTCATCCTCTTGCTTCTCCTTCTCTTCTCTTTCCTGGTCATGCTTCTCACGCGCCATCCGAAACTTCTCTTGCTCAAGATGTAACAATGATTCATGGTGGCTTCGCATGTGATCGAAACGTAGAGTTTTATTAGCTGATTCTTCTTGCATGATAGAAATCCTTTGCAACGATAGATCTTGCATCCTCGAAGCATACTCCGAAGATGTTGAACCTGCATCAGATTTTTCTTTCTTCTTCAATGCTTTAGCTCTATCCCTGCCCATAGGCCTCTTCTCCCCTGGTTCAGTTGGGGCAGAGTTGTCTTCTCCAAGGTTGATCCTTTCCTCTCCAAAACCATCACCTCCTGCTGATATTGGAACTCCTCTGGACACAACATCCTGGAATTTGGGCTCGTCCTTCAAGATCTCCCAACAATTAAGGTAAGCAAAGTTGTGGTCGTGGACACTAGCAAAGAGAGCTGCGGCATGAGTGGTCTGCAGCAGCAAATAGCTGATGTTAAATTTACAAGATTGTGGTAATGTGTACAGAATGCATAGACAGACATAAAATGGGTCAAGAGAGCACAAACCTTATCGCCATCCGTCATCCCGCTAGGATTATCTCGGACCACATCAGCATAGATGGATGCAAACTTCCCAGTTTCGGCCTTGATAGCGTCCCAACGGCTCTGTAAAGATTTCACACTCCTTTCTGGGTATGATCCCCTCCTCAGTTCGTATCGACCCATAATCTTTAACCACATGCCATCTTTCTTTTGCGCATTACATGTAATTGGGTCATTACTAATTTCTACCCATGACCTCACAAGGTTTATATCTTCTTCCACGCTGAAATTGCTTAACTTTGTCCTACTGTGCACCTTTGCCTTCTTTCCTTTTCCTTTAGGCGCGGAACAGATGGGATGTCCGTTCACACCTTCGTCATCGTTTTGCACAAATGCAGTTGTGTTTTCAGCCGGAACAAACACTTGTGGACCATGTTGACTTGGATGTATCATTCCGACATTGGGTGCAGGCTGAGGCGTACCCGGGTGGTACCAAGATTGGGAGGGCTGAGGCATACCCGGGGAGAACCCAGATGGAGTAGGCTGATGCATACCCGGGTGGAACCCAGATGGAGTAGGCTGAGGCATACCCGAGAGGAACCCATAGTGGTATGCGTTCCAGGTAGGCGGGTAGGGAGGAACATTGCCACCAGGAAAACCTCCTTGTGATCCATCATTGGAGTGGGTAGGCTCCATCCTGAAATCAGAGCCAAAATATAAATCAATGGTACTGAGTTTACAAAATTAATGTATAACCTTCCTAGTTGGAAAATTGACGTACAGATATTAGCCTTGCAATCCCTTTAGTCAGTGCTGCTTGATGCTATCAATTGCAGAAACAGCCATGTTCCTTTTAATTTTTGAACACTGGAATCAAAATAACAACGGCTTATTGGTATTCACAAGTACATCATGTTCATGAGTGGTTGGATTCTATTATCCAGCCAGTAGTATTGTACTGACAAGCAATTATCTCATGAGAACACACACAATATTTTATCCTATTTGAACCATGTTACATAAGTGCATTTCCAAGAGACTAGTTAAATGGGTCACCAAGCCAAATTATATTGTGTTTGCTCATGTTCCCCAGTGAGACAACATGTTTTGTTAATCAAAAATGTAGGATGGAGATATTGTCCTACACAGTATTCACTTTTCACAGTCAAGGAAACATCTGCACTAGTATTTTTGTGTATGCCATGATGAATTATCAGGTGTTCACATCATCTTCCACACATTTGGATTCAGGAACACAGGGGCATACCAGTACAGTAGGGCAGGACGCCGCCCGGACCGTGGGGTGGACCGTGCAGTGGAGCTCTCGTCGGATGTGGCCGCCTGATCCGGTGAAGCTCGCCGCCGCCGCTTGCGCCCACGGCTGCCCACAGACACCTTCTCCAGGATGTCGAGGCGGCGCCGCACGGGCCTGGCGGCCGCGATGCAGGTCGACTCCAGCAGACGGGCTCTGACGCGGATCCGGTCTTCCCTCGTGCGGATCGAGCGCGGAAGGCGGCGGATCGAGCGTGGACGCCGGTGGATCGGGTGCGCACGGCGGCTGACAGGGCGGCGGGCGTGGATTTGCCTCCAATCCCGAGCAGCAGAGGCGACGGCCGGCCCCGACGCCAGGCTTTGCCGACGGCGTTGCGGCAGGTGGGTCAGGCCGTCCCCGCCGCCGCCACCACTACTGGGCCGACTGCGTGCCGACGGTGCAGGCCGCCCCCGATGCCGGGCTCGACGACGGCCGCGACGCACGAGGCGAGGTGGTCGGGGAGGAGGCGAGCCGGGACAAGGCGAGCGAGGAGGAGGCCAGGTCGGGGAGGAGCCGCGCGGGGAGGAGGCGAGCGGCGAGGTCGGGGAGGAGGCGACCGCGGGGGAGGAGGCGCGAGCGGAGGAGATGCCGTTGCTGTCGGTCGCGGGGCCCAGCGCCAGCTCGTTTCCAGGGAGCCCTGGGAACCCTGGGCAGATGGACGACGCAGCGGCTTCCTTTCTTTTACAGGGAGCTGTGCAGGACCCCGCTGCAGCTCTTTTTTTGGTCCCGGGTCCTGAAGGAGCCGTTTCCAGGGTGCCGCTGCGAACAGTCTTAGATGTTGTTATGCATAGTGTTTTTATGCATTGGGTCACGTGCCACAGAGAGAAAAAAGTGCATTGGGAAGCGCGTATTATGCAAAATGGAGGAGAGAGGGGGTGAACTAAACACCCCCTAAACACCCCCGTAGATTTGCAGTTCTACCTGCTACCTTCTATCATACATGTACTAGTGAAGTGTCATGAACACATTCAGATGAAAAATAATCCAAAAATTTGATCACAAGACATTCTGAAGGATGCAGATTGCAGAGCATACGGGCTGAACCGCGCGTCAGGATTGTGAGGATGCAGATTGCAGAGCATACAGATTTAACCGCGCGTCAGGATTGTGTAGCTGCGCCAATCATGTTTCCACACTCAGAATCGTCCCTGAATTCCACATCGGTGAAACCCAAAGCTCTCCCCAGGCACCGCACAAGCTGATCATGGATGACCTCGTCGGCTGGGAGCTCCACTCCGTCCCCCACCTCCCGCCGCAGCGACGTGACCTCCTTCCCGGCAATGCCGCACGGCACGATGTGCTCGAAGTACCCGAGATCGGGGTCGATGTTGAAGGCCAGACCGTGCCACGTGAACCCTGACGAGATCCTGACCCCGATGGCGCCGATCTTGCGGTCCCCGACCCACACACCGGTCTCCCCGGGGTCGCCCGGCCGCGCGGACACGCCGTGGAGCGCCGCCACCTGGATCATCGCGGACTCGAGCCCCTCGACGTATCTCCGCGCGCCGAGCCCCAGGGCGCGGAGCGAGAGGATAGGGTACAGCACCGCCTGCTGCGGGCCGTGGAAGGTGACGTCGCCGCCACGCTCCGTGTGGTGGAGCTCGGCGCCCAGGGCCCGCAGCTCGGCCTCCGGGGCGAGGAGGTTCCGCTCGGCCTTCTCGCGGCGCTTGCCGAGGGTGTAGGTCGGCGGGTGCTGCAGCGACAGCACGAGGTCGCCGACGCGGCCGGCCTTGCGGTCCGCGACGAGGCGCTCCTGGAGCTGGAGCGCGTCGCCGTACCTGACCACCCCGAGCCTCCACGCCTCCAGGACCCTCCGCGCGCCACCGCTCATCTTCCTCGCGGTCGGTGGGACGGGCGAAACGGCGGTAGGCGCCGGCTGTCGGGAAGAGAGATAGAGGAGGGACACGAAGTGATGGGCCACGGCCCACGGGCTCAATAGACACCGAAGAAGAGTCTGAACTCTGTGAGACCTAGTTGACCGGTTGAACTCAACCCACCCGACTCGCTGCCGCCTGCCGGTGGCGCCGCCGCATCGCTGCGCTGTGCGCTCCCCCACCGATTGCCGGGCCCGCTTCCCTGAGCTTGCTCCGCTTGAATTTGAAATTTGGCTCCTCGCTCCCCGTTGCGGAGGATGGCGGCGGCGGCGACGTTTATGGAGCGGGCGCTCGAGCAGGTAGAGCTGCTAATCCTGCTCATCTTGCAACTGGAGCAACTATGATTTTACCTCCGGTGATTGATTTGTGTAGGCGAAGTTCGCGCTGGATAATCTCGAGGTCCCAGTAGGGTACGCTTTTGTTTCGCATCGTCCTTTGTAGTCGTCTCCTGATTGTGCCACCACATGGTTATGTGCTTGTTCGCTGTTGCTAGATGTGTGATTGTTGAGGATGGGAAGGTTATTTCCTCTGGCAGCAACAGGACGAATGCCACACGAAATGTACGTCTGCTCTTCTCACTTTTTGCTGGAGCCTGGAGATGTCTGCTTTAAAGGTGTTTCTGCGTTCTTTTGCCTATGACATTACCTTGTGATTGTTCATGTTGCCAGGCTACCAGACATGCAGAGATGGAAGCCATCGATGTCCTGCTTCGGGAGTGGCAGAGGATGGGTCTTGATCAGGCGCAGGTTGCGGAGAAATTTGCAGGATGCGACCTTTATGTCACGTGTGAACCCTGTATAATGTGTGCAACGGCATTGTCGATACTTGGTATGAATTCTTCAGTGTTTCAATCATTATCTTCTCATGTATAAGCAACTTTTTAGTTTTTAGTACAGCAATTTCTGATTTTAATTTGTTTCACTTTCTTTGGTTAGGAATAAGAGAAGTATACTTTGGTTGTGCCAATGACAAATTTGGAGGATGCGGATCAATCATGTCATTGCACAAGGGTTGTACTTCTTCAGATGACTTGTCAGGGTAAGCAGAAGGCAGCATGGAACAACATACTCGAAAAGCTATATAGATTCATGAGAGCATGCTAATTTCGTGCTTAAAATGCTTGCTTATCTGTACTGGTATTTCAGTGTGCTTCATGCAGTGTCACATTTAATTCAAAGCTGAACTTGCTTGATTTTCAATTTTCGCACTTGTGATCCCTGGTTTTATGGCACCGACTGATTAATGTGTTTGTTTTGCTAGGAGCCAACCCCCTAAACCAAAAGGTTTCAAATGCACCGGTGGGATCATGGCTGAAGAGGCAGTGGCTCTTTTTAGGTGTTTCTATGAGCAAGGAAACCCGAATGGTTTGTGTTTTTGCATGTACCTATTGCACATTGGTTTCTAGAATTATTGTCGTGCATAGACTTCTTGTGCAGGTCTTGAGTTAAAAAGTTCTGTGTTGCTTATTTCAATTTTGCACAGTTTGTTGAGCTCATGACTTTTGCTGGCATTGTTACACAAATTAGCATGATTCATTTTCTTAATCATCTCATGATCATGCAGAGAATTGAGAACCATGTATGAATGTTATTGTGTTAAAAAGTAGATATAGAAAATTTTCTGATGCCACATAGCAAGCATGGTTACCTTCTCCATCTTTTATATGTTGGATCAGTTTTCGTTTCATGTTGGTTTCATACAACCACAACATAAATTTTGTTAATGTAGTTTAACCTCCAGTATTATAATAAAAAAAATCTCCTGTCTACATGTTTCAGCACCAAGGCCTCACCGACCAGTACGAATACCTCAACAGTGACTGGTTTGTCTAGCTGGACTATAAGCATAATGTGGAAGATCTCAGGAGGGCAGGCATACGATATTTACTGTAAAAATAGTTTAGGATTCATCGCATAGTGTTCGGCTTGTTTGCTATGTTGTGGACTCTTTTTATAACAAGTATACGTATACTAGAAGGAAGAAGTCAAGAGTCCACAACGGCGCAGCAACCAGATATTCGTGGCTGAGATAAAATTAGCAGTCCTAGAGTCTTGGGAGAGTTAGGAGTTAGTTGGTTATTATTTTGTTAGTTGGTTTCGATGATGGCCTAGTTAGTTCGTATCAGGGATTTTTATCGAAGAAGAAAAAGCTCTCCCGTTCAGGGTGCGAGCTGTTCTTCGACAGTGGCGTCCTCGGCCACCGGCGACAACAGCCAGCAACCCCGCTACCTGCTTCGCTCCTGTTCTCAAGCTTCCTTGTACTTACGTTCTCCCCTGCGCAAGCATCGTCGTTCCCCACGCCGTAACAGCTATTACTTATGGATAATGTCTTGTAGTAGTCTGAGAGCGCACCCACATTTGTCAACTGCAAGGTTGGCACTTCAAAAAGATTTTTATTGCAAAAGAGTTTGTCGGTCTCCACAAAATCCAGCATCTTGGAATTGCAGCAGATCGTATGATCATTTGTAGCCTTGAAATAAATATTTCGGTATGATGTATGCATAAGATACAATGCCACCTTGTTCGCTTGGCTCGTTAAAACAGTATGCTTTCCTTTTGAGAAAAATGACTTTGAGATAAAGTATGCTAAGGTTTGATTCTAGTTGCTTACACCTCACCCATTTCAAAATTTGTGCAACTCCTTTTGGGAGCATGGAAACACTAGCTGTGCCCTTTTTATTGGTTCCACAAAGCTTCATGAGTCTTCTGGCTCCTCATGTAACAGAGCAATACCATGAAACCAAGTGGCAGGTATGCATTGGCTAAACGAGTGCGCTATAAGCAGCGAACAGCTATTGAGTGTTCACAAGTATATGAACTCTGTGCAAAGAGCGATAAAGGCTACCATCTTTGTACAAAAACAGAAATAACGTCTATGTCAAAATCAAACTGCTATCTGTTTTGCGAAAATTTACTCCATGCCAAACTGCTTTATCGACCGAGGGCTGCAGATGATGTCAAATGGCTTGTCGATACTGTCCCGCAATATTGAGATCTCACCCTCCCGAAGCAGTATCTCGCTCTCCTTAAGCTGTATATCCTCATGGAGTGTTCTAATCTTCTGCTCCAACGAAGCAACTTCATTTTGCAAGCCACTGACAGTTTTCCTCAGCTGCTTCGATTCCTCCCACGAGACATCCCTTTCATCACTTACTGTTTTGAGCATGCACCGAAGAGCTGTCAGCTCCTTAGCAGATTCCTGATAGTCTTGCTCGATTTGGTTGATTGTCCCGTCTTTCTTAGAAACCTGCAATGCGCAAAGTTAAAGCAAATATGTCATTGGAACTATTCAAGAAAAAATATGTCATGGAACCACGGGCAGGTGTATGATACCATCTGAACCAAGTTGATTGAAAAATATAGGTAGCAATATTTGACTATTCACTTTTAGAAGTGCATGAAGGTAGAAACGACATATTTCAGAAATTTCTTAGATGAGATTAGTGGAATACCTAGTCAAAATGACATATTGCACACGGTGACCTAAAACCCATTTGACAAGGGAGAAATATGGTAAATTAATGCTTTTCAGGAAGGCAGGGTTTTCAGGTCACCTGAACTTCCAAATGCTTTGACTTGTGTGTAAGGCAACGCAGTTCATCTTGAACTCTCTGGATCTCATTTTGTAGAACATCTTGGATCCTAAGTGAATCAGCTAGATCTGACTGCAATTGGTCAATGTCTTGTTCCCTGGACAGTAGCTTCTCCTTTAGAACTCTACTGATCATAGCTTCTTCTCTTAGCTTAATTCCAATGTCATCCTGCATAAAAATACAAAAACATGGACTGATTTTAGCTACTGATAATGGCCTCAGTTGCCCTAGCTATAGTTTTGTATAAGCAACATAGCTCCATGCTCTGAAAATGTCATTTCATATTGTACAAAAGGAAACCCACGCAGGATTAGTTCATTACAATTTGAATTACAACAAAATGTTTGTCATGTTTTCCAAATGAATGTTTGATACCACTAACAACACCTAAAGAGTCAAGATAAAAAAAACATGGTATTATTTTTAAACTTAAGAAACGCAAAGATAGGTCATACCCTGGATAACTTTTCTTGTCCCAGAAGACAACCTCCATCACTCTGTCCAGTCTCTTCTTTATTTTGCTTCTCTGTCAACAGAGATTTGATTGTACGCAGCCTTTGTTTTACATTCTCAATTCCTCCTTTCATGCTCTGGTACTTTAGAGTGTGCTCAATGACTACTAATGCATCAAAATCACCGCTGTTCTTGCCACTCTTTGATTTGATCAATTCCAACAACTTGGCACAAAGTTGGCTAGTATCATCAAGTAATGATAAAGCTTGTGTCTGCAAACTCCCCACTCTAGCATGAAGCTCCTGGTCAAGACGCATTGCAGAAATATTCTCTCCGTTTAAACTCCTTTGTAGACGATTTAGAATACCTATATTTTCTTGCCTAAGAGACTCTATCTCAAGGGTACAGGATTGAATTTCTCTTCTCAGATTTTGCTCAACTCCGGTAAGTCTGATAAGTTCCATTTGCATCCTGCTTATTACATCACCATTTCGAGCAGTTCCCTTATCCAATTCAGCGCTGAGTCCTTGTCTTAGGTCAGTTATTGTCTTTTCCTGTTCGTTAGATGCCCTTTGTAATCTTGCAATAATTTTCTGCAACGCCTTATTGCCCTCCTCTTTGTCTTCTAAAAATTCTCGGATTTTGTCCCTTTCCTCTATAGCTTGAGCAAGATTATCATGCGATTCTACTAAGGAGTTGTGAAGATTGTCACGATCATCTTTTAATTTATGTAACTCATTGTCAAGATGCTTATTTTGCAGCTCTAGAGTTTTCATCCTACTTGTAGCATCAACTTTGTATGATTCAAGCAAAGTAATTTCTCTCTGAAATGATACATTCTGCTCAGCAAGCTCTCTTACCCTTTCCCGTAGTCTTTGTTCTTCAGATTGAAATCTCTCCAGCTTTACTGACCAATCATTTGACCTTCTATCCAATTCCCTCTCCAAGGTACCTTGTATGTCGATCTTCTCCTTTTCCAGCCTTCTAGTTCTAGTTTCTAATTCCAACTTTGATCTCTTATATTTTTCTTTGGCTGCAAACCTTTCTGTAAGACGTGCCTTAATCTGTGAAGATAATTCAGATGCCAACTTTTTTCTATCTTCGTTCAGACCATGAATGAGTTGCAACATTTCAGTTGAATCCAACCTATTATCCCTGAGTCCATAAAGCATACTGTTTTCTGCTGGAGGAACCATAAAGCATGCATCAACTTCTTTAGCTCTTTGAAGCAACTTTTCATCAGTGTCTTGTTCCAAGCTGAAATCGCAAACACTATGAGACTCCTCATGAGAACTAACGTCGGCAGCGAAATGTCCTATGGTAGCACTGGAAATAGGATCCGTTGAAGTGCTGTAGAAGAATGGAGATGGAGGTCGTACATCTTGCAAGTCCTCATAGATATCTTCCACAGTAGTCATAGTTTGTGATCTGGAATCTTCAAAATTTGAAAGCTTCTCAGAAGATACTTTCAAATGTCTTGCATCATGGCCACCTCCATGACACATAGATGCAACCTTGCAGGTGTCGTTTGTCCCCTCATGAGCAAGTTGGGAGTGCCAAGCATCGTCAATATCAATGTTAGAGGGGCTTTGTATGATCTCTTTACGCAATTTTGGTGAAGATGGCGCTGTAGAATGTGGCCGCGGTGGCCGTCCCTGTCCCAAATAAGGAGCTGTAGATCTGCTGGGGAATTTCTGGTTGTGTTTCTCATTTAGTCTGGTAACTTCTTGTTCACCATCAATATACAGATCTAGCACCTCATTCTTATTGAATAAATTGGTCAACCTAGCAGGCCTGCATTTTAATGCAACAGGAGAACTAACAGGAGAGTGTCCTGTCGAGCAGGACTGGCATCTTGAATGAGATAAGTCAGTTTCCAGGAATCCATGTGAATTTGGGACCTTTGTTGAGTATTCTCTAATGCTGGGGTGTCTTTCTGGAGACCATGTGTAGCACCTGCAGATAATGACCTTCGTTAGCAATATTTTCAGGCACGCCAAATAGAATATCATCCATGTGAGAGGCACCGGCTATCATCATAATGGTGAGTCCCAAAGGAGATTTTCTAACAATAATGTTGTGGAACACATAAATTGAATTAACAGAACAATTTGAACGTTGCTGGAGAGAGCTATTTCTAACGATAATGTTCTGGAAAACAACAAATAAATTAAAAGAACAAGTTGAATGTTGCTGCAGAGAGCTGAGTGTGAACTTAAAGTGAATAAATTTTCATGAAGTGCACGTCTGCTAGAAGTTAGTAACTCAAATTAGCAATAATTGTAGATATACAAGATGAATATGCACTACAAACCAATACTTCTGCTACAATACAATTGATGATATGTTGCCAAATTAGCGTACATAACAAACATCAGTTGCGAACAAATGCATGAATCTAAAATGCAACTATAGAAAAATAATTGATGGTGTTTTGTCTCTTCTTTTGATTTTTAAGTTTTTTCTCCAAATAAGCGACTGGTAGCATCCATTGCCATAAAGCGAATAAAAGTAAAGTTCTAACCATTTGAACTGGTAGTAATAGGTGAAATGTGAACTTTAGTTACTTACTCCATTTCGCCGAAATGACCAGGCGCATCAGAATCATTGGACATTGAACACGGAATACCGCATGAGTGCATCATCCGTTCATCCAAGGAACGATCAATGGCCGAAGATGAAAATGAAAAGGACCTCCTTAGCTGTGGATTGGACAATTCCTCATTCCTTGATGCACCATGCCGGCTTCTTGATCTGAATGACCGTGCACCTGAAGATCGGGAAGCCCTGCTGGTGCCACCTTCATCAACTTTGCTCTCGTTCATGGCATCGTTTGTCGGTGCTGCTTTTCCATTCTCGGCGCTGCTAGTGAACGAGCGGAAAGGGAAGAATCTTCTCATATTCCAGGACCAGGATGACTAACACTCTGTTGCATCGAGAAAATATCAGGTTCAGCAGAAAACAACAAGAAAAACCAAAACTGAAAAGGTGGAATTGCTCCGGACGAAAGCACGATTTTGATGGGGAAAAACACTCAAACAGTAAAATTTACAAGGGGCGGACCCTGATTTCGTGTGTGGCGTTAGTGTTGGGGGTTTAGTTGAACTCTTTTTTTTAACAAAAAAAGTATATTCTGCGCCCGAACCTTAGACCCTCCTCGCCGCACTCGTAGCACCGCGACACACGCGGCGGCGGATGAACTCCGCGGCGCGGCCGTTGTCAGCGGCGATGGAAGCGGAGAGCGTGCGCCCGTTAAGCACCTTGCCTTGTATCTCGGCGGCCGCGGCGGACGAAGAGGACGAGAGCGACCCCGCGGCTGCGGCCGGAGTCACGGTCCTTGAGGACGGTGACGCGGGCGACGCGGCCGAAGCGGGAGAAGAGGAGGTGGAGGTCGATCCCGTGTCCTATGGCAACAACTTAGATAGATCTTGGGGGCACTGAAAAACTAGAGTCTAATCGAATCGGACCACAACGATGGACGGATGAATATTCAGATTGCTACTCCACTAGGCAGAAATCCGGTACCAGCTAATGGAGAGAGAAAGATTTGCATTCGTCGCCCATTGCAGTTGAAAAAGCCCTCCGGAAACAAAATCCCCTCGAAGAAAAAAAATCATCCAAGCAAGTTAGGTCTCCTTACCCGCAGAAGAAATGAATCACAGGTCCGGATGGTGCTCCGCTCCGCTCCGATCCAGCGTCAGTAGAGGGGACAGGGGGAACTGGAGGCGCGGGGGTGGCGGCCGGGAGGACGAAGGATGACGGCGAGGTAAGAGTTCTCGGTCTGGATCGCGTTGCTCTTGCTGCGGCCGAAGGAGGAAACGAGGAATTCGTTTCAAAAAAAAGGAGGAAACGAGGAATGGAGGACGGAGGCGGATTCGGCGGCGAGAGCGTGGGCGCGGGGGTGCCGCTGGCGAAGGAGATGCTTTGAGTTTCAGTGCTGGGCCGTGCCCGATTGTTGTTCTAGGCCGGCCTGGCGACAGCGTCATGGTTAGGCCCAAAGCCCAATATAATTACAATCTTCATCATTCTTTTCTTTTTGGGACAATCTTCCTCATTCTTGAGACAGGGTCATATTCGTGCATGCCCTCCCCCCAGTCAAACCAAACCAAGCTCAGTGGCTCGTGTTACCGTGTGGGAATGTTGCGATTTAATCCCAGAGATTAAGGGAAATTTCTATTTACACGCCATTTGTCGTGCTGACCAGCATTTCATTATTTTTAATCTTGCAAAGGAAAAAATAAAACAAAGCAAAATCTTCACACCAAGTCTCGAAAATGACACGAAAGGAAGACGTCGCCGAAGTCCAAGCGTGCAACACAGCAGCAGCGCAGGAGTCTCCTGTGCAGCTGTGCTTACCCTCACGACGACTTGTCCGCCTGACCGGCGGTGGGAGCCGTTTGCTGCGCGTCGTGCTCGTGATGCGTCGCGTCGGCGTCGGGCGCGGGGGTTGCGACGGCCTGCCCCGCGGCGGCGGCGCCGGGGTTGGGGGCAGCGTTGCGGTGGTGCTTGCAGCGGAAGGAGCCCGGGTGCGTGGTGGGGGCGCACACGCACGAGGCCCTGCCGCCGCCGTAGCCGGCGCGCGAGTCGTTGGACCACGAGCTGCGCATGCCCCGCAGCCTGGGCGCCGCCGGGTGCCCGTACCGGTACGCGCGCCGCTCGCTGTCCGTCATAACCGGGCTGCTGTCGCCGCCGTCCATCGCTCGTATCTCCCTGCTGCCGATCCAAGTTCACAGCGCATGAGCAAACATTTCAGCCAGAATAGTACGCGTCGGCGCTGCTGGTGAAGACGTGAACAAGCAAGAAGTGGGCTGCGAACGATACAGAAGAATACCAAACCAAGGAAATAGCAAACGGAACGGGTTCTGATCTGAATTTCTCATGGCAGTATGGCACACGGGAAAGAGACGAAGGATATAAACGTTGCAGAGTTGTTGTTGATCTGTTCGTACCTTCTTAGGTCTGCAGTTTCAGGAACAGGAAGGCGGAGTCTGAATCAAGAGGAGACTTCTTTCCGCTGAACTCTTGGAACCTGGGAGAAGATGCAAGAGAGGCCAGCTTAATAGGCGCGGAAAGAGGCACGTCGGCGCGGTGGGTGTCGACTCATTCGAACACGGAGAATAAAGAAAAGGCCACTTCAACTCAAACCTTGCCGTCTCGTTGGACCAGGCCAATATTGTTTTCATTTGCAGTTAGCATGGGAGATACGTGTTCATAGGCTCAAGAAACCTCGCCGTGACACTGGCAATGGTGTCAGATGCTTACTTGCTTAGCATACGGTTTCCTGATGATGCTGGCGCGTACTATCCGAGAACCGAGATTCGGAGATGGCAATAAGACGCATGTATTCTTGCAGCCTCCTCTCGCGTCTCGGCAAACTCCGGCCGGGGTAGCATCCACGCTCCTACGAAAATTCTTACCAACTCCACGTACTTGACAGCCCGGACGATAGCGAACCAACCTCCAACCAGTAGCATCAACATCAGTTAACGTCTGAATCTTGCCATGTAACCAAGCAAGAAAAGGCAGAGGGCACCAAACAACACTGCCGCAGGCATGGCTTGTTGGCCAGCCAACGTCGTGGCGGCTTCCGTTACCATTGACCATTGAAAGTCCGTGTGAAAATTGAAATGCATAACCAATTGGGTATTCCAAGATCCTCTTGGGATTCTCCGATGTGCTTGGGGAAGGTAGGAGAAGCAGCCGACTGCCGGTGCCGGCGAAGGGGACCGATGGCCAGTGCTGCAATCACGCCAGTAGTTCAATTGTGGTTCGCCCGCACTGCTGCTGCTCCCCTGAACCATGGTTTTGGTACCTGGTAGACTGATTTATCTGTTCATCAAGTGTTCACCATCCAGCTTCCAATATAAAAAGGAGGTATCCCAAATTATTCGTTTGTTTCTGAGGTTCTTGTCTTCCTGAAATCTGAACCACGGTTCTTTCATAGGATCCTGCAAAGGTAAGTCGCATCGAACTTGAAATGAAGCGCAGTGATGTTTATGAAATCAGTGGGGATCGGATCTGCTGACATGATAACAATCGCGTATGACGCATTGACATTAACTTCAAAAAGAAATGACACGCATTTGACATTCAATTTATAGGTTAACCAAGGGCAAAAGGTTTCCGCTGTTCCGCAACAGATCTGTCCTCTGCTTAATCCAAGGGTTGACGAAAATGCCAAGGGCGTGAAGCACCTGCTTTGGCTGTGGGCCTGTGGCTGCAAGCCTGCAACCGTGACGTGAGACAACTTTGAAAGAGGGTAGAACGGTAAATTGACAGAGAAAGCGAGGGTTTCTTCGGGTCGTTTCGAGGGTGGGGGGCTTTATCCACGGAACACTTCCGGCGGCGACCACTTGGTGCTCGGGGAGGCGATCGATCCCTCACCATGTCGTCGGAGAAGGAGGCGGCGCTAGCCGCCGTGCCCAACGACAACCCCACCATGTGAGCCTCTGCCTTACTTTTTTTGGCGAAAGCGCAGGAGAACCGCCCTTCTTTTTTTATTAAGAAAGAGGAAATTTTGGTCCGATTACAAGCCGTTTGACGGCCCTCGTTAGTTCTGATTTGTAGATATCAGAGTATTTCGCTGGTAGCTGCTTGATCTTTCACCTGAGTCTTGGGATTTTGTTGATTTGGATTGTTTGAATCTCAAATGTCGTGACTGTCTCTCCAGTGCCGAGTCAGTTGGGGCCCTGTAGATTTATTCTGCATAAATGGGGTTTGATTTGTTCATAGCTAGTTTAACGAATAAGAACTAATGGTAGGTACTAATTGCTTTGATCATGTGAGACCAGCAGTGTTCTACATAGCGAGATATAGTGGTGCTGACACTGTGACCACTGCGGTAGAAATAGCGGGCTATAGTGGCGCTTTAGCGCTTTTTGTATGCTGCTGCTAAATTCTATAGCCCGCTATTTGGAACATTGGAGACCAGTTATTTTTCTGTAGGAACATTGATCTGCTGAATTGATCAGCTCTTCCCTTAGAATTTAAAAAGTTGCAAAAAAGAAAAGGCCGAGTTCAATAAGATAGGTGCTTTCAACTGAAACCAGTTGTGTTGCAGTGTCAAGTCCGATGAACTCTTGCTAAAATCTAGAAAACGCAATGAAAGTGTAGAATATTTAAACACATTGCAGAGCAAATATTTTGGCAAATGTATTGCTTTATGAAACTTTTTTTGCATCTGCAGATTTGACAAGATCATCAAAAAGGAAATACCATCTACTGTGGTTTATGAAGATGAGAAGGTATTGCATGGTATTCCTTTTCTTTATATTCGGTTAGATTGAAAATGTGTTCACGGAGAAAAAAATGATAACTCTGTGTGTTATGTTTAGGACAAGGTAGTACGAAAATTACTTTACTGATATCTGATAATCATGTGACGTTTGTAATTGTGAGAAGGATGTTGTCAACTGGTACTAAAATGCTGGGGATGCCCATGTGTTGAATTTTTATGCTGAAAAAAACTTGTTGCTATGAATGTAGCCAAGCAATCCCTTTTATGCAGTAAGAAAATTCTATTATTACGAAGACTATGCACACATGCTCTAGAAAATTTATGGATGCATTTTGTTAATGAACTAGAGCACTAGGTAACTGATGGCCCTTGCTATTCTGAAACATTATTAAGCATCATTATCTCATTGTTTGATTGAATCATTCAGTTGCTTGTTGCTTCTGAAGTTTTTGAGCTTTAACTCTTTCAATGTAGAAAGCTTCTCATGTAAGGAAAAAACTGTAATTAGTACATTTACATGTTTGTTTAGTGTTGTTGGCTTTGCCACTTCCATAGAAATTAGTTTGTTTGGATGAGAACAAGCAGCAGGGTTCTGTGTACACTACCCAGCAGCCTTGCATTTGCACTGCATATGGATGTTTAATGGTGGGTCACTATGTCAATTGTCATGTTGGCTGGTGTATGCAATGGAGTTGATTTGAGGATTCTTTCAAGGGGCTTACAGTGGTACAGGAATCAGTATTCCATTTTGTCAACAACTTATGTGCAATGGATTGCTAAATTGCTAGTTTCGAGTGAACTGGGGTGTTCAGTTGAATTCTGCTGCTTATCACTTTTTTTACGCTTAACTCTTCAGCCCAGTTTGTGGTGCTTCTTTTTCTCAAGATTGTAAATTACTTGTTTGTAATACCTGAAGTGCATATATCTGATGTTTTGGTTACAGGTCTTGGCTTTCAGAGACATAAACCCTCAAGCTCCAACACATATTCTAATCATTCCTAAAGTCAAGGATGGATTAACTGGCCTTTCGAAGGTAGAGTTTACTATTTATCAGTTATCATGTTATACTTTCTGTTAATTTAAGCTAACTTTTTGAAAATCAGATCGTACGATGCGATGTATATTTGCTCCATTTCCTAAATCTATAATCTTATAAAGTCAGTCATAAGACATATGTGCCTATCTCTCCACTTCCCAGGCAGAAGAGAGGCATGTTGAGATACTTGGCTATCTCCTCTATGTTGCCAAAGTAATCGCAAAGCAGGAAGGACTCGAAGATGGCTACCGTGTTGTTATCAATGATGGTCCTAGCGGATGTACGTGCAACTGACTGAATGCCCTTAAAACAGCTTTCTCTTTAACCATGTCCCCCACTGACCGTCCGATGCTTTCAATTGCAGGCCAATCTGTGTACCACATCCACGTTCATCTCCTTGGAGGCAGGCAAATGAACTGGCCCCCAGGCTAAGGATCTCTTGTTGATGAGTCTCCATGGCAGGATTGACGCTTCGCTTTGTCCGTCTAATAATTCCTGTAATGCCCATACAATTTAGCTGTTGAACTTGTGCTGTATTTGTGGAATTACTGGAACAATCCTGCTGTGATTTATGGACAAGAAACTTGTATTTGGATGTTGGAGTCATGGATCGACTTGGTTTGCTGATCAGCTCATCGAGATTCTCTGTGCCCTTGTTGATCTGCTCATTGTCATCGCAAGTGTCTACTTTTCTTTGTTCAGTAGCTTCGGTACCTGCATTGGATTTCTTGTATGCACTTAGCACGGATGATGCGCCTTAAAACTTAGATCCTTCTGTTCCACTGTAATTCGTGACCACGTTCTTTTTTGTTTCCGTATTTATTGAAGAATTCACATGTTTTTTTCTTGGCTATTAGTATTACAGGGTTCAGGATACACTGGGTCACTTGGGCAAGAAGACAAAAGGTGGATTTTCTTTCTACTGGGCCACTTGGGCAAGAAGACAACAACTGGATTGAGGCCCGGCCCGAGTTCTGTCTACTGGGCCGCTTGGGCAAGAAGACAAATGCTAGATTTAGGCCCGGCCCGAAGTCTATCACTTGTGCCATAAGACAAAAAGATTGGGGCCCGGCCCGAAGGGAAGATATTTATGAAGTTTTGTGATGGCTGCCGGAGTTTTGGATTGTGGCGACTGGCGAGAGGAGGACGGCCTCAGGGGCTCAGCCTAGCCTCGCTCTTCCTTCGTCCAGGCTCCAAGGATCAAACACCAAACCGCCATGGCCATGGGGCTGCCAGGCCTCCGCTGCTGCCACCTCCCCGCGCGCTGCTCGCTCCCTCCCCTCGGCCCCGCCCTCCCTCGCAGGCCCCTCCCGCGGACCTCGGCTCTCCGCTACTCCTCCCTCCAAGCCCAAGGTAATTTTCTTCTTCCACCGCTGCTCCTTAATTTCCTCTTTTTGGATTTTGGATGCGCTCTCGGTTGTGCCGGAGAAACAAATGCCGAGCGATTGACACCTAGAGCGTCTTCCTGTTGTGGCTTTGTTTGTCGGTATTGATCCTGTGACCTGGTATTGGCAGCTGGGGACAGTATTGGGGAGGAGGTCCTGCGCATGTTCCTGGAGGAGAGGCAGCTGCACGGCGATTTCGTCACGAAAATCTCTGACATGGTCTGGAGGAGGAATGGTGTAAATGTTGATGCGGTAGAGGCGACTGCGGACCGAGGCAGTACTGTGGATGTTGCCCAGCCTGAAGATGTAAGCTCAATTAATCACGGTATCTGTTCTTCTGCTTTAGAAAAGAGTATCTGACACAGATTTGGGATGTAGGTCCAGGAAGATGCTGCAGATGAGGGAGTGTTGAGACTAGCGGCAACAAGAGATTGGGTGTCCGGCGAGAGCAGCCTGCCTGTGAGCAGAAGACTTTCTGCTAAGGTCTGACATCCTTTTATTTGGGGATTGCTCTTCATTGTTTTGGATCGTGAGAATGTTATTGCGGCAATAAATGATGGAGAAATGGGAATGGTTTTGCAAATGATGACAGGATAGACAGAATGAGAGCAACAAAAGGAAGGAACTGAACCTATTGAAATATGAAGCAGTATGTTTCCTTCCCAGCATTCTATTTTTCATCTTCTAGGCATTGCTTGAAAACGCATTCACCTCCTAAATTCCCTCGATTTATCTTGCAGCTCAAGGATGAATTGTTGCTCTTGACAACAGGGGTTGGAGCCACATTTAGTTTGTACTGTCTCCTGGTCTTTTCTCTCGAGGTAGATTCAGATTTCAAACCACGTGGCTGATACAAATAAGGAAAGAAGCAATTAAAGTAAATTTATGATATAATCAAAATTTTCCACGCCTAATTTAGAACTTTCGAAACTAACTGTATGATTAACTCAAAAACAACAGGTCGGTTTATGTTGCTGTAACTGACCAACTGGGTTATAAGGATGCAATTAGGCATCGCACAGTTTGCAATTTATGCATTCTGGGCCTTGTGCCATATTCATGTTTTTTCTTGGATCATGGACTCAGCCAATATAAGGGATGCATCAAACATACAAATTGATGTGTGTAACTTTTGTCTTGTATCAATTTTTTTTAATAATTATTATTGAATGGTCTCAGCATTTAACAGCCACCTAGCTAAGACCATCGGCTCTGAAGCCTCATGTAATTTCCATGGCTGCCAAAAACCTTATTGAATGAAATCAGGTGGGGATATCTATTCCCCCAATGGCCATAAGAAAAATACTACCGACTCTGCCTTCACTTAGAACTGTTTTGATGACAATGACTGGGAAATAATTTAACTATGCCTAAGTGGGGGGTATCAGGTAATTGATGTGACTGAATCTTAACTTTCTTACTGAACAGACTGCTGTCAGTTATGCTTTTGGGGTTGGTTTCAGGTAAGCATGCCCTTCTCAAAACATCTGTTGAAGTTTCAACAAGTGTTTGTGTTTTAACTATTCTGAAACTAGCCATTCTTATGTTGAACAGTTGCTTGTATCTTCAACTTCTGTGTCGGCACGCAGATAACTTGTCAAAGGAAGATGTTCCAGAAGTTTTTCTAAAGAAGAAAGTGAAGAAGTAGGTTTCAAGATTCATATGTTGCCAGCGACTGGCTGTGCCCCATTATTTGGTTCCTACATTCTGATTGTTTAAATAACTATCCTATTTGTGCAAATGCTAGAATCGGCATTACAAGTGAAGATTTGAAGAATACAACAGAGAAGACATTGGGTGGTGCTGGAGTAGCCCTTTCATCCCCAAGGCTTGTGATTCCTGCTGTGATTTTTGGGTTATCAGCTTTATCAGATCATTTCCAAAATAGCTTTTTCAGTTTTGAGGTGAGAGCACCACTGTGCCATGGTACTAGATTTCACTTAGTTGGCAGACCATGTCATATATATCTTAGCCTTGAATACACACATATTTCAGTACCTGTTTCTCTTGTTTATAGTTATGTTTATTACTCCCTCAGTTTTAAATATACGATGTTTAGGACAATATAATTAGTTCGTCCTAAATATGATATATTGAAAATGGAGAGCGTATATATAGCAAGGACTATTATCGCGAATCCCTTAGTCCTCGTACCGGCTCTATAATAATATTCTTCCACAAACCTATCCTGAATGATTGGCTCTCTTTATGCAGGTTCTTCCAGGGATGATGGGTTTCCTCGCATACAAGGCTGCAGCTTTGGTTCAAGTCTACAGAGATAACGAGGACCTCCGGTTGATACTTCCTGAGGAAGAGGACGCTAGCAGTGATAATGCATGAAGCATACCAGTTAGGGATTTTGTCAATCTATAGTTGCTGGTAAATACAGATCGGTGTACCAAATGTCCAAATCATACTTAAGTTTTTGGAATAAAATATCTCGCACAAGTGTATCCTGAAATCTGCTTGCTTAGTCTACCTTTTTGAAAGAAAAACATGAGTTGAATATATTAGCATGTCAGAGACAACTGAAAGATAGAAGGACGCCACATTACCCCCTTGGGAGATCATACAGCACAACTACTATCAGTTACACTCTTGCAATCATATGTTGCTGAAATCAATAGATCAGTTGGAAGGCAAGATTTCCGCAACGACTTCATGGTGGGAGTGCAGTGGTTTGCAACAATACCCAATCCATGCTACAATAGAAGAGTTCTTACATACCAGCTGAGTATTCCCAACAGGGCAGTTACAACTTGAACAAACCCTACTGCCAGGACAGTTCACTACTACTATTAACATGACTAGAAGTTGGCCGAGTTAATCCGCCGGAGCTGGAGCTGATTATTCACCTCCTGTTGCGGCACATACTGCACTACCGGCTCTGGTGCCTGCAGCAAACACAAAACAGCTACTGCATCAGACCCCTAAACTGGAGAGATTTCACTGGACAATCTTACGCATATGGAATGGAACATCGAAGTATGGGACGAGATCCAGATCTCAAAGGGCAAATGTCTATACGAGTTGTTCATCGCTCCCTGAGAAGTAAAAAAGAATACAGTTCTCCAGTGCATCAAAGCATGCAATTTCTATCCTGCTTCATGGCTATAAAGAATTTGTTCATTGTACCGCCTTGAAAGAAAGAAGTGTTCTCAAGTTTCTGTGAAGCGCTATGCCACAAGAGCAAAAGGCAGCAGCTGCGGAAAAGGTTAGCACCATTTCTAAATTTGAGCGCTACACCGGTATACTAACATAGAATAGAAGTTTATCTGTTCACGAATGTCTGTTTGGTTTGGTCCTCTTGTGATTTTTGTAGACAATGATGTCAGGGTCTCACACCCCAAAGTGCAGAGTAGGACACAGATCTCACCTTTCGGGGAGCTTGTCACTTGCAGAGTAATACATATTGTCTTTTCTTTGAATTTGAAAACATACTGTCTTCAGATTGCATGACATGGGGCATAGAAAGGAGCACAAGACTACTACAAAAACCAGCAAAGAAAAAGTAAAGACGCAGTTCGAGATAGATGTGGAGATTTACTTCATGGATACTAGTAAACTTCTCGCATCGAGTTGAATCAAATGGGCAAAAACTATTACTTGCTGACGGGGAGAGTACAGGGCCGTGCTGACTGTAAGCTATGGTCTATGGAGGAAAGATGAGCTGTCAGACAATGCTGTCAACTTTCCCAAAGGCCTTGTTTAATCCATCCTAAGAGTAATCTGAGGCTAAAGACTCCTATCTTTGGTAAGCGAAGTGATGCCTGTCCTATGAGATCACATTAGGCGTTGGCTGTGGCATAACAAAACTGTGGTGTAACAGGACGAGGGATAGGAACGGTTGATCGTCCACGATGCCATTGGCAGCGATGCCAGTCCAATGAGCACACACCAGTTTGCATCAGCAAACTCTGCGTCTGCGATGGCCGAAAGCTGGATAGGAATGGCCGACCATCCAACAATGCCATTTGCACGACTGCGTCTATGATTCAGTTTCGGTTTAACGAAAAGAATGCCCCTTTTAACTGCAAAACGAGTTTAGCCAAACAAAAGGAGAGAATTTTTCGTACAAGAAGATCTGAAGATGCACAGGAAAAGGCTGGGAATCTGGGACGGTGGAGCCACGGTTGATTGGACAGAAATTTGTGGTCCAGCCATCAATCGGCTCATGTAATACTCCTAGGAGCAGCTGAGGGCCAATCACGCATGGACAGCAGAGGAAACGGGCAGTACGTAGCTCGTCGCAACACAGTAAGGAGAAAGTGTAACCACATGAAGCAATTACGCGACCAATGATTGTTTGGCCGACGCGATCTCTCGCCCGTCACTACTAGTGCTGTGGCTGTTTTGGCCATGGTGGCTCGATACCGAGCAAGAGAAAAAAAGGGTCTTCTTGTCGTGTATTACAGATCTCTTAGCAGCCTTAAGTCGTGTAACAACAAGGGGGAACTCAAGGTGGCCTACATGCTGATGCTGTTTGCGTGTCGTTTGTTTTGGTGAACTTCAGATAGATAGGTGTGAAAAACTAAAGGCGCCGGCGTTATGCATAGTATTTTTGCGTTATGCATAGTGTTTACAGAGAGAAAAAATGGATTGGGAAGCACGTATTATGCAAAACGTTATGCATTCCGGGTGAACTAAACATCCCCTAAATGGAAAAGTACTCTGTCGGCTAGAATCATCGTTAACCCTTTTACACGAAGAGAGAGATGGAAACCAAGCAATTCGCCATCATAAGGTTCTAAGATACAGTACTTGTCATTGTGTGCTAGGCCGTGTTCAGATGAGCTG
This sequence comes from Alloteropsis semialata, assembly GCA_004135705.1. Classification (NCBI taxonomy): domain Eukaryota; kingdom Viridiplantae; phylum Streptophyta; class Magnoliopsida; order Poales; family Poaceae; genus Alloteropsis; species Alloteropsis semialata. The sequence continues at coordinate 80,606,074 of CM014278.1, forward strand.
CCAAAAAATTATCACCTACTTTGACTACTAATTAGGGGTATTAAATAAAGTCAATTTACAAAACTACCTCCACAACCCCCGTAAATTCGCGAGACGAATCTAACGAGGCCTTTGACCGCACGATTAGAGGATGATTACTGTAGTATTACTGTAGCAAATCATGGATTACTTAGGCTCGTTAGATTCGTCTCGAAAAGTTACGCTCATCCGTGAAGAGGTTTTGAAAATAGACTTCATTTAGTACTCCATGCATGCAAGATTTCCTTGAACAATTTTTTGTCTAAGGGAATCTGAACATACACTAGATATTGACCCCCATTTAGTCAACTCGTCCACTTGGAGTGCTACATGTTATTGGAGTGTTTCAAGTTGCAGGTTGTGACCACAAAAGTAGGAGGACAGCCGGATTCCATGGGGGGTAGCAATTAGCATGGTCTGATTTTTACTGTACCTGGTGGTCATGGCGCTGGCGGAGCCGCTTGTTCTCCTCCTCCAGCTGCGAGATCTTGTTCTCCAGCTCGTTGGTGTACGCCTGCGTTTCATCGAATCCAAATGCAANGAAGTTCGATCTGATGATGGAAGAAGGGCGTGTCGGCTAAAGAAGGAAGTGTATCAGATGCGGGGACTATTTCCTTTTCAGAAGGCGTTTGGGAGTCCCGTTTTATGTTAAGCTTAGTTTACTTAGTTCGCAAGTTAGTCTGGTCCGATCAGGACTCTCCATGACCAGGGTATAAATATGAGCCCTCGTCCATTGTAAAAATTATTCTCACAATCAATACAACCCGGCTTCACGCCAAAAACCCTAGTAGTAGTTATCGACGAAGCTCATTGGTGGACGGGCTGCATCAGTTCTGATCTCCGGCTTACCAGTAAGCTAGTCAATTTATCGAACTAGTATAAGCTTTGAATTGAGGCGCATCGCCCTTTCTCGTTTATACTGTTCAACCGATTTATCTCTAGATAAGCAAGATTGATATAGATTCCCTACGTCGGAGCTAGATCAATATTGATTATCCAACAGATTATCGTTTATCGGACTGTACTTTTAGCCTAGATTCCCTACGTCGGAGCTAGGTATCAAGATTAGGCTAGATTCCCTACGTCGGAGCTTGAATAATCTTGGTTACTAAAGGCAGTTTTTGCGGTTTGTTTGAAGTTGCTAGATTGGTTTAGATCTACGCCGTGTGAATCAATTCTACTTCTTCAACGGCTTTGAGCATTGGTCTTGGTCCGATTTAAGCAATATTTATCTTACAGCATCGTTTTAGGTCCGATCCTGCTTTGTGGTTTAATCTAGTTGTTCTTTGAGTATTGCACTGGTGTAGATTCCCTACGTCGGAGCTGGATCTTTGTAATACGCTCAGATTAATCTTTGATTGTCATGTTTGGTTTAGATTCCCTACGTCGGAGCTAGATTCATCTTGATTAGTCAAAGGAAGCTTTGGTTATGCCTTATTGTTATTTGAATATTAAGTGTGGTTTAGATTCCCTACGTCGGAGCTAGGTCATGCTTGATTATTTGATAGCATATCTTAGAATCAGAACGATCCTGTTAATGTTTTATCTGCTTATTTGCTTAATCTGGTCAACACCTGTGCGAGCATCTTGTTTAATTGACAGGTTGATGAGTTGAGTTTGACTGTCTAGCTATCTGATTTGATCATAGCTGGAGAAATCTAGATTCCCTACGTCGGAGCTAGATTTCTCTGAAAAAGTTATGGTCCGATTGGCTAGTTAGATGATCCGACAAGATGAGTCAAACTGGCAATTAGGCAAGATGGACAATGTATCGGCTTACACTTTGATTATTTGATATCTTGTTTCAAGACACAGCTGATCCATTACTTTACATATTGGCCTTGTTTTATGCTTTACTTTATTATTCAAAGGCTGATCTGTTATATCAATCAAGGTCCGATCCTGATTGGTCCGATTCTGAGGTCCGATTTGGTGTCTGATTGAAGTCCGATTACTCGGTCCGATTGACGTCATCAATGAAGTCCGATTTTGAGGTCCGATTGGTATCGGCCGACACGTGTCTGATTGGGTCTTGGCTAAAATTCGACGTTACTCCATCGTCTGAAATAAAGCCGGCACAATCAAAGAGCAATTTAACTGTTTTATTCCCTTGTCAATTTCAGGTCAAATTGACTGGCACGCTGCGAACCTGAACTAGTGTGTGGGCTGGCACTGGAGTGAAGCAGATCTCCCTGGTCTTCGTATGCTGCACGCGGAGGATACAACCGCCGATTTTCCGCGTCAACACTCCCAAACAGGTTTATCAGCCCAAGAAGGTAGAGGAAGTTGTCCGAAAGATGGATGTCGACCAAGAGAAGACTATGGCTGCTGATGTGATTCAGATTGGTGACTTCTAAGTTAATTTAAAGGACGATGACAAGATGCCAATGATAATTGGTAATGAAGCTAAACCATCAGTCTAGAAGGATGTTGTTGCAGGGCCTGATGTGGGTAAGAAGGTTGAAATTGATAAAACTAAATACCTCATGCCTAGATGGTGTCCTCCAGGTTTGACACGTACACAAAAAAGGAAGTTGCAGCGGCTTCGCTTTCAGGAACAGAAAGAGAAGGAACTGGAGAAGCAGAGGGAGGAACACTTTAACAAATACAGGCCTATGATTCCTCCAGGCAGAGGGTGGAAGAAGACTGAAGTTATGGAGCCAAATCCGGTGGCACCGGATTCCAAACCGGTGGAACCGGTTTTACCCACCTCAGTGCCAGACGCCACATCAAAACCTGTAACACCGGTTTTGAATCCGGTGGTACCAGTTTCTGCTGATCTAGGACCATCTCGTATTTCCTCTGAGATTTCTGTTACTGCTACATTTGATCAGAGATTGTCATCGGATTCCCAGGATGTGGATGATGAACTGCTTGTTGATTATGACTCATCTCCTGATCGTATGAATGTGGATGCTAATGTGGTGCATCTTTCTTCGGATTATTATGTTATTCCGGAGGAAGAGTTGTCTCATTTAGACTTTGGCCCAAAAGAAGCTATATTTAAAAGGTCAAAGGATTCTGAAAATCATTTAAAGGCATTGTACATGAAGGGTCATATCAACGGAAAGCCAGTTTCCAGGATGCTTGTTGACACCGGGGCAATTGTCAATTTGATGTCCTATTCTATGTTCAAGAAGCTTGGAGAATTAGATGATGAGCTGATCAAGACCAACATGACTGTCAGTGGTGTGGGAGGAGGCGAGCCTATGAGTGCTAAGGGCATTGCTTCTATGGAGCTCACCGTTGGGAGCAAGACGTTGGCTACTGCTTTCTTCGTCGCCGAGGCCCAAAGTAACTTCAGTTTAATATTGGGTCGTGATTGAATTCATGCAAATAGATGTGTACCTTCTAGTTTGCATCAATTTCTTATTCAATGGGTAGACAAAGACATTGAGGTTGTGCATGGAGACACATCGGCTTGTGTTGCAGTGGCTGATGGTTCTACCATGTCTATGCATGATCATGTTAAGTGCTTGACAGATTTAGATCTTTCTGATTATGAGATAATCAGCTGTACTAGAGATGGCTTTGTACCTGCTGTTTTAAAGCCGGTTGATTATCTGTTAAACCATTTATTGTGAATTGATGAATAGTTTAGAATGGTTGCAGCAGAGACTTGAGCACTATCGGGCACAAAAGAACGATATGTGTGAGGCTATTGAAGATTTTGATGATATGAGTAAATTAGGACAAGGCTTTACGTCGGCTGATCCTTTAGAGGAGATTGATATTGGTGATGGCACTGTACCTAGGCCGACGTTAGTAAACAAAAATTTGAAAGCTGATTATAAAGCTGAGTTAATCGAGCTGTTAAAAGAATATGTTGATTGTTTTGTATGGAATTATCAAGAGATGCCTGATTTAAGCCACGAGTTAGTTGAACATCGGCTACCTATTAAACCTGGTTTTAGGCCTTTTAAACAAACCGCTAGGCATTTCAATCCTAATATGTATGACCGAATTAAAGAGGAAATTAATCGGTTGTTGGATGCGAATTTTATTAGGCCTTGTCGTTATGCTAAATGGTTATCTAATATTGTGCCAGTTGAGAAAAAGGATTCTGGCAAGCTCAGAGTTTGCATTGATTTTAGAAATTTAAATAGAGCTACTCCTAAAGATGAATATCCTATGCCTATAGCCGACATGCTTATTAATGATGCTTCTAGACATAAAGTTATTAGTTTTCTTGATGGTGATGCTGGTTACAATCAAATATTCATGGTATAAGAGGATATATCCAAAACGGCTTTCATATGTCCAGATTTTGTTGGTTTGTTTGAGTGGGTAGTCATGACCTTTGGTTTAAAAAATGCTGGTGCTACTTACCAAAGGGCAATGAATTTAATTTTTCATGACTTGCTTGGATTAATCATAGAAGTTTATATCGATGATATCGTTGTTAAATCGGCTGGTTTAAAATCTCATTTAGCTGATTTAAGGCTTGCTTTTGAGAGAATGCGTCGATATGGATTAAAGATGAACCCACTTAAATGTGCATTTGGTGTGTCGGCTGGAAAGTTTTTAGGCTTTATTATTCATGAGAATGGTATAGAGATAGATCCTAAGAAGATTGATATTATTAAGAAGATCAAAGCTCCTACATGTAAGAAAGATTTGCAAAAATTTCTAGGCAAGGTGAATTACTTGAGGAGATTTATTTGTAATTTGTCTGGTAAGGTTAATGCTTTTACTCTTATTCTTCGGTTAAAATATGAAGCCGAATTTACTTGGAGGGCAAAACAGCAAGAAGCTTTTGAGAAGATTAAACATTACTTGTCTTCACCACCGGTTATGAAAGCTCCTAGGAGGGGGATTCCATTTAAGTTATATGTGGTTGCTGAAGATCAAGTAATTGGGGCTGTTTTGACTCAAGAAACCGAAGGGAAGGAACATATTATTACCTATGCAAGTCATCGACTATTGGATGCCGAAACGAGGTATATATTTATTAAAAAGCTTTGCTTATCATTATATTATGCTTGTACCAAGATGAGGCATTATTTATTATCCAATACTTGCATAGTAGCTTGTCAAACCGATGTCATTAAATACATGTTACATAGACCAATTTTGAGTGGGAGAATTGGTAAATGGGCTTATGCTCTTATTGAATATGATTTGGCTTGTGAACCTTTGAAATCTATGAAAGGCCAAATTGTTGCTGATTTTATTGTTGAGCATAGCATTAATGATAATGATCTAGATATCGGTTATATTACTTTTACTCCATGGAAATTGCATTTTGATGGATCGGTTTGTAAGAGCGGTTGTGGTGTTGGTGTTGTTTTTATATCACCAAGTGGTGCTGAATTTGAAACTCTTAACCGATTAGAAAATGATTGTACAAATAATCAAGCCGAATATGAAGCTTGTTCGGGCAAGAAATTTTGCATGACATGGGAGTAAAACATGTAGAAGCATTTGGTGATTCTCTGCTGGTTGTACAGCAAGTTAATAAGGTGTACCAATACTTTGATGGGTTTTTAAATGCATATCTTGACAAATGTTTAGACATGATTGCGCAGTTTGATGAATTCTCTATTTATCATGTTTCAAGAGATGAGAATCCAAGGGCAAATACTCTGGCTCAGTAAGCATCTGGCTATGATATTCAAAAAAAAGAATTTTCATGAAAGAAAGCCGACGCTTTGCATAGCCGAGCTTTCTGCCCAGGAGAAATCGGTGACACCGGAATCTTAAACCGGTGGAACCAGAATTTCCGGTGGAACCGGATCCGAAACCGGTGGCACCGGTTTATCCGCTGACAGGAGCACTTCGGCCAATGAGTCATCAAAAATTAATAAGGACGAAGTTGTTGATTGGAGGATACCTATTGTTGAACATTTACAGAATCCTAGCCATAAGGTTGACAGAAAAGTCCGGCGGTGGGCATTTAAATTTACTTTGGTTGATGGTGAGTTGTATCGTCCGACAGCTGAAGATTTATTGTTGAAGTGTTTGGATTCTGATCAAGCCAAAATAGCAATGGATGAAGTTCATGAAGGAATTTGTGGTACACATCAATCGGCTCCTAAGATGAAGTGGCTTTTAAGAAGAGCTTGTTTTTATTGGCCTAATATGATAGCTGATTGTTTTCGGTACTACAAAGGTTGTGAAGAGTGTCAAAGGTTTGGAAATATTCAGATGGTTCCAGCAGCTTTATTACATCCTATTATCATGCCTTGGCCTTTTCGAGGATGAGGATTGGACTTTGTTGGGCAAATTCATACTCCTTCATCAAAGGGACATTGCTTCGTGTTAGTGGCTACTGATTACTTTACAAAGTGGACCGAAGCTGTGCCTTTGAAGAATATGACACATCGGGAGGTAATTGAGTTCATTACTGAATATATTATCCATAGATTTGGCATTCCACAAACTTTGACTACTGATCAAGGTACTTCATTTATATCAAAGGAAGTTTGTGAGTTTGTTGATATGTATGGTATTAAATTGCTCAATTCATCCCCATACTATGCTCAGGCTAATGGTCAGGCCGAGTCTAGTAATAAGATTTTAATTAAGCTTATTAAAAAGAAAATAGAGGAGAATCCTAGGAGGTGGCATGAGGTTTTATCTGAAGCTTTATGGGCTCATCGCATATCTAGACATGGTGCTACTAAGGTTACTCCTTTTGAGCTTGTGTATGGCCAGGAAGCTGTTTTGCCTGTTGAAGTGAATTTAAATGCTTATCGGTTGGCTAAACAAAATGATCTTAATGCTGTTGATTATCATGACTTGATGATGGATAATATTGATGAGGTAACCGATAAGCGATTAAAAGCCTTAAAGGAAATTGAGAAGGATAAGATTCGAGTTGCTAAGGCTTACAATAAGAAGGTAAAACAGAAGTCTTTTCAGGTTGGTGATCTGGTTTGAAAGACAATTCTACGTATAGGATCAAAGAGCAACAAGTTTGATAAATGGTCTCTAAGTTGGGAAGGTCCGTATAAGGTGATTAAAGTGATCTTCGGTAATTCTTATATGGTAGAGACTTTGCAAGGTCAGCGGCTGCCAAGAGCTCTCAATGGGAGGTATTTGAAGAAGTATTACCCGAGTGTTTGGCAGGAAGATTGATTTATATGGCCGATAACATTGATATCGCCCTTAGAATAAAAAGGCCGATAGATTTTGTTTAGACATCGTCCTCAGAAATATTTTCTTGTGCTAAATGTTTTTTTGGTACGCAAGCTTTACCAAAAAACAGGAGGGCATATGTTGGCAATCAAAAATGGCACAGGACAGTTCTGTCAGTAAAACCGGTGGCACCGGATTCTCTAACCGGTGGAACCGGATTCGTCGCCTGTTGCCTATCTGGCAACCAAATCCGGTGGCACCGGTTTTCTCCGAGTCCTAATAGAATTGGACTCTTTTGTAGATCCGAGTTGTTTTAGGCTCCGTTTGGATGTAGATATTGGAAGGCTTGGCATTGAATTGGATTCAATGCCAAATCAGAGTAGTATTGGTAATGGGTTACAATATCAAATCCATTGTTTGAATGTATATGAAATTGTTAGATGGAATCTCATGAGCTGATAGATTCCAATTCATGTTTGGATGTCCATACCTTGGCGCATTGAGAATTAGACCATCTTCCTCTCCACCCCGGCCATGCTGGCGGCGTACCTCGCCTGGGCCTCAATCGCGCTGTGGCGGACCTCGCTTGGGGCTCACGGGACCGACAGGAATCAAATAGCGGCTCGCCACATCAGCCCGTCCTCCAGCCCCTCACCCGGCAGACGCGTCGCGGCGCGTGTTCGTCGTACTGGAGGCTAGCGGCGGGGCAGCGTTGGAGGGCTGCGGCTGGAGGGCCACGGGGGCGGCGCGACGTCGGAGGGCCACGGGGGCTGCGCGACGTCGGAAGAGGACGCGGCGGCCGGCCAGTGGGGGCGCCGGTGAAAGGACCGACACTAGGCCTAGAGGGGGGGTGAATAGGCCTGTATAAAAATTTCTGCAAATTTCACAAATTAAAATTAAATGTGCCGGAAGTTCTGGCACTGTGTCGGAATTTCCGGTGCAACGGAAATTGCCGGCACAGGGGAAGAACTTCCGGCAGGACAAAAACTTGAATTCGAGATTCAAAAACTAAAATGAAATAGCAGATTCTATATGAATGGAAAGTTCACCACAAGTGTTAGGAAGCTTAAAACTAAGATCTCTAGCAGCGGAAACTTAACACAATATAGATCGGGTCAATTTAATCTCAAGAACGATATGAACGTGAAGAACAATAACAAGAACAAGAGACAAGGATTTGTTCACCGAAGTTCACTCCACTTAGGAGCTACGTCTCCGTTGAGGTGCTCACTTAGAGCCGGGTCAACTCTAACCCCTTGCCTCCTTCAATCAACCACGAAGGCCGGATTGAAATTCTTACTATTGTCCCACAAAGGGATGAAGATTACAAACGTCCGGCACTCAACCACACGAAGTTGGGAGTTGCCGGCGACGCCTAACTGTCTAGGAGCTCAGCTCCAAGAGTAATGAACGAGAATCGACGAGCCAAACTTGCTTCAAGTGCTTCTTGAGATGAACAAAGGATGAACTCACTCAATGGCTTGGTCTCACACCTCAAGAATCACTCACACCCAAAGCCCTACTCAAATCTTTGCAAGAATTGGCACTAGAGGGAGTTGGGAGAGTGAATTGAATGCTTGTGAAGGTGTTTGTCTCGGGTTAGGTCAGCAGCAATGAAAGGAGGGGCTGAGGGGGTATAAATAGAGGTCCCCCAAAAACTAGCCGTTATGCACTGTCAGGGCACCTGCCGGAATTTCCGACATAGCGTCGGAACTTCCGGTAAGGCACTGTTTTAACTAAGAAACAGCCTTACGAACAGCCCCCACCGGAACTTCCGGCATAACCCACCGGAATTTCCGATCCCGAACAGAGCGCACCGGAGATAGTCATCAGATATTTCCGGACAAGCCAAAGTCAACTGAGTCAGCGCTAAGAACATAGCTGCCGGAAATTCCGGCACTATCCACCGGAGATTTCCGGCGGCAAACAGAGCGTACCGGATGAAGAGCAGCGGCTATTTCCGGCCCTACCGGAACTTCTGGCACAGTGTCGGAAGTTCCGACAGGACGCTGTGCAGCGCCTGACAAACTAAAGTTAGAAACCGATCCGACCGGTTCCCAAAACCGGTCAAACCGGTTTTGCCCAGAAAAACAGAACTTAGACTCTCTCTTGGGTTGTTAGCATCTCATTTAAGCACTTTTGGCACTTTTGATTCATCAAACACGTCCCCCTTGATAGTACGGTGATTCCTATACTCAAATTCAAACCAAAAAAGAATTTAAATCGCCAATGAGCTCTTCCACCATACATAAGTAATTAGGGACCTTCTTTTGATATTCATAATCCATTCTTTTCTTTTATTCCTGCATACACTTCAATACAAGCATCAAATCCCAAATTCTAGTTGTCATTAACACCAAAACACATGGGAGGCCTAGATGCACTTTCAGCCGGCGTTGAGGAAGAAGGGGAAGGGGTGCAAGCGCCGGCGGCGTGCAGGCGGAGGCGGCGACGATGTGGCGGAGGGGAGCCGGAGACGAGTCCCAGCCAATTCCACCCAATTCGAAGGGGTATGGCTCGGTATCGAAGGCAAGGGTTGGGGAGCATGGTGAATACCGGTAGGCATTGGGAGAGATTTCTAATTCCGAATTCCAAATCATCCAAACAGCTGCATTCGGCTCTCCTCAATACCAATTCCGAATTCCGAAGTCGAATATCTACATCCAAACGCCTTCTTAGGATTTTTCTTGAGGGGCAAGACCTCCCCACCCTATAAATATAAAGGGCCACGGCCGATTGAGGTTTTATCCAATCGATCAAATCAATATACCTTTACTTTTTTGTCATTCTCAAACCCTAGCTTTTCCAACCCTAATTTCTGTTCGTGCTTCGTCTCTACGGCGTTGACGGCGTTCTGAGTGGCCTTGCCGACCTCAGAGCAACCCTAGGCGCGCCTGCCCTGACGGGGTCCCTCCCGGGCCGGCGAAACTTAGGCTCACGCAGCAAGCCTCTAGGAAACCGGTACCACCGGATTCCTAAACCAGTGCCACAGGTTTCGCTTGGCTTGCTGTCTATGTTTGCGTGCTAGCGCAACTCAGTGTGTTGGCCGTGAAAAACGTCAACACTCTTGCTCTTTCTCTGCAGCTACAGGCGACCCGCTCTTCGGCTCCAAGGCTGTGCACGGGTCGTCGCCCCTCGCGTGACGACGGCACCACCAGCGCCACTTCACACCGGCTTGCAAGGCGGCAACAAACGTGTCTACCAGGACCAGGACGCGCACGCCGCTGCGGGCGGCGCGCTCGTCGGCGCACGCCGCGGCCACGTGCGCGCAGATCTCCGTGCTGGCGGCGACCACGGCGCCGTGGTCGAACGGGCGCTCGACGCGATCGGCTCCGCGCAGCTTGCGCGAGGGCTGCCTCCGGAGGGCGATGTCCTCCGCGACCTTGTGGACGATTCGCGTGCCGCATGGGCCGGCGACGGGGAAATGCCTCCGGATGACGACCCGGACGTCCGCCGTCAGCCCCAGGGGCGGCCACGCAGCCGAGCCGCGGTGGCGGGACGAAGAAGACAACGATGCGGGAAGAAAGAGGTGGCGACCTAGAGGCGGCTGGCGATGCGAGCGGCGGGAACGCCACCAACGCGCCCGGCTGCGGCGGCCATGTCGTGGTCTCGGATCGCACGTTCTTCAGCGCTTTGGACGAGCGGTGGAGTGCGACCTGATATTTAAAGCCGCGCACGGTGGGATGGACGGGGGATCTTCTCCGAGTCGGTTTCTGTTTCCGATACGAATTCAAAGTGCACGCGCTCAGTCGGATTTGAGAAACAGCGCCAATAATCTCTCGCGCATGTCGGACTCGGACGATTCCCGCCTCTCGGACGCAAAAGCTGAACAGAACAGGACGAATCAACGAAAGAAATTGCGAGAGGGGAAACCGGGCCTCGCTGCGCCTCTGGGCTGAAAGTATACACATATCTTGGGCTCTCCTTCCTTCCCCCGACGACGCCGGCCCAACTAAACCGGCCCGCAAAGCTAGATATCGGTCATGAATGTAAAGCCCATAGGAATTCGTCTTTGACGGCAGGGCAGTAGTGCCAGCCGAGTCACAGTTGCCTTTGCAGCGAAGGTTCTTTCTCCCGCAGCTTCCTTTCCCCAGTCCGTCTCCTCTCCTGTTTTCTTTTTTCTTCTTTCGCCTCGCATTTAAAGCTTCGAGGCCGAATCGCACTCCAAACTCCACACCAAAAGTCGTCTCTCCGCACGCACCCAATTCCCCCCACCGAAGGACAGCCCCTCATCGTCGCCCTCCTCCTCCGCGCGGCTTCCTTTCCGCAGTAGAGTGCCTCCGGAAACGGGGGGACCCCTCGGTGAGTCTGTTCGATTCGATGTTTCTCTCCAGCTTGGTATGTTTTTCGATTTCACGCCTGGTTCCTCGGTCCAAAGTCTCGAGGTTTGCACGGGTTATATAGTTTAAGAGAATCGTTAGGGGGCGAGCTTAGGGGGAGAAGCTTCGTCAGATTGCTGCATTCTGAAGGGGAAATTTGGTGGCGTGATTGGTAGGGTTCTGTTGCCCTGTGGGGATTCAACCTTACTGTATAGATGTTGTGAGTTTTTAAACATGATATTTTTGGTGGGTTTGGACGCCCCTTTTTCACAAAATAATTGCGCACACGGCGGCCTAGAAAATTGAAATGTAAAATGTTTAAGAAAATCTTCAGACAAGGTGATGCTCCTGATTCGATGCCTTGTATTCTGCGAATAAACTGTTGGTTGTACCTGAAATGTCACAGCATTGTCAAACAATGAAGGCTTGCAATTGGATGGTTGCACTTGTATGCAACAAGTGTTTTATGCTAGAAACTGATGCTATTGCCACACTGCATTTGGTAATTGCTGATTGCCTTCTGTAATATTTTTATGGCGCAGACTTCTAGTTTGAGTGGGTAGCACTACTCCATGTCAGTAAGCAATCTGAGGAGGCGTCTCCATCATGGAGACGTCGATGGAAGGAAAAATGAGCATGTTGACATATCCAGTGCTGATGCCCTCAATGAACCTCTACTTGGCTCCAGCCATGACAGTGGTGAATCAGAGGTTAGTTCTTTCAATCCCTAACTTTGTTAAACATTTCTCACAACTTTTCTTGGCTGAATGTGGAATTTCATATTGCTGTACAATGTACGTATTGATTTTGTTTAATTCTGGCGTGCTATAGGTTTATGATTCTAGAAGGCAGGACTTGTGGGATGATGATAGAAAGAAGGAGCAACTGCACTGGTCGTTTCTTTTCTCAAATTTGATTGCACAATGGGCACAATGGTTGGGTAATCCTCTCATATAAACCAGCATATTTATCTATTGGGTTATTACTCATGAGTTTCAACGATGCTTCACGGTGGACTTTGGTCATCCTTTTCAGTTTCCTGGTTTATAGAACATATGGTGGGAGTTATAGATTAGTCCTTCTGTCTTCTTGTGTCCCTATTGCATATAAATTCAATGAGTAGTCTGTATAAATGCAGTCTGTATTGTTTAGCAACCTATGCACCTTAGGTCCATACCAGTTACCAACTCTTAGACTTCATACTCTAGCTATGCCTATGTTAAAGTATTTATATATGCATTTCTAATTGTAACTCAATCAAGCCGTTACTCTTTGGTAGTCATTGGGTTAAGTTGGCCCCCGACCTTATCCAAGAATCAAACTCTTGGTATTAATTCTATGATTTAGTTTGTGTTGCTGGCTGTCAGAGTGTCATTGTCTCTGTCTGAATGAATACACATGTGTTTGCTTTTTGCTTCGTGCTTACAAATTTGGAACTTTCAGTTGGTGCTGTAGTGACAAAATAAAGGAACGAGGGTGCAGCTGCTTGTAGTACTACTATAATCTCCCTCTCACTGTTTGATATTGCCACCATTTTCAGAAGTACTGTAAAATATTCTTTGTTTTCTCTATTATTGGAGAATCTTCAACAAAGCATTCTAACAAAGTCAAAGTTGACTTAGCAGAAGAATTGTTACCATTCCAAGAAATACCTTTTAGTAATTTGGAAGTCCAGTGTCCAAGTCTTTACTTTTACTTCGTTGCCTTTTTAGAAATCATGGAAAGTTGGAAACAATATATTCATATAGATATAGCAATGCTGAGGCATAAGAATTGTGGCAATGTAGGAAGCCCATTTTCCTCATCTTTCAAATCGATATTGTGTTACTATGTTACTGCTACTTGCTACTCTTCTGAACTGTGACCCACTTACCCTTAATGCTTTTATAATACTGATATATTCTTTTTGCTGTTTTTTTGCAGCAAATATTATTGTAGGCTCAGGATCAATTTTTGGCAGATTATTTCCCTTCTCTTTGGATAACCAAAGCAATCCAGTATATCTTAGCCCTTTGCAGGTATGGTGTAGAGGAAATCTATATAATAGTGTTGCATGAATGGTTTAGTATTTAGTGACCTTTCTTTTCCAGGAAGAGAGGCTGAATACTTTGAGACGCAGGTTGCAAATCCCTTTTGATGGCTCCCGTATTGAACATCAAGTATGTTTAACCTATGTGGATTGGTTTTCATGCTGCTATCCTCTCATTCAAGGAAAGTAACTGATCTGCATTACTGTTATTAGGATGCCTTGAGACAGCTTTGGCGTTTAGCTTACCCCACTCGCGAGATTCCTCCTCTGAAATCAGAATTATGGAAGGAGATGGGTTGGCAAGGCACTGATCCATCTACAGATTTCAGGTTCCCTATTAGTAGTTTGATCATTCAAGTACCAGAATATGCTTGCTTTTTGTATTTAATCTCTGTTGATAAACTCGTCTAATAATGACTATGTCCATGTAGGGGTGGTGGACTTGTATCATTGGAGAACCTTATCTTTTTTGCGAGGAATTACCCTGTAAAAATCTTATTCATATAAGACTTGCCGTTGTCTTTCTGATTTGCTTGATTTTGAATCATCCGTAATGGTGTACATATACTGGTGCAGAAATCCTTTCAAATGCTTCTGAACAAAGTGCAAGGGCAGAGATCAGATTGGGAATATCCTTTTGCTGTTGCCGGTATCAACATTTCATTCATGCTGATCCAGATGTTGGATCTTCATTCAAGTAATATTTCCTTTTTACACAAAAATTGAATTGTTTGTATATCCTAGTCTTTATGATGTCCAATTTGTGCAGCCGTTCCATCCTCGAAGTCTGGAATTCGATTCCTTGAACTGCTTGGACGGGATGAGAACGCATTTGATCACCTGTACTGTGTGGCCTTCCGGCTGCTTGATGCCCAGTGGCTTGTGAAACGTGCCTCATATATGGAATTCAATGTGAGCATTATGCCCTGTGCCCCCTGTTCAGTAGATTGATTGTTATCAAGATTTTTTAAGACAGCTGCATTCTTACTTGTTTGTTTTTGTTATATACTAGGAGGTCATGAAATCTACAAGAACTCAATTGGAGCGTGAACTGGTTCTAGAGGACGTGCTGGCAATTAAGGACCTGCCGTCGTACACTATGCTGGACAAGTAAGTTAAAAGAAGAGCTGTTGTATTTGGATGCAAGAGCACTGACTACGCCGGTGTGATGGCCTGATGGGCAACTATTTATTGATAATGCTGCCGTGGCCTAGTATGCTTCTAGGCTATATCGGCGCATGTGTTCACTTTGTTGTATATCGAGAGATGTTTCTGAGGCCTTATCTATGATTCCTCTGTGCATATTGTGAACTTGTTTCTGTGCCTGTTGAACTTGCTGGTTCGAGGAAATAAAGCCGTCGATTTCATTTCCATCTGTTTTCTATATTTTGAACCCTGGAACATTTGCTGGTCCTCACTTGTTTACTTTCAGAAAATTTACGCGGTACAGTCGAACAGACAGAACGCATTTTTGTTTTGATTTGAATTTACTTATTGCTACCTAGATAAATCACTCACTTTGTTTCTCTGAAGAGACCATTGGAAAAGATATGTATATGGAAGAACTCTACCAGCTACCAACACGAGAAGCTAGAGGAGAAATGTCTGAACATCCACGACAGCATGTCGTCCGTCTGAACATAAGCTGCAGTTTGCCCATAGGCTCAATCAGTCAAATGATCAGTACATAACCAGCTCAGTTAGAAATCTACTTGTTAACTTAAAATGAACAGCAGAGTATAGCAAGGTATAACTAACAGGTGCATAACCGGATGTCCACGAGTAAGACACGGACGATAGAATCCATAGGTGGATACTTAAACTCTAAGCTAACGAGATCTCATACATAATCAAGTATAGTGAAGTGGATCTTAGATTAACTTCGACGGGCCGGCCTTTCTTGGTTGGCCTCTCGAGTCTCGACACCCCCACGGTCCACGGTGATCACTGCTACCATGTCCTGCCAAGGAAGAACACCAGAGTAATTGGCTAGGATAAGAGAATAGCATTCGATGATAATCAGTTTGACAAAGGCCCACCCGGCTTTTTGGTCATATAAAATGTGTACATCTCGCAAACCCTACACAATCCGTGCCGCCAAACCAACGCCAGCGCTGCCGTCGCCTTCCCTGCTCTCTGGCGATCTGTTTTATACACCGGAATACCTCGGTGGCACGCACTGCGGCGGATCGTTCACCGACGAGTTTGTAATCCCTTGAAATCTTTAGGCATCTGTTTTTTTTTTTGTCTCTTCAGTTTTCCTACTTCCATCTGTTTTTTTTTTCGAACGAACCGGCACGAGATTGTGCCAATTTCATTGATAAAGAAGGAATAGTTTAATACATCCGGCTAACCGGAGAAGAAAACAAAATGACTATTCTCGCGCTAGCAGAATCTCTAGCCCTTTAGCCCCGGCTGTCACCCATGCCGACGCCTCAGATTTGATCTTTGCGATGATGGTTGTGGAAGAACACTCTTTGCGGTTGAAAATGCGCGCGTTCCTTTCGATCCAGATCTCCCAGATAATGAGTAGCGCTAGGGTCCTTAAGGCCTGCTTAGGCACGGACCGGGTGGCGGCCAAAGTGGTCCACCAGTCAGACACTGCCTCTGACTGAGGCCAGTTTGTTGGCGATATCTCTGGTGTAGCGAGCCAGTTAGCTACGGCAGTCCATACGCGCCTGGTGTACCTGCAGTCCACGAACAGGTGATGTGCAGTTTCGTTTACACTTCGGCAGAGCTGACACAGTGGCGTGTGCTGCCATCCCCTCTTGGCGAGTCGGTCCGCGGTCCATACTCTGTTTTGTATGAGCAACCAGGCAAAAAACTTACATTTCGGCGGGGCCCACGTTTTCCATAGTTTGACGTTCTGAGGTTTGGCGACGGTTCCAAGGAACTGCGCTTTATAGGCGGATGCGGCGGAATAGGTTCCATCGGCAGTTAGCTTCCATGTTAAAGTGTCTTGTACGTGCTGTTGTAGTTGGACCTCGTTGACTAGCCGCCACAATTTTACATACTCACGTAGTAGGGTCGATGTGATTCCTCTTGAAATGTCTATGTCGTGGACCCACGAATTATTCGCCATTGCCTGTGCCACAGACCACTTTTTGTGTTTGGAGATAGCATAAACTGCTGGAGCGACGTCCTTTGGCCGGCGGCCCTACGCGCCATCCCCAAGTACGAGTTTTGTGCATGCCGCGAACAGGAGCCGGTCCGCATCGTCGCAAGGTGTTTCCGTGCCTACCCAAGCCTTTTCCGGCGAGGCCCATTCATGCCATAGCCACCGGACGCGTAGGGCTCTTGCGAATTTGTCAAGGCTAAGCACACCGAGTCCACCACTTTGTTTCGGCATACCGCATTTCGTCCAGCTGACCTTGCATTTGCCTCCCGTCAGCGCCGTGTCGCCTGCCCAAAGGAGGGAGGGGGTAGTCGCCATCTGTTTGGAACATCCTGACTATTTCGGTTTCGGATGTGGAAAGGAGGGAGGGGGTAGTCGCCACTCGCCAGGCGCCGCCGTGGCTTCAAATCGGCTGAAACGGGCTGCCATTGGTTTTTCGGCTTCTCATTTGTTACCTTAATGATCAGAGACATATTCTACTTCACATGCATGTAGTGGCTCATGGATATCACCTAAAGGATGAATTCTTCTTTATAATTAATTTTATATACTAGTAAAGAGGATTGTATTTCCTGAATCATTGCCAAACTCCATGTTTCTGTGTGCTGGAAACTGGCTTAACTTTTCCACCCCTAAATTTTCCAGCGATACTTGTGGCAACTATTTTTCAATTTTTCACCGTAGATAAACACACCAAACCCGATTAAATATGGCATCAATCACTTAGAAGCCTGATTACCACACCAAACTTAAACATTACATGTGTATTTCGCATGCATCCTTTTCATAGACGAAATTTACAGGAGGGGCTTCCCCTCCTGTTTTGGTTTAAAAAAAAGGTAATATACTATGGATTTTGAAGGTTTAATAAATGAGAATTGTCTTCATTTTCCAATCATGTTGACTTCTGTTCTGGAGATTTTACTACAGCTTGTATGTTTAAACTATCACAAACAACCCATGATACGTTCTTGCTGCCACTGAACAGGATCATAATGAAGGCATTCCATCAGGGAACACCAGTAGTCGGCTCTACATTTCCTTCCAGTCAAAAGGCATGTGTTTCCTTTAGCAGCAGCCCTAATCACCATTGCTCGCATCTTCAGCTTGTAGCATATAAGGACAAATTTAGGCGCAACAAGAATTACAGAAGGCAAATGGTTACTGTTAGAAGCCTCTCTGGGATGTCCTATGAAAAGCTCCCTGAATCAGTGAGGGATATATGGAAGGATGTTTCCTCAGAGTCACTGAAGAATATGCAGGTTTCCCCCATATCCTCTCTACTCAATTATGTTTATGTGAGGGCCATTTCTACTTTCTTGCATAATGGTTCAGTGAAAATTCTGTTAATGGGAATAATTCAAATTAGATCAGTGTATATTTTATTGAAAGGGATCAATTAGGTGAGGATCGAGAGTTTTGTGAAACAAACCAATTGTTTGCTTGTTTTTGCTGGTGTAGAAAAATGAAAAAATAGAATAATATGAATTGTCCATCAGCCCATTTGGCCTAAATGCAAACTGTGATAAGAATAGCCAGTATGCATGCATATTACCCAACTGTCTCTAGGTTCAAGGAATGTCGCCGACTCTATTTTTTCATGGATTATATTTCCCCTAATTTACTGCATCAATTAAAGTGCAAATACTAGTATCTTCTGTCACAAATTTTTGTTTACGTCTTCCATTGAAAATTGGCTGTATGCATGTGCAAATGTCCATACATGCATCTTTTGAGAAGAACAAGAAATTTAAAGCAATTTGGAATCTCATATTAGGAGGAAATAATCTGCATATGCCTATCCACATTATGTGTTATGAAGATGAAAGAGAAGTATGACTTATGTGTGTACTCGGGATTCTATCCCTTTCTTCTTCTTTAATATAATAATACACAGCTCTCTTGTGTGTTTGTGAAAAAGAAAAGGAAAAGTACAACCTCCAACTTTGCTTGCTGATATGATCTGCTGATCATTCTGCATGCTTTAAAACTACACTGCTGATGTTTATTGATTGGCTTCTGTCGTAGTGCTTTTTGGTATTTATGGTCTCTTTTTTTTTAAGTTTAGAAAATGGAGGCTGCAATTGTAAGTCTAATATTATCACTTAGGACTCAGGATAACACCAGAGTTTTAAAATTTCACAGGAGATGTGTAACAATTGATTTTCACCGGAGATGTAGGCATGTAGCAGCATGTGTCTGCCTTTATTTCTTCAGTTTTACATATTCTGACAACAAAATAGTTTTCTTTATATTATAATGTGCACCATAAAATTTAAGGGTGCAGAGCGGAAGGTGTTGGCACAAGATATGGATGATCAGTTTGTGGAGTCCATTGTATTTGATAGAACACTCTACAAGTAGGAAATTCTTGACAGAAAGACTAGCACGGTAAAGATTATGAAGCAGCAGGTGCTCTCTCTCTCTCTCTCTGTGCATATCTGGTTCATTCACAAATTCCTTTTTTTTCTGCATATGTGGATCATTTCACTGCATATCCTTGCATGCGAATGAAATGGTAAAGTGGTTTGAAATACTTGCTGTTGGTGGTTAACTGGATATTAATTGTGTTCCAAGCACATTTTGATTCTAAAAGAAGTGCACTGATTTGTCAAGAGCGAATGGACTGTTCTCCTTCTACTTCACTGACTTAGGTCATTTGATCATTGCTATTCTTAGATCTGAGTAGGAAGTTTGTTCCCCTCATGGTCAACAACCAAGACAATATATTTTAGGGTTTGAAATAGCTTATATATATATAAGAATATTATAACTGAATAATGAAATGAGGCTACCATGTTTCCATCTAGGCAGTCGCTAGGGACTACTTTCACTTACCTTAGAAAAGTTTGAACTGCCTAGGCGTGGAGGACGCCTAGACAACTAGCTTTGCTTAAATTTTGGTGGACGGCCAACTACTAGCACTAGGACATTGCCCAAGTCTGTTTTTTTTTTCCTTTTGGAATTGTAGGAATTTTCATCTTTTGACAGCTAAAGTTATTTGATTGATCAAGCTATATACCTAATCAATTGAAATTTATATAAAATTACAAGTTGGTTACTGAGATAAAAGTTTCTTATTTATTGGTCAGAAAAGTTGCTAATTGTGTAGGGTTTGATGTCTGCTGGTGACGAAGATGAAATTTTACGTGCCCTTGATAAGATAGAACAAGATATTGTACAAGGAAAGTTTGAATGGAGAGATGGTCAAGACGTACATACAAATATAATGGATGCACTTGTTAACATGGTTGGAGAACATGCAAATGTGCTTACAACAACGAATCGAACTGATCGCTGCCTGTCTGTCCTAACAGCATGGTACAAGGACTGCATTGCTTCCATCAATACTCGAATAAAATGAATTCAGGTTCCTTTTCCACACTATAGTTCTATGTATTATCAAATCTCACCCCTTTAGCTTTATTGATAATATGATTTGATCTATGATTCAATCGCCTTAACTCGTTGTTGTTTAGGCACTTTTCTTGTATGCAAGTAGATTATGGCACCAAATAAAGCTTAAGAAACTAACATTGATTGCTTTGCTCTTGATAAGTTTTATTTTATTAATGTAACATGCAAATCCTGTCTTATGATTCATTAAAGATTAGAAGAATTAAGAACCAATATGAACAGCAAAGGGTAAACAGTTCTGACAATGACATATGTCAACAAGATCATACTCTATAATAAATAGCAATGCAGTTTGTTTGCATGGCAGATTGGATAGTAGCCTAAAAATACGTGAAGCTTTCAAGTATATTATTATATTAACAAATTATTCTTATCATATGCATTTCTGAATATTTTGGTTAGTTAGTAGTGTTCACTGTCACCATAATTTTGGGTTCCCCATATGAAGTAATACGGTGTTTTGACTCTCCCATAGTATTAAGGTTCTTCTAAATTGCTCCCCACGAAATAGCCATAAAAATGATGCCTTTTATGTTGTATACCAGTTTCTGTTATAATTTGTAAGACCTAGTGAAATTTAGCATGTTAAATTATATTTGACGTAAATGTAGACTAAATATGGAAGGTTAGTAAAGGAAAACCGTTATTTTAACTAACAACCATCTACTTTTTGGCTGAAAGCACTTTGGGTCCAATCAGACAATCTTTGTCTGTACTTTCTTTCTTATTCCCAATGTTTGATCACTATATTTTTGTATGTTTTTTATCAGATGTATTCAGTGCACATGGTTTAGTTAACCTTTTGAATGGTTCATTGTTACAGGTGGCTCTGCTGTTGTTAGCAATCAGAAATGAGGGCTTAGCCCTTCCTGGTGCTCTAAAAAATGGGGACAACATTTCACTTGGCAGTATAATTTTGCCTTTTGTTAAACATGTAGTTTCTAGGACACCATATATTTGTTTTTCATTTCAACACACATTTTATCTGTCATCAAAGTAACATAGCACGCGGTTACTGCTTTGGTTGTTCCTGAGAAGTCCAAGCTACAGCCAGAAAATTTTAAATTGGAACAAGCAACTCTAGATATTAATTTGTGACATGCATCATGTAGTTGACTGTATTTAACAATGCAATGTCACGATATTTTCAACATGACTGAAGATTTAACAATAATGCACCAATGAACATTCTTAGTAATTTCTTTTATGCAAATAAGCTGAATGCATATGTAACTATGATGTAAACAGCAACCATTTAGGTGCTGAAAAAACAAAATCCATCTAGTGCAGTTTTTTCCTGGAAAACTAATCATTTTTTATTTGTCCTTCGTGAATTGGAAAATATTCAAAACCTGGTAATTGGAATTTGTTAGCAAGAATCTAGTGCATTTATATTTTTTTTCTCAAATACGCAGGAGAGCTGCGTATCATTGTATTAAGAAGATGAACAAGTTTGAGAACAAACAAACAAAGGGACTGGGCGGCAGAGGCACAATGCCTGCCGAAGCTCCACAGGTGGAGTGATCCCAACACAGCAACCACACTACATTAAGAACATGGACTACTCGCGTCCTAAACAACCTAGGTTCCTCGCTCCTGCCATGATCCACAGCTGGCGTTCTTACATTATCTTGGCCTGTAAGTCAGCCGCTGTGCTGGAGACACGATCAAACAGGCGTGCATTGCGTTCTTTCCAGAGATTCCAAATTACGAGAAGGAACAAGGTGTCAAAACCTTTCCTCTTGCAAGCCGGCTGCTGCAAGCGGATGAAGTCCCACCAATGTTGCAGGGATATCCGATCAGCATTGAAGGAGCAAGCGCAGTTCAATGCCGAGAGAGTTTGCCACCAGGTTACCTTCGCATAGCTGCAGTGCACCAGTATATGACTTGCATCCTCGTTTTCTTGATCACACAGCCAACAGGTATCCCTCGCCTCGAGGCCATGTCTCCTACGCCTGTCCGCCGTCCATAATCTGTCCTTGGACGCGAGCCAGGCAAAGAACTTCACCCGTGGCGGCGCCCACGATTTCCATAGACGAGCAGCACCATGCATCGTAACCCCACCGACATGCAACTGTTTGTATGCTGAAGATGCTGAATACTGACCGTCCGCAGTCCAGCGCCATCGATAGGTGTCCTCGACGTCCGGCTGCAGCCGTAGCGACAAGACATGATGCCGGATGTCGAAGTATTCCAGGATTACTTGAACTGTTAGACCGCCCTGGATATCCGAGATCCACCGATGACCAACCAGTGCTTGTGCAACCGTTCTTGCCTTCTTTCTTCTTCCGAATACAGTTGCCGATAGATTTGGAGCCCG
>CM014278.1:80652232-80707273 GCA_004135705.1 Alloteropsis semialata
TAATTACACGGGTGGATAGAAAATCGCGAGACGAATCTATTAAGCCTAATTAATCCATCATTAGAGATTGTTTACTGTAGCACGACATTGTCTAATCATAGCTTAATTAGGCTTAATAGATTCGTCTCACAATTTCACCCGAGGGTTATGAAATGGGTTTTGTCAGTTATCCACATTTAATACTTCTAATTAGTATCAAACATTCGAATTTCCGGGTTTTTAAACTCTGCGCATCCAGTTCGATGCTGCAAATTTGCAAATTCCATGGATGGAATTGGAAACCATTTCAGATTTCACACACTGAAACAGCACAGCGATGCATGCAGCTGAACACGATTCAGAGTTACGGAGCGGCTGAAGCATAAATCCACTTGCCACGTTGAGCGATCAACTTACAGCAGTATAGCATTACTGGTACTTCACAGAGGCAGAGACCCGGTCTCAAATGAACCTCTGCAGTAGCAAAAGCTTTGGCCTCTGGTCGTTGCTTTACACTTTCCTGAATTCTAGAATTCTAGTGGATATATGCTTTGCTTCGTCGAGGATTCATTCTCCTCTTTACTACCAATCGAAAAGGGGTGATAAAAGAGGGAGCTTAGAAGAACTTGAAGCCAACGCTAACTTGATGTCGCAGAAGGTTCTTTTGTCACTTTCAGTGTTCAGGTTCTCGATGGCTTGTCCAAATATATGCCCGCAGTGCAGTGAGGTACGTATTACTAGTAGTGTCATGTTCGTAGGCAAAAAAGGCGCACTTGGCGATAGAGAGAGAGGTGACGTGGGGCATCTCGAAAAGGCGACCAGAAATGCAAGGCAAGTTTTTCCAAAAGGACGCACAAGAAAGATCGCTTCTAGATCGTGTTTGAACTTTGAACTCTTCCTTCCTCGCATGCTGATGCGCCTGCATCTGCTTTTCATGTGTGCTCTGACCGACAGCCAGGACAACGTACTGGGCACGGTCAAATTACTCTATGCAAATCAGTTACTCGCACTCGGTCTCAAACTATCAAAAGAAACTCTGTTCAAATTGGTGGCTCGCGATGAGGGTCGCCGCTCTCTAGACGTTTGACAAAGGTTCTCGTCGCGAAGCTGTACGCACGGCACCTAACCCGGCCGGCGAGACCAGACAACAGTTCGGTCCGAGTCCATTCAGAGATCAGACGGAAGCACGCTGTGCCGGAACCCATGCGATGCGGCCGTGCTGCCGTCACGCACGTCCCCATCCCCCGCCCCCAGTCGAGCCGTTGGCTGCTGCGCTGTGCTGTGCTGTGACGACGCAGCACCGCATCCTTGCCGTCGTCCATGTCCTATGTCCATGTGCCGTGCCCGATCCCGACGCGATCCCATCCCACGGGCCGGCGTCTCTCCCCCTGCCTGCCTGCCCGGGAGCCCCCACCACGCTGACGCCGCGTCGCCGCCCAGCCGCCCCCTTTATAACTCCGCGTGCCGCCCGCTCGCTCCCACACACTCCAGTCCGCCCGTTCCCACTCCCAAAGTCGCAGGCGGCTCCGCCACCGCTCGCAAGGAGCTTTGCCGAGCCGAGCGCCTGAGATCGACACGCGCGCTGCTCGATCTAGTGCCGGGAGGCGGGAGGCTAGCGACGCCGGCCATGGACGCGATCACCTGCGTGGGCATGGCGCCGCAGGGCGCGCTCATGTCCCGCTCCTTCGCCGACGCCGCCATCGCCCGCGCGCTCCACTTCTCCCTCTCCGACGCCCCGGAGCCGTCCGCGGCGGCCGCGGCAACGACGACGGTGGCGCCGCCCGCGGCGGTGCTGGTGCACGGCTTCGGGGGCCACCCGCCGATGGGCAGCGCGGCGCCGTCGCCGTCGCCTTCGCCGTCACCGTCCGCGCGGTGCCGTCTGGGCCCGGCGGGCGGGCACGCGGGGAAGCGGCGGCGGCCTCGGCCGTCGAAGCGCGCGCCCACCACGTACATCAGCACCGACGCCGCCACCTTCCGCGTCATGGTGCAGCGCGTCACGGGCGCCGACGAGGCCGAGCTGCTGCTGCAGCAGGACGGCGCCGGGGACCTCGGGCTCGGCCTCCTCCTGCCGCAGCTCGGCGTCGAGCAGTTCCTCCAGGCTGGCCCCGCCGCCTCCGCCGCCGCGTACACGACGACCCCGCCCCCGCCCGCCGCGGCGGAGCAGCAGCCGCTGTTCCCGACGCTGGACTCGTGGAACGTCATGTACGGGAAGAAGAACGAGGTGGCCTGAGCTCCGGCCGCCCAATCAAGCAGTGGATGATCAGAGAAGCTGCAGCAGCATCACATATTTACAGCTGGGGTGACCGCGAGCGATCTAAACCTCTAGCTTTAGGGGTGTAGTGTTAATGTTAATCAGAGAACCAGACCATCACGCTCTCTCTTGCAATTGCAGTAGTTTTGCAGTTGCATGTACATGCAGCCCTGTCAGTGTGAGGCTGTGAGCTTCCTGCTTCATGTATAAAAATGTGGCGTTAGCAAAAGAATTCTATCCTTGGTACAGGTGGAGGCCGTAGTTTTAAATTATTGCAATGCACCCAACCAGTAACTGGCTCTTGTTACTGCATCCTCTATCTCGGGGAAATCCAAATTTACCTCCAGATCCTACCAAAAAAGCCAACTATTCTACTGTTGATGCCAACGAGGCAACGACGCGGCCGAATCCATTTTGTGTGTGTGTGAGTGATAATCTTCCGTGCCTTTGAAGAAATGAATTTTACGAGTTCAACGAACGCCACAAATTCGCGCTCCACTCAGTTCCTGTGGCGCGAGACCTCGTCTTGGATTCATGTGCTTTATGGTAAAGAGACTTTTGTATAGGTGTTGAAAAGAGGAGGGGAGAATGCTGATCTAAAAAGAACAAAAAGCTGCTTTTTTATTGTGATCCTCTTTGGGATAGTGATTGTGCCCATTTCTTTGCACTCGAGACTTCAGCAAAACCACATGACCCCGTTCACATTGCAGGTGCCGACACTGAGACGCGCTCGTCTTTTAGGACTGAATCCTCTGATGCTGCGTTACACTTGATCTGAATCATCTGGATCTGTCAGTGCAGCAAAATGGCATCGAGGCAACGATTGTCCGTTGGAACATCGAAGGACCCCTGAGGATGGGGATACGATTATCTTGGGTACCTTTGGCCTGAACGAGTCCCAGTGCTGCGTTCAGGCCTCAGCGCAACTCTGCAACAGCCATGAGGCTGCTGCCTCTCAACTTCAAGCAACACGACGTAAGCTGTAAGCATTGGACGTGGACCTCGCTTTCAGTAAGGCTTACTGGTAGATCAACAAAGGTTCAGAATGCCTGAATCATAGCCCGCCGCCGCACGGACATTTATAGGTAGAGGAGAGGATGTCACCTGCTCCGGGCAATAGAAAGCGCGACATGCCATGTGAGAACCTACGCGTGCGATTTCTCTGGGAGAGATACACTCCGAATTTCACGGTAGGTGCTTGTGAGATGGCGTGGTGCTCTCTTGAGAATTTGAAGTAAACAGCGACGCGATGAGAGAATCATGACATGAGTATGTAGGTCTGAAGGTGAAAGAAGAAGCCATGTTGTTGTTTTTCCCCCGGTGATGCAGAAATTGTGAGATGGTTCAGCTTTGCACTGGTACGTTCTTTTCCACTCGTCAGGTTTACACTGGTTTCAGATTAGGCAGCACAAAGAAAATGGATAAGGAGGGAGCAACAGCCAGCAGAGCACACGGCAACCGTTCACTTCCCAGCCGTTCACAAGCACATCCTCGAGACCCTGCCACCACAAGGCGCGAGACCACAGTATCCTTTCCGTAAGCATAGCTCAGTCCAGACTCCAAAGTCAAAGCAGCGATTACTCCTCAATCCATCAAGCCATTCCCATCGAAGCCTAACGTTGAAGTAGAACCCTCAATCTGTCACCTTGGAGGATTGGCAACACAGGAACAGAGAGTGGAGCACCTGCCTCTGCTCCAGCGGGCAGGATGGCACATCCGCTGCTCGCGGCGGCGGCGGCGGCGGCGGCAGCTGTATCTGTATCTTCACCTTACGTCTCCTCACCAGCGCAAGCCCCTGCTTTTCCGGTGCGACGGCGCACTGCTGGCTTCGCCGTCCGGTGCGAGCCGAACGGCGGCGCTGCACCGGCAGCAGCAGCAGGCGACACGAAATCGAAGCTCACGGTGGGCTCGCCGATCGTCATCCTGGAGGCGCCCCTGATGCTGAAGACGGCGGCGTCGGTGCCGTCGCTCCGGCACAACAACGGCCAGGTCAAGGCCGGCGACGTCGGAAGGTGCGTGATATGCTCTGCTGCGTACTTGGCCAGAAATGGAAACGAGCTGCAATGTCTTGGCTCTGAACGTTCGTGCGACTTCATCGGTTTAGCAGGATCATGGCGCGGAAGCCCAAGGACGTCTGGGCCGTGCGCCTCGCCGTCGGCACGTACCTGCTGGACGGCAAGTTTTTCAGGCCCTTAGATGCCGGTGAAGACGACGGGGAGTCCATGGATGAATGACAAATCGTCGCCCCTCCTCAATCTCAATGGGCAATGGCTGCGTTGCACGTTTTACACACATGCCGTGCCAACATGGCAATGGTGATGCGTGATTGCAATCGCAGGATTCATGATGCGTAGTACATCGTGTCATTATATTGTAATAACGTTCTTGAAGTTTAACTCCCATAGTTTCTGGGGAAAATTGGTTTGATAGCATTGAAAGATCACCATATCCGTAAAATACCATCAAAATTTCGTCGGTCCGTAAAATACCATTGAAAGGTTGATCCGTTAACTAAAATTAGCATTCTGTGACGTTGAGAGAAAACACTGTAAAAAACGTCTCCATTTCATCTCTAAGCCGAGCACCGGCCGCTCCTTGCCTCCTCGTGGGTCCTGGCTACCGCAAGCTTCGAGCTTCAGGTCCAAACGCCAAGGCCGAGTGAGGGCGACATGGTGGTGGCGCTTCCACACGCCATTTCTCCTCTGCTGTTCACTCTCTCCACTTAAGCAAGCAAGCCACATCCGCAAGTAGCATTCTGTCCACTCAATCCTCTCTACGGCTCATCTCAAATCGGCAAGCATGCAAGCAGCACCTGCTGGCTCTTGAATCCCCGAACAGAGAAAGCATGCAGGATACTTGTCTATTCGATTTTCTCCCTCTTCCCTGTAGCATCAGAAGTACCTACTTGCTTCAATTTCTCATGCGGGCAAGCACCATATCCACCACCGGCCACCGCAACCTTCAACTCCACCAAATCGATGGGCACCAAAGGCCGGAATCCCCCCAAGCCCTGTCCCGGCGGCCGGCCCCATGCTCTTTCTCCCTTGCTAGGCCATATCTCCATGCGTAAGTGCTGCTAGCATAGAGTTGTGTTGCAGCCCTACAGGGAGCGGATGAGCTCCACCATCCTCCGTCCACAAACACTCATTTGCAAGGAGCAGGGCTAAGACAGGGTGCAGCGCGAGCAGGCGGCGACTTGCAGCTGCCGGGCGGGCGGGCAGCGGCGGCCTGGGGCTGAAGCTGCGGGCAAGACCGAACTGATAAAAAGCACGTGGGCGGCGTAGCGGAGGGAGGGGCATGGCCGAGCGGAGGGACGAGGAGAAGGCGACGCTCAGCTTGAGGTAGATGACGGTGTTCCCTCTCGACGTTATGGAATGTCATTTTCGGTTAACGGATCAACCTTTCAATGGTATTTTACAGACCAATGAAGTTTCAATGGCATTTTACGAATATGGTGACCTTTCAATGCTATGAAACCAATTTTCCCTAGTTTCAGAGGGCGTTCAAACTTTGTCGCCAAGTCTAGAGCATGCTAAAACAGTTAAAACTTACTACCCGGGTCTCTTTTTCAATGGGAATGTTCAAAACATTTGAGTGAGTAGTGCTAGAGGCAATGTGGATTGGGGAATGATGGGAGGAAAAACAATGATCGGCAGGATTTTATTTGGGGGATAATAGACCTGATCATATTATGGCCGGATAATTCCGAGCCCGCCAGGGCATTGTTTTTTCCAACAGCTCCACAACGAATGATTGCTAGATGGGCCTAAATTACATGATGATTTATCGACTAGCACGTTTTCCTTATTAATCCAACCGGCTCCTTGGCCCACAAGGCCACAACTGTTCACATGTCTGTATCGCTGCCACGTCGGCCCCTCAAGCTCTGACGAATCGTCATCCTCTTGGTTTCTCTCCCCAGTTCCCCCAGTCCCCTGCTGCCTGCTGGCCGCCGGCCAAAGCGACAACAAGCGAGGCCACCGATCAATCGACGGCCGTTTCCTTGTCCCTGGGTCTCACGCGATCATCGAACCCTCTTCGCAAAAGCGTGAGACGCTTCGCTAGGTAAGGAAACCCTACCCTACCTGGACGAGCCTCTAGACGTTTTGTTCTGCAGGATTTATCCCCTTTTGCGCGCCCCCCTCTCTCTCTCTCTCTCTCTCTCTCTCTCTCTCTCTCTCTCTCTCTCTCTCTCTGTCTCTGTTGTCAACGTTTTTCTTTCTTGGACGGATTATTCCGTCCAGTTTGTTGCGAATTCTTGTTTGCGCGTGGAGAAGTAAACCAGCTGGTTTATGGTTTTCCAGAATTGTTGTGGGTTCAGGCGTTCAGCTGAAAGCTTAAAGTTGAAACCCCTTTCGCCCCATGTCTGGTGCGCGTGCGCCCCTAGAAAGTGCCTTCGCGATTCTGGTTTTGTCCCATGCTGGGGGTCAAACACTCGCAGTAGTACTTTGCCATTTATAATCCAGCTAAATGCAGCATGCGAACAGTTCCCAGTTCAGACATTCAGGGTGCGGCGTTAGTGTTGCAGAATTTAGATTTGTAGATACACATTTAAGAAAGCGATTTTTTGCTTATTTTGAGGCCAGAGAAAACTGGTTACAGCGAAATGCAGACAGTGTGCTGTACGTGGTATTGCTACTAGATGGATTAGAAGAATACGACCTGCTAGCAACCAGGTTTGTGCCTGCGCGATTCTGGTTTTGTCCCATGCTGGGGGTCAAACACTCGCAGTAGTACTTTGCCATTTATAATCCGGCTAAATGCAGCATGCGAACAGTTCCCAGTTCAGACATTCAGGGTGCGGCGTTAGTGTTGCAGAATTTAGATTTGTAGATACACATTTAAGAAAGCGATTTTTTGCTTATTTTGAGGCCAGAGAAAACTGGTTACAGCGAAATGCAGACAGTGTGCTGTACGTGGTATTGCTACTAGATGGATTAGAAGAATACGGCCTGCTAGCACCCAGGTTTGTGCCTGCGCGATTCTGGTTTTGTCCCATGCTGGGGGTCAAACACTCGCAGGAGTACTTTGCCATTTATAATCCGGCTAAATGCAGCATGCGAACAGTTCCCAGTTCAGACATTCAGGATGCGGCGTTAGTGTTGCAGAATTTAGATTTGTAGATACACATTTAAGAAAGCGATTTTTTGCTTATTTTGAGGCCAGAGAAAACTGGTTACAGCGAAATGCAGATAGTGTGCTGTACGTGGTATTGCTAATAGATGGATTAGAAGAATACGGCCTGCTAGCACCCAGGTTTGAGCGACTGGAGGCAGCAATAAACTCATTTATACAGAAAGTCCAAAGAAGTTTAGCCAATGGCGCACAAAAAAATTACTATACAGGGAAAACTGGCCATGCGGACGGTGTACTGTACGTGGTATTGCTTCCCTAGATGGATAAGGAGAAAACGACACTCCTGGGTTGCTTGCCCGCTACAGGAGTGCAACTCTGAGAAGTAATCTTCAGACAGGATTACATATAGATGATGTAGCTATCTTCTCTTCTCTTATCATTTTAATTTGACTTTACTTCTACTCATTCACCGTTTCTCTTAGCCAGTTGCTCTTTTCTATCGTTGCAGTTTGTTTAAAACGTTGCTGGGGTTGCAGCATGTGTACTTGAGCGTAGAGAGATTACATCGACTTGGAGTGCTCTGCTCTGGGCTGTAGCAGGGCGCAATGGGCATCCCAAGAGCCTGTTGGGTTGTCTGGTTGTTCCATGTGCTGGTTCTTGTCTTTGGCTTGTGTCAGATACTTTATATTGGACCGGTGGTGGCTCAAACTGCTCAGTTGAGTGTGGATGCTTCACCTCAGAATGCTCAGATGATCCCTGGAAATATGTTTGGCATCTTCTTTGAGGTGAGTGTAATATCTGATCGTGATTGTTGTTCATACATTAATTCTATGCAGTTACTTGAGTGACCTGTAGTAAACACATTTTTACCCTACCAATACTGTGCCCTCTGCAGAGATGGTGTAGTGTTGGATTTTTTTTTTTGACGTGCTGTAATGTTGAATCTTAATGGGCCAACTCAATGAACTATTGCGTACTTGTCTAAAATGTCTAACCATATATATTTGTGCTAAGTGGACATACACAATCAACTTTAGCTCACATGACATACTCCCTGAGTAAGGATATCACATTTTCATTCATGGATATCCAGGATTTCGTCTGTTGTTTACTTTTGCAATAAATTGTAGTATTGTAATTGCATGGAAAAACTACCTGTTGTACTAGTCAATATAAACTATTTCTTGATCACTCCAATTCCTTTCAATCTTTTATATATCATAAAAAATCTGAACCTTGTCGAGTAGTGCTGAGGATGTTTACTTGTTTTACCTTGAAGGTGATGAATCTCTGTTGTACATGTAGGAGATCAACCATGCTGGAGCTGGTGGATTGTGGGCAGAGCTTGTAAGCAACAGAGGTAATAGGATTCAATGCCTAAGGTTAACTGGCACTCTGCTTGAAGAAAGTCTGTGCATATTTGACTCTCTTTATCTTTTGTTGTCATACAGTTTAAACGTTTTACCATCAGTGTTGTGCTTACGTCTTTGTAACCATTTATGGCTGTCAGGAAAATAGCTTAATGATGCGACAATGATCTTTGTTTCCTATAGCCATACTGGTTGCTCAGACAATGATCTTTGTTTGTATAGATAGTTAAAAGCAGAGCTACTAGTTGCTCAGAGCTCATTCTGTCCAATATCTCCACCATAGGAGCTAACAATCATTTATAGCTACTTCCTTTTGTGTAGTGAAGATCTGTTTATAGGTCATAAGGAATAGGATGTCGAAGTTTACTCTTATACCTTTCTGGCTTCTTACAAGTTTTCCGTTATGTTACAGGTTTTGAAGCTGGTGGTTCTAATACTCCTTCAAACATTGACCCATGGTCGATTATCGGGGATGAATCCAATATTATCGTGGCAACAGATCGGTCATCCTGTTTTGCTGGTAACCCAATTGCGCTACGAATGGAAGTACTTTGTGAAGCTAGCGGAACTAACGCCTGCCCATCAGGAGGTGTTGGAATCTACAATCCTGGTTACTGGGGCATGGTATGACCTTTATGTATCTAATAGTTTGTGATTTTCTCATTCTTTTTATTATGGGTTCTCCCACATCATTTTCCACTGCCTGTTGTATAGCTTCGTAAGAGATTTGCATTTAACTGTGTTTTAGATTACTTGTTAAGATCCTCTGAATTTTTTTGCGAGGGATTCAGATCCCCTCTGTTCACTACTCTGTACTAATATCTGAAATAACGTAGACACAATACATGTGCACTCGTTCTCCCTTTCAGACTAGATAACTTCAGAAGATATGCTTTATCTCCAGTGTAACAGTAAGAAACATTTTTGCTACAACTGTTGCAGAATATTGAGAGAACCAAGGTTTATAGAGCTACCATGTACATCAGGTCATCAGAATCAGTGGAATTGACAGTTTCTTTAACAAGTTCAGATGGTATTCAAAATCTAGCTTCCCATACTATCATGTAAGCAATATCTCATGGTTCAATTTATCAAGAACGCTTCATATGCTACTACTGTGCCCATTTCAGTGAAATAACAGCATATGCAATATAAACTGTAGGGGTGACAAAGAAGATTTTGTTGAGTGGACAAAGGTTGAATTTGATTTGGAATCAAATTATAGAAATACTAACTCGAGACTTCAGCTTACGACCACCAAAAGTGGCATAATTTGGTTTGATCAAGTATCACTTATGCCATCAGATACCTACATGGTAATTTCATTTCCAAGTTCCCTTTTACCCTTTTGATGTTCCGTAGGAACATGATGCACATTTCCTCCATACATATCCCTTTCAACCTAAATAGTAATATGTGAGAAGCACAGAATCATACTACATGTCATTTTGCAATTAAGTTATTTTATGTGCAGATTATCTAGTCACATATCCAAATACAACATAACCTGAACATAATTTTCTGCTACCTTTAATTTCTATTGCCGGAGAGAATTTCTTGGTTCAGAGAATGTTAACTGCTCTTTATAGAACTATGCCATTCATGCATAACCATAGTGCAACTATGCAGTTTTAGTAGTTTGTTTTCTAATGTTTGTAAACACAAGTTGCAGCCATCATAATAAAAAGTTGCATTGTATGGTTATGCTTTATCACTTCAAGCACCTGCTAAATCATATAGTTCTTATAAACAAGTCTATCATCTGATTGAAACTTATCCTAATTTACATCAGGAAATGATCGAAACTGAAGAAAGGAAAAATATATGA
Source organism: Alloteropsis semialata (assembly GCA_004135705.1). Lineage (NCBI taxonomy): Eukaryota > Viridiplantae > Streptophyta > Magnoliopsida > Poales > Poaceae > Alloteropsis > Alloteropsis semialata. Next base: position 80,662,737 of record CM014278.1, read on the forward strand.
TCCATAATCATCTAAGGTGTCAAGGACTTTCTATTTCTTGATTTAATAGTGACCCTAATGTATCAATTTTATTTCTCAGGGGCATGGTTTTCGTACAGATCTTGCCTCTATGCTGGCAAATCTGAAGCCTGGATTTCTAAAATTTCCAGGTTTGTCACTTAGCATTCTTATGTTACTTGTGAGGTTCTTCATATGTAGAGGTGAAGGCAGTATGCCTCAATACAACCCAACATGCGAGGGAAGAATCTGGATTTACTTGGACCATAAAACCAGACAAATTTATAAAATATTTTGAATATTGGACAAGTACTTGCTGATTTTATGGGTGTATGGCTGCCAGTTAGGTAGAGAATTTGATGCATACACCTTGCACATACTTTTGAATCCTCTGCCATTGGTGGTTGTATATTTCTGTGATTAATGTAAAATATTACACCTTTCTGACTCGGTGTAACATACCAGTAATCACTGTTGCAGCATGTGAAGCATACTCTTTGGCCCATTTCTCTATGTCCAAGAATTGGGTGGTGATATGTTGAAAAGATATGCCTTGTATTATCTTTCTAAAAAATGATATGTTGAAAATATGTGCTCTGCAACTATGATTATTACTCCATCCGTCCCAGAATACTACGCTTAGATTTGTTCTAAGTCAAATGTTCTTAAATTTGACCATGAATACCAAAAACATCATAAAAAATTGACAACATAAAAACGATGTTAACAGATTCATTGTGAAACCAACTATTATAACATGTAAACTTCTATATTTAAATAAATTATTTTAAGAGATATTTTTGGTCAAAGATAAATATGTTTGACTTATGAAAAACCTGAACATTGCTATATTCTGGGATGGAGGGAGCAGTTTGTTACTTTACTAAAATTGCCTTGTTACTGAATCTTGTGGTTTGAGAAAGAATTTATATATTCCCATCCATACCAGGATTAACTGTGATTGTGCAAGAAAAATTCAAGCGAATAAAAAGAAACTTCCCTAGATGTAGTATGAGCATGTAGTATCACTTGTTGAATACTACATTTGATATCACTCTTTTACTGGATATATTGATGCATCAATTTGTACCTGCATGATATCTTTTACGTTTGTGTTTCTGACTTTCTGTTATACGGATAAATCAAGAATGGTAAACTAAAAAAAAATTATAATATCTTTTCTGGCTTCATATTTAGACAGTTAGGTTGCTGGAAATTGATGATACATTATGTTACTTTTAGGCGGCAACTATGTAATGGGGAATTATCTTGTAAATGCATTCCGCTGGAGTGAAACTGTTGGACCATGGGAAGAAAGACCTGGCCATTTTAATGATGCTTGGGCCTACTGGACTGATGATGGACTTGGATTTTTTGAGTTCCTCCAAGTGAGTAACACACTGCTACCTTGTCTGAACTGAAAGTTCACATAATTCCTGACATAAATTCAGTTGACGCTGAGAGTTCTGTTTCATTGATGTAGCTAGCAGAAGACCTTGGTGCTTGCCCAGTTTGGGTGGTCAACGATGGTAATTGCTATATCAGCTTATCAAGAAAATATAGAAAAAAGGCATAGAAAACCGATACATATTTGGAGATATAACTTACCTTTAACTGGCTTGTTGGAATTCCTTTCGATGTGACAGGGGCCAGCCTCAATGAACAAGTTCCATCTGCAACAATAGCTGCCTTCGTAAAGGTTTGTTCTTGAATATTTAATACGAAAATGATAATTTAGTCCCAAAAACTGATGAATGGACTGAAGGTGTACAAGCTCTTCAATTCATAAAGTGCATTTAATCTGTATTGAATTCTTCTCTTAGTACCTATGAACTCTTTTTCCTTAACTGAACATAGGTACTAAGAGAAGAATTGAAATGTTAAGAAAGTTATCCATTAATTTAATTTATTTGTCAGAGGCTTCATCTCAGGAAATAACCAATCGCAACAAGAATTAAAGAACACATGTAAGTTCAACAAGAACTGAGATTGAAATGCTGCAGAGCTAACAGCAAGAATGCAAACTGATGGATTCCAATTGTGAGGTTCTGCACCCTTAGTCCCATAATACTAACATTATAAGTGTCTGTTGATGTCTAGCCTAAGACTGTTGGATGAGGGGTTAAACTGATACCCAATTTTGTTTGTTTATATAACAACTTTGGAATAGCATAATTACTTAGAATTTACTACACAGGCACCACTCAGGAAATACTTGAGTTTCATGTCTAAGTATGCTGGAAATGAGAAAACAGAAACCAAATGTTGGCATGGCCATTAGGCTTCAATGTCTAAAAGGATACAATGCGTAATGTTCATAATTACGATTTCTGCAACCTCCTGGTTATGCTAACCAGAAGTTTTGCACATACATAAGCTGAAGCTTCCTTGAAGTGAGCTCTTTTACGGTACTCCATACTACCAATAAGTGGTATAGAGTATAAACACCCATGACTAAGGGGTAGTTTAGTAATTTCATTTGGATGGAAATTAAATTGGAGATTGAAGATGTAAAAAAAATATCAAGGATCAAACTATTTTTCAAAATATAAATATTTCAATTACACCATTTACATTTTACCCAAAACGCCCATATATTGCCATACTAAGTGTATACTACCATACTATAGTTAAAAGTCAGTACACAATTAATCTCAACCGTACAATCTTTTTATACTAGTCCTTCTTAGACACTAGTATAGACTATAGAGTAGTATGAAGTACCGTAAAAGAACTCCCCTAGAGTATATGGCTCCATTCTAATAATATTTTTGGCTACCATCAATTACTTAATTCACATTTGTGTTGTTCAAATTTCTCCATGCTTGACATGTTGCAGGATGTTGTTAATGGTATTGAGTTTGCTAGGGGAGACCCGCAGACTGCATGGGGTTCAGTTCGTGTAGCAATGGGACATCCGGAGCCGTTTCAGCTTTATTATGTTTCAATAGGGAATCAAGAATGTTCCAAATACTATTATAAAGGTTTTCACACAATTTCATTTTCTTCCTGTCCGGCTTCATAGCGACATTCTTTTTCAAAGAAACATTGAATTCCTTCGGTTTCATTTTTATTGTTATGCACAAGAACCAATAATTGTCCCATTTTGTAGATAACTACGTGAAGTTCCATTCTGCAATAAAAGCATCCTATCCGGACATCAAAATCATATCAAGCTGTGATAGATCTGCTATTTCACCAGTCAACCCAGCTGATTTGTATGATGTTCATGTAATGACTGCTTTGGTTTGGTTTTCATTTGGATTTTTCCCCTATAGAGTGTGACATCTGCTATGCTGCAGGTCTATACCTCATCAGGTGATATGTTTTCCAAATCTAGAATGTTTGATAACACAGCCCGCAGTGGACCCAAGGTACTTGCTTTGCAATTACTACCTCAATTGCCATCCTTACAACTGGCTGGTAATACCCTATGTAATCTGTAGGCCATTGTTAGTGAATATGCTGTGACTGGAAATGATGCTGGCCGAGGAACACTGATAGCTGCTTTAGCTGAAGCTGCATTTCTCATCGGATTAGAAAGAAACAGGTTTTTTCAATGCTATTTCTGGTTTAGCTCATGGGTGATAGTAGATTATGTTATGGACTTATGTATTTTCTAACTGTTTCTAATGCAGCGATGTGGTTGAGATGGCAAGTTGTGCCCCACTCTTTGTAAATGACAATGACCAAAGGTAAATGCGGATACTTTGGCATGGTAATTGTGTTTCCATAATAAAAATACTGCTCTGCTTGATAGGTGGAACCCAGATGCCATAGTCTTCAACTCATGGCAACACTATGGATGTCCAAATTACTGGATGCTGCACTTCTTCAAAGATTCAAGTGGCGCGGCGCTTCATCCATCGACTATTCAACTGTCAAACTACGATCAACTGGTCACATCTGCGATCATTTGGAATAATTCACAAGATGGGAACAGTTACCTGAAAATAAAGGTGATTTCTCTCTCATTTGGAAACTTAGCTCTGCAATGAAAATGAAAAAATAACTCAGCAAAAAAAAACTTTTGCAGGTCGTAAATTTTGGGAGCAAAGCTGTTAACCTCAATATATCTGTAACTGGGCTGGAAACTGAGATTCAGACATTTGGATCCATCAAGACAGTTCTTACTTCTGGTTGGCTGCAGGACGAGAATTCCTTCCAGCAGCCAGATAAGGTTTGATGCACCACTTGATCGAATGCATTGCAAACTTTAGAGTAATTTAGTGATTACACTTCAGATTTGGTGTAGTGGTTTGTCGAAAGAAAAATAGTTTGTCGAAAAATGATTTGGTGTAGTGTTTGTGATGACTGAAACTTATGTGCTATAGGTGGTGCCGGCGGCAAGTCCTATAACCAACGCGGGCGAGCTGATGGGTGTTGTTCTGGATTCATACTCCCTCACCTCATTTGATCTCCTCCTGGGCTCAGGCCAGGCTGCTTCAGTCTCCGAGCCGAGCTTGCATTCAAGCATGTAATTACAGTGTGGACACGATACAGGGCCTCCAGGGTTCTCTAATACTACCTCCATTCTTGTTTATATGTCGTTTCGGACAGCTTCTTTAGTGTTAATTAGCCTACGTTTATGTCTACCGACGTCAAATAAACAGAAACGGAGGTAGTAGAAGATACAATATCTGTGAATAAAGATGATGCAGCAGCACAGCGGGTATGTGCGATTATCTGGGAGTTTATCAGCGCTTATATGTAATCGGCGAGTTTATCTATTTTTTTTTTTTGAAACTGTACGAGTTTATCTATTCGAGAACATATAATTTCCACACCACTCTGTGTCACACATCCGTTGTAGTCTAGCTGGTTAGGATACTCGGCTCTCACCCGAGAGACCCGGGTTCGAGTCCCGGCAACGGAATATTTTTGCAAATTTTGAATTCTAACATTTTCCTTTCTTCTATGACGAGTTCTGACTACTGATATTCTCCTTTCCCTTTCTTTTCCTTTTTTTTTTGTCTCATCTCCCTCCCTTTGCTTAGAAGATAGTAATAGTATTGCTAATGCTCTGAAATAAAACGATTTTTATTTATGCAGATTTGAATAATGAGTTCTGGCATTCTCCTTTCCCTTCCCTTTCTTTTTTTCTTTCTGCCTCATTTTCTTCCTTTTCCTTTTTTTTTCTGCCTCATTTCCTCCCTTTTGCTTAGAAGGTAGTAATTTAGTATAATGTGCTAATTGCTAATGCTCTTAAATAAAACGTATGCTACAGACGCGTAGGTCCAACTTTTTCAATTTTTCCCCTGATTCACTACGAGTTTATCAGAAAGTTCCTGCAAGCTGCTTTTGAAGCAAAGCAAGGACCAACATCTTCAAAGACAATACTACTGTATTAGCCATGCTGTATGCACGTGACGACAAAGATAGCAGTGGTTTTCCCTGTCATCAAGTTTACGGCTATCCGCTAATCACATGGATTGAGAATCTTGGCTGTCTCACCAAATTTAAAATTCCTCTTCTAACGGAGGGCTAAAACGCATTAAACCTGCTCCCTCGATGGCCTCTCCTTTCCTAATCTCGGCCAGAAGATTTCCTCTACAGCCGCGCACGACCCTTGGGCCTTGGCATCCTCCGACCCCAACCGCCAACACCGGCCACCGCCATGTCTCCGGCCCCGCCGGCGGCGTCGCGCGCCCGCATCCGGCCGTGGCTGGTGGTGGGCGACCTGGTGATGGCGGCCGCGTGGGTGTGCGCGGGCGCGCTGGTGAAGCTGCTCGTTTACGGCCCGCTCGGCTTCGGGGGGCGGCCTGAGGCCGAGGCCGTCAAGGTCTCGCTCTCCATCGTGTACATGTTCATCTTCGCATGGCTTGAGGTCGCCTCGGGCGGCGCCTCCTATAACCCGCTCACCGTCCTTTCCGCCGCCGTCGCCTCCCACGGCGGACCCGCCGTATACCTCTTCACCGCCTTCGTGCGAATCCCTGCCCAGGTAACGTTCCCGCACATCGCGATGTCTGCTGTTGTAATTCTATCTTCTGGATTTAGTCTTCAATCAATGATGCGCATTTACTAGTGAAACTTAAAACGGCATAGGGTAATTTGATTGATCACAGCTATAGGGGTCATAGTTACTGATTATGCTATATGGTTGTCTGATAAATAATCCACCAACAAGTGTGGTTTTGTTACCTTGTTTACACAAATTTGCTACATTCATACAACATGGCGCTATAAGTCGCAATGCTTGTCACTTTGCCATGATGTACAGAGATATTCCCCCTTCTTTGTTTCGGTTAACTGTTATGGATACAATGATTTGTTGATTAAATATCTATTGTTCTTGTTATGGTTCTCAGGTGATTGGGGCGGTTCTGGGAGTGAAGCTCATTCAGTTTACTTTCCCTAATGTGGGTAAGGGAGCACGCTTAAGTGTTGGTGTTCATCATGGAGCATTAGCTGAAGGATTAGCAACTTTCATGGTTGTTATGGTGTCAGTGACTCTTAAGAAGAAGGAGATGAAAAGTTTCTTTATGAAGACATGGATCACAAGCATCTGGAAGAACACAATTCATGTCCTTAGCTCGGACATAACTGGAGGGATTATGAACCCTGCATCTGTAAGTCTTTCAACACAGGCATGACTCAGGTCTTTTTGCAAATTAACATTTTGGACTTCATCTCTAATTCAGGAAATTTGCTTCCCTAGGAAACAAACTGAAAGTAGCGAAAAAGTACAAGCATCAATTTTGTTGTGACTCACTGACTCTATACGTCCTCCTAGTCTGCATACACCCATGTGTCATTGGCTCAATGCAACATGTCATGTGTGATTGATTGAGTTTTGCAACAGACAACTATTATGTAGTCTTGTACTTGCCAAGTGGATGATTCAAGCTGATATCAAGCTTAGTCACTGCAGTTTAACAATTTATATGATGGAACACCTTACAAGATTGTTTTGCATGCATTTATTTATTTATCACAATTCACAAAGGACATAGGAAAAGCTTGTGCTGTAAAAAAGCTATATGGCAATTATCGCAGATTATTTCAACTGGTTCCGTGTTAGATGTTTGCTCCTATTATACCTGACATTCATAACTGTTTTGGGTTATGCAGTTCTTGAAAAATCAGTAATCCATATTCAATTTCCTGATTGCTGTTTTGGTATGTGCTTGTAGGCTTTTGCTTGGGCCTATGCTCGAGGAGATCATACAACATTTGACCACCTACTGGTATATTGGTTGGCGCCCCTCCAAGCAACCCTGTTAGGAGTATGGGTAGTGACCTTCTTAACTAAACCCAAGAAGATCAAGGACCAAGAAGCAGATGAAAACAAGACCAAGAAGGAATAGACTATTCTTGAATTGGTATCCACCATCTTTTGCGGAGTTAGAGCTTCATTTCATCTTCTTGACAAGAGAAGATGAAAACGTTTTGAAGCTAAGAAATGCCAATCTATCACTGTCAGCTTCTGAGAAGTGTCCTTTGTCTGCATTTCTTGTATCTGGCTTCGCTTAGATTGTTCAAAAGCTTGTAAATGACTGTCCCAACCAAGATACTGGGAGCACTATTATGGGAGGTAAAACTTCCCATAGTTGATTTATAGCCTACATTATTGTTGCACAAGATTGGTGAAAGTTTCTTCGGTCTCATTGTCCATGATGATTGGAAATGCCAGTCTGGTTTAGTTTTTAGGAAGTACAAATTATTTGAATGATGAACAATTGACTGCGATCCTTTCTGATCCATATTTTTTAAGATTTCAGATAAAAATTTGGGGAAGGTCTAAATTTGACTAAGACATTTCAGGATTCGGTGAAGTTAGTTTTCGTGGGCCTGGGCACACCTGCGCCTAGGCCGTGCCTGGATGAAGTGGGAATGCCGAATGGTGCATACCGCGTGAGCGTGGCAGGAGGCCCAGAAGCATGACTCGATGCAGGTAAGGTGCCAATCACACAGTTAAACTCACATGACAATTCATTATATACATTCACAATAAGTGATGTTTTAGAAAAATGGCCTCCAAAGCACAATTTTGGGTAGTACTTTTTTTACTCTCTGTCATTTGAAATAGGTACCGGTTGGTGTCACCAACCGGTACCTATGAGCGCGCAAAATTTGTAGCCGTTGGACCCGGTACCGATGCAAGCATTGGTACCGGGTCCAATCCAACCGTGACCGATGAGGGTGGATGGATGGAGCGCATTCTGGTAGTGTCAGTTCACAATATATGTTGATCATCACAAAAGGGGGAATAAGCATACAAATTAAAGGAAAACTAAAAGCGAATTCTACTATTGTTGATCATCTATCAAGAAACGCTTGTCTCCTGCTTGCTAGCTCACACTCGGCAAATGTGTTGTCATATATGTTGCCCAGGTGGACGCAAATTATTAACCCACCGTCATGCACCATTGCACCCTTTCACAGTCATCATCGTCACGGCAATTGTTGCCCGCTGTTCTCCAATGTGCGGTGCGCCCTGCGGGGCTTGTATACAACGCGCGCTCACCGGGACCGATAGCAGCGACCGAAGGTTAGTCTTACTGTTCTTCTTCCTCCTCTTCTCTCTCTTCTTCCTCCTTTCACCTTCCTCCAGATCCCACTGCCCCGCCACCCACTGGCGGACCTATGTAGAGGCGAAACGGGGTACCGGCCCCCTGCCCCCCTTGGCCAAGAAATCTTCTTTAAGATAGGCTATATCAGCACAATTATCCATCAATATGTTAGCTCCATTAACACTGTTGACGCCTTTTTAGGGCCAACACACGAGTCGCACACGAGCGTGCGCGCGCGGAGGAGCTCCTTGCTGCTCCAACTGAGCGGGCCGATCTGACCGGTGCCGGTGATCGGTCTGACCGGCGTCGGGGTGAACTGGCGGTAAAGCCTACGAACGCCTGCCAGAGAGGGACCCAGTCGGGGCTGGTGCACGTAGGGTTGTCCTAGGCTCAGCAGGCCAGCTAGGACGCCTCCTCATGCCATCGAGACGCGAGAAGAACATCATATGGGGTTGGAAAAGTTGGGTAACGAGGAAGAAAGGTAAATACGCTAAAAGATAGATTGATTTGATCGATTGTGATACCCTCAATCGGCCGTGGCCCTTTATATTTATAGGGAGGGGAGGTCTTGCCCCTGCTGGAGTCGAAACCCTAACAAATCTCATGCTAAAATACAACTCCAACTCGGTTTACACAGCCCACACCGGTCTGACCGGCCGGGGAACCGGTCTGATCGGACAACCTGGGGTGCAGGACTTCCTGAAGCCATATCTCGCTCATCCGAACTCCGAATTGGATGTTCTATATATTAATCTTGATCTACTCGATGAGCTCTATCCAATGGTAAAGTCCAATTTGCATTTTGAGGACATTGACATGACCGGTCTAACCGGTGGAGAGCACAGGTTTGACATGTCTTTCCAGCCCGGTCAGATTGCTGCCAATTTTGCGTGTTAACATATGCCCCCTGTTTTCTGGCAAAGCATGCGTGCCAGAAAACAAACTCAATGCCCAAAATATTCTAAAGATGATGATTTATAATACATCGCCCATATGATGGTTTCTAAACTCTATATGGATGCTATTATAGCCGAAATGAAAACTTAATAAGTACAACATGTATGAAACTACTATCTCGGCTTCTGAACAGCATATCTAACAACTGAAGTCCTGATGTGGCCATGACGGCCAATTATAGCTCCTGAATACGCATTCCATGGCATATGCATCGACGGAACAAATGATGAAGACCAATGGGAGGACCGTTGATGCTTTCTTGCTCCTGGGGATGAAGAACTACTCCTTTGCTTGTCTTCCAACCGATTGAATTGCTTTCACTCGGCTATTTTCTGATATTTATGTAACAATTCAGCAAAGGTTGGCTTCTTCTTCGTCACTTTGCTCTTTGGCGTGACATTTGTAGCTCTACCAGAATTTCTGGTATGATCGGTCAGACTGGTTGGGACACCAGTTGGACCGGTTCCTTCAGAACCAGCCACTTTGATGTCACCTTGCCCCCCAGCCAAGCTTGATTGTTGCTCAGCTATATTGTTTGAAATATGCTCATCATTGGGAACAATTTGATCAACTGAACTAGCCAATGATTTTTCAATTGTCGACTTTTCTACGTCTAGTGTCAAATCTGAATTTGGATTCAATCTACCATCCTTTTTGACACGATAGACTTGATGATCACCTTACGCTTATTTTTGTACGTGGACCGATTCTTTTGATCAAAATTGTCATTATGCATAGATGGTGATTCACTAATTGTCGGCTCTCTATATGTAATATGATCTGGATAAAAATATCTAGGAAGAGACGACATATATGGATTATAAGACCATGGAGGATAAGAATAAGGCATGCTGCAATAAAGTCCCCATGGCATAGATATAGGTGATCCATGTGAGGGAAACAGCATTGAGATAGGAAAAATATTCCATTGCCATTTCTGATCATGGAACTTCTCTCTTGGAGAAGATTTCGAGCGTTTGGAATTTTTAAGCCGACTAGCACCATTGATATTCTTTTGTCTTTGAAACTTAGCCATGAGTTTCTTGTTAGACTTCGGCTTTTCTCTTTGATGCTTGCTACGACCTTTGGATTCAATTGTTTTCCAAACACCTATTTCGGGTTTTTTAGGCTTAACCATCTTTGGTTTAGATTTATTTTGCAAAACCTGGTGAGAGGCGGTTAGACCGGTTTGCAAACCGGTCAGACCGGTTGCAACACAACCGACACCTTTGCCTATGTTATGTTGCCCCCCCAGCGTTAAAGTGCTAGATGCAGTTTCTATGCTCTTGGTAGGGGATTTTGGGTCAACAATTTTGGCTATAGACGACCGACTTGTTTCTTGACCAACAACATCACAAGTTGGCAAAACTTTGCAAGGATTAGGCATAACAGTAGTCGGCTTTTCAAGAACCGACTCTTGATTAACAGGAATCAGCTCTACACTATTTTTCCTACTAAGTAAGTCATCCACAAATCTAAGCAAACCACTTATAAAGTTAGCTGTGATCTTACTATGCCTTGGTAGATCGTACATCCTCAACTCATTGATGGCAGATATCTTCATCATGATGACGCCTTGTTCCGTTACTTGATAACAATGAGGAATTACTATTTTGTTGATGCCATCGAGTAGATCTCCAGGTAATCCTTCAAGTGCCACCATATTGCTAAGGCTTGATGGATCGGCCATGATAGCCAGATTCTCGTTCCCCAGCGGAGTCGCCAATTTGTTGACGCCTTTTTAGGGCCAACACACGAGTCGCACACGAGCGTGCGCATGTGGAGGAACTCCTTGCTGCTCCCCTACGCGGGCCGGTCTGATCGGTGCCGGTGACCGGTCTGACCGGTGCCGGGGTGAACCGGCGGTAAAGCCTACGAACGCCTGCCAGGGAGGGACCCAGTCGGGGCTGGTGCACGTAGGGTTGTCCTAGGCTCAGCAGGCCAGCTAGGACGCCTCCTCATGCCATCGAGACGCGAGAAGAACATCATATGGGGTTGGAAAAGTTGGGTAACGAGGAAGAAAGGTAAATACGATAAAAGATAGATTGATTTGATCGATTGTGATACCCTCAATCGGCTGTGGCCCTTTATATTTATAGGGAGGGGAGGTCTTGCCCCTGCTGGAGTCGAAACCCTAACAAATCTCGTGCTAAAATACAACTCCAACTCGGTTTACACAGCCCACACCAGTCTGACCGGTCAACCTGGGGTGCAGGACTTCCTGAAGCCATATCTCGCTCATCCGAACTCCGAATTGGATGTTCTATATATTAATCTTGATCTACTCGATGAGCTCTATCCAATGGTAAAGTCCAATTTGCATTTTGAGGACATTGACATGACCGGTCTAACCGGTGGAGAGCACAGGTTTGACATGTCTTTCCAGCCCGGTCAGATTGCTGCCAATTTTGCGTGTCAACAAACACTAATTGCCCTTCCAATTGGCTCATGTTCCGCCATTGCAGCCACCGCCGACCTCTGCCGCCACCTGCGGCCGGCGGCGAGGCCGCGCGCCGTGCCACTCCGCCCCCGCCTCCTCCTCCGCCCTTCCTAACGAGCATGGCTTCTCGCCCCCGCCGCCTACCCTGCCCACCGGAGATCCTCCGCCGCCCGGCGGACGGCGCCCTCGCCGTCTCGCCTCCACCGCCCACAACCCGCCTTCTCCGCCAGTCCGGCCGCCGCCCCGGCCTCCCTATAGTTCCGCCGGCCATAGAATCCTCCCGCCCACCCGGAAACCCAAATCCATAAGACCGCCGCCTCCACCGCCTCCCATGGTCGGCGGTGACCCGCCGCTGGCTTCCCTTCCTCCTTTGCGCCATGTCCCTTGACCTCTGCTCTCGTCCGCAGGTTGAAGACGGCCACGAGTGGAGGCGAACAAGCCATGTCCCTCGTTCGCTGCTATTGGGTAGCGGCGAGTGCTCGCCCAATAAAATTTTCGTGCGCCCTGCCATTTCTCTTAAGTGATCATACAGGTGAGGGTTTTTCTTTTTAGAAAAAGGAAATCATTACGGTTTCTGCGACGCACACCAGGATCCATATCCTTCTATTTTGCTGACCTGGATTTTGCGATAGGGCACCAGAAAGCACCTCAGACGCTGACGACGAAAATTGGCACGGCTGGGCCAATTCAGAGAATTGATATTTCTAAAACCCAATGTCCGGTTTTGGAGAAGTACATCTGATCATAAATTAGGCTGCACCATGGTGTCGCTCCGTCGAGACGGTAGAAATGTACACGTGTCGTCAGCTCATCTCCTCGCAGGGTAAACGCGCGCGTTCCGAGTCCTAACGGTGTCTCAGCTCATCGGCCCCCTCCTTCACCAGCCGGCAGCCACCATCCCATCTGCCAGCTCGTGAACGTCACTGCGGTGCTCGATGGTCGGTACTAGCGCCCGGCCGGCGGCGGCGGAGTGCCATGCTAGGGCTATTAACCTCGATATGATGCATGGCAGTACCCTCTTCGTAGCAGCTCGCTGGCGGATCCGTATCCCACAGTCAGGATTAGGCAAGGGATTGCGAACGGTTTATGTGAAGCAAAAAGAAGGGCGGCTGCTTCTCCGGCCTCCCCGCTGACCTCCGGCGAGCACCGGAGTCATGCGTGCACGCGCTGGCGCTCGTTCCATAATCTACCAGGAGTGTCTCATCTGCTTGATTCTTTCCACGTGGTAAATTAGATTCGGTACAACTTTAGTCCCTTTCTTTCCTGGACGAACTGTGCAGATTACTTATGCGTCAATTTTGTACTCTTTAATAAACAACGATCCTTTGGCACAAATTAGACGCCGTCAAGAAGATTATGGAAACACAAACGAAAGGGGAGACCAACACACTGCTGCTAGTCTTCCTTGGGCATTAACGCATAATTGCATAGGTTCTGTCCGTTCTGGTATGCTCAAGTTAGGCAGCTTACTAGTTGTTGACGCCTTTTTAGGGCCAACACACGAGTCGCACACGAGCGTGCAGCGCGTGGAGGAGCTCGTTGCTGCTCCTCTGCGCGGGCCGGTCAGACCGGTTCCGGTGACCGGTCAGACCGGTTCTCGCCGGGGAGCCCAGCGAGAGACCAACGAACGCTTGCCCGGAGGGACCCCGTCAGGGCAGGCGCACCTTGGGTTGCCCTAGGCTCGGCAGGCCAGCTAGGGCGCCCTCTCATGCCATGGAGACAGGAGAAGAACAGCACACGGGGTTGGAAAAGTAGGGTAACGAGGAAGAAAGGTAAATACGATAAAAGGTAAATTGATTTGATCGATTGTGATGCCTTCAATCGGCCGAATCCCTTTATATTTATAAGGAGGGTAGGGCTTATCCCGCAAGTAGAGTCCTATTACAACTCGGATCTACAAAAGAGTCCTAACCTAGTCGAATTACAAGAGGAAACCGGTCTGACCGGTTCCCCAAACCGGTCAGACCAGTTTGGGCTCGGATTTTCCTTCTTTGCGCCAATCCTTCGTCTTGCTTCTTGCACCGACTCTTGCTGTGCCAATTTTGATCGTCAACATATGCCCCCCTGTTTTATGGCAAAGCTTGCGTGCCAGAAAACATTCCCAATGATCAAAATTGTCTAAAAACGATGACTGAACTGCTTTTTCCTGGTTTTCTTCATTAACTCCTGGCTCAATTAATTCATGGAATCAATTAGAGCAGAAATTTTATGATTATTTCTATAGTAGGAGTGCTCAATTAAAATTGACAGATCTAACACCGATTAAGCAACAAAGAGATGAATCTGTTAAAGATTATTTTAAACGATTCAAGGAACTTAGAAACCGATGCTTTAATTTGTCACTTTCTGAAAGAGATCTTGCTGATGTTGCTTTTGATGGTTTAAGATCTTTTATTTAAGAGAAGATAGAAGGCTTTGAACACTTTTCGGTTAATCAAGTGCAAGTAAGAGCTTTAGCTACCGAAAACCGAATTAAAAATAATAAGATACATATAAGACTCATCGTTCTAATGTTCATGTTGTTACTTATGATTCTAGTAGTTCGGACGATGATAAAAATGTGTATGCTGCTGAACTTGTATGGCCTTCTAAGAATAAATCGTACACATGTCCATCTCTTAAGCCAATTCAAAGAATCGGCAAGAAGAAGTGTGATTTACTTTTGATGTTTCCAAATCTGATCATATTTTTGACGAATTGTTAAAGAATGGAAACATTAAAATGACTCATACTATTCCTTCACCTGAAGAGCTTAAAAGACGAGCATATTGCAAGTTGCATAATTCTTTTTCGTATGCCACTAATGATTGCAATGTTTTCTGTCGACAGGTGCAATCGGCCTTGAATGAAGGACGTTTGACACTACATGAGATGCAGGTTGACAAGGCACCTTTTCCTGTTAACACCCTTGAGATGCAACCTCCTAAGGTTCTGGTTCGGCCGCATCAAGTCGAATCAACCAAAGGAAAAAAATGTTGTTGTGGGAGACGAAAAGCCTGAAAATTTGAAAGGAAAATCAATTATCCGGGATGTGGTGTGCGAGAAGACCCCCAATGGCAGAGAAACTTTCAAAATCACTGCAAGAGTCGCGGATGTCGGTGGGGCAAGGAACATCAAAAGCACCGTTTGAGCCGGCTGCACAGGACAAATCGGTGCAACCGGTTTTAGGAACCGGTTCAACTGGTTTTGGTCAGGGACGCCCAAAAATGCTGAAACCTAAGCGTCCTGAGATTGGAACCTGGAAAATAAATGTGGCCAAAGATCAGGGTAAAGTTGTAAAACCAAAGCCGACCTTTGACCAGTTGTTTTCCAAATATGCAAATCAAAGGCCAGTTGATGAGGATTGGCCGGGAAAAAAGAGAAAGAAATCACCATGTGTCAAGAAAAGCCAATTTCGCCTCCAAGGGCGAATAATAGACAGAAGGGTGATATTGCTACCTTGTATCCCCAACAGAATCAATATCAAGCCATGCCATAGATGCCTCCGTATTACAATTCTCCATATCCGGCATGGATTACAATGGGATGCATATGCCTTATTACCCCATGCAATATCCTCCTTTTCATCCAGGATAGGGTAATCGCAGAGGACCTGTGCATGAGAGGTTGGTGGATAACTGTTCGGCACCTCGTCGATCAGGTTGGGACGTGCCACCCAAAATCGGTGGCACCGGTTCGCAAAACCGGTGGAACCGGTTTCCTCAGAAAAGGCAACCCTCTCCTCCCAAGCAGGTTTATCGGCCTAAAAAGGTGGAGTAAGTTGTCCAGAAGATGGATGTCGACCAGGAAAGGACCACTGCTGCTGATGTAATTCAGATTGGTGACATCAAGGTGATTCCGGAGGACGATGACAAGATGCCAATTGTGATTGGTGATGAAGCTAAGCCATCAGTGAAAGATGTTGCTGCAGATCCTGATGAGGGCAAGAAGGTTGAAATTGATAAATCTAAATACTTTATGCCAAGATGGTGTCCTCCAGGTTTGACACGCACACAAAAGAGAAAGTTGCAGCGGCTTCGCTTTCAAGAACAGAAGGAGAAGGAGCTAGAGAAGCAGAGGGAGGAACACTTCAACAAGTACAGGCCTATGATTCCTCCAGGCAAGGGGTGGAAGAAGATTGAAGCTCCAGGACAAAATTCGGTGGAACCGGATTCCAAACTGGTGGAACCGGTTTTGCCCACCTCGGTGCCAGCTCTTGCGCCAACGGTGGTACCGGTTTCTGCTGATCCAGGTCCATCTCATGTTGCTTCTGAGATTTCTATCACTTCTACATTTGATTAGAGGTTGTCATCGGATTCCCAGAATATGGACGATGAACAGCTTGTTGATTATGGGTCATCACCTGAACATATGAATGTTGATGCTAATGTGGTGCACCTTTCTTCGGATTATTACGTCATTCCGAAGGAAGAGATGGCTCATCTAGACTTTGGCCCAAAAGAAGCTATATTTAAAAGGCCAAAGGATTCTGAAAATCATCTAAAGGCGTTGTACATGAAGGGGCATATCAATGGGAAGCCCATTTCGAGGATGCTTGTTGATACCGGGGCAACTGTCAATTTGATGCCTTATTCTATATTCAAGAAGCTTGGTGGTTTGGATGATGAGCTGATCAAGACCAACATGACTGTCAGTGGTGTGGGAGGAGGCGAGCCTATGAGTGCTAAGGGTGTTGCTTCTATGGAGCTCACCATTGGGAGCAAGACGTTAGCTATGGCTTTCTTCGTTGCCGAGGCCCAAGGTAATTTGAGTTTAATATTGGGTCATGATTGGATTCATGCAAATAGATATGTACCTTCTAGTTTGCACCAATTTCTTCTTCAATGGGTTGACGATGACATTGAAGTTAGCTCACCATTGGGAGCAAGACGTTGGCTACTGCTTTCTTCATCGCCGAGGCCCAAGGTAATTTCAGTTTAATATTGGGTCATGATTGGATTCATGCAAATAGATGTGTACCTTCTAGTTTGCACCAATTTCTTATTCAATGGGTTGACGATGACATTGAAGTTGTGCATGGAGATACATCGGCTTGTGTTGCTGTGGCTGATGGCTCTACCATGTCTATGCATGATCATGTCAAGTGATTGACAGGATTAGATATTTCTGATTATGAGATGATCAGCTGTACTAGAGATGGCTTTGTGCCTGCTGTTTTAAAGCCGGTTGAGTATCGGCTAAACCATTTGTTATGAATTAATGAATAGTTCAAAATGGTTGCAGCAGAGACTTGAGCACTATCGGGCACAAAAGAACGATATGTGTGAAGCCATTGAAGATTTTGATGATATGAGTAAATTGGGACAAGGTTTTACGTCGGCTGATCCTTTAGAGGAAGTTGATATTGGTGATGGTTCTATACCTAGGCCGACGTTTGTAAACAAAAATCTAAAAGCTGATTATAAGGCTGAATTAATCGAGCTGTTGAAAGAATATGTTGATTGTTTTGCATGGAACTATCAAGAGATGCCTGGTTTAAGCCGTGAGTTAGTTGAGCATCGGCTGCCTATTAAACCTGGTTTTAGGCCTTTTAAACAAACTGCTAGGCGTTTCAATCCTAATATGTATGACCGGATTAAAGAAGAAATTAATCGGTTGTTGGATGCAAATTTTATTAGGCCTTGTCGTTATGCTGAATGGTTATCAAATATTGTGCCAGTTGAGAAGAAAGATTCTAGTAAGCTCAGAGTTTGCATTAATTTTAGAAATCTTAATAAGACTACTCCTAAAGATGAATATCCTTTTGTTGGTATTTTTAACGATTACAGATGAATCCGCAAGCGTACGGATACCGATGTAGCTTTCACCCGAGAGTATTCCAGGGTATCGAATCCACAGGGAACGTGTGTGTATTAGTTAAGAATTAAGAACGACCGAGGACAAGAGAAGGGATAATTATGTAGAAGGTAGAGAGGGTTATTTCTATGTATTCTGGATAATTAAGGATGAGCTCAAGTTGTTTACGATTTACTTGTTTCGGGACGCCCAACCGTCCTAGTCCGGAAAGGGATGTGAAGGGGACTAAGGAAGCCAAGCAATGGTCCTACTGAACTCTAGTGCTTCTCACGTGGTGGACTACGTAGGCCGTCAGGGCTGTCACCACCTGGGGCTACCACTACAAATCCGTGGCACTAGGCGCACTCCAAGGTATTCAAAAGACTATACACCACGTATACTCAATTAAATACTATCTTAGCTTTATAATTACTAAGACACTTATCACAGCAAGGAGCCCACAAGTATAAAGTAAAGCTTGAACTATATTAAATAAATATTAATCCAGAAATACAAGAGAAAATACCCGGATGTTACTCGAACCTGAGCCGCATCCGCCGAAGTACAAGAAGAAGGGAGGAAGCCGACAGCTCCGGCTTCTNCTCCGGAGGAAGCTGCGCGGAAGCTTCGTCCCTCGCCATCCCGCCCGATCCGGCCGCGACCGCGACGTCTGGGTTCGGTGGTACGTACGGCCTGGCGCTACCGGACAAGTGCTCGCTCGCTGGCTGCCTCCCTGATAGGCGGCTGGGCCCGGTTCGGCTTCGGCCAGCCAAAACCTTTCTGCAAGCGCCACGGAAAACAACGGGCGCTCGCCTCTCCGCCGCGCTAGCACTGCTTGCGACCGCCTACCCCAGCCACGCACGCCTACGTGGCGCCTGCCACGGCCGGCGACGGCGAGCTGACGTCGCCGGGGTTTGCGTGGCCAGCTTGGAGTCCGTCGCCCATCCCCGGCCGCGATGCCGACCTCGGCGCCCGGCTCCGGACGCTGCTGCATTTTCCCCTGCCTTCCTGCCTGCTTGCTCGCCCTGTTTGGCAATGTCCTGCCCCGTGCGGCGACCCGGCGGGAATGGCTTGCCCGCCTACTACGGGTAACTCGATAAAGCCGGCACACGATTCCATTTACCAGCACCATTGGACCCGGGAGCCCGCTGAAAGATGGACGACACAAGTTGTTGCATCTTTACGACACCGAGGAGAGGACGCGCCAAGGTCCATCTCAACTCAACGTGAGCATCTGCTGCTAGCTTTTCAAACCAGAAACCAGATTCGATCGCAAGGATCTATCATCTCACATCTGTGGACTGGACAATGCTGGGCGGCGAGCCGGCGAGGCGGCTAAACCTGCGCCTGATATTTCTCTGTGGTAAACACGCCATATTACTGCAAACCATTCATTCTTAAAATATAAAAAAATAATACTGATAATGAACCCACAACAGCCATTCGTTTACAAACATCTGGAGCAAATTTTATCCCAAAATTGTTTATGAAAAAATAAATATCCTCAAACTATTCGCAAACAAAAAGAAGCAGTTGGCCGACGGCGCTTTCGCCAATTCCCTCTTCCCTCGCGCGCGCAGCTGCCAGGAAGCTTCCCTGGACGGGACTGTCCGACGTGGCTCGGTCCGATCAGCCTCCCGGTCTTCTGGTTCTGGCTCGCGGCCCTTCGAGAATTCTGTGGCTCCAGCTCCACACATCAGCAGGGATGGTCCAACCGTCCCAACTCAACTGGTACTAAACTACTGCAGCAAGTTGCGACGTCGAATGCAGGAATGCACTGGCTTTACACGTGCAGTACTTCCAGAACGTAGCGGACATGAAAAAGACAGGAATTAAAAGGCGGCATGAATCTATCTGAGAACAAAATATCGTGGCCCGTCGGATTAGCCGCGGAGTCGTCTAGCTGCTATTCCTGGATCAAAGAAACCCAGGAAGGAATGTTTCTTGCACAAGTGGCCATTGTTGTCGTCGACCAACCTTCAGATCAGCGAGAGAGAAAGTCCTAGAGACGCCAATGGCGGGCACAGCGGCCATCATAGCGTGCACGCCGGAAACGAGAAAGGTGAAGCCAGCACCACCTGAATATATACCCGATCGAGCCAGCTTCTGTCTCTGAACAAACTGTAACGAAGCTTTTTTAGGCGCGTACAGTTGCGAGCAAGCACGTACGTACCGAACCGGCACGGCCATGATCGCCGCGCACGTTGTGTGATCGGGATCCGCGCGGGGGTGGGGGGTGGTGGTCGCCCGCGAGCTTTTCGCGGCTCCCAACTGGACCGAACAAAAGCGCCGCCCCCCAACCTCCCATGTGGCGGCGCGGTCCAAACCCGGCATCGCCATATCACCCGAGGAATGGCGCTCAACTGCTGATGCTGTATACCCATGCGTGCGTAGGCTATATAAGAATCTTTTGATTTGCTGCTACTGTTCTCTTCTGTTCATGCCATGTGGGGAGATCCATGCAAGCTGCTGCAGGCAGATTTCTCTGTTCTTTCTTTCTTTCTTTCTTTCCTAGCTACTGAAATCTACTCCATGTATACAGCGTGTAAGGATCTCCTTGTTTCGTCCTCAAATTCTTTTTCACGTCGATCAGGTTCTATACTCCTGTCATCATCAGAGACTTTGAACAAGGGCTTTGTGTTGTGCCGCTGCTGTGCAAAAGGCTCCAACTTTTTTCAAAAATAAAATAAAATAAAGAAGACTAAGACTAAGAATGTTAGTTAGCATAGCTGGTATGCACCAGACATTCTGTCGATCAAGAAAAGCATATCCATCCACGCTCGCTTGGGTCTTCACAATCCAACTGGTGCACGCAGTCTTTCCCAAAGGAGCCGATCTTCCTTGCATCCGATCGAAATATCCAATCAATTGGCCTACAGCATCACCATGTGCCCTCTCCATCAGCTTCTGCTCATCTCTCCCTGTTTCGCCTGCGCTCCCAAAAAATCGGTCGGGGCACGGGGCAAGAGCAAGACACAGGCAGGCACACAGCGCAGCAGTGACTATTTTGACTTTTGAGCATTTGCAGAAAAAGGAACGTCTCAAAAATTGGTAGTTGTGTGATTGCAGCTTTGCTCCCTCTGTGCTCTGCCAACAACCCATCCAATACCAGCGCTGCGAGGGTCCAGCGGATTTATTGGCAATGTGCTGCTGCTTGGTTCTGTCATTCCCTCATTCATCTTTTATGTTGGCCTGCTTTCAGAAAAATAAAACTGGTTTTGGTTCCCACGACAAGAGCTTGTTTATTTCATGGTTTTTATTTAATCACCAGTAGACATGCGCAAGGCACCAGCCCACAGGTGAACAGTACGGTTTACTGGAATATAGTACTGTCTCCACACCAAACAGGTGGATCATTAAAATTTTGATTGGCGACTTCTGAGATAGCAAATGAAAATTTCTACGGTCGGTTCGACGGAAGCAACTTGGTACTCCGTAGCTGGTGAAAGGCTTGAGACGATGGTTGGGGAAAATTTTGATTTTACTTTGACTAAAGAATGTTCGTGTTGCTTGTTTATTAAAGTTTCGTAGTTCAACGCTCGCGTCGGTCTCTGTTTTAGCATCGGGTCCCAGCCTACTATACAAGTCGCATCTAGGACCCTGTTTGAAATGCGGGATTTTTTTCCTATTCCTGTGTTTTTTCTGTGAAATTGAACTGTTTCCTGTGAAATTCCTGCACGATTCCTGTGACCTAAAGTTTCGTTCCCTGCATGTAGAGGAACCCAAACCCTGCGAATCACCGCTGGTTGTGCAGATCTCAGCACAAAATCGGCTGCAATCCTATTTTGTCTTTTGTAGCATTGCATCGTCTTCGTCTCCATTTGAGGTAGAGGAACCAAAACCCTACACTTCGGTCAATGGGTGAATTACCGCCGGTTGTGCAGATCTCAAGACAAAAGGGGTGTTTAGATGTTGTTATGCACTTATGCATAGTATTTTTATGCATTGGATCGCGTGTCAAAAAAGGAAAAAAAAATACATTGAAAGTGCGTATTATACAAAATGGAGAAGAGAGGGGATGAACTAAACACCCCAAAATCCACTGCAGGATTATTTTCCTCCACTTTCAATCAAAAGGTACGGGGTCGAACATAACCATGCAGCCTTGGGGAACTGAAAAGGGCCAGTGATGTGGCAAATGCAATCAAACAAACTTTTGATGCCCAGAGCCAGAGCCCCCTCCTACAGGTCTCCCTGTCGTGGCCTGTTGCCACAACGCACGCCTCGCCCCGCCGCTTTATAGCACCACCACCATTCTCTCGTTTCTCCCCCAACACATCATCTTTCCCTCAACCTAGTACTCGCTCTCGCTTCTCGCTTCTCCTTGAGTTCTTGCGACCTCCTCGTCCTCGCATCTGCCGATCAGCCTGCGCTGGAAGGTGAGCCTCAGTGCCTCATCAGCCCCGAATCTGTTTCTCCTGTGGCCTTGCGCCGCAAGAATTTTGCATTTTGGTTACCTTTTTAAGCTGCAATTCTGAGGCTAGGGGTTTCGGGGGCCAAAGAGTAGGCTTCGGCATGATACTGCTTTCTGTGAATTGCAAGCCCCTTTGTTGGGGCATTTTGGGTTGTCCTGCGGAAGATGTGCATTTCCCTTTGGCGGCCATGGCATTTCCAGCTCATCTGCGACCTTACGCTCCATGCCAACATCTCCGTTTCCTCTTTCTCTTGATTTTTTTATTCAGCAATACGCGTCTCTAAAGTGCCTTTTGCCTGAATTTTCCGTTTTTGTTCTGACTGATATCCATAACAATCGGCAAGTTGGGGTTTGTTTCCTGTGTGCCGTGCCGTGCCCCCTGCGTGCACCCCAGTTTTCAGGTTTGGATGCTTTGCCTGCAAACGTCTGAGCCATTTGCAGGCTTCTCTGTGCTGCCTTGTGCCTTACCCACCTTTTATATTGGTCAAACGGGATCAAATAATTCTGTCTTGGAGCTGTCTGGTCATTTTTTATCGTTTTGATCAGGTGAGGTAATGTTCATGGGACACGTAAAGAAATTAGGATTTACAGAAGGCTGCGCCTTTTCGCTTCTCCCTTTTGCTTTCTGGGAAAGAACACAAGAACTGCCTCTTGAAACAATGACACAAGAATATGCTTTGTAAATTTTGCCTGTCATTCATTGCCCGTCAGTTTTTATTTTTGTTGTTTATTGAAAGGGGCCCTCGATGTTTGCGTCCTAACTTCCTCAGTTTATTTGGATCCATTCCCCAACAGCCATTTAATCTTTTCCATATTTTTTACCCTCTGTTCATTTCTTTCAGAAGAATTTTGTCTGTTGAGCGCTAGCGCGCTCTAGGAAGTATCCATAGCATACTGTTGGGTAACACGATCTCTCCAAAATTTGCCATAAGATTCAATCAAAATGAACTCCGTGCACCCAACTTTTAAGTGCTTCCCCTTAGGCCCATAGCCTCTTGTTTTCACTCTTTTCTCGCGTGTTTTTCTTTTCCTTTTTCTGCCTAGAGCTTGTCACTTATGAATTTGAATGGCTAAATTTTCAAGGTAATAATTCAAGGATTGGTTTTTAAACTGAACAATTGCAGGTTGTAGAAGAACAGCTTGAAGGTTCAACGGAACCTTCGTTTGTTGTAAGATGTATAGGGCTAAGAGGGCTGCATTGTCACCAAAGGTGAAGCGTCGTGTTGGGAAGTATGAGCTCGGACGCACCATTGGGGAAGGAACCTTCGCAAAGGTCCGGTTTGCGAAGAACACTGAAAATGGGGAGCCTGTTGCTATCAAGATTCTTGACAAAGAGAAGGTTCAGAGGCACAGATTGGTTGAACAGGTCAGTATCAGGCAATTCCTTTCTATGACCATGCACTAGTTTCTTGTCATATCTTTTGTCTGTCCATATCACGATTTTTAGATCAAACTCCGGTTAATTAGAAATACCGAAATTGAAATTCTTATGCTCCCTATGTAAGACGTATATGACTTTTATAAATGGTAAGAAGTTCAGTCTGCCATACAGTCAAAGATGCAACATGTGGTTTGCTTTTCGTCAAAATTCACTGCCATCACTTACATCTTTGTATCAAAAGGAACAACGTGGAGAATGAATTTTCTTCCTTGGATGTTGCCGTGTCGGCATGGGAGCATAGGAAGATGAAACAACTCCAATTAAGATTTGATTATATATCTACATATTTGCATGCCATCGAGATATGTCCACATGGTGGTCTTCCAGTTGAAGTCATACTACCAACTCAGTATGTTCTTCTGGTGCTTTGTGCTGTTTCCAGTCGCAGTCAGAACTTTTTGCAAATTGAATATAAAGTCTTCAGTTTGTACACTTCAGTATATGTTTTCATCAGTGCCCTATGGGATCTCCATGTCCTCAGTTCTTCTTTATTTAACTTTACAATTCGTTTTACTTGTAACCGTAAAGTCCTCGAACAAATAACTTGATATGCCAGAATAATTCACAATGTAAACTTATATGTATTGTTCAATATGCTCCCCAGGAACGCCTTTTGCTGTATGCATTTTTTAAGCAGATTGGCACTATGTATTTGATATCTCTATGCTGATACCATCATAAAATCAATGCAGATTAAGCGTGAAATTTGCACTATGAAGTTAGTAAAGCATCCTAATGTTGTCCGACTGTTTGAGGTAAGATCCAAAACACTTCGTGATATATCACTGCATCTTTCTTGGAATATGCTCTTTTTAGTCTGGTAAATTGCTTTGTGCACGCCTATAATCTGATAGTATTTCGCTGAATTTATGCCTTCTGCCTCAGGTGATGGGAAGTAAAGCAAGAATTTTCATTGTTCTGGAATATGTTACTGGCGGAGAGCTTTTTGAAATCATTGTAAGTGACACAATATCATTCGTTTGAACGTCTTTGCCCTACATGAGACTAACAACTTCACAATCAGGCTACCAATGGAAGGTTGAAGGAGGACGAAGCACGCAAATATTTTCAGCAACTCATCAATGCAGTTGATTATTGCCACAGTAGGGGAGTGTACCACAGGGACTTGAAGGTGAAACCTTATGTTTCTTGTCATAGTTCTTCTATAATAAATTATAGGCAAAGAACTGCAGAAGTGCAGAAAAGTGACATACATGCTTAACCTGTATTTGCAGTTAGAGAATTTGCTTCTTGATTCCGCTGGAAATCTCAAAGTATCTGACTTCGGTTTAAGTGCTTTAACCGAGCAAGTGAAGGTACTGTTCGAACATATTAGTTCTGATAATTCTCAATAATTGCTGCATCTGTTCCCTTTTTTACTCATTTCATTTCTTACATTCTTTTTTTTTTCTGGTCTGAAGGCTGACGGTCTGCTTCATACAACATGTGGAACTCCCAACTATGTTGCTCCGGAGGTAACATGTTTTCTTATCATAGGAAAATTGTATTTTGATTACCCTATTATTAAACACGTTTTTCTAAATTAGCATTTCTTTTGGGTCTTTCTAGGTGATCGAGGATGGAGGCTATGATGGTGCAACTGCAGATATTTGGTCTTGTGGAGTAATCCTGTTTGTCCTTCTTGCTGGTTATTTACCTTTCGAGGATGAAAACATCATTGCCCTATACAAAAAGGTAACATCGATGAAAATAGACAACAAAGATAGAATCAAGATGCTCTTGTTGTTTATTATGTCTTAATACTCCCTTTGCAATCACAGATCTCTGAAGCTCAGTTTACCTGTCCCTCTTGGTTTTCGGCGGGAGCTAAGAACCTGATTACCAGAATTCTTGATCCCAATCCAACAACTGTAAGGATCATATAACTTTTGAGCATAGACAGTTGTTGCAATAGGTCATAATCAACTAACCATATATGTAACTATAACAATGACGCTAAGGTGACAATATGAAATATACAGCTACAATGTGCCTATGATGTACACAGACCTATAATACTCGAAATTTTGTTCCTGCGGTCCTGCAGATCCTTGAACCGTTATGTTTACCAATTCTTGTCATCAATGTTTCAATTGTCGAGAAGTATTTCTTTAATCTCAACTTACGTGTCGTTTTGTTTTCTTTGTTATGTTTACCAGCGGATCACCATTGCTCAGATACTGGAAGATCCTTGGTTCAAAAAGGGATACAAGCCTCCTGTTTTTGATGAGAAGTATCAAACTAGCTTGGATGACGTCGACGCTGCTTTTGGAGATTCAGAAGTGAGTCAAATGGACCAATAAATATTAAGCCTTTTGGGGGTAGGAATTAATTAAGTAACTGTTTGTGATTGATTTGTTTACCAGGACCAGCATGTGAAAGAGGAAACTGAAGATCAGCCAACCACAATGAATGCATTTGAACTGATTTCACTAAATCAGGCACTGAATCTGGAGAATTTGTTTGAGGCGAAGAAGGTCAGATATTTTTCTGCTGTCTTCTTACATTGACAATGCTAGGTTTCCATGGTTTATTAATTTATTTACCTGTGTTTTATTATAATATACTTCAGCAACGACTTAAGTTACAGTGGTCTTACTTCTGAATTTTTTCTACAGGAGTACAAAAGAGAGACAAGATTCACCTCGCAATGTCCTCCAAAAGAAATAATCACCAAGATAGAAGAAGCAGCAAAGCCACTTGGATTTGACGTGCAGAAGAAAAAATACAAGGTATTCCTGCTGAATACAGTATATAAGTAAACAGCTCTCTTACTACATTCAACTCTCACTACCATCTTTTCTATCAAAGTCCTGAAAAGTTTGTGTGTTTTCTTCTTTTCAGCTGCGGATGGAGAACCCAAAAGCAGGTAGAAAAGGCAATCTAAATGTTGCAACTGAGGTAAGTGGAAAGACCACAGTGACAAAACAGTTTAAAACATTGAAGAACAATCACAAACTCAAGACTTTACTTTTTGTATTGCGACCTTTAGGTTTTCCAAATAGCCCCATCCCTTCACGTGGTTGAGCTCAAGAAAGCAAAGGGGGATACTCTGGAGTTTCAAAAGGTACTAGTCTCGAGCAGTTCTCTCTCTGGTTTTCTTTAAGCTGGGGCATTGAACTAATACCCGAAATAACTGTGCTGTACAACAGTTCTACAGAAGTCTGTCGACCCAACTGAAGGATGTTGTGTGGAAGTGCGATGGCGAGGTCGACGGCAACAGCACGGCAGCATGATGAAGCAGACTCCGAACTTCCATAGGCCGACGCTGGCTTTCCTTGTATATAGCTTCTCTTTTCGGATGATCCGTGTCCATTGCAGAGTCGGTTTTGCAAGCAAGTTCTTTGGTTCTTTCGTTGATGCAAGCAAGCTCCGATGAAACAACCGTCTTGAAGGCTGTTGCGGATGAGCTTACTGGCGCGTTGGTTAGTTCATTTTATGGTCTGGAAGTTAGATGGAATGGGAGCCACAATCAAGGCTATAGTAGTGTTGTAGTAATGAGGTATCGAGGTACAGCAGATGGTGTAATGGAGTACCATTTGTTAGTTCAGGCTTCAAGCTTAGCCCCCATAAATTTGTTCTATGATGTGTTACTTCGAAATAAACATTACTTGTAGTTGTATGAGGTGAACACAGGTAGCTTGCCCTGGTCTTTGGGCATGATACTTTGCTGAGTGCTAGTCCCCTTTGAAACCCTATTTTATGATGGAGGAATTGCAGTTGCGGTAAAACTGAAAATAACTGTGTAATGGCGAATTCGCGAGTTTTACCTCTCCTTCTGAAGCATACCACGGCCCGGCGCAAAGAAATCCGTGTCGGCGACGGGCGCCGTGGCGTGCGCACTCCACGAGCTCCCCCTCCCGCCCGGCCGCCCCCACCACCGCGGCATCCATGGCGGGGTTCCAGCCAGGAGGAGGGCGCAGCAGGCGGCTCGACTCACTCGATCGCGATAGCATCTCCATGAGCCCAATCCATCATGTGCTGCAGGGGGGTTGTCAGTTGTGGCCCTGCTGGCTCAAAAGACAGGGCAATTGCCGTTCAAGAACAAAACGCGGCGGTTTAAACTTTCAAGTCCGTGCCCTCCCCTCCTCTCCTCACCTCACCACCTCTCGGCCTGGTCTGGTGCGGCCCAAATGCCGGATGGGGTACCGGCCGAATGGTCCTTCAACAGCCATCGTCGAGAACCCATGAATGCGTTGCGAGATCAAAGAACACATGAATGCGAGATGAATGGTACCGGCTTACCTTGCAAAACACAAGGTGCAATCCTGACAGCACGACCACGAGATAGATATAAAGCAACTGCCTTGATTGGCACCAAAGGAGTCGGGCAGATTCGATGAACAAATAGAACTACAGACTGGATTCAACCGCAATCAGGGTCCAGGACAAGCAAAGCCGTACAGATTCACACAGGAAGCAAGAGGTTCGGCGACACACTGGGAGAGGTAGGGGTGGCAGCAGAGGGACTCAAATGTTCAGCAGCTACAGCTAGTACGGTTTCTTCAGGGGAAGACGAAGGAAACAAGAGCTGCATGCCTTACTAATACGCAATGCACGGTTTCCTCCTTCCGGCGGGGTAGTATACCATCAACAAGGCCTCACTTGGCCATCATCACCTTGACGAACTCCTCGTAGTTGATCTGGCCATCGCCGTCGACGTCCGCCTCACGGATCATCTCGTCGACCTCCTCGTCGGTCAGCTTCTCGCCAAGGTTAGTCATCACGTGGCGGAGCTCCGCGGCGGAGATGAAGCCGTTCTGGTCCTTGTCGAACACCCTGAACGCCTCCTTGAGCTCCTCCTCAGAGTCGGTGTCCTTCATCTTGCGGGCCATGAGGTTGAGGAACTCAGGGAAGTCAATGGTGCCGTTGCCATCGGCATCGACCTCGTTGATCATATCCTGGAGCTCGGCCTCAGTCGGGTTCTGACCCAGGGAGCGCATGACAGTTCCCAGCTCCTTGGTTGTGATGCAACCTGTCCAGAGGGGAGAACAATTTCAGATCAGTTTTATACAGCAGTTAACCAGTTAGAAGTCAATGGTTAACCAGCCTGACTAGTTTTCACATGCTTGCTCAAAATGACAACACAAGCAAATCAGACATTAAGCAAGCATGCCCGGAGCTATAAACATCCAGGAAGAAAAAAAAAACAGAAGGTGCATTGATTCGGAAGCGGTTACGAAGGTTGATGATCAGCAAACCATTTGTCCAGCTCCAACCTTGGGAGGTACCACCAAAGTACTAAATCTGGTACCTCCTGTGATATGATTTTGTGGTACCTCCCTAGGGCCGTAAAATCAGACTTTGATTAAAGTAAAGAAAATTTTTCTTCATATTAGAAATGAATTGCTAAATGGGTTTCTTCATGCGTACTTCATACCTACAAGCCAGTACCATACACTGATACACATACCAACCTAAAATACAAGATCGCAATCATCACACAAAAAACATAGTGATATCATAATCATCGCCAAGCAAAAATGATGGACTTATAATCATGAACTCAAAACGTCAAAAGCACAGGACAAAATCAAAATCTGAAGAGGCCCAATGCCACTATCAGCTCTAAACAAAACTTGAACAGTTATCTTCACTGCTTTCAGATCCTTGGAACTATGATCTCCCAGCCTACACTACTAACCTGTGGCAAAAATCCTTCCATGGTTAATTCTGCCCGTGAAAAAATCCCAAGCCACGGGCCACCGGTACAAAACACATAATGTCAGTCAAAGTGAAGCAGTGTGCATTAAAATGGTACACAAGGTCTCATGTGCCCCCTGCCTGCCATGACCAAAGAGCCCCAGCATAACCGACCAATCTGGACGAAGGCTGCCTACTACCGACAAATAAAACAGCGGCCCAGCATGGCAAGGTCCACAGCAAGGGGCCGGATCTAAACCTAACTGCTTCGCCACATCTGGATCCGAGACGAGGCCACGAGCAACCACATCAATCTAGATCCCAGCAGCGCTTTTCCGCAGCCTGATTTTTATGAATCGCACCGAGATCTCTCCACCCAAACGCCGCCCTGCAGCAGCGCAGACGTGCCGCCGCGCCGCGCCATATTTTGGTCACGCGTCCCCGCTCGGTAGAATCTCATCGCTACCGGATTTTCTCGACAGGGTAAAATTTTATGCGCACACGCACAACAAGGCGCCCTTTAACATTCCGCGCCCAGACCACGAACAAGGATGCGGAATCCATGGATTTCCAACGGAAGATGAACAACAGATAGGTACTGTATCCAGCACGACTACGATCCTACAACATGGTACTAGATACAGATCACGGCAGTAAAACCACAACGAGGAAGGAGGGGAGGCGTATACGCTTACCGTCGCCGTCCTTGTCGAAGAGGCTGAACGCCTCCTTGAACTCGGCGATCTGGTCGTCGGTGAGCTGGTCAGCCATGGTCTCCGGGGGCTTCGGGCGGCGAGCGAGCGAGAGAGCGAACGAACGGTGACGGGCTCGCCGGAGAGATTAGGCAAGCAGGTTGCGAGGGGTGGGGAGGGCGACCGGAGGCAGGGAGCGATTTGAGGCCTCGCGTCGGGGGAATTTTACCGGGATTTATACGCGCACGCGCCCCGTCGGCTCCGTTCCGCCGTCCACGCCCTCCCCCCGTTAACGCCGCGGAGCGAATTCCCCGAACTGCCCTCGCCTTGCCCCTCCCCTCTATGTCCAATCATGCCGGTGCTGCTGGCCCCTTGGCCCAGGCTGGACTGACACGATGCCAGTGTGCGGGCGGGCGATAACACAGAAAAAACGGTCACTGATTGGGACGCGCCAGGGCGCCAGGCACGACCGGCGATGTCGTGATCTGGCGGTCTGGCCTCCTGGGTCTGGGTGGGGCAGAGAGCCAGAGACTCGAGTTTGGCTGATTGGCGTCGTTTGTTTTCTAGTCTAGCATCTAGCACGGAGGAAATCTTTCTTATATAGAGTACTAAATGAAGTCTATTTGCAAAACCTCTTTACGGATGAGCGTAACATTTCGAGACGAATCTAATGAGTCTAATTAATCGATGATCCTCTAATCATGCGGTCAAAGGCCTCATTAGATTCTTCAGGGTTCCTAGTGCAGGGGTTCTGGAGTTAGTTTTGTAAAAATACCTTTATTTAATATCTTTAATTAGTGGTCAAAGTTGTGAACAGTTTACGAGCATTTGTGAGCCAAGGCAGACATGTTGTCAGCATCATGTTCATGCGTGCGTGCATGTTGTGATCGGATCTATCTGCTGCTGCTCGGGATCGTAATCCATGGCAGCATGTTTCCAACTGCTGGTTTCTGTTAATCTCGCCCTTGGAGTATATAAAAGAAGTAAATAATGTAAGACGGGTTGGGAAATCTTTCTGGTAAAGGAGGCTGGAGGACGTGAGTCTTTGATACACGAAATCTTCTTTTGGCAACGTGCTTTCACAACGCTATACTACTCCGTATATAGCACGTCATCAGGAATGCGACAATAATTTTTGTTTGGACATGACCGCTAGCTTATATCCCAAGGCACACCATGCCACTTGATCTATCATGGAGAATCAATTTCATTTCCATGCGGCTGAGGATGCTGTGTACTATGTTGGGAATTTATATTTCGTCTTTTTTAAAAAAAATTCCTAACAAATTGAGTTTGTGTTATTGCGTACAGTATATTCTTATAAACACTTTTTTTCTAGACCTGATGATACCTCAGTATCTACATGAAAGTTTAGCATATGGTACAATTCATGCTTTCAACTCATATTTAGACATATATTAAAACATATTTCCTTCATTCCCAAATTACTGTTTTTTTTTTGGGGGGGTGTGGGTGGCGGCTATGGCAAGCAAGCAGCTGGCCTAAACTCTGTATTAATACACGAAGTTGTGCATACAAGATTTGAGAGTCAAAAGTAAAGATTTGAGAGTCAAAAGTAAATGGGAGAGCCGAGATGAGTCACAACCCTGACTGTGGCTTCAGGTGATTGATAGGATCCTTAGAAGACGAGTGCAAATGTGCGTCTTCCAGACATTACAAAAAGCGCGGAGATAACCGTGGATGCGGCATTGCCGATAAGTCCAACCATTCATGCAAGCCTCAAATGTCCCTACGTAGGCACGTATGTTCGTTTTTTACTTTTACTCATAAACATTTAACCATTCGTCTTATTTTAAAAATTATATAAATATCGTTTTATTCTGTTTGTGATTTATTTTATCATCAAAGGTACTTCAATCATGATATGTCTTTTAGTGTATTTGTATAAATTTTTTGAATAAAATGAATAGTTTAGAAATCAACAATAAAAAGTAATTTGGAATGGACCGCAAGAAAAACTGAAAAAGTAAAGTCGAACATACTTTTGGTTGCTCAAATCAGATGCCATCGTACAGGTGTAGCTTGTTACTTGTACGTAGGCTGGCGTACGTGTGATATAGTACGAGTACGCGGCTACGAGGAGAACACAGGAAATTCAATCTCGCATGAGAATATGAGATGGCTCTTTGAAATTATTTCCGGAGACCAGGGTTCTTGTACTACTAGCAAGCAGTAGCCAGCGTCACGTCAACTCGTCAAGGGTAGGTTCGTGAACTTTTTTGGAACATGCAGCCATGTGAGACAGGAAAACAAGCCTAGCTGCCCATGACTTCCAACAAGGGGGCGGCACGTTCCAGTTTTCCAGGCGGCGGAGATTACCGTGCTACCCCGGACGCGGTTCGGACGCGGAGTGCCTGGCTTTTTTTATTTTTTCGAATCCCCTTTAATTAATTAAAGATACACGGCCCACAGACGCCACGTCACCTACGCGTACCGTTATTATTGATTCGATAGGCCGTGGGCCTGCGGCCCAAATAACACAGCCCCAACTGCTGTTTAGGCTAGCAAAAGGAAGGCCCATGGAGTAGAAATTTTCTTTCATTCCGTTTCTTTTTCCGAGGGAGGACAGTTTTCATGCCTTCCGTTCTTCAACATCCGTTTTGATGCTTTGAAGATCCATGGAGGGCAGCATCCTGCATCCATGGCGGTCGGCGCCATCATCATCATCAGCTCGCTCGCCTGCTCGCTTTAAGCTTTGCGAAAAGCCTGCGATCATTTGGACTTGCTTCTCGGGGCGCACCGGGAAGTAAGCTTGGGATCTGGTCAAGGTGAAACATGGTCCAGATGCCCAGGCTCCTGATGCCACCAAGGTCACTCGATGAAAGTGCTCATGGCGGCCAGTGTGGTGGTGGGTGGCACTGTGGTAGTAAAGAATGGCTATGAAGCTTTATTTTGTGAAAGCGAAACGTGGGCCCTTCTCCTGTCCGTCTTTCTTCTCCGTTCCATATGGGCCCGGATCTAGCTCGGGAGGAGTCCTGGACTGGATTGGGCTGGACTGCATGTCTCCCTTGTGCCCTTTCCACTTTTCATTTCTTTGATTATCTATGACTTCTTTCAATAAACATTTCTTCAGGATCTAAGACCAGGACCCTAGTAGAAGATAACCTAGATCAGTCACGCTTTTGTGGCTGCTGCAAAAAGAGACCGTACGTGTCTATAGAATTATCATGAACCTTTGCTTTGCTCATTGTGGCAGTATAGCCTCTTCTTTTTATTGAACAGCGGGGATCATAGCGATCGGGAGTCGAGACTCGAGACTGCCTAGTTCTACATGATCATTGATGAGCACCGACGCGAAACTGCATGTGGAGCCCACCTGCCATGGTCACAAAGCTATAGCGTTTCCGTTTGCCGGCGCATGCATGTGGAATCGGCCTATCACTAAAAGAAAAAAAGAGTACTCAAGAAAAAAGATAGAGAGCGAAAGCCCTGACGCTCAGTCTGGGCACAAAACCCGGAACCCGATCCCCGAACCCGAAAACCCCGGACCCGAAACCGAATAACCCGAACCCGTAGAACCCGAAGCCTATTTCGGATTTTGATTCTCAGAACCCGATCTTCTTTCGGGTAAGTCGGGTTACACCCTCCGGTACCCGAAGAACCCGAAATAGGAGTCTCTTCTTCCTCATCCCCGATTTCCCGTGACCGTGAGAACAGAACTCCTCGATCTCTGCTTTCCTCATTACTCCCCATCTTCAATCCCCATCTGCTGAATGGCTGCGTCGCCGGCGGCTCCACTTCCCCAGGCCGAGTGGCCGAGCCCGAGAGGCCGAGACCGAGAGCCGAGGAGTCGAAGTCCCCCGTCCCCGTCCGTCTCCGTGCACTGCCGCTCGCCCGCTCCCTCTCCCCCTCCCCCCTTCAAAAGGCCCGACGCACGACGCCATGGTCATCGTCATCGCGCCTGCGCTCACCTCTGCGCCAGCTCCGACACCGGAACCGGTGGAGGCGGAGCGCGACCGCGACCGCGACGGCGCCGCCGTCACTCCATCTCCAGTGCCGCCCTCTCCTCCCGCTTCTCCCGGTCTCCGCTCCCGTCTCCCGAGCTCGCCGCCGCCAACGTCAGACCTCCAGGTCCAGCCATCGCTGCGCCTCACCTCGTCGGAGTCGGAGTGGGAGTCGGAGAGGGATTCCAGCGCCTGGGGACCTGAAGAATCGTGCTCCTCGTGCAATGTGAGTGTTCATATTCCACCTGAAAATCGCTACTGCAGTACCTAGTTAAAATATTTAGTTGATTTGCAACTTTACAAGTTAATTTTAGAATCTCGCAAGTTAAAAATAGTTTAATTGATTCCATCTGTACAGCTTGATGCACATAGCAGCCAAGAAAAAATTCAGATTTCAGATTTCTGTACAGCCAAGTTAAAATTTCAGCTTGATGCACATAGCAGCCAAGTTAAATCTGTACAGCTTGTGCTTATATGATGTAGAACAGTAGAAGTTCTTCTCAGATTTCAGATTTCAGATAATATGATTATATGAGTTATAATTTCAATGTTTAATTTTCATTTCTGTAGATGGCAGAACAACAGGACATGGCAATGGTGCTAGTGCCAGTGGATGCTAAGGATCAGGAGCATGGCACTGCTGTAGCTGAGGCTGAGGGCACTGCAAACAAAAAGGTTGTCATTGATGTGGAGAAGGAAACTGAAAAACCTGAGAGGAAGGAGTTGGCACCAAGATCTGAGATGTGGCAACATTTCATCAAGATCAAGGATGACAAAGGATTTTTGAAGGCTGGAAAGTGCAAATATTGCCACCGTGATATCAAGGCTGATCCAAATAGTCATGGAACATCTGCTTTGAGGAAGCACTTCAATGTATGCAAGAAAAATCCTCATCTTTTCAACAAGGACCTGAAGCAGGGCACCTTGCAAGCATGTCATGGGGAAGCTCCTACCACTTGGAGGTTTGATCAAGATGCACTTAGAGAAGCCTTTGCTGAGATGGTTATTGAAGATGAGCAGCCCTTTTGTTTCGGTGAGAAGCCTGGCTTTAGGAAATTTATGTCCAAAGCCTGTCCTCGTTTCCAGCCTCCATCTAGAAGAACTTGCACAAGGGACATTGTGCGTCAGTACTTTGAAGAGAAGGCCAAGCTGAAGAAGTTCTTCAAAGAATCTTGTCAGAGAGTGTGTCTAACAACAGATGCTTGGACTTCTCAAGTTCAAGATGGGTATATGACTGTTACAGCAAGTTTCATTGATGAGTATTGGCATTTGCATAAGAAAGTGATAAGCTTTTTCATGGTGAAGGGTCACAAGGGAGAGGATATTGGGAAGAACATGACAAGATGCTTAGCTGATTGGGGTTTGGATAAAGTAATGACTGTAACAGTGGATAATGCAAGTGCTAATGACACTGGTGTGGATTACTTGAGGAAGCAGCTACAGAAAACCAACATTGCCAAGGGCAAGTTCATACATATGAGGTGTGCAGCCCACATTTCAAATCTTATTGTAAGAGATGGTTTGCAAGAAGTGGACATATCTGTTAAGCGTGTTAGGGCTGCTGTTAGATACATCAAAAATGGGGCTTCCAGATTGGTCAAGTTTAAGGAAATTGCTGAGGACGAGAAAGTGGACACCAAAGCGTTTTTGAAATTGGATTGTCCAACAAGGTGGAATTCCACCTATTTGATGTTGAAGGCTGCAATTGTGTATGAGAAAGTGTTTCTAAAGTTAGCTGAAGATGACCCCAATTATGTTAAAGACTTGTCTGAAGAAAAAGATGGTTTTGGGCATCCTGATGAAGATGATTGGGACAATGCAAAGAAGATGGAAAAGTTTCTACAACATTTCTATGACCTTACTGTTCGTATATCTTCTTCTCTCCAAGTTACTAGTAACACATTCTTCCATGAGATTGGAGAAGTCAGTATTTTGATACAAGAATGGCTGAACAGTGAAGATAGTTTGCAAGTTTCAATGGGTAAAAGAATGAAGGAGAAATTTGATAAATATTGGGGACTTTGGCACACTAATAACAAGGACAGTGAGAAAGGGCAGCAGCAAGAGCAAGATAGGGACAAGCTATCTTTGTACACAAAGATTAGTGTTGAGGAGATATTTGGTGAGGAAAAAGGTCAATTGGTTTGGGCAGCAATCAATGCTTGTGTGACAGAGCTTTTTGAAGAATACAAGAACATGTATGCTCCAAGTGAAGAAACTACTCCAGTAGTTGATGCTGACAAATCAAAGAGAGTAGCTGGAGGAATGCTCAAAGACAAAATTGCCAAGAAGATGAAGTTAAACAATTGTTCTACCAGCACCAACAAATCTGAACTTGAGAAGTACCTTGCTGAAGAAACAGAAGACATAGAATCCAAAATTGACATTCTTGCTTGGTGGAAAGTCAATTCATCAAGGTTTCCAGTCTTGGGTCACATGGCTCGTGATGTGCTTGCTATACCCATTACAACAGTTGCATCTGAGTCGGCTTTTAGTACAGGAGGCCGTATTTTGGATGACTTCCGTACCTCTCTTACTCCGTTCATGTTGGAGGCTTTAGTATGCACGCAGGATTGGCTACGAAGGCCTGCTGTTGACATAAGAGAGATTACGGAAGAATTGGCAATAGTACAACAAGGTACCATATTTCCATCCTTGCTTCCAATTGTGAATTTTCTGTATGTAAAGTTACATATTGACACTGTGCTTATGCATTGACAGAGTGGATTGAAGAATATGGTGGTAATGGAAAAAAGAAAGAGCAGCCAACACCAAGCAGTGTTCAGACCACGTCGACGGCGACGCCAAATAGTTGAAGGTATGTTTAGACCACGACGTCCAACACCAAGTCTTCAAATGTGCAGCTGTGATCAGATTCAAATTTTTTACCATCATATTATTATTACTACACAGTATGGAGATTTAGAACTCTGGAGTCTGGGTGGAGTTGGAGGCCTGTTGCAGTGGTGGCGTGATGCTGATTGCTGATGCCTGGAGGCCTGTTGCAGTGGACAGTGGTGTGGCGTGATGCTGATTCAACTTTTTCTATTTGCTCTTATCTTATCAGTACTTAGTAAGGCTGTGTTAGCCTCTTATCTTATCTTATCAGTACTTAAGAGTTAAGACTAGTTTGCAACTTGGCACTTGTGGTTAAAAACGTTAATGCGTTCTGCTTATCATTTGCTGTTTAATTATCATTATTAAGTCTGTCAATTCGTATGAAAAATTCTGTGATGTTTGAGTATACTTTATATATTTTCGGGTACATCGGGTATACCCGAACCCGAACCCGAAATAGCGGGTACCCGAACTATCGGGTAATCTTTTTTCAGGGGAATTTTCGGGTTACAAATCTCATTACCCGAAATCTCTAAAAACCCGAATAACCCGACCCGAATTTTTCGGGTTACCCGAACGCCCAGACTGACCTGACGCAGTAATGGTGATTCGGCTCCGGGCACCTCGCTGATCTTCGCGTCAACAGTCCCTTCTTTGTTCCCATTTCGACCATCTTTTCTCGCTCTGTGTCTGTGACCCTGTGACCCTGCTGGCTGCTGTGATTGCGTTGCTTCCCCTGCGACAACAATCATTCGATGGATCGACGAATCCACAACCGAACGAGAACACTCGAACACGACGAACAGTGCGTGCAGTAGCACGCTAGCTAGGCCTCGCGCGAATTCGATCGAATGCACAGTAGAAAAATGCATTGGGAATCGAAAAAACAGAGAGGGGTATACGTTGTTCAATACGTAAAACAGAGCGCGAATTCGATCGAATCGAGCGAAATCCTAGCACAGTAGCGTCGTCACTTGGCAGCTGCTCTCCTGCGTCAACTGTGCTCGGTTGGGTGACGAGACAGTCTGCCCGATTCCTCTGCGCCGTGGGGAGTACGCACGCACGCATGCGCTGCCAGCATCTGTGTTTTTTGGGGGTTTTGGCGGCAGCCGCGCGGTAAAAGAAATCGGTCCCTGAATCGGAGGACAGCGCGCAAAGTTATTGCGAAAGGCAGCAGGTCCTGGCGCCTGGCGGAGGGCGGGCGCTGGGCGCGGCAGTAGGCTAGCTCGCGTAGCCTGTAGCCTACGCTGCAGGCACAGAGGATTTTCAATCAGCTAGTCCTGCGCTGCGGGCGCACTAACTTCCACGCATTCCTCGTTCCTGCCCATGATCTCACACTCGCGCTCGCTCTGTCCTCGTCCAGATTCCGGCCTCCGTTCCATTCGCAAAGGAACAAAATTTGAGCAAATTTCAAGCAAAAACGAGCAAATTTCAAGCAAAAACGAGGCATGGTTCAGAGAGATTGGCAAAAATTAGCACTTAGCAGAGGATCCCAGAATCTAGACTGTACCAGTGTCTACTGCTACACTTCCTGAAAGAGGAGTGAGTGAGTGATAACTGTTGGTAGAGGTGGTGGTGTCGGTGTTAATAACTCGATCAGAGCGAAGCTAATTAGAGGGTGTTTAGATGCAGCATTATGCATAGTGTTTTTGTGTTATGTATAGTGTTTATAGAGAGAAAAAGTGCATTGAAAAATGTACGTTATGCAAAACATTATGCATATATGTGAACTAACCTGTTGGTGTACTTGGGCAACTGCGTGCCATCACTCGCTTTTATTGATCACTCCACCTACAACTGACGCCGCGGCGAATCCGCCCTTTTAATGCTACCATGATCAGCATTCACCGATCTCAGGTGGTGGGTAGCTAGCTTTGCCAGGCGAGCTGTTGCGACTGGCATCCATGGCGCGGCGGCAGCAGCGGCAGTTAATTCGCCGCGGGCTACGAGTATAACTCACACCCCACAGGCCCACACACATTTGCTGCACATGCGGCGCACGCGACAAAAGCCCCAGGAAAACGACGCGAGAGTCCCGCTCGCTCGGCATGCATTATCAGGGTTCAGAAGCACAATCTCTTCCTGCACCCGGCGGCCCCCCGGCCGGACTGCGCGAGCAGCTCGGTCAGGAGGTCGGCCACGAGGTCCTGCGCGATGGCGCGCTCCAGCGCCGCGGCGACCCAGCCGCACTCCCGGCGCTGCTCGGCATCGCCCGCGCCGCCTGGCGGGCCCCACATGGCCTCCCCCGCGCTCTCCGCCATCGCGCGGCTGATCACCCGCCCCGCCGCCGCGGCCTCCAGCTCCCACCGCCGCCGGTGGTGCCGCCAGCTCTCCGCCCCGGCCGACCTCGGCATGCCCACCACCAGCGGCGCCGGCGAGTAACGGACGGCATGCAGCTGCAACGACTCGCCCCCCGATTTGAACGTCTTGCAGTAGTCGCCTGCACGTATCGCACGAGAAGAAGTTTTTTCTGTCACGATTTGACGTGGCGCTACACGACGATTGCACGAGGGTGTGTATCGTGACGGCAGTGGCGCACGTACCGGAGAAAACAAGGGTGCGGGAGGGCTTCACGATCTTCGATCCGACGGCGGGGGCCACGGCAACGTTACCGCAACCGGCGTTGCCGCCCGCATCGAGATCCGTGCAGGGAGACGGCCGCTTCCTGCATGGGAATCGCGGGGAGCTGATGGCGTCCAGCACCGAGTCCGGGCTGGGGTACTGCTGCCCGCCGGTGCCGGCCTTGTGCTGCTGCGGCGTCGGCGGCGACGGCGACGGCGACGGCGGTCGCTCGTCACGGTTGACCATCCACTTGGCGGCGCCCTTGCCTGCAGGTGGCGTCCCAGCCGCCGGGACGACCTCGGACGCGGCGGCCGCTCGCATCTCGGCGGCGCGGACGGCCGCGATGATCCGCCGCAGCGTCTTGAGGTCCTCGTCGCACTTCTCCAGCGCGCCCAGCAGCTTCCGCCGCTTCTCCGCGGCCGTCTCCGGCTGTGGCGGTGGAGGCGGCGGACGGGTCGGGACGACAGGCTGCGGCGCCCCGGCGGCGGCGGCGGGCGAGGACGGCGCGGACTCCTCCAGGCCCATGAGGCGCGCCACAATGGCCGGCGGCGGCGGCCGCGGGCTGTCGCAGCTGGAGCGCCGGTGCTCCGGCGCGATCGTCGGGCTCCGCGGCGCGTCGCAGGACCGCCGCCGGCGGACCGCGGCCGGAAGCTGTTGCTGCGGCTGCTGTGTCGGCTTCACTGGAGAAGGCGCATGTGAATGTGACAGCGGGGCCGCGGCCGGCGCTTTCTTGGTCGGCGAGGACGGTGCCGAGGCCTGCGCCGCATTGTTCTTGGCGGTGAGGCGCTTCCGGTGGTGGCTGCGGTGGTACGGGGAGATGAGGCGGAGGAGGCCGGCCATGCACCCAATGCTCCGCCTCGGCACGGTGGGGCATGCGGACGAGGCCCGCCGCTGGGCGGGCTCCGGCTGCTGCTGCTGCGGCGGCGGCGGCTGCATAGGGTCTGCGTCCCCTGAGCCGTTTGTTCAGTCAAGCGGGAGCAGCGGAACACGGCGTGTGGGGGCGTGCCGTGGCATATAATTGGAGCCGAGTACGCGCGTGGAGCGCGCAATGACCGCGCCACCCCTGGTTCTCCGGCCACGCCACCAACAGGGGGAGGGGTATTTTAGGGAGTAAGAGAGGCGACAAAGGCTGTGGTGGTGGGGAGGGCAGTATCCGAGTTGAACTGCACGCTCCGCTGCGCGCGCCGCGGTGGCCGCTAGCCGCGTGCTTTGCCCAGTCAGGCAGCAGCCACTAGGCCGTGTTTAGATGGCGGTGAAAATTTTTTCACCCAGCATTAAATGCAGAGAATCTCACATGTATGGAATACTAAATGAAGTTTATTTGTAAAACCTTTTTACAGATGAGTGCAACTTTGCGCGACGAATCTAATGAGCATAATTAATCCATGATTTGCTACAGTAATACTACAGTAACCATCCTCTAATCGTGTGGTCAAAGGGCTCATTAGATTCTTCTGCGAAATTTACCTAGGGGCGTGGATGTAGTTTTGTAAACTGCCTTTATTTAATACCCGAATTAATGGTCAAAGTTGCATTTAATACTCCAAAAAATTTTCCAACCTCCAACTAAACACAGTCCTAGTACGAGCTGCTGCATGCTGCGCTAGACCAGGCGGTGCCGGTGCCGCTTTAGTAGGTGATAGTATAAGCTGGAGTACCTGTGTGGAGATTAAGGATAATGGTCGCAATCATGGCGTGGTCGAACCTGGACTAATTACATGGTCGTCAGTGATGTTGTTGTTTGGGAAGCATATGGGGTCTCTGGGCAGGTGCGCGCACGTGGTAAAGGGCGACCGATCGATTAGTGTTCTGAACACTTCCAGCGCGCCAGTTATGCACGCGGGCACACAGCCTGCACTCTTTTCCTTCGTTGCTTTAGCTTCAAGTTTACTGATATGGGATCACATGATAGTAACGTCTGCTTCCATATAGACATAGTAACGTCTCGGGAATCGCAAGAAGGAACAGATACTAGTACTAGCTTCCATGCTACTTCAGCCCCTTTCCGGATCAAACTAGCACCAATCAGTCCAACGCTGGTACCGTTGCGCGCTTGCGGCAGGTGCTGCCGCTAATGATGGTGATCAGTTAGCTTTGATCATTTTCTGTGTTGTTTATCGCTGTGAGTCCGGGGAGAAAGCACGGAGCCGGCAGGAGCACCCGTAGCCACCACCACCATCCACCAGTAAGCCAGTAACCACTAGCTGGGCACTGGGCAGGGCATGCATGCAGAGTGCAGAGCGCAGAGGCGGTAGCGTCGCATTTTTTTTTTTTTTGATAAGAATAGCGTCGCATTTTAAAGACGACCTGGGGAGAATGGTGGGAGATCCAGCGGGCAAAAGCAAAAGAGGCCATGCAGAACGAAAAGTAAAGGGCTCGCATCCATCCATCCATCACTCCGAGGTCGAATCCTAGGCACTGCGCCTCCGGCGACATCCCACGTGGCGACCTTCCCCGCACACCCACACAAGAACGACGCGCAGCAGCGGCCAGAGAGCCACAGCCACCACGCCAGGCGCCGTTCTGGTCGTCCCCCTAGTCCTCCGGCCAGCTCCGGCTGCGCCACAACGGGGGCACCACACCACCGCCTGTTCATTCGCGACGCCAATAATATGCGTCGTCTCGTCGGGCTCCGTGGACCGTGGGGGGAGCAGCACCGAGTTCTGTGTCCGCTAGCGCTCGGCGGCGACGGCCCGGATAGCGGAACGGTCGTGGCAGCCTGATGGTTCCCTAGCTCTCTCGTCTTTGCTTTGCCACTGCCGCGGCACGGGCGCGCCTCTGCCCGCGCTGTCCGCTAGCTCTCGGCGGCGACGGCCGGGTCAGCGGAACGGACGGGCCGGGCCAGCTGCCCCAGTGATTCCCCGTTCCCTTGTTCGTCTGGCATTCTACTACAGCTTGGTCAAGCGGTAGTAATTAGTAAAGATGCTGGCTCCACTATGGGAAACAGAATGTTTGCCGTGCACCGACGGCGCACGGCAAAGGCTAGGAAAACGCACGGCAAACTCTTTGCCGTGCGTTTTCCGTCATGACGCACGGCAAACGTCGCTCGGCAACGATTTGCCCGGCAAACAGACATTTGCCGTGCGCCGTTTATCGGGACGCACGGCGAACCCTTTGCCGTGCGTTTGCAGCGGCGCACGGCAAACAAAAGCCAAAAAAATAAAAAAAAAATCAGACCGGCGGTGACCCTGCTGCCACAGTGCCACCACCCCGCCGGTCACCGCTGCTTTGCCGCCGGGAGAGGAGAGGGAGAGGCCGCGCTCGCCGTGGAGAGGAGGGCGCCGAGCTCCAGCTCCACGATGTTGTCGAAGTCCCGGCTCACCACGTCGATGCGCTGGAACACCTGGAGAAGCTCGCGCCGTGTCAGATTCGGGTTCGAGATTTGCTAGTTCATTCAATTCAAGCCTCCGGCGGCGAGCATGTCCCGACCCGACTGACCTGGCCGAGCGTGATGGGGAGGAGGCGGCCGGTGGGCGGGCCGGGGCGGCTGCCGCCGAGCGTCCGGGACGAGAAGGCGCTGCTGTAGACGAGGCGCCACCGGCCCTGCAGC
This sequence comes from Alloteropsis semialata, assembly GCA_004135705.1. Classification (NCBI taxonomy): domain Eukaryota; kingdom Viridiplantae; phylum Streptophyta; class Magnoliopsida; order Poales; family Poaceae; genus Alloteropsis; species Alloteropsis semialata. Next base: position 80,705,524 of record CM014278.1, read on the forward strand.
TTGTCGAGGTCCCTGTTGAGGTCGACGGGCCCGCCGCCGGCGGCCTCCAGCTCCCGCGCCGCCGCGTCCGCGCGGTCCAGGTCCTCCTGGCTCGCCGCCAGGCCCCGGTTCAGCCCGGACACCGCGCTCTGGATCAACCAAACCACCATCGCGAAATACATCAGCAATCCGGCCTCACGCTCCCGCGACCGCGCCCGCCAGGGGCCGCGCCGGATGAGGAGGGGGCGCCGTCGTGCTGGAGGCCGGAGGGCGCAGGGAGGTGAGGGAGGTTAGGGTTTGGGGGAGGAAGAGCGGATTATATATAAAGTTTTTGTCCAATGTCGACCGTCGGATCGCAAGATCGACGGCTCCCAGCGGCCGGGGTGCTGGTGGGCTGGGGTGCTGATGGGCCGCGGTGCTGGTGGGCCGGATCGCTGGTGGGCCGAGGTTGAATTCGCCGTGAGTGCTGATATTGACGCACGGCAAAGTTTCTGTTTGCCGTGCGTCCAGTACTGTAATATTCTAGGAATATTATTATAATTAATATATATGTACTAGAGTTGGTTTTTGCCAAAAATTTGAAACTTTTGTATGGTGATGTGGTTATCATGCAAACAAGGTCAAACCTAGGGTCAACCTTCCAAACTCTCCTCTCATTCACAATTGGCTATCATGAAAAATCCTATTAATTAATTCAATCATGCATTGCATTGTGATTTGGATCTTCTTGGTTTATTTGGATTTCAAAGGTGCGTTTAAATTCTGAATTCGTATTCAAAATTCAAACTAAAAAAAACTAAACTAAAACCTAAACCTAAAAAGGAAAAATCCAAACTCACCGCCGGGCCAGCCACAGGCCAAAACTGGCCCGGCGCTTCGTCCCCCTCTCCACGCCTACACGCGGGCTTGGCCCATCACAGGCCCAAGGCCAAGACAGGCCAGCCGCTCGCCGCTCCCTCGCTCTGTCTCGCTGACGCGTGGGCCCGCGTCCACGGCGTCATCCTCCACCTCCGCGCGCCTTTCTTCCCCGCGCGGCAGCTTTTGCCGCTGGACCTTGACCGGCCGAAGACCGGGGGGCGCGTCGCGCCAAGGCCGGCCGCGCCTCGCGCTGACACCCTCAACCGCCGCCTTATCCTTCCCCGTACGGAGATTCTCGGAGCGAGGAGCGTGGGTGGCGCCCGGGCGAATTCCGCCTCCGCGGATGGGCGCCACGCGCACCGGCCCGCATCCCGAAGATCACCGGCCATCGGATGCTAGGGCCTCCCGAAGCTTCCCCCGCGGCTGCCCAAAACCCTAACCTCCACCTACCCCCTCTATATAGCCCCAAATTCGGCCGCCGCCGCCGCTTCCAAACCACTCGGGCGAAAGCCCTTGCTTTTCCCCAAATTCCACTGCCGCCGGAGTTGAAGGAGAAAGGGAGGAGGAGGAGAAGGAAGGGGGAAGGACCGCAAGGAAGGGAAGCCGACCGAGCTCGGGCCGGGGAGGAGCCGCTCTGCCACTGCCCCGAGCTGCTGCTCTGCTTCGCCTACGCCGAGCCGTCGCCGCCGCCGTCGATCGGAGCCGGAGAAGAGAACCGCAAGCCTTCAACGAGCCAGCTACCCACTACACCTTCGCCCCTCGGTGAGCCACACGCACGGACCTTTTCCCCCTCTCCTTTGCTGGTAGTTAGGAACTCGCCGGGGACGAGTTGTGCCGGCCATCGCCGCCGGTCTTCCCCTGTTGAGCACGGGCTTGATGATCGCCGTCGGCCTTCGAGCCGCGCCCCTTTTCT
>CM014278.1:80708273-80720382 GCA_004135705.1 Alloteropsis semialata
GAGAAGCTTATCCAGCTTTCTGCGAATCACTCAATTCCATCGGCCGATGAGTTGAAGAAACGCAAATATTGCAAATGGCATAACTCAACTTCTCATGAGACCAATGAATGCAAAGTGTTCAGAAGGGAGATCCAATTGGCTATTGAATCTGGCAAGATCAAGTTTGAAGACAACAAGAAAGCCATGAAGATCGATGGTCATCCCTTTCCTAATAACTTTGCTGATTTCTCCTTTTCTGTTAATATGGTTGATGCTAATGAAAAGGGGAAGTTCAAGGTGCTTACATCGGACCACGCCAAGAGTTCTGGTGCCGTTGATCCTGCGGTTCATGTTACTATTGAAGAGCTACGCAGGAATCATCAGGCGTTTGGACGTGAATCTAATGCTCCTGGTGGGTATCGGCCGCGTGTAACTTCCCAAATGCTGATTAACAAATACAAGAGGCAGCAGGCAGCAGCCCGAGCATGGGAAGAACGCGAGGAACGACGACGTCGGAGGCGTGAATATCAGGCAAGGCGGCTTGATGAAGAGTTTGATGATCAGCGCCGACGTGATGACAGGTCCGATGGCCGACGCCGGTATGATGACAGGTCCGATGGCCGACGCCGATATAATGAGTGGTCCGATGACCGACGCCGGTATGATGACAGGTCCGATGGCCGGCGCTGGTTTGATGATAGAGTTGATGGTCGTCGTCAGTACGGTTATAGGTCCAATTGGTATACAGATGAACGTCAAGTTTATGACCGATACGATCAGGATGATGATCATTGGGGGTGTCCTTTCTTCGTATTCTGCTGGAACGAGAAGCTTAGACTGCCATCAAAAGCAGATTGTCCTGAATGTAGTTTCCAGTATGAAGAATACAGAGCTTCCAAGAGAGGTCGACAATCAGTTCATGAACGGATCGGCGTCAGGATTGATGATCAGCATCAAAGAGATGAAGGCCGGGTTAATACTCATGGCCACAAAAATAATGAAGGCCGGGCTGATGCTCATGGCCCTGAAAAAATGAAAGAGAAGGCTCCAGTTCAGAATCGGACTGAAGAACCTCCAATGAGGCCTGGACAGTGGTGCCCATCAGGGATTTCTAAGTCCAAGAAGAGACGTGTGCAACGCTTACGTTATAATGAGCAGATTCAGGAGCGAGAATTGGCAAAAGAAAAGAAGTGGCGCATCAAGATGGCCAATGATGATAAAGCAAGTACATCGGCCGCAATAAATATGGTTTTGATGTTGCCTTCTGATTTCGCTGCTCCTGATGAACAAGACGATCATGAGGTCGATTATGAACTGGAAGAAGCCGCTGCATGCTTGGTTCTTGATTCAGAGAAAGCAGTCTTTGAGAAGCCGAATGCAAATGGGTATCGGCACCTGAAACCTCTGTACATCAAGGGATACGTTGATGGGAAGCCGATGACCAAGATGCTGGTTGATGGAGGAGCTGCTGTCAATCTCATGCCCTATTCCACATTCCGCAAGCTGGGTAAAGGGATTGATGATCTGATTAAGACCAATATGACACTCAAGGACTTTGGCGGAAATGTTTCAGAGCCTCGGGGGGCAATTCATGTGGAATTGACCATCGGCAGCAAGACATTGCCGACTACCTTCTTTGTGATTGATGGCCAAGATTCTTACAGTATGCTCCTCGGACGTGATTGGATCCATGCCAATTGCTGCATCCCATCCACAATGCATCAATGTTTGATCCAATGGCAAGGCAATACTGTGGAGATCGTCCCAGCTGATGATTCGGTTAGCATTGCTACAGCTGAGTCAACAATTTGGGAGTTTGAAGGAGTTGAATGCCTGTCAGGGAAAGTATGGGATGGTGACTTTCTCAAGGTGTCCGATCAAGGACTACAGCCGATCCAAGCAGTCGGCTCTGAGACTTTGTTTTAAAATGGATGATTGTATAGAAGATTTTGAAGGCCGATATGGTTAATCAGTTCTTTCAAATATATCTTTGATAGTTCTTCTTGCAAGATGAATCGGCCTGATTATTATTTTATCCTGGGGGGCAAGGCTCGAGTTTGTTTATCCAATAATACTACCTTAGCGTTTAGGTAGATTTGTAAAGCCGATGCTACGCGTCAGGCTTGGAAGCCGATAAAAAAAAATCATCTCAAGAACAAAAATAAGAGCCGATGCGATACGCATCGCCTTAAGGGCTATATACAAACAAAAGAAAGGTGTATTACGTCATTAAACCGCTCGATGGCTGATCAGGCTATCAATGTATCAGACTACTTGGTGATACAGGCAAGTTTAAATATTCAAGGCTGCAGGTATTTAACTATCGAGTCAAGAGCAGTCTGACGGATCTTGTCAACATCAGCAATGATCTTGGCATCAGCTTCAGCATTTCCCTCTACAGGCTTGATTAATTTATGAATCTCTTTGGCCGCTTTGATATGGATCTTGTAGTCCTCTTCAGCCTTTACCTTCAAAGCCGGGATATCATCAAGCTCTTTTGTTTTAGCTTGGATGCTTGATCGAACTTGGATGAGTTCCTGTTCCAGCTGCTGTTCTCTGGCTCGCAGATTCTCAAGTTCTGATTGGATGGAGACAGGAAGTGCCGATAAATCTTTGATCAGTTTTGTTGATTCGTCAGCTTGGGCACGTTTTTCATCCCTGGCCTTGATTAGATCCTGCTGGGAGGTCCGATTGTTGATTCGGCGATTGGCCTGCAACACTGGAAAGGAGTGGCCTTCTATGTATGCCGCCGGAATCAATGCTTCCTCCAGGTCCGACGGAAGTTGGCCTCTTAGAATTTTGATAATCTGACGAATCGGCTCTGCATCTTGAACAAGATCGATGATATCTTGGTGAAGGAGAGCAGATATGTCAAGCAATTTTGCCTTCACTTCATCAGATAGCAAGTTTTGCCCAGAGCTAATCTCTTCCTCTTCAGCTTGCAGCCGATCAAAATCGACTGATATGGTCTGGCTGGTTTGAGGAGTATCTTGAGCCTGCAAAAGAAATAATTAGATATAATGTCAAAAGGCTGATATGATTATATCAGGCTAGAAAGCTTACTTGTTTCCAGGCTAGTTCTTGCTCGGGTCCGATCAAAGGGTTATTACTGCCCTGGATGTTTGCTTGGGCAATCTCAAGATCCGTCAAGACATTCTGAATGATTTGCTAGAAGAAAGAGAATAAGAACAAGTTGGATATCAATTATTGAATAAGTCGGCTGATAATTACCGTTGCTTCTGGATCAGGGAGTTGGATCTGTGGAGAAGTTGCTGGTTGATCTCTTTGAAGACCCTGGCTTGATTGTGCTTGTTCTTCTTGGTGTAGTGGGCTTGGTTGACGAGGCGAGCCAGTTATGGTTCTCTCGGATGAGGACGAGTGAGACGAGCGGGCCTGTGCCGGACTTGGTTGCATCTGAGCTGGGCTCGGTGGTCTTTCTGGGTTCGATTCTGGTAATTCCTCGGCCGATGGGCTTGAAGACTCGGTTGGACTGGGCTGGCATGCAGAAGATTCTCCGATGACCTGAGTTTACAGAGAGGGTTAATTTCAATAAAGAGAGAAATCAAGTTTATGAAGTTCTTGAACTTGCCAGAGCAGTCTTCGGGTGTTTTGGAATTTTAGAGGATGCCCGCTTCTTCCTTTTTCTGCTGTCGCCGTATGCCGACAGAAGCTTGCCGATGGTGGGAGAATCACAGCCGATCCACGGATCTGGCGAGATATTGCTGTAGACTACTTGTTTCCCCGATCGAGTCATCGTTGGAGGGGTACGATCGACATCCTGGTAAAGAATTGTTTAACAAAATGAAATTGTGAAAAAGGAGGGAAGCAAGTTCACAAATATTACCTCTGGTTTGCCCTTGAAAGTAGGCTGCAACTTCCGAACATAAGTTTTGCAGGCGATGCAGAATAGGTGTTGATGCCATTCGGCCCACCATGTGTTGAAAGTCCGATGAGCTACAAGGCCGATTGCAAAGGTATCCAGATTGGTTTTATCGGTAGGAGGCTCAAGTCCTAGAAGACGATCCCATTCCAAACGTGTGTCAACTTTTCCCCTTGGAAAAACTCGATCGGTCAAGACTAGGTAGGGTGGAAGCTGTCCGATACCAAACTGACGAGCGGCCAGGTTTGGATGATAGTATTCATAGGTTGATTGCCCTGGCTTGCTCTGACTGAGGCCGATCGGGAGAAATTGAGCATTGATGCAAGTTCGGAAAATTGTCAGGGCTTCTGAATCTGCCTCTACAATCATGTTGAACTTAAATTTGTAGGGCAGCTCGTATTCATCGGTGTGATGATACAAGAACCAGAGCATTTTGTCATCAGCAATACCTCTATAAAGAAGTGCAAAGTATTTGGAAGATTCCTTGCCTGATAATTTCTCAGCCGGGAAACCCATGGCAACTTCACCAAGCGAGGTACATCGGCGCCAGGTGGTCTCTTCCGATTCAGGCTTGTTCTCTGGGAATTTGATTTTTCGAAAATCTACTTTGACGGCCTTGCTCAGATGTAGCATTAACCACATCTGAATGAACCACCACGGCCCGCCAAGGTTGGTGATGAGTGATCCGGTCCTCAGGCGCTTGGCGACTTGATGAAGCAAATTGTATACTGCTCCCAGGAGAAATTGACCAAGGTTGATGACATGGTCACTTACCAGCAATTCGGCCAGATGTTGGAAGTTGGCCGTTGGACCGAGGGTGGTGCCGCAAAAGAAGAATCTGTCCAACCACATGTTCAGAAAGGCCGCATGCTCACGGTCAGTCACAGGTCCGGTCCGATGATTTTTCTCCATGTATCCTGTCCAGCCGCCAGAGCTCTTGGTCTTAAAATGATGTTTGACTTTGATGTTGAGCCCGAGGGGGCGTTTGTCACCAGTAACATTGAGGCCGAGAAGCATGACTACATCAAGTAGTGTTGGGGTCATCGGACCATGTCCAAAGAGGAAGGCATTCAATGCATCGGACCAAAAGTGTGATGCGGCGATCAAGAGATTCTCGTTCTTAGCAATGGGTCCGATACTAAGGCCAATACACTGGGCGATATCTAATCTGTCCCAGATTGCAGACTTGGAGGCCGACACTCTCAAGTACCAATTCTTCCATCCAGGTAGAACTGTCGGCCAAGATCGAAAGGCGTTCTTCCAATCATCCAAATCGAAACCCGAGGTCTTGAATGGGATCCGGTGGGTTTCCAGATTAATGAATTCAGTGGGATCTGGGTCTCCCATTGGACCAAGGAGGTAGGCCCCTTGGATGTTGCCTACGGGGATTAGGGTTTGAGCGCGAACGGCCTAAAAAGAAGATGCGAAATGAAAAACGAGTTTGGAAAAGCCGAATCTAATGCGGAATCAGTGAAGTACCTCCGGGATTGGACGATGCGCTTCTCCTGCTGAACCTGCGTGTGCCGAGGAAGAACTTGAGGCAAAGAAAGTTGATGAAGAAGGGGTTGAAGAGCTTGTTGCTGCCGCCATTGTCGAGGACATGACCGCCGCCATTGTTGAGCTCATGACCGCAGCCATAGTGGGAGGCATGGCAGATGGAGGACCTGCTGGAGCAGATGCGGAGGTGGAAGCGGATATAGAAGAATGGAGGGCGCCCATGGAGGATGATTGCACCATTTGAAACAGTTTTGGTGTAAGTTCGAGTGAATGTGAATGGCCACTCGGGAGAGAGGAGGAAGAAGATGAGCAGTACGGGTTTTTGGCGAGGAAGGAGAAGTGTACAGTGTGGCCGCCGGCAGTAATTTTATAAGGTGAAAACGGTCATGGTCCGAAGATTGAGGAGTCGCGCAGTACAGGGATGGAAAGTTTTGGCACGAAAATCGGTGGAGGAGTTATGATGGCAGATACGAATTTTGGAACAAAATGATATTTTATTCCAAAATTGGGGGGCATGTGTTGACACCGGATTTTCACACCTGACATGTTGAGTCAGATGATGACGTGGTGAGGTTGAGACTGCGCAGTGGGCCCGTTGACTAGTCAAGACCGAAGATGACAGAGAAGGAAGCCGACGCTGAAGAGGAGTCCGATGAAGCAGGAGTCCGACCCGATGACGAGTACAAGAGGAAAGGCACGTCGGCTAAGAAGGAAGCGTATCAGATCCAGGGACTATTTCCTTTTCAGAAGGCGTGTGGGAGTCCCGTTTTATCTTAAGCTTAGTTTACTTTATTTAGTTAGTCTGGTCCGATCAGGACTCTCCATGACCAGGGTATAAATATGAACCCTCGTCCATTGTAAAAACTATTCTCACAATCAATACAACCCGGCTTCACGCCAAAACCCTAGTAGTAGTTACCGACGAAGCTCATTGGTGGACGGGCTGCATCAGTTCTGATCTTTGGCTTACCAGTAAGTTAGTCAATTTATCGAACTAGTATAGGCTTTGAATTGAGGCGCATCGCCCTTTCTCGTTTATACTGTTCAACCGATTTATCTCTGGATAATCAAGATTGATATAGATTCCCTACGTCGGAGCTAGATCAATATTGATTATTCAACAGATTATCGTTTATCGGACTACACTTTAAGCCTAGATTCCCTACGTCGGAGCTAGGTATCAAGATTAGTCTAGATTCCCTACGTCGGAGCTAGAGTAATCTTGGTTACTAAAGGTAGTCTTTGCGGTTTGTTGGAGTTGCTAGGTTGGTTTAGATCTACGCCATGTGAATCAATTCTACTTCTTCAACGGCTTTGAGCATTGGTCTTGGTCCGATTTAAGCAATATTTATCTTACAGCATCGTTCTAGGTCCGATCCCGCTTTGTGGTTTAATCTGGTTGTTCTTTAAGTATTGTACTGGTGTAGATTCCCTACGTCAGAGCTGGATCTTTACAATACGATTAGATTAATCTTTGATTGTCATGTTTGGTCTAGATTCCCTACGTCGGAGCTAGATTCATCTTGATTAGTTAAAGGAAGCTTTGGTTATGCCTTATTGCTATTTGAATGTTAAGTGCGGTGTAGATTCCCTACGTCGGAGCTGGATCTTGCTTAATTGTTTGGTAGCATATCCTAGAATCAGAACGAATCTGTTAATGTTTTACCTGCTTATTTTGCTTAATCTGATCAACACCTGTGCGAGCATCTCGTCTAATTGACAGGTTGATGAATCGAGTCTGATTATCTAGCTATCTGATCTGATCATAGTTGTAGAAATCTAGATTCCCTACGTCGGAGCTAGATTTCTCTGAAAAGGCTATAGTCCGATTGGTTGGTTAGATGGTCCGATAAGACGAGTCAAACTGGCAATCAGACAAGGTGGACAATGTATCGGCTTACACTTTGATTATTTAATATCTTGTTTCAAGACATAGCTGATCCATTATTTTACATATTGGCCTTGTTTTACACTTTATTTCATTATTCAAAGGCTGATCTGTTATATCAATCAAGGTCCGATCCTGATTGGTCCGATTCTGAGGTCCGATTGGGTGTCTGATTGAGGTCCGATCACTCGGTCCGATTGACGTCATCAATGAGGTCCGATTTTGAGGTCCGATCGGTATCGGCCGATACGTGTCTGATTGGGTCTTGGCTAAAATTCGACGTTACTCCATCGTCTGAAATAGAGCCGGCACAATCAAAGAGCAATTTAACTATTTTATTCCCTTGTCAATTTCAGGTCAAATTGACTGGCACGCTGCGAACCTGAACTGGAGTGTAGACTGGCACTGGAGCGAAGCTGATCTCCATGGTCTTCGTGTGCTGACCGCGGGGAATACGACCGCCGATTTTCCGCGTCAACAGTAATAGAGCTGCAACCAGGAGCAGGACCGGTGGCCAAGCAGCCGTATCGAATGGCTGCCGATGAGTTGGAGGAGCTAAAGAAGCAACTGAAAGAACTCTTGGACCAGGGGTATATTCGGCCCAGTGCCTCCCCTTGGGGATCTCCAGTGCTATTTGTGAAGAAGAAGGACGGGTCGATGAGGATGTGTGTGGTTTATCGCACTCTTAACTCAGTTACCATCAAAAATAAATATCCACTTCCTCGCATCGACGACCTCCTGGATCAGCTAAGAAAGGCAAAGTACTTCTCAAAAATTGATCTAAGGTCGGGATACCATCAGATGAAGATTCGGGAGGCAGATATTCCTAAGACCGCCTTCGTGACTCGCTATGGTCAATACGAGTTCACGGTGGTCTCCTTTGGTCTCACCAACGCCCCAGCTTACTTCATGAACATGATGAACAAGGTCTTTATGGATGAGCTGGATAAGTTTGTGGTGGTATTCATTGATGATATACTCATCTATTCAGAAACCGCAGAAGAACATGAGGAACACTTGCGGATTGTGCTGGAAAGGTTAAGGCAACACCAACTCTACGGCAAATTCAGTAAGTGTGAGTTCTGGATGGAGAAGGTGGCGTTCCTTGGACACGTTCTGACGGCTGAAGGGGTAGCCGTGGATCCCGCAAAAATTGAAGCTGTGACAGAATGGCAGCAACCACAGAACGTGACCGAGATAAGGAGCTTCCTGGGCTTAGCAGGTTACTACCGCCGCTTCATTGAGAACTTCTCAAAGATTGCTAAACCCATGACGGAACTACTCAAGAATAACGTCAAATTTGAGTGGACAGAGGCTTGTGAGAAGAGCTTCCAGACGCTCAAGACCAAACTCACCACCACCCCAGTCTTAACCTTACCCGACATCCGGAAGGACTTTGTGGTGTATTGTGATGCATCCAAGCAAGGATTGGGTTGCGTGTTAATGCAAGACAACAAGGTCGTGGCATATGCTTCCCGACAGTTGAAAAAGCATGAAGAGAACTACCCTACCCACGACCTTGAGTTGGCCGCAGTGGTTCACGCTTTGAAGATTTGGAGGCATTACCTGATCGGGAACAAGTGTGATATTTACACTGATCACAAGAGCCTAAAATATTTCTTCACTCAGTCAGAGCTCAACATGAGGCAGAGGAGATGGCTCGAACTAATCAAAGATTATCAACTCGAAATACACTACCACCCCGGGAAGGCGAACGTAGTGGCGGATGCTCTGAGTAGGAAGACCTACTGCAACACTCTCATGGTAAAAGAAGAGCAACCCGAGTTATATTTGGAAATGGAACGACTGAAGTTGGAAATTGTGGAGCAAGGTCAACTAAATGCGCTACAAGTGACCTATGACCTAGAAAGAAGGATCCGAGAAGCTCAAAAGGAGTGCCCTGAAATAGAAGAATTGCTGCAAGGAATGAAGGATGGCAACTTTGTGAACCATCGAGTGGATGAACAAGGCACTGTGTGGCTTAAAGACCGGATTTGTGTACCCCAAAAGCAAGAGTTGAGGAACCTTATCCTGAGCGAGGCTCACAACTCAAAGTACTCGATCCACCCCGGTTGCACAAAGATGTATCAAGATTTAAAGGATAGATTCTGGTGGAAGGATATGAAACACTCCATAGCGGATTATGTCGCTCATTGCGACACCTGCAGGAGAGTGAAAGCTGAACACCAACGCCCTGCAGGACTACTTAAACCAATTGAAATACCCCAATGGAAGTGGGATGATATCTCCATGGACTTCATAGTGGGTCTGCCCCGCACACAGCAAGGGAATGACTCCATCATGGTTATAGTGGACAGACTCACTAAGGTGGCTCACTTCATACCAGTCAGGACAACCTTCAGGACCGACAGATTGGCAGAGCTGTACGTGGAGCATATACTTAAGCTACACGGAGCCCCGCGAAGCATCATATCGGATCGGGGACCACAGTTTGTATCCAGGTTCTGGAAGAGCCTACACAAGTCCATTGGAACTGATCTTAACTACAGCACAGCCTTCCATCCACAGACGGATGGTCAGACAGAAAGAGTGAACCAGGTCTTGGAGGACATGCTACGGGCATGCGTCCTAAACTACGGGGCAGACTGGGAGAAGAGTATGTCTTTCGCAGAGTTCTCATACAACAACGGCTATCAGGCCAGTCTAAAGATGTCACCATTTGAGGCACTATATGGGAGAAAGTGCCGCACCCCACTCATGTGGTCAGAAGTTGGAGAACGGAGTGTGTTCGGGCCTGATGCAATAAGGCAGGCTGAAGAGAACGTAGCGAAAGTCAGGGAAAACTTGAAAGTGGCCCAAAGTCGCCAGAAAAGCTACGCTGACAAGAGAAGAAGAGATCTACACTTTGAAGTGGGAGATCACGTATACCTCAAGGTGTCACCCCTACGAGGTACCAAAAGATTCCAGGTGAAAGGGAAGTTAGCACCAAGGTTTGTGGGACCCTATAAGGTGATCAAAAGGATTGGAAACTTGACTTACAAGCTGGAATTACCACCATCACTAGCAGGAGTACACCCAGTATTCCATGTTTCCCAACTCAGGAAGTGTCTAAGAATTCCAGAGGAGGAAGTACCCACGGAGGCACTAGACCTACAGGACACTTTGGAGTACATGGAATGGCCCATCCAAATTCTTGACAAAGCTGAGAAGAGTACTCGGAAGACCAGCGTCCCTTATTGCAAGGTACTCTGGAGAAACCACACAGAGAGAGAAGCCACATGGGAGAAGGAAGAAGACCTCAGGAAGGAGTATCCACATTTGTTCGAAGATATGGTTGGTGCTTAAATCTCGAGGACGAGATTCTCGTAAGGGGGGTAGTCTGTAATATTCCAGGATTATTATTACAATTAATATATGTACTAGAGTTGGTTTTTGCCAAAAATTTGAAACTTTTGTATGGTGATGTGGTTATCATGCAAACAAGGTCAAACCTAGGGTCAACCTTCCAAACTCTCCTCTCATTCATAATTAGCTATCATGAAAAATCCTATTAATTAATTCAATTATGCATTGCATTTGTGATTTGGATCTTCTTGGTTTATTTGGATTTCAAAGGTGCGTTTGAATTTTGAATTCATATTCAAAATTCAAACTAAAAACTAAACTAAAACCTAAACCTAAAAAGGAAAAACCCGAACTCACCACCGGGCCAGCCACAGGCCAAAACCGGCACGGCGCTTCGTCCCCTTCTCCACACCCACACGCGGGCTTGGCCCATCACCGGCCCAAGGCCAAGACAGGCCAGCCGCTCGCCGCTCCCTCGCCCTGTCTCGCTGACGCGTGGGCCCGCGTCCACGGCGTCATCCTCCATCTCCGCTCGCCTTTCTTCCCCGCGCGGCAGCTTTTGGCGCCGGACCTTGACCGGCCGAGGACCGGAGGGCGCGTCGCGCCAAGGCCGGCCGCGCCTCGCGCTGACACCCTCAACCGCCGCCTTATCCTTCCCCGTACGGAGATTCCCGGGGCGAGGAGCGTGGGTGGCGCCCGGGCGAATTCCGCCTCCGCGGATGGGCGCCACGCGCACCGGCCCGCATCCCGAAGATCGCCGGCCGTCGGATGCTAGGGTCTCCCGAAGCTTTCCCTGCGGCGCCCAAAACCCTAGCCTCCACCTACCCCCTCTATATAGCCTCAATTTCGGCCGCCGCCGCCGCTTCCAAACCGCTCGGGCGAAAGCCCTCTTCTTTTCCAATTCACCACCGCCGCCGGAGTTAGGGGAGAAGGGAAGGAGGAGGAGAAGGAAGGGGAGGACCGCAAGGAAGGGAGGCCGACCGAGCTCGGGCCGGGGAGGAGCCGCTCCACCACTGCCCCGAGCTGCCGCTCTGCCTCACCTACGCCGAGCCGTCGCCGCCGCCGTCGACCGGAGCCGAGGAAGAAGAGCACCGCGAGCCTTCAACGAGCCAGCTACCCACTACACCTCCGCCCCTCGGTGAGCCACACGCACGGACCATTTCCCCTTTCCTCTGCTGGTAGTTAGGAACTCGCCGGGGACGAGTTGCGCCGGCCATCGCCGCCGGTCTTCCCCTGTTGAGCACGGGCTTGATGATCGGCCGTCGAGCCGCGCCCCTTTTCTCCTTGCAGGGCACGAACACCGGCCAAAGGCCGTGGCTTGCGAGCCGCCCACGCACGCGCGTGCGCCGAACCATGGCCACGACGCGGGCGACACGGGCCGCCGCTACACGAGCACGAGGCGCTGCCTCTCCACGCCGGCCGCACGCTTCGGCGCCCTTGGCCGCACCATGGCCTTGAGACGCCGGAGGACCGAGCAGGACGAAAGGCCGGGTCTTTCTAGGCCTGGCAGCACAGCGCGGCCGCGTTCACCGACGCCATGGCCGGGCACACGCGCACGC
>CM014278.1:80720631-80734754 GCA_004135705.1 Alloteropsis semialata
CGCGCCACGGGCGGCACAGAGCGCGGCGCTGGCACGGCACACGCACGGCCACACGCGCGCCTGGCCACATGGCCGCACGGGATCCAGGCCGACGAGGCGTGCCACGCCAGCGCCACGCAGGCGCCACGCGCACGCCACGTCAGCGCCACGCAGGAGCCCCGTCAGCGCACGAAGTGTGCCGCTGACAGGTGGGACCCGCTGCTGACGCGTGGGACCCACTGGTCAGGGCTGACCGTTGACCATTGACCGATCAATGATGATGTCAGCAGGGCCCACGCTGACGTCATCATTTTGGGACCCACACGATGACGTCATGCTGACGTCATCCTGACACGTGGCACACTCACGGACCGCCACGTGGCTTCACCAGGAGCTGACACGTGTCCCCACTGTTTATTAATTTCAGAAATGATTAAAATGGCTGAAAACCTTCAAAAATTCATAACTAATTCATTTCAACTCAGAAAAATATGAAACCAGTTTCATATTTTTTCTATAAATCGAGCTCTTGCTGTTTGTAGATAGTTTGGAGTTAATTGGATCTTATTTGGTTCTGTTTTGGATCTTTTTGCATTGTATGTTAGGCCGTTATTTACTGTTCTTATATCTTGTTGATCTCTAGACCCCAGCTTGGACTACACCAACTACGACGACCCTAACTACACTGAGAAAGAGTGGATCGACGAACCAGGTGTCTAGTCACTCTCCATCATATAGAATCCTATTAGGCTTGCAGTAGAGCTAGTGCTTTGATGAATGAATTGCATGTCTTGAATTGCATAACCTGTTTAATTAAACCATGCCTTGATAATTTAAAACTTGATTCCTTGAAATTACCTAATCGGAACTAGCTACTTACCCATAGCTAGTTCCTTACTATTTAATCACATGCTATTTGTGTGATGATTGGGCATGTTTATGCCATGGATTGGTGATGGGATCCTTGACCACTCTCGGCGTGCGTTTTGGGTGAGTATACTCCTTGATGTGTTTTAGCGGGGAGCGAGCCAGGACGGTACTGTGGAAGTGCCTTGCCGGGAAGGAGGTTTCGGGACCTTCCCATACTTTGTACCTGTGGCGGGTACTTGTTTGCGACTTCGACTGAGGTGTTTGGTGGCTGGTCTGTGATGGACTAGCAGTTGTACTGCGGTACATTTTGAGGAGGAGAGTGCTCGCTCTCTGCACCCTAGGACCCGAGTCGGTATACCACCAGATACAGTACTTTTAGTACAGACCACTCACCTTGTATGGGCGGGGGACGGTTTTGGGACTGGAGGGAAGACAGCACCTGCCTGTAGGCGGATTGGCGGATCGTGTACGAGTTGATGGACTCAGAGGGACTTAGCCCACACTGGCCCGTGGGCGGTCATCACAGCTTCGAGGTCTACAGTTAGCGACGGTGTGCCCTGTGACTGAAGACATCCCCGGACTCGGAGAGGCAGGACGGTGCTGGCTTCCCACTAGCGCTCGGGCCGTTGGGTATAGTTAGATGGCTGATCCCCAGCCAGCTGTATCTCGGGTGGGTACAGTTGTACACCCTCTGCAGAGGTATAATCTATACGTATAGCCGCGTCCTCGGTTATGGACGGTACTGTTATCTACTGCTACCTCCGACTAGACTTTTCTTGTGCTTCTACCTTCCCTCTTCTTGATATTCCGGTCTTGGGGACCGCTGAGATGTGCAGGGGAGAGAGCTCTCACATCGAACTGTGTTGGGCCGGAACATGGGAGTTGTTCCGGGTGTTGGTGCAGACTTCCTTGGTTGGGGCGAGGCCCCGCAGATGAAATGATATTCCTTGAATGCTTGCTGCTGCCTAGGAAATCCACAGCCAAATATATAGAAATCCTTGCATATAGTTAATTCCCCCGTTTCCTTGGCTTGCTGCTATGGAGAGTGACTCGGCCTACCCGCTTCCCGGGTAGATGGTGGTGTTTCAGGAACAGACCCGGAGTACCACACTGAAGACGAGGATTGGGAGGAGTAGGGCTCCGCCTATGCTCAAGCTGGACTGAGGGATGGGAGTTCCCCTCGCTTCTACTTCGCTGCTCTTCGTAGATGTTTTTACCTTGCATGATTCAGTCCTGTCGGACTTGTACCGGCTAGAATGCCGAAATGATGTAATAAACATAACTGCTTTATCTATCTATAAACCTTGCTATTATCTCTATTGTGTGTTGTGCATGGTTTGTAACAGCTTAAACAGGGATTGCACGCGATAGTCACTTCCTGGGACTATCGCAGAGGTGCAGAGATTCGGATTCTCAGTTTTGGGAATTCGGGTCGTTTCAGCTGGTATCAGAGCCGTGCTTGACCGTAGGACGAGCCCTAGGGAATGGAATTAGCATTAGGAGGACTATAACTATTCTATTGTTATATATACTCCTTGAACTACTCGTTTTATACGAATACGCCTTGATTGACTCTCTCTTATCCTTGAAATTTATAATATTAACTTACATCCTTGTTCTAACAGCTACTGACTTACTAACAACCCACTAACACTAACTGCAGGACAATGGAAGACCTTGACTGGAAGCCAATCAAGACCGACGGGCTGCACTACGGGGGTTTTGCCACGCTACTGGCAGACACCCTGGCCTGCGCTGGAGTCGACCCCTCTCCCTTGTACTACGAGGGATGGGTGTACGGAGAGGGTGATGCAGTGCCCACGAAGATGAAGCTGACTATCCCCTACAACCCCTCCGTACCCGACTTCGCCGGTCTCACGGTCCACGCTCTGGAGTTCAGCACTCGTGAGGCGGTGCAGACCGTGGCCAGACGGGCTCTACGTCAGGCTCACGCCCAGCTGCGCCCACGGTTGGCAGGGACTCCGTACCGGGTGCTTCCACGAGCACTTCGCGGTATGGGGAACTTGGGCCAGGAGGCCTTGCAGATCATGAAGGACTACAGCAAGGAGTCGGACGAGGCGCTGCGTGTAGTTGGACGCTGCATCGTCGCTCAGGACATGGCCATCTTTCAGATGGACATGGACATTGAGCACCTACGACAGGGGTGGGACCGCAGCATCACCAGCCTCACCGGCATGGGTGAGAAGATCGCCACTCTGGAAGCAATTAAGCTGAGCAAGGAGATACAGATCATGAGACTGGAGACAGAGTCGGCTACCACCAAGCGACAGATGGAGAACCTTGAACAGCTTCTGGCCAGTTCCACCGCTAGGGAGCAGAAGCTCAGGGACGAGCTCGAGATGAAGGAGTCCATCCTCTACCATAAGGACATGATTCTGACAGAGAAGATTGAGGAGAAGATGAAGGGTAGAAGATGAATTTTGTTGTCACCTTTGCCGTGCGCCTTGTGTAGGCGCACGGCAAACTCATGAGTTTGCCGTGCGTCGGAAAAAAGCGCACGGCAAACTCATGAGTTTGCCGTGCGTCGGAAAAAAGCGCACGGCAAAGATTGAGTTTGCCGTGCGCCAAAAAAAAACGCACGGCAAACATTGAATTTGCCGTGCGCTTTTTCTTCGCCGTGCGTCCTATAAAATGCGCACGGCAAAGAAGCTCTTTGCGGTGCGCCCGATAAATTGCGCACGGCAAAGTTTCGGACGCACGGCAAAAATCGGTTTTCCCGTAGTGCTCTGCTGTGGCCGTTATACTGTTGCGTGGCTAAATGCGTTACGGTCCGGGGGCACGCACGCACGTACGGTCCATCCAGCATGGGAGGGAACAGAACAGTTCCGCGACGACAATTGCATCGCAGCCCGCCGGTTGGCTCCTACGGAGTTCCACGATCCGTTTGCGCGCCGAGATGTTCGGTGGTACGTACTACGTTGCGTCCGTACAGTGGCTAGGGACCTGTCGAGGATGGGCGCCCTTCCATGCCTTCATCTCGGTGGTGTCGGGTAAGGATCGTCGGAGCTTCTTCGTTCTTCGGTGCCGGCCTGTACGTACGTGCCCCCATTGTTGCTCTAGCAGCTGCAGCCATGGAAGCGATGGCGCGGCCAGCCGAGGACACGCGGAATTTCACCGTTTTGGTGCCAAGCATGCATGCGACGATCGGCTCCGTTGGCGTTGGCGGGGACACGACACGGTCAGGACGGCTCGACCTGCGTCCCCGTAGGGCCCGGCTCAGGACGGCTCGACACCACCACACGCGCGCGCACAGGAGGGCCGAGGGCCACTGTGGCAGTGAGCCAAGGGGCCCCGCCGACGGATCGAGTACGAGAGTTGATTGCACCACACTGGACGGAATCATTGCGGAAGTGATGGAGGGGAATCATCAGTCGGGGGGACGTCAAGCCCTGCACTGCCATGAGATGAGAGGTAGAGAGAGACCGGCTGCGTCGCCTGCCCTGCTCTGCCCGCCTCGGCGGGCTCGAGACAGGGGGAAGAGCGGAGCGGGCGTGGGGGAGACAGGCATCATTGAAGGGCGTGCGGCCGGCCAGCCACTTGGCTGCAATCGCGCAGAGCCGCTGCAATCTGCTGTCTGCTAAACTCTGTGAGTACTGCTGGCTGGCTCTCCATGTGGCGGCGGCCGGTGGAGGCAGCTAATTGGCGCTCCGTCCCCCATCACCTCACGTGGATGCCCCGGCCCCCGAGCACTCGTTTTTTCGTCGTCCCCTTTCCTCACCCAACAGCCTGTCTCAACTCGCTTGGGCAGGCAGGCAGGCACGAGCGCGGGCATCAATGCGCCACCATGGCCATGGAGGTGATGCGAGGAGAGATTTGACGTTTCATGCCCGTGCGCTACCCTTTTCGGGCGTTTTTACCGTCGCCAACAGTTTCTCAACGCGGCCGGCCTGGTGAGGTGATGATCACTGAACGGCCTCTTTCCGGTACTGCAGCACTTAGGCGCGACAGATGCTGAGATGCAAGCCATTGTTATCTAATGAGAACATGTGCTTCAAGTTCTGCAACAGATGATTAGGCAAATATCAGTCCGGAACATAAGGACTTCAAATTTTCTGGCTCCAGGACGGAACACCAGTACGGAGTACGGATAAAACATAGCGTTGCGTATCCCATTTGTAAATTCCTCTGATCTTATTACATAACAACATCATCTTTCACCAGTCAAAAACAAACAAAAATCTAGGAATCACATGATCTATCTCTGGCACCTAACTTCTGTGGATTTCCACGGTTTTCAGTGACACCTCTACACACATTTCATCCCTGGGGGCGGGACAACACTGACGACAAGCGGGCATGTGGGAACTAAGGACGTCTCTTAGCCCTCCGCTCCGTAACAGGATAAACAATCCCAGGTGGCCAACATCATGATAGTGCACCATGTACAACATCAACCAGAGGTTCTGCAAGCTGTCAAAGGCACGGAAAAAATACTCCTGAACCTCATACCGCTTTTACAAGCATGTACCACCTCGGCATTGTTCATCGCTGCTCTTGCAGTGAGTTGTCAAGCATTAACTTCCACTCTTCGTGTGCGGGCTATTGCTATCGTTCAATGGGCTTATACAGGACAACAGTTACATATTTGGATTCGAACCTGTGGGTTAGACCGAGCGCCACCAACGGGTGGGCACCCCAGCCCTTCTCGATGAAGAGGTGGTTGAGGACTATGTGCTGCGGACGCGCACAGCTTTCTTCCGAGTTCTGTGAGTTAAGAACACCGAGATGAAGCTGGGATGGAAGAGCAGGAGGCTCCTTAGCAAAATCCTTGTCCTCAGGTGCCTGGAAACTGTAGCTACAGTCTGGAGATGGAGGTGGCTCAAATTCTGCAACGCTCTCGACACTTTCAGGGACAAAGTCCTGCATGCATGATAAGCGTGTTGAGGAACAGTTAATAAGGGACAATTTCAAAGATAGAAGATAGCATGAGGAGCTCTTATACTCCATAAATAGGTACATGAGTAGCTGTTAGAAGATCTCAACTCGGTCAACCTTTCAACCTACTACAAATTAAGTGATTATAAACAAATACTAAACATCAAATTAGTACAATGCAGTTAAAGAGTGGAAGCCCTTTCAGAAAACCGTGCAGACATCACAGTTCAAGCAAAAAAAGGAATAAACTATATAGCATCTTCTCATTTATTTTTATAATAAAACACAGATTTGTAATGCATAGCTTGAGTTAAAACCAAAATTACATTCTTCGTTCTTTTGCAAGGTAAGGCAAAAAAATGCATATGGTCAACAGCAACACCATGCTTGGTGTTGTAAATTTCACCCAGTACTTCTTTTTTCTGGTAGCACTCAGGTCTTTGATGCAAAAATAAATAAATAAATAAATAAATAAATAAATAAAAGAAAAAAGAATACTCACATTAACATCAAGAAGGTTAACCGCGTTACCCATTGCATCAGTTTCACAGGGAAGATCAGGAAGACATCTCCTTTCTCCATCCACAACAAATCTGTATCTGTAAACTCCAGATGGGAGTACCAGCAACAGAGAGTGATCTTTCCCAGATTTTTGCATGGCTTTTCTGCAACATTTATATATGAACAATTCAACAATATCAGGATCAACTTTGCCACAGCCAGAAGTTACAGTTCCGCTTAAATTGCGAACAACTCAGAAGTTAGAATCTTACTTAAAGGGATTAGGATTAAATTATTGTACCTTGATTTCCAGTTATCCCATGATCCTTCAACATATACATTCTTTCCTCCAAGGGTCCACACAATTAAAGCAGGAATTTCCTTCTGAGGGGGGCCATCATATTCTTCTTCTTGTTCATTCATCAATATCTGGTTGAATACTGGGGTTACATCAGCAGCTCTTTGCAGTGGAGGTACAGGGGTCTGCAATACAGGAGTAACGGGCCTAGTCAATATTTGACAATGCTCCTACGTCACATGCTTAGTTAACAAACATATAACACATGACTGATTACAAAATATATGTTGGACAAGTCTATAATGGACCAATTGGGGTGGGAACAAAGGAGGCAAGTACAAACTAAAGATGGTGGACAAGAAAGTTGTTGAACTAAATCCTAGGCCATAATTTTTATTTTTTTTTTTTTTTGCATTTTACCACTATATTTAATCACTGCATTGACAAACTATTTCCTCTATTTGTAACTTGGAAGGAATATCATCAGGCAGAAACATTATATTTTCATCCTGCAAGATCCAAACATCTAGCTTCTATGCTTCTATAGTTGAGAAAGTGCAGGCCAAGAAAAACTAATACAAGATACACAGTTCTCTCAAAACAGCTAAAGACCACACAAAGCTATTGCATTGTGGCAATCTGTTTTTTTTTTTTGAAAGTGCAGGAGAGCTTCATTTCATTGCATTAGAGAGAGACATTGCAGCAATCTGTATTATAAAAGATTTGGCTTTGATGCCACACATTACATTCTTGCAAAACAACTTGTTGAAAGAAGATATCTTGTATCATGAAAGGAAAAATAGCCAGTATTTTTTTAAAAAAGGAGTAAATCCATTTTCCAAAAAGGACATAAGAGCGTGGTAAAAGGTATCTATTAAGTTAAATATGAGATTATGGCATCAAAGAAACTCCACTAATCCTACGAAACTTATATCAACTTTTTATAATAGTTTTGAAAAGGAAGACAGCAATAAGATATTTAGAGAACTGCTCTTGAGCTTCTATCATACAATAATCTCATGGTTTTTATGCCAGCAAATTTTGCAGCTCCAAATATAATCAGAGTACCATACAGAGTGCCAAGTTTTCTGAGGTTTAGAGTGAATGGTCTGGCACTTCAAAAAAGAGTAAAAAAAGTGAATCCACTGTGCCTGTTCAGTTGCTGTGAAGATTGCATAATTAGTTTGTTTTCCATTTATTTGGCATAAGTGCTCAATCTGTTTTTTAAATCCTATTGAGAAGACACCAAAGGAACAGATCCAATTATCAATAGAAGCCACAAAATAGTTGAGTGGCATTTTGCGGTGCATATTTTGTAGCCATATTTTTATGGTGCATATTTTGATAAATGTATTATGGGCTGTTTAGTTGCTTACAGTTTATAATACATAAATTATGCAAATTTGATGTTTGTCACAGTTGTGCAGTACATCAGTAGCCAGCCAGCCACCACAAAAAAATAATAACAGTACCACACTTCTGACAAGCAACTACACAAACAGTATAACCATTAACCAGGTCACAAGGCTAAGAAAAACGTGACAGCTCTCATATAAAGGTCACATAGCAAATTGCAAAAGACAGGGATGAATGGTTTAACATTACCTAACTATATAGTTTATACTCATTGCTTACAGTCTAGTATGTACTTAATTCCCAACTTCTGTGTCAGCTCTGTTATTTTTATGGTTCAGACTTCAGACTACACACTGATAAAAGAGTAGAGACTATATGTATGGGCCGACTTGCAACACATTATGAAAAGGAAAAAAAATACTGTCCTATTCTGAAGCCTCGTAACAAATGCTGCTAGTTCTTTATCATTATTAATTTGAACAGTTTTGGGAGCAATTAGCAATAAATTACCATATATTTAATACGAATGTTTGTTAGTTTTCTTCTGAAGCCCTATATGCATAATGCCGCAGGTTGCGCCACATCCACATTAATTGATCTTTCCCATTTCTTATAACTATCTATGCAGTTTTGTGCTACTAAAAAGAAAAGAAAAAGAGAGGATGCTTTCACAATCGGCAATTGCAAATCCATTATGCAAAGGAGAAACACCATATCACGACATTCTGGAGCCACGTGTTTAATGCCATTCGCTTTTCATCATAAATTTTTTGATCGACAATTCTCGAGAGCATTCCATGGATAAATTGCTAGTTATGTTTGAAGCCCTAACCAGTTAAACATCACATAGTTTATTTTCCATGTACCTATCTGTACACCACCTGTGCTTTATGTGGTTTAGACTTCAATATAAACAACACCATTTTTAAAAAAAACAAGAGGTTGCTGAAAAGGAAGCAGCACATTACACCGTTCCAACTTATGAAGCATGCCAACATCAATTGGCAGAACATCATAAATGGAGCAACGAATGCAGTGAGTAGTAACTCTTTGTTTTCAGGCTAACTTATCCAACAACAGAAACTGGGAAGGTACGAGCAGAATTTTGATGTGAGGCTGCATTATATTAGATGTCAGCATACCAGTAGACAAATAAATACCATTAAAATACAAGCAAAGTCCCAGGAAGTGCAATGTAAATATAAGTTTGGAAGGGGCATGCATTTCATGATCCACTTAGGAAACAACAAATGTATGACCTCTAACAAAAATAGAAGAGTAGTGCAGTACAAAGACTGTAGCATCAATCCAGCGTTAGCTGTAACAGTATGAAAACAGTAGGATGCTAGGCCTTATTTCAGTATGAAAACAGTAGGATGCTAGGCCTTATTTGAACAGATTATTATGGAATTTTCAATTAGGGGTTATGAACTTGAATTCGACACTTCAAGATATGATAGTGCTAACCTATATCAAATAAATTTAAAAAGCACCAGACTAGAACGAAATTCCATTGACTGTACTAGTCTGAAACTAGTTTTCATGGGTACTTAAAATTCTTGTTCATAAGACAGGACAGGTATTTATCAATGTCAATATGCGCCAGAGACCTGACTTCCTGTTCCTGAGCAATAATTAATTGCTGATGGACATACATGATGGAAAGAAGGGTGTGCAGAATAAACCAGTTGCACAGAGCTCGTTGGAGCATCATCTCAACAGTAACTCCTCACATCACCATTAAACCATCCAATAGATGCTTAGCCAATCTAGTGTTAATTCTAGAAACAATCACTCTGCTATTACAACCAATCAACAACTTGCTTCCACTGGAAGCTCCCTGTTCAGCAACACAGTGTCTGACAGTCTAAGTATGATCAAAGAAATATCCTGACAAAATCTACTGCTGATGAACGACCAATCAAATTGGCCTTCATGATTTGATGGACGCAAAAAAAATCGTTTCGCCGAATTGCAAGCGGAAACTACTAGCTAAACTACAAAGTGGAGAAACTAGTAGTTAAACTACAAAGTGGATAACTAAATGCAAATAACTCGGCAAAAATGCAAGCGCGCAGCAACTAAATAAGACAGTTCATGCAAAAGATGGCCATCAGAAGCGAATTTGATATGCCAGCCACTGCCAGATCGCGACCACTCCTCGCATTGGACCCTAGCACAACCAACCAAATCAGGGGCACCTCGACAGCGCTCGACCACATCCCAAGCGAAGCAAGCATCGGAAAGCAAACTATGGATCAACCTGACGATAAAGCAAACCAATAAAGCGGTGCGGGATCTCGTGATCTGACCTGGGGCACGAACATCCGCGGGGAGAGCGAGCGGCCGGGGCTCCCGGGCGGCGATCCGCTGCCTCCGCCACCACCGACGACGCCCACCGAGGACGCGTGCCGCACGTGGTTGGCTCCTCCGCTGCCGTACGGCGGGAAGCTGCGCTCCGACGAGCGGACCGACGAGTCCCCGCCGCCGTCCTCCACATCAGCGCCGTCGCCGTCCACGGCCGCGGCGTCCTCCTCGCGGCCGCTGGCGTTGCCCATGCCTCCTCCTCCCACCCACGCGGCGGCGAAGAGGCGGCGAAATTACGGAGATGCCACCAGGGCGGGCCTGGTGCCGCTGGGAAGGGGGAAGAAGAAGAGAGGGAGAGGGGTCACTATTAATACGGCCTTCACTTTGCTTGTAATTAAGCGCGTGCCACTGCCCTTGCCCGGGAAGCGTGGCGCCACACGTGCACCCGGTGCTCGTGGGCCAGCAGCCACTGTCTCGTGGGCCCCTTCTGTACAGATACTCTTTGGTGCAGGAGGATTTAGCGTTGGGGAGCGAGGCGCGCGCGCGTGTTGATATGTGCGGGTGACGTGGACTTGGGCCGGGTCACGGCTCGCACGTTGGGGGAGGGGAATCTGGGTCAGGTGCAAGCTTCTGGGACCCGAAACCCGGCATCATTGGTTGCAATCTCGTGTGACTATGAGTCATCATGGACAGTCTCTTCAGGATGGCTTTAGTTTACATGCCAATCTGACGTGTTATGTTGACAATACTCATGTTCGAGAATAGCTAAAGGAATCAAGTTCGAGTGCTTACGGTACTTATATAGTTAATCATAATCTGATTTCAATCTTGCAATTGTAAGTAACAAGGTGGTATTAATAGAATTGGAAAAGGTGGAAATTCTTAATGGACGGACATCACAATAGATACAAATCATCCACAAACACAAAATGTGAACATCTTCAAAAATGAATTAGGAGTACATATAGCGGTACATAGAATTTACCTTCATCAAATTTCTAATTAGAGTTCGCATGATACCACATTGTGGTCAGCGTGGCGGTTTTGGTATATATATTTTCACCAATACACATACATACACTTCTGATTTGAGAGTCTTAGCTCGGATAGAAATATAGAATAACGTGGCACTGGAAGTAGTTGAGTTTTCACAAGAATTTATTACCATCCCTATGTTGATTGTTGTGGTACTTTTTGATATAGCAACATGAATAAACTTTGGCCATTTGCCTTGCCGTTTTGTAGCACCATAAAATCAATTATTACTTTCTTGATTAGCTGTGCACTTCTTAGCTCAAGTTGCCGGCAAGGATCATTAATAAGTAACCGAAGTAAGAAAATACAGAGATAAGAGGCAATAAAACAAAAAGCTAGAACGTGATGGACTCAAAGTCGTCAAAACGCCTAAATCATTTCCTACTGTATTACGTGTATACCTACTGTATTCAATTTCATGACCGCAAAGTAGTGGCTGTCTAACCTGAGTACCATCAGCCCACCATTTTGAATTCATTGTACAATGTACAATTTCTTGTTTATAGTTTCCCCAGCAAAGATAATTTGGGAGCCAATGAGCAAAGTGCTGTTCCTGTATTGAGTGTCATTCCATCAAGCTCAATTGTGTGTACATGGCTCTGCGTTTTGCATATAACATATAAATGCCACTAGACATGACGTGCAATCCACATCTTGTCCACCTAATTTTCCCCATGTCTTCGAATCATTTGCACCCACCGCAGATTCGCTACCATGTGCTCTAGGATCCACCACGTACTATTATAAACGGCTGACGAATTCCATTGGATCAGGGGATTAGCTATATGTTCGTACTTACCTCAGCATTTCGCTTGTGTTTGAACGTTTTAGTATCTGAGAAGCAAATTTCGATTGGATTAAGGGCATCCCCAACCCAAGAAACCATAATGTAGTTTCTATAGTTGCCACATCACATGGACACTACTATAGAAACTATGTCCCCAATGGATAGTTTCTTCAAAATAATTAATCATCCAATTGTCTCTCTTCTCTCTCTTTTCTCAACCAATCCCCTTCTCCCTTTCCTTGGTTCTCGTGTAGACATGGTTTCTTGCATGAGAAACCATTTCTATCTCTTGCCTCATTAATTATCTTGCCATATCATCTTTTTGTTTACTTGTCATGCTATTTAATGCTATGGAAACCATCCTAGTCATTGGGTTGAGGATGCCCTATGAATTGGTTACTTCTCTGCTAAGGGCTACCGGTTAACTGTTTCGGAATCTAGGGGCGGCCACAAAGATTAAACGCAGTCAAATCACCATCAGTGCTTAAGCCTGACAAAATGCTCGTGTGATTGTATGCTCGATAAATAATCGTGGAGAGTCAGAGTCACAGGAATAAATAAGGATACAAATACGTTGCAATCGAAGTTGGAGCCTGCAGGAAGTATGGTGTTATAATTATGTACCCTTTTCTTGTTTGGTAATGAAGTAGGAATAGACCATGTCACCAAGCACATGATCTCACCATGCATGGTGACCACTCAAACCACCCCAGTGGTCAGCTTGCACCTTTTTTTTTAGAAGCTTCTGCACCTAATTGTTGTGTCATTGTGGTATATACTGGTACAAGCTGGGCCGGGTTATATCGAGAATAAAAAGGTCCCAAGAGGCCAAGAGAATGATGATGGATCAGATCAGAGAGCTAGAGTCCATCAAAACATGGGCCGCATCTCTGCACCCAGGTTGAGCTAATTTGGGCCTATTTGGTCATCATGTGGGCGAACCAGTAAGAACAAACAAACTAATCCGTCGCGTTCTGAATTTCATAGAGGCCATGCAAATCCATTGATCCATAGAGGCCAGAACGAAGAACAATTGCAATGAAATTAAGATCCGATTTAATAATGAAAAGGGCAAAATATGTAGATACGTCTGGCTAGTATTAACATATATTGCTCATACCCAGTACCAGTTGATCAATCGATCGATCATGCAACCCAAGAACAAGACCAGCTTATGGGAGAATACACGCTATATATATATATACGGGGGTGGTGTGCTCGACATATGTTCATAGGCGTGGCATGCGAAATCAATCGCAGAGGGGTGCAAACAATAAAATCCCGTTCGTCCCTACCAGTAGTCCTGGCCGTAAAGCAAGCTCCCGGCCGCGTGGTCGTAGATGCCCTGGAACGGCGGCGGCGTGGCCATCGCGGCGCCGTACCCGGCCGCCCGTGCCGTGCCGGCGTTCGCCGTGGCCATCGTCGTCGGCGACAGGGCGCTCGCACCGGTTGCCCCCGTCGGGGAGACGCGCCCGAACGATGAGTAGGACGAGGCGGAGGAGGCGGAGGAGGAGGAGGACGGCGCGCCCGAGTAGGCGCCGTTGAGGTCGTGGTCGGCGACGTTGGAGTCGCGGCCGGTGAGCTCCTGCACGACGGCGCGGAACTCCTCGGCGCTGGCGGTGAGCTTCATGGGGCTGGAGATGTACACCACCTTGATCCCCTTCCCGCCGCCGTGGCCGTGCCTCCCGGATCCCCTCTTGCCGCCGCCGTGGTGGTGGTTGTGCACCGGCGGCTTGGAGATGCCGTTGTGGTGGCCGTGCTGCACGCTCAGCTTGCTGTCCATGATCTCAAACTATCCGTTGAAGAACGTACGCGCGTTCGCAGCAGAACATCAACCGAGGTCGTCGAATCAAAATAAGCTGCTGGTTCAAAGATCAAATTAAGCAGGTGGGCTCTGGAAGTCTGGAGTGGGCGGAGCTGCGGGGTTTCCGCGCTTTATATAGGCTCTGCGCGCGCGGGCGCCGCAAGATCTTTTGTTTAGGGAAGGGGCTAGGTGATAGCTTTTGTTCCGGCTGAGATCAGTGCTCGCTCCCGCGGCGGTGGATTGGATTGGTCCGGGCAGCAGGTTCCCGGAATCCGCAGCGGGGTTTTTTT
>CM014278.1:80737910-80772373 GCA_004135705.1 Alloteropsis semialata
AAAAAAAAGAAACTACAATGCCCGGCGCCGTGGTGGTTCAACTCTTCAGCAAGTTCAAAACTTCCAAGCCATATCCATTGCAGATTGCACACCTGGATTGATGGCGCTGCGTAGTACTACCTGTTCTTGTTCCTAAAAGAGTCCATGACGTGACGCCTCAATAATCAACTGCTGATATGGATCAGATCTACGAGTCTCTGCACACGGCGGCGGTCAAGGAGCTTCTTTCAGTCAGAGATCAAACGTTTAGTTAACGAGCAAACTCAAATTTTTAATTACGTTGCTTAACCACCAACGTCCTTTACTATATACAAAATCACCTGGAGGCTGGAGCAGCTCACGGCTCGGGGTCGGCCACCGCCTTAATTATATTTGAACGGTGCTCGTTGAACCAATACCTTCAAAGATGAGGCTACACATATAGTTGCTTGATCAAATCAATCAGCGATTAACTATCATCACGCGCGGAACTAAAAACCCCAGGCAAGTAACTGGCCAACCACTACTGTGCACAGTACGAATGCGAAGCTAATTAGCGGAGGTAAGCTGAGAGACGGCTTTTGCCGCTATGGTCCACATCGAAGCCCAACTAAGGGCTCTGTTTAGTGAGGCTCCGTGAGACTTCGGCCTCTTGAGCATATTGCATACTTGTAACAGCGATCTATGCTATCACTAAAGTACCATTAGTGTAGGAGTCGAAGCCTCGATCTGGAGCCGCACCAAACAAGGCCCAAGTCTACTAGGGTATATGAAATAAAAGTCAGAGTCAGACAAAGTTGATTGCTACTCCATTTGCTAGTTCATGATCTAACCAGATACTACAGGGCTAGAGAGTTCTGATTCAATAGTAACACAATGGGGAATGGAAAACACCTATTTTTTTTCCTTTTCATTTTATGAGAGCTTGAGTTTCCACACCTAGAGCTGCAAATTTTTTTGATGCACGTGTTCCTTGATGAGAAAGGAAGCAATTGAGCAAGAAAAACTTGTTAGACTTATCAGCGAATTTCTTCGAAAGATCAGCAGCACACGTTAACACCACAAGCTATTACATTACCCAGTAGCTTGGTGCCCACGAAGGCAGAGGACCTGCAGCCACAAATCAGTACGTGCACGCGCCAACGCGCCTACGCCATCGATCGAGGCTGCTGGGCTGACCCCGGCCGGTCCCGCACCGTGCACACACACCTGATCTTTCCGTTCAATCTGCTGAAGCGCCGGACTGCTGCGACAGATTCCGTTTCCATCGCCGGTCTCCTCCGCATCAACCATTAATAGTCCGTGCCGCGTCGATGCTGCCCGTTCGTTCGCGGTTGCTGTTGGCTTTGTTGGCACAAACCGTTTCCTGCACCGGCAGCAGGCCAGCATGCAGCTACTAGTCGACAGTCCACGGTTGGTCAACAACTGTTCAAAGCTTGAGACCACCACCGGAAAATTTCTCCTCCCCTGACCAGGGTTTTGTCAACTGCCGACGACCCAACCATGAACCAAAGAAAGCCTGAGTAGCATGCATCCATGCATGGTTGATGCCCTCCCCCTCCTTTCGCTCACAGCTGTCAGTAGATCAGCGAAGAAAACTCCGGAGGACACATTGAACATTGATCAGCACGGCCTAACTAACCCGTCACACTGTCATGAGCATGAACGATGATGCAGTCTTGGAAGATGCACAGAGATAATTTGTGGTGTACGGCATGCAGGCTGACCTTCTAGAGGGCACTAAGAGAATTGTCGCGCAGGAAGCAGGAATCCTGGCCTTTGTTCTCTCACGGTCTCACCGGTTTCTGGAAAAGGGGATTGATTCCCCTTTTTGAACCGATGGAGTGGGGGCATTTGAGCCACCAGGCCGGCTGAGCTTGATGTCGCTGGGCCAGAAGATAGACAATGAGCAATTGGGATCATGTGTGTGTGTCACTGTTGGCTAGTGGATGCGTGATGGATGTGTTTGGATTGACCAGGGAGGCAACGTAAGCTTCAGCTTGTTTGAACGGTGAAAAGAGGTGATCCGTGGTCACATCTGGCCGCGAGGAACGGAGGAGGATCGGGTGCCATGTTATTACGTTGACGTCTACTACTAGGTGGCGTTTGGATAGTTGGAAACAGAGGTCGGGATAGAGACACGAGACACTGTTGAAATCGTATCCAGCGTTCGGTTCATGGGAAAAGGAAATAGTGGGGGAGCGGGTGTGACACCCCTAGTGTCATTGTGGTAATCAAGAACTCTAAAAGAATTTAACTAACTTAATAATGGCATGCATCATTTCATAATCATAGAGTTTTGTTTGTGCATAGGGGTGTATGTGTGACCCAATTTAACAATCATAAGGACATAAGGCTTAATTCCACAAAAATTCGAATCAAAACCCAACTTAAAACGTGCCATAGCCGCTAGGATGGTAAGTTGCGGTGCTCAAGGGGATGGTCACCGCAACAACACGAGCCCTAGCAAAGTTTTAACCCATTCACCCCTGCATGACCGACTGTTGTGGTGGTCTTCATGTCGCCACCGCAATAGTCAGTGGTCTCGGGCAATAGTGAAAATCCTCTCTGGATTGACGGACTGTTGCGGTGGTCTGTCATTCTTGCCCCACCGCAACATTAGATGGCTAAATTACTTACGCGTAAGAGCCTGGCACCGCAACATTCGGTGGCCTGCGGATTTCTTATTTCCGTTCATCGGCACAGTGTTTTTCGGCACCACAGACTGTTGCGGTGGGAGTTTTACCCCACCACCGCAACAGTCGGTGCCCAACCACCACGCCGGCATGGGCCTCCCCGGCGACGGTACGGGCGTCCGCGCCGCATTAACCACGTGTCCGGGTCTCCTGTGCCCCGTCCGTGGTGTGCGCCCGCCCTGGCGACACGTCCCAGCTCGAGGGGCAGTTGAACCACTCCCGTACCTCCCCTTTCCCGAGCTCAGAGGCTCATCCACCGGCTCACCGCCATCCACCTCGCCATTGCTCGATTCCCCACGTCCCAAGCTCCATTGCCTCGCCCTCTCCACGCCCAAACCTCCCTCCCATTGCCTTCCTCCGAGCCAGGCCGCCGCCGCCGGCCGCCCCTGAGCCGAGCTCGGGCTTGAGCTCGAAGAAGAAGGAACAACCAGGGACTCTAGAGTAAGCATTGCGAGGCATAGAAGGGTTTTCCCATAGAAATCTAGGACTTGTGTACAAAAAGGATGGTTTGAAGGATGTATTGCTTTATGCACTAATGTGAGCTAGGGAGTTGGTTATTGTTTCATAAACTTGGGCTTGAGCTAAAGGTGCAACCCACCCCTAGTGGTTATGTTGTTGGTGTGGATTGAGTAAGTATTTCCATAACTAGGCTGTATTTATACCTTGGGGTAAAGGAGAGTAGCTAAGTTAATGTGATAGAAAGAGTAATTCATGTATATCTACTTAAGGGAGTTAGACAATTTTTGTTAAGTTTATCCTGAAGTTTAGGAATCCACACCAACAAAGAATTAGCTCCTGAATACATATGATTTTGTAGTGGTGATTTAGATTTTATTTCAAATAGTAGGGTGTGAGGCCGGCCAGACCGGTCAAACCGGTCTCAAAAACCGGTCTGACCGGTTCCTGGGCAAGAATTTTCTCTTAGTTATGGATGTTCTATAAATGTGCATCTAGTGCTATGATTTGTTAGGAGTATTCTTATAGTTGATTGCTTTGGCACTCTTGCATCTCATGCGTACTTTTGCGAATCGTGTAGAGCACACCATTACTGACGGCGTGTATGAGATCGACGTTGAGCCCGAGGGTGATCCCGCCGCCGTCGAAGTGAACTACGCCACTACGCAAGACCCGGATCAACTTCCGGAAGGGCCCAAGGCCGCCGCTGATCAAGAAGGCAAGCCCCGGAGCATAACCCACTGTGAAACTAACATTCATTGCTTGTGCCTTAATTTTATGCATTTAAGTTTAAGGAGTTGCTTGAAACCTTAGATGCATGATCCCTAGGTACCTATGTCCTAATACTAGTATGTGTAGGTCGTATAGAGTGCTATGCTTAATTAGGTCCGGTAGAAGTCGAGTGATTGCTTGGTCACTCGCGAGATATAGGTTCTACTTTATTTCAGTTAATGATGATCGGCAAGCGGGGCTTGTGCGATATTCATGATTGATTGAATGTCCCGCTTGCACAGAAAATGGTGGGCTGAGGCATTGCTTGTGTGGCGATGTTGGTCAAGCTTTTGAAGGTACTAATCGTATGCCGGGAAATATGGTAAACTGGTAAACCTAGTACTTGATTCAAACTGACGTCTAACGGGTTTTATCACTCTCTTGGGCGAGGGGTTGTGGCGAGTGTAGCAGTGGCCGCGGCACAGGTTGCCTGGGGCACCTGGGGTCCATTGGGGCGTGCACTCGGACGGAGTGGTCCCCGATGGCAGATGGCAGGGAGAGATGGGAAAGGTTGCCCCGTGAGGTCCTGGGTGTCTCTCACGGGTCGTGCGATTAGGTTGTCCCATGCATGGTTAAAATCAACTCGAGTTGTCCGTCCTTCGCGGTTACATGGTTAAAATCAACTCGAGTTGTCCGTCCTTCGCGGTTACATGAAGCTGCTTGATCTCTTTCCACAGATCAGTGTGCTTGGGCCAAATGAGTAGAGGTGATTAGATGAGAAGTGGGAAAGTGATGTTAATCAATTGTATGTCAACATTGTTTGCTATTGGATAGCTTGGCAAACTTAGTAATGTTTGCTCACAACTTAAAACTGGGCTAAAATAATGAAAATAGGTCAAGTTATAGATGCTTTTGGCAAAACAAACCCCAGAGCCAAAAAGCCTTGCATGTCTAGAATTTATTCCCGTCGGGTAAGTCTTGCTGAGTAATTAGTACTCAGCCTTGCTTGTGGCTAAATTTTGATGCAGATTGCGATGGCTATGATCCTGTTGCGGCTCTTACTTGGCCTTGTGTGCTCCCTGACGGCTGGATCGTGGAGCGGGTGCCGTCCGAGTCCGACTCGGGCCGCGGCGATTAGGTGTTGTGTGAGGGTTCCGCATAATGCCTTTTGTTCCGATGTGTAGTCTTCCGCTGTAAATAACTCTGGTTTGTAAGAAGATAAAACATATGTACTGTATTGGTATAATTATCTACGTGCACCATGTGATGTAAAATATGCGATGAGTTGTACTGTCTGAGCCCATCTTCGAGTGGGACTGCTGCTATTTTGTTTCGGTCGAGAGAAAAATGTGGTGTAATCGGGAAGGTATCCGACGGATTGCACGATTAACTCGGTTTAGGGGCGTGGCGCACTGCTATGATAGTGGTCCCATGCTCTTAAGCTGGATTAAATGGGGCGGTCTGCCACAGCTGGTATCAGAGCCGAAAAATAGGCATCGGGTGGTACAACAAGTCTTAAAAACATTTTCTTGATGTGCAAAAGTTTAATCTTGACTTCGGAATCCGATGGTTGCGTTAGGATTTGAGAAGAGTAGAACGTGAGCCCTAGGGAGAATTATGGGTATGTTTAGGTGGCATAGTAATATATATATGTGACTAACTTCCAGCACATTACTTTTGGTACCGACGATTCCAGGTAATGTATGGTCGGCCATTGCCAGAGGGTGTAAATACTGGACGCTGTTCCCCAAGCAGTGGCTTACTTGGGGTGCAGTCAATATAATACCTTCACGGTGTTATAATGACTGTAGTGCTTTTATTTATTGGTTGAACTGTTGCTTCTATAGTGAGCAACAGAGTGTGGTCATCATATGTGGGAAACTACATATGCGTCACCCATGTGGCGTGAGGTACATGGGAGCTGTTTGTGAGTGCTGGCACCAACGGTTCAGTGATGAATATTTTCTGCAGGTACACTAACTACGAGACCGTAGGTTGTGTGCTCGCTAGAAATCCGACTAATCTATACTATAAAGAGAATAACATTTGAAAACAATTCTCACCTAAAGCCTACCCAGCCTTACCCCTCACAACTTCCTTAGATGGGCCCACAAGGCAGACCAAAAAGTTTGACGAAAGGGGGGGGGAGAGGGAAAACTTGATCGTTAGAAAATACCTCAGGCCAAAATTGTTATTTTTTTCACCAAGCTCTGATTTACCCGCCCGTGTACCCACCATTCGAAATTCCAATCCCGCCCCAATTTGTGCTGATTGGTTTTCTTATTGCCCGCCTGCTAATTGTCTTTCGTATACCCACCATTCGAAATTCCAATCCCGTCCCAATTTGTGCTGATTGGTTTCCTTATTGCCTGCCTGCTAATTGCCTTTTTTGTGGCAGATGGTTTCAATCAGATTATTTCCAAATTTGTGAGGGGCATTGTTTTCTTGTTGAATTTTTGCTCGTCTCTCATCTCATTGGATAATCCAATTCCTCCGATCCCTTGGCTGTGCTGCACTGCACAAAGCCACAAACACATAGCGGGCGCTGGACCCTCGATCGATCAATTGACCATAATCAAGAACCAATTAATCCATCCATCGTTATTCATTCTTCCCATCGAGAGGGATCACCATGGCCATGGACGCGGGGTCGTCGATGGACTTGCCGCAGCTGCTGTGCTGCACATGCGTGGAGCAGTCGACGGTGGCCATGGAGGAGACGTGCGGGCGCTACGACACGGTGCTGGACCGGGGTGCCACTTCATGCACTGGTGCTTCGGCCGAAGGGTCGCCGGCTACCTCTCCCTCCGTGTGCAGCAGCTCGACGTCCGCTGCGAGACCAAGAGCAAGAACAACGTCTTCGTCACCATCGTCGCGTCCGTGCAGTACCGCGCCCTCGCGGACAAGGCCTTCGACGCCTTCTACCGCCTCAGCAACGCCCGGGAGCAGATCCAGTCCTACGTCTTCGACGGTAACTATCAATTGAGCACACGGATTTCTTTCGATTTTTGTGTGTTGTTGCGATAGATTGATGATGTGCTGATTGAGGAAATAATGCCTAAATTAATGATCGGTGGCGGTGCAGTGATCCGGGCCAGCGTGCCGAACATGAACCAGGACCAGGTGTTCGAGCAGAAGGACGAGGTGGCGCGGGCGGTGGAGGTGGAGCTGGCCAAGGCCATGAGCATGTACGGGTACGAGATCGTGCAGACGCTGATCGTGGACATCGAGTCCGACGAGGTGGTGAAGTGCGCCATGAACGACATCAACGCGACGGCGCGGCTGCGCGTGGCGGCGGCGGAGCGCGCCGAGGCCGACAAGATCCAGCAGGTGAAGCGCGCAGAGGTGGAGGCCGAGGCCAAGCACCTGGCGGGCGTCGGCGTCGCGCGCCAGCGCCAGGCCATCGTCGACGGACTCCGCCGCTTCGTGCCCGACGAGAAGTCGTCATGGACATGGTCCTCGCCACGCAGTACATCGACATCATCCGGGACATCGGCGCCACGTCGCGCGCTGCCACCGTGCATCCCGCACGGCCCCGCCGCCGTGCACGACGTTGCCGCGCAGGTCCGCGACGGCGTGCTCCAGGCCGCCACACACGCCCCCGCCGCCGCCGTACCCAGGTGATCGATCGTACGCCGCGCCGCGCCCACGGTACCCGCAGCGTCTGCCTGTCACTGTTGATTCTTGGTATGCATCTGCTGCTAATCGGATGTATTCGAGATGTGACCATCTGTATCTTCTTTCATTCTGGCATCTGGGAGGATTGAAATTTAGAGTGTAGCTAGCTACTGTCACTACTACTCTAAATGGGTTATCCATGGCATACCATTCCTCTAATTGAATGGCTTTCTGATTAAATAGAATATCAATATTAATATATTTGAGATGCTTTGCTGTTAAATTGGAAAAACTTGTCATGCATGCTTGACTTCTGGCATCTGCTCGCTGGCTTGACCAAGTACTTCTCTTCAGGAATTTGCACTAATTTTGCCAGAGTTTAGAACAGGCCAGAAAATGAGAGAACCATAGTCATAGACTAAAATTATAGATGAAATCTGTCATTCCATGTGCAGAATAAGCATTATGTTTCGTCTCTCTCCAGAATGTTGCCTATGCCCACACCAATATTGGTTACCATGAGAACATTTGCTTCTTTGAGATTACTGAGCTATATGATTGCATACAAGCGTGGTTTTGATCCCATGAACGAATTACAGGGTGAGGTATGTAATTTTAAAAAAATGCCCTTGAATGCTGCCATCAGAGTTTTCCATGTCAGAGATCAGAGTTGTCTAAAACTTTTTCCCCTGCATTCAAAGTCACAAATGCATGTGTATATTGGTATTTTTTAAACGTGCCTGTGGCACGTGCCACTCCACTAGTTACTATAAGGAGAGACGTACATATGTGCCACCGATGCTAACCCCGTAAGTCCAAGAATACTTGGCAATTATTTTCATTTGTGAGGACGGCTAGGTCGCTTATTCATGCATCATGATCAAACACAAAGACATAAATTGTGGGTTAAAAGATAAATCTAAGGTGGGAATTGCCAACAAAAATCATACACTTACTTAAGAATGTTCTAGATCTTCTTTAGACTTCCCTGTTGGCGTGAATTTTTCACCCAACGAGAATTTTCCGTTGTAAGAATTTTCCCCTTGGAAAGGTGGTTCCAAATCTCCTTATTTAGCCTTTGTCAAAATTTCGAACTTTTGACACTACTCCTTTTAGAGTGTGTCGGTTTTATCCTTGTATCGAATCTATCTATACTAAAATGTTTGATGGGTTTGGTATACTAACGCTTAAACTTGTCCTGGTTGTTGTTTATTTCAGATGGCTTGTCCGAGCAATCGTACCATGCACATCGATGACCAAGGGCACTATCACTCCACTTGCCTCCACTTGGGGGATTTCCCGTCTTGCTATGGGAAACCGCGCAACGGTGCGGGTACACCGAGCCACCCCGCTACGTTGGAGTTCCCCATCATGAGTGGAATGTGATGCGATGTGAAGTCACAATCACCATTTCAAGCCCACCTGGAGTGAGGCAAGAAGATTTGGTGGTGACAACACGGTCTCATTCTTTCTTGCCCGGTTGTGAAATGGTGGCACAACAAGCTTTGTTGCAGTTTGGACAGCAGCACCAAATGCGACTTCACCACACTCCTGCAGCTTTGTTTCCACCACTACCCGGGAACGCCATCTTGTGGTGGGACAGCAGGGCCACAGTTCATGACCCTACCACCATTGCTTTGATTGGCTATGGGAGAGCGTCTGCTGATCTCATAGAAACGCTCAACCACCAGAACCGTTCGGTGGCTGTAGCCGCTCAAGCTCTAGCTGATCAAGTGAGGGATTTGGAACAGCAGGTTCATAATCTCAATGAGGAGCTAGTTGAGCAACACGAGATAGTAGCTCATTTGGAGGATGACATGAATGGAGCTCAGGAAGTGATTGCTCAGTTGCAGAATCCTCCCCCAGCACCTACACCTCCAGAGCTACCCCTACAGGGTGAGTCAGGATTGGATACCGTTTCGGGCATACCGGTTGCGCTGAATGATCCTGCCATGTCAGATGGAGAAGGCTCAGTCAACCAGGCATCACCTCCCAATGGTGGGAACGACGGGTCTGATGACGAGGAGGATCCCGAGGAGCTCTACCCTGTTGATTCCGACTAGAGAGTGTTCTTGGGAAATGATTTTCTTTTGTGTCCATGAAATGTAATCCTTGGACCTAGGTAGACTTTTGTTCTACTGCAAGGATGGTGTAGAATATTTCATGGATATTGTAGATAGGCCACTAGTATGCAAGAACCATCTGTGCATAAATACTAATTTCCGCTTTGTTGCCACAAGCATGTCCTCAATTTACTTCTAGTAACTGATGTTTTTCAGGTGAGACATGAATAGAAAACTTTGTAAAACTTCAGGATCTAGATCATATCCAAAAATTCAACTCTTTTGGGGCTGAGCAACAAAAGTTATGGTCGAATTACTGAAACATAGTGAGCACCGCAACAATTGGTGCTCGGCACCGCAATAATCGGTGACCATAACATTTGGGCGGGAAAAATAAAAAATTGAAGCCCAGGAAGTTGCGGTCCTAATCAGGAACAACGACCGCAACAGTCGGTGGTCCAGAGAAACAGTAAAAATCGTCTCTGGATTGAAAGACTGTTGCGGTGCTGACAATGACAGACTGTTGCGGTGCATATGGCATGCACCATCGCAATAGTCGGTGCCTGATTAATACTTTGGAAAAGGCTACTGGAATGACCGACTATTGCGGTCGTGTTCAAGAATGAGGGACCGCAACAGTCGGTGGTGACCAGTTTCACCGATGACTACCTCAGAAATTTCAAGTTTCCCAACTTTTCAATTGGAAATAGTTTGAAACCCCAACTACCAAAAGAGTCACATAATTACGTAAGCGCTCTTTTGGCAAAACGTGGGAATTTTTGGGTAGTTCCGTAAATGCCTTAGCAAGCTAGAATCACGCCTTTCGATGAATGGAATGATGTTTGGTACTAACATTACAATGAATGTTTCTATGATTGTTAGTACCCCTTTTATCGTCCTTTTATTTTATCCTTCCAAGAAATGCGTGACTAACTTGAGCTATGAAACAATGCAGATGTCGCAAAATCCCAGGAATGATTTACCTGCTCCGCCACCTCTGCCTACCAATGTCTCGGAACTATTGGCTATGCAGACGGAACTACTTCGGCGCTTGACCGAAGCGCAAGTGAATCAGCAACCACATGGCGGACATCACAATCCCCATCCCCATGAGGCAACATACTCGGACTTCACGAGTACACAGCCACCTCTGTTCACCGAGACGAAAGATCCCCTTGATGCTAATGCTTGGCTCAGTAACATCGAGTCCAAGTTTGCTTTGCTAGTGGCACCTTGCTCGGATGCTAACAAGGCTCGCTTTGCTGCTCAGCAATTGCGAGGTTCAGCTCGACTCTGGTGGGACAACCATTATGCAATGCTCCCGGATAATCATGTGATGACTTGGGAGGAATTCAAGACCGCCTTTCGTGCTCACCACATCCCTACTGGTCTAATGGACCGCAAGCTCAATGAGTTCCTTGCACTCACTCAGGGCACCCGCAATGTGCTACAGTATGCCCAGGCTTTTAATCAGCTGGCACCCTATGCGGGTTATCATATTGATACTGATGCCAAGAAGCAGGATCGCTTCCGCCGTGGTCTTAGCTCCAAGCTAAAGGACAGGCTTTCTCTCGTCAAGGCTGATAGCTATGCCGATTTGGTAAACATGGCCATTACTCAAGAGGACAGCATTAATGTCCACAAGGCCGAAAAGAAGAGGAAGGCCCCAGTTGGCCAATCTAGCTCAGCACCACCTAAGTATCGCTTGGTCCGAAAGAATCCTGCTCAAACCTTCCAGAGGGCCCCTCAACCAGGGTCATGGATCATCAGGCCTCCACCACCACAGAATCAGGGGTATCGTGCTCCCTTTCAGGCACCGCAGCCGCCTCGTCCTACCAATGCTCCCTGCTATAATTGTGGTANAACGTGCTCGACGAAATGCCTCGGCCGATTCGCTGGGCGCAGGCTTCGTGGCTTGCTGGAGGGATACGTGCTCGTGGCTGTTGCGCCGTGCTGCCCCTTGTATTGATGGCGGTGGTTGGCGAAGCTTTGCTTCTCGCCCGTGCGAGCTTGTGATCCTTGTGAATCTTTCTGTCCATTGCTTCGGACGGACGGAAATAAGAGCAGATGCTCTCGTTTTGGTCACGGGTTCCAGTTGATCCTGTTTTCCTTTTTGCGGGGGACATCGGGGGCAGCTCAGCGGCGTGACAGAATGAACTTGTCAACATGCTCCACATATTTGACTGAATGTGCACATAGAAAAGGTGCACTGGTTTCATATAAGCCAGAAGCACTTGACAAAACTCCTGTTGCATCAATCCATCACTTGGGAATGATCATTTGTTGGTGAAAATGCTATGTTTTAATTATGTTTGCAGTACATGAATATAATCTTGTCTCCTTTCACCAACATTGGTCAATTGAAGTCTTGGAGAAATTGCTCTGAATTTGGCGTCTGGCACAAAATCTTGCACAAATTTTGTTTTGATTTAGTAGGCACTGGTGATGGGATGGAGTTTCTTAGCTTACATTATTTGGTATTTTACGTGTTGACATATTCACCTGCTGATCGTGCCACTTGATGCTTCTGTACATAGGCTGCAGCACCTGCTGCCAGATTCAGAACACGAGCTTGTGGATTGAGGTGCTGGATTGGTGCAAAGCTGAAGTTCCAAAAGGCACTGAAAAGGCATGGATGGAAACTTCAAAGAAATCTTGATGCTCTAGGGAATGATAAACTTCCTGATCACTTGGAGGCTGCATCACTGA
Source organism: Alloteropsis semialata (assembly GCA_004135705.1). NCBI lineage: Eukaryota > Viridiplantae > Streptophyta > Magnoliopsida > Poales > Poaceae > Alloteropsis > Alloteropsis semialata. The sequence continues at coordinate 80,750,143 of CM014278.1, forward strand.
CTGAAAAGAGAACTCATCGGAGCATTCATCTTGCTTATGGTTGGTATTAGGAAACCAGTTGTCTTGTGTTCCATTACTTTGCATGTGCAGATGTGCTTATCGTAATTGCCACTATTGTTTTAATGCCTTATGATTCCCTTGGTGCTTTTGACACTGGTCTGCTTCATACCTTAGATAGTTATATTCAGTTTGCATTGGCATTGGCAATAAAAAATTCGCTCAAGAGAAAAATTGTCCCTCATGTAATCTTGTTATTAGTATTGCAAATTCTCATTGGGCATTTCATGTGCGCCTTGTTGTTTCCCCTGTTATGCAGATTCTGGAGGTGAAATGGCCAGTACAAGCTCTGATATTTTGGATAGTTCAACCGTTCAGAAAAATTCGACGCATCAGGGATTCAACCCCTTTGAAACCGATTCTCCTGTGCAAAAGGAAGAGTCTGCTGTGTCCAATGGCCATTCCGACAATGAACCATCTCTTTGCATTGCTGTAATTGGAGCAACCGGTGAGCTGGCAAGAAATAAAGTTTTCCCAGCACTATTCGCTCTGTATTACAGTGGTTTTCTTCCTCGGGTATGAATATAGCATTGCTGTAACTTGTCTGTGCAACTGCCATAGTCATGTTACACCTTTCATTTTCATTTTCATTTTTTATACTGCAGAGCGTAGGTATATTTGGGTATTCTAGGAAGAAAATTACAGATGAAGATTTACGATCTATAATTGAAGCCAATTTGACCTGCCGGGTTGATCACCAGTATGTTCTTTTCATATGATAATTTCTTTTATCATGATGGTTGTGTTGAAAAAACATTAGCCCTGAAATTAGTATCTATTAGTATTTCCCTTTCTATCTTGGAAATCAATATAAAGAAATCTTGTAAGGCACAACATATATTTTGGACCAAATTACCTATTGGTTCTGTTGCACTTGATACAAATACCATTTTGCTTCTTCCAATTATATGCATATGTTGATATACTTTCCTTCCCAAGTTTCCAATTTATCTGCCATGTTAATTATTAATGCCTCAAATTTGGATATCTAACTTTTCAGCAAAATCGTTTTGCTTCCAAGTTTTTTTTTTGAAACAAAACTTCCAAGATTTTTCAAATCAATGACTTATGTCTCGTGCTGATATGTTTTGCTTCACAAAGTTTTTTTGTGTATCCCTCAAGATATTTCGACGTGGTTAAGTTTTACAGATTAGGACACATTTCTGTTATGATGACATAGTTCCACTGCTGTAAATAAAGCTTTGCCAAACTAAGAAGAATGCATCCTAATGTTATTGTGAATGCAGCGAAAACTGTGGTGACAAGTTAAATGAGTTCCTTAAAAGGACGTATTATATAGATGCTGGGCATGACAACCAAGATGGGATGGTGAAATTAAATTCTAGGATGGCACAGATAGAGGTAGAACTTTTCATAACAGTTTTTGAATCTTTTGGAGAACATTCATGTTTATAATTGAAATTAAAATTATGTTTGTAAAGTTTCTTTAATCACCATTTTTGTTTCACAGGGTACTCGAGCAGGAGCAGCAAACAGAATATTCTACCTTGCCGTTCCCCAAGAGGCACTTCTTGATGTAGCATTGCCACTGGCTGACCTTGCCCAAACTAAGCAAGGCTGGAACAGGATTATTATTGAGAAACCATTTGGCTTTACTGGTTTGTCCTCACACAGGGTAACACAATCTCTGCTGTCAAGATTTGAGGAGAAGCAAATTTACAGGTAGTATGGTTTCTATCCTTTTATCCTTCCAACCTTATCTGCCTTCCTTTTATGAATAAATGTATTTTCAAATTACAATGCTTTTTTATTGTTTTTCTCAACTGCAATGTCTGAAGAACTTGACAATTTTTAATTCCTACATCTACGTATCCCATAGAATTGATCACCTTTTGGGGAAGGATCTGATCGAAAATCTTACAGTCTTGAGATTTTCTAATTTGGTGTTCGAACCTTTGTGGAGCCGAACTTACATACGGAATGTGCAGGTACACTTCAAGGCTCAGTTTAGCATATACTTTATCATTTTGTATATACATTGATTGTGTAGTAATATCCTTTCAAAAAAAAAGATTGTGTAGTAATATCCGTGAATTGTTACAGGTCATTTTTTCTGAAGAAACAGCGGCTGAAATACAAGGGAGGTGAGTTAATGCTATGGCGTTGCTCCTATAATTTTTTAATGACGCAAACCGTTCGTGGTATAATAAAATGTACTGTTTGAAACTGTCTCTCGGCATGATTAGCTCATTACTGGTTCTTTTTAACCTTTACAATCGTCTGTTAACTGGGTTTTGTTTGACCTTTAAAATTTCCCTTTAACTTATCTTTGCTTCCTTTGTGGAAAATATATTCATATTTTGGCACCGTACTTTTGGATCATTTAATTCAAAGCCGTATGCCCATGCAGGTATTTTGGAAATTATGGGATAATTCGTGACATAGTTCACAGTCACATTCTTCAAACAATAGCACTATTTGCCATGGAACCACCTGTAAGTCTTGATGGAGAGGACATCCGAGATGAAAAGGTAAGGCAGAATGATCCTTTTAAGACTACTGCACTAGAAGTTAGAAAATGCTGACTGTTGTTCAGAATCATAAGAGCTTTATTTATGTAGGTGAAGGTGCTCAGATCAATTCGGAAAGTGGACCTTGAGGATGTTGTTCTTGGTCAACTCAAAGACACCTCTGGTAAAGTTGACAGATATACAAAATCCATGCCGCCAACGTATTTTGCCGCCGCTATGTACATTGACAATGCACGCTGGGATGGGGTACCATTTTTGATCAAGACAGGAATGGGGCTTATGAAGAATAGGTAGGCCCAATGAATTCCGTAACTTTGATTAGCAAATGTCTCAATAGTTAATTTGTGATTTCAGTCACACCATTGTGTTATTATGATCTTATTTCTTTCCCATACCCTTAAAATCAGATTGATTCATATGCATATAGCATGCACTGTTCATCAACTGTTCTATACTGAGCACCCAACTCATACTTTTGCAAGATTACCATTTTTTTATAAAAGAATATCACTGTTTTCTTATAGAAAATATTACCATTCTCTTGTAGAAAAAAATATCACCTGACAAATTGATCAAGCATTGACTGAAGGTCTCTATTTATTTCCGTCAGAGCTGAGATTCGAATTCAGTTTCGCCATGTCCCTGGTAATATCTACCGTGAACGTTTTGGCCATGACATAGATCTCGACACAAATGAGCTGGTTCTACGTGATCAACCTGAAGAAGCCATCCTTTTGAAAGTCAACAACAAGGTCCCAGGGCTTGGACTCCTACTGGATGCTTCAGAACTCAACCTGCTTTACCGGGATAAGTATGGGGACCTCTTGGATCACCTTATGATCTATTCTAGAGAACTTCCACTAAATTATGATTTTTGCTGTATAGGTACAACACTGAGGTTCCAGATTCATACGAGCATCTTCTCCTGGATGTGCTAGATGGAGACAGTCATCTTTTCATGCGCAGTGATGAACTGGCTGCTGCATGGAACGTGCTGACTCCAATAATCCAAGAGATTGATCAGAACAGAGTAGCTCCTGAGCTCTACGAGGCTGGGGGTAGAGGGCCTATTAATGCTTACTATCTCGCTGCTAAACATGGGATGCGATGGGATGACGACTGGTGAGCCAATCCGGTACAGATGCTCGATCTACTTCCATTTTTAGTTGTTGTTGTATCACAGTAAATGATGTACAATATGATGTAACCGGTCTAGTCAACGACATTCAAGGAGAAATGCAAAAACTATTTTCTTTCCTGGTTTGTGTTTAAGGACTTGGAGTACAAGATAAGTTGTGCTAGGTTTGAACCTATTGTATTTCTAGTACTCTATCTTTATGCATGACTTCTTTATCTCTAATCAAACATATTTTGTACTTCTAACAATTTGTGCTCACTTGATCACCTCAATATTAATTGTTTGCTTTATGTACACCATCTATGATCTAATTTAGTTCAAAGCTAGTAAATCCTCTAATTTAGTTCAAAGCTAGTAAATCCTCTACTTTTTTTTTTTCTCGAACAACGCAGGAGAACTGCACGTCATTTCATTAAGGTAGAAAAAAGAGTACATGGGTCAGATGAAGCCAACCCGAGCCCAGGAACCCCACACACACACGCTATACTAAGACAACACAAAGTCGCGCCACATGCTTCAGGACAAAGGAACAGCACCACATCAGCAGTATAAAGAGAGACACGATGTTGCAGGTTTCTTGTTGAACAGTCCCCTGTACCCATAAGATTACATTCGCGCCACGGAAAATAAAAGAGACGACCAAAATGACTTCGTGATTTAAGCCCTAGAAGTCCATGACGGACTCCGTGAAACTTGTATCTCTCTGCCATTTGAGGATTTTCAGAGGTCGGAGGTAGGGGTGATCCTTGCAATCTGATTGTAATCATGGCACTTGATGAACGAAGAAGCTATGTTCACAAAAAAAGAGCCACCTATAGCAGCCGTCATCCATCCAGACTACTGGGTGGGTGGTATAAACAGGCTATGCCCGTCATGGATTTTAAGAACATGTTTAGATGCGCCAAATTTGATGGCTAAACTTTAGCACTTATCCCTGGCTAAAACTTTTTTGACTAAAGTTTAGCCTAAGCCCTCTTGTTTGAATGGGTTAGTGCTAAAGTTTAGCACTTGGATCTAAACATAGACCAGTTCAAATTTATGAACCCTTCTCAAAAGAGAAAAAGAAGACTCATGTTTAGGGAATAATATAATAAGGCCTGTTGTATCGTGAAAAGTTGGCAATCTTCTATTGAAAATTGCTACTCTCAGATGTCAAAAAGGTGATGGCAAGCCATAGTTGACAGTGTTGTATAGTTATATATGAGACGTGTAAGATACATGCTAAAGGTCTTTCATGCGGTAACAAGTAGTAGAATCAAACAAAAAAATGCAGGATATCTTAAAAGTAAACTTATATGACGTGTTTGTTTGCCTACAGATTATGTATAATCTAGTTTATAATCTAGTTTATGATCTAAGACAATATGATAAAAGGATATCATGTAATCTGAAATAAGCTAACTATGTGTAGCTTATTTCAGATTATTTTAGTGGTCTAATGTGTGAGTTTACCGTAGTATCCTTGGATCATGTTACAAATTGAGAGAACCAGATATATATTAGCTGGCCGGCCTAATGAAAACAAATTTCGGTGACTCAATCTGGGTGGCAACGAATCAGTTACCACCTTATTCTTACATGACTGGTGTATACCAGTGTGTTCCAATTACATTATTCATCACGTAACAAAATAATGAAGGGAAAAAATCACTATGGAAATGTAACAGTAACTCCGCCGAGTAGCTAGTCTACACGTTGTCACAGCGAGCAGGGACGAACGATAGCTTGTTACCGGCGAGGTCGTAGAGTACGTGCAGGTTCTGCTGCTGATAGTTGCCTATGATGGTCATGCCCGCGCCCGACGACATGATCGCAATGCACATGTTGTTTTGGCCACCCTCTTCCACCTCAAACACGTAGTTCTCCCGCGGCAGGTCCAGCGTCGCGCCCTCAAACTGCAGCTCCAGCTTGGGCACCTTCTCCTCCTTCTTCCCCGACGGCACCGCGAAGCAGAGAGGCTCGTCGTTCGTCACGGGCAGATTCACCTCGGAGACGAACGCGTCGTGGAGGAGCCCGTAGACAAGCGGCGGCAGCATCGTGACGGAGGTGCCGGAGTCGATGATCGTCCCGCCGCCGGTCCCGTTGCTCTTCAACGCGAACGCGGACTCCGGCACCGGCAGCCTCGTCGACCCGACCGTGATGCTCTTCAGCGAGAGGTAGTAGAAAGTTGGGTTGGCGGAGCTCTGGATGAGCGGGGTGGTCTGCACGGCGCCGCTGGCGCCGCTGTAGAGGTTCGCCGGCAGGCCTAGCAGGACGGGGCTGGGCGTGGACCCCGTGACGCTGGTGAAGCAGTAGGAGAAGTTGTCGACCTTGAGCTGCGACGGCAGGGACAGCGCGCCGCGGCCGAAGCCGGCGATGCCGCTGCCGGTGGCGTTGGAGCTGAAGAGGCCGTTGTTGAAGAGGCCGCAGCCGAAGGCAACGCCGGGCACGGTCGCGTCGCCGTGAAACGTGAACGTGTCCGTCTGGAGGAGGCCGTTCGTCACCGACCTGTCGCCGTAGGAGTAGGTGTAGACGCAGGTCTGGTTGCCCCATGTGTGGGTGCCGCACGACGACAGGTCAATCTGCTGGCACGCCGAGGCGTTGCACGGGAGCGCCGCGGACGTGGCGGAGAGGTTCGGGTCGAAGTAGGGCAGCGCCTGGGCGTAGCAGGACGGGCACGGCTGGCACTGCGTCCAGACGAGGTCGCTGCCGGTGTCGAGCGTCGTCTGCACGGGCTGCGGCGGCGTGCCGACGGCGAAGCTGATCAGGTACTCCGTGTCCATCACCTGGCCCTTCCCGGGCACCGCGGAGACGCTGGCGGCCGACGACGAGCCGGAGAGCAGCCGCACGGCGCGGGCCTTGCTGCGCCGCGCCATGCGCCGCAGCAGCTGGCGCCGGGTCAGGCCGCGCCCGGCGTCGGCGCGGGTGAGCTGCGTCCGGATGGCCCCGCTCGCGGCGTCGCTGCATGAAATGGCCAGCGCCGCCGCGAGCAGCGCGAGCAGGAGGGTTAGCTTGTGCATTTTCATCGATCCACTGATTGATTGGTGCTAGCTATCTGCTTATTATATTAACTGATGCTTGTGCTTAGCTGTGTTGTACGCCGGGTACGTGCTAGCCCTGACATTTATAGGAATATTCGAGGGTCTCTTCTTCTACTGCTGGATTGCTTCGACTGCATCTAATGATCAAGAAGAATGTTTCAGCATGTCGATCGCGCAAACCAGTGTTCAAACATCTCGAGCGCGTGCGAACCGTGTAGCTAGGTAAGCACGCGCGCGCGGTTCACAAATCACGACGCGACCACTTACAAATTAAAGTTTCCATGCGTAGACGGGAGCGTACGAGAGACATTATATTCTCTGGATCTGGATGCTTGCTCTCACTCCGTTTTGGATCGTTGGTCAACCCTAAAAGTATACTGCTACACAACGACGACGTCGGTTTTGGAATGAAACATCCTCTGGTCGGACAGAGTTGGCCGCTCTCTGTGTATCTTGAATTCCCTTTCCATGGGCGGGGCAGTCCGGCCGGCTGTCGTGTGGAATTAAGCCAACAATAATATCGCGTGAAAAATCTTGTGGAGGTTAGGAGGACAAACTGGACAAAGTAAGCCGCGGAGCAGAGAAAGACGCCGAGGGCGTGCCGACGAGACGCACTCGCGATGTGACGGCCTCACGCGTCATGTGACACAGTCTCCTTGCCGTGAACCGTTCCGCGATGGTGCGGCCATCGCTGAGCAGCAAGAGCCCAACAACGACGGCCCAAGACGACGCGGGTGGTTGGGGAAATGGCACTGGCAGCTAGGAAGCAAACCTTTGCTGTCGACCTATTTCTATTTGTACTTTTGTACACGACGAGTCGACGACAATGACGCGGTTGATATTTCATACGCGCGCACGACCCTTTTTTTCTAGCTGGGCAAACTTGCCTTCGGCCTATTCGTGTATGGGCCAAATTAGGCCCACAAATTAACTTTGCCTGCTATGATGGGGCGCAACGTATTTTTCAAAATATAAATCTTTTCTATTAAAGAGCTTAAAATCACACCAGTAGCCAGTAGGCATGATTGGGCGACAAATTAAAATCGCCCCCCACATTCTCTGAACTCTTCTTTTTGGAAAGGAGTCATCTGGGCTGCTAAAGCCCTGAAATTTGGGTATAGGTGGAGTGTAGGGGATGGTTCTAAGATAAGATTTTGGGAGGATACCTGGATTGGTTCTGCTCCCCTTGCAGTCCAGTTCTGGGACTTGTATTCGATTTGTAATCAAGTTGGTGTTTCTTTGGCTAGTGTGTGGAATATGGAAGAGGTAAGACTTAGTTTTAGAAGAAATTTTAGTGAAAGTATGATGAATAGGTGGTATGAATTAGTGGGGATTTTGGAAAGTATTTCTTATAATGAGGAGGGAGATTCCTTGGTCTGGCAATATGAGAGCAATGGAGTGTACTCTTCCAAATCCCTTTATGCTATTATAAACTTTAGGGGAATCAAACCAGTGTACATTCCTGCTGTGTGGAAAATCAAAGTGCCACCAAAAATTCAGATGTTCTTGTGGCTGTTAGGAAACAATAAATTGATGACAATAGATAATTTGAAAAGAAGAGGAATCAATAAACCTGAAGAATGTAGGTTCTGTAGCGAAAAGGAAACTAGTCATCATTTATTTTTTGAGTGTGATTTCCAAGTTCATGTGGAGTTTAGTACAAAATTATTCTGGGAGAATGATTACTTGTTATTTGGACATGGCTGAATGCTGGTTAAGTGAAAAAAAGCTTGAGTTCTTTAATAGTCTCACTGCTGGTGTGGCTTGGTGCTTGTGGCTAATTAGAAACGACTTTGTGTTCCGAAATGAAATTTGGCAGGATATGAAACAAGTGATAAGGAAAACCTGGAAGTGTTTTCAAGGGTGGCTACCAATGTTCTCAAGGGAGCTGGAGGAAAGGATGAAGCAGTGGTGCAATTTCCTGGCGGGGATCCTCAAGAGCCCTTTGGAGATAGGCTGTTCGTGAAGAAGATCAAATTGGAGAAGGAAGAAATGGTTTACCACCTGTGCGCCAGGCAGTAATGACATCACGACGACATCCAAAGATGGACGTTTTTTTCTGGAACTTTGCTCTGCGGACTACTAAGCTTTCTGAGTACTTTGGTGATGTTTGCTGTTTCCCCGTTCGGAGCCCTGTGTGGCATCCTGTGATGAGTGTCTGGCGTGGCCAGCTTCATGTATGAGCTTTAAACTCTGGTTATTTGCCTTGATTTCAATGAAAATTGGGGCAGGGCTATGCCTGCGTTTCTAAAATAAAAAAAAAAATTAAAATCGCCCATGCACCAGGCGAAAATTTTTAAACAAAATTCACGATTCATGGGTTTAGCCGCTAATGCAAATATTTAGTAGTTAATCCGCTACAGTACATCCTTACAACAATACTTTTTTTGCGGATAATAACATATATTCTCTATGCTAACTTAGATGAGAATAAATTAAACTGAAAAATTATACTCCTTCTGTATCGAAATATTTGTCGTTGTTGATTTTTTCTAAATTTTTTACCTTTCGTCTTATTCAATTTTTTTTGCAAATACGCAAAAGGATAAGTCACACTTAAAGTACATATAATGATAAAGCAAATCACAAACAAAATAAACGATATACACACAATATTTGAATAAGATGAGTAGTCAAAGTCATGATAAAAAGTCAATCGTGACAAATATTTTGATATGGAGGTAGTAGTTCTCAATGAGCTATACTAAACTTGTCCACATGTGAATGCTCAAATTAATTATAGCTAAATATATGAAACTTCAAATTTTTGGATCTCAATATTATAGATTTTTTTGCATCCATATGTCCCAAAATGAAAGAGGTGGTCACAATTTCCTCATACAATTAATTAATAGTCAACCAAGCTCACATAAAATTTATTTTGAAAAAAAATCCATGACAAATTGAACTTTGTTTTAAAGGTGCACATTGTGCATTTTCGAAAAGGAAAACTTGATAGAAATTTAGGCGAGCTATTAATGTCCTAGCAGAATTTTGTTAGGATAGCCATTGTTTGCCTAAAGGGTTGGTTAGTGCTTAGTGTTTAGGTGAACATTAGGGATAGCTTTTATCTGTTTGGTGTGACTTCCGTTTTGTTCAATGGGTGAAACGAAAGGGGACTTTACGCTTTCAATTTATCACTCATTCGCGTACTCCATTAAAATGGAATAAATTTTCCAGTGCCTCCAATGCTCTGTTTTGTGTTTTCGTATCATATATTGTTTTCGGAATAAAATTCCTTTTTCTAAAAAAATATTGTTTTCAAGTGTTTTATACTAGCAATCCTCTATTTTTTTCGCATCCATTTCTTTTGAATTGTTACACCGTTTTGTATTTCTAGTTTTGCATTCCTGTTCCAATGGAGGCCTAAAGTCTGTCGCACTGAGCAGGAATAAAGGACAACATGTTGCCGGCCAGGTCGTAGAGTACGTGCAGGTTCTGCTGCTGATAGTTGCCAATGATAGTCAGGTCATCCCCAGAGTTGATAGCAAGGCAGATGAACTTGCCGCCGGTGTCCTCGAACTCAAACATGTAGTTCTCCGGTGGCAGCTCCAGCGTTGCGCCCTCGAAGTGCAGCGCCAGCCTCGGCACGTCGCCGGGCTCCGATCGCTGCGGCGGCGCCGAGAAGCAGAGCAGCGAGAGAGACGACGACGTCGCGTTGTCCACGGGCAGCCTCGCCTGAGCCACGAACGCGTCGTGCACGAGCCTGTACGCGCCCTGGGGCAGCGACGTCATGCCGGTGCCGGAGTCGATGATCGTGCCGCCCGTCCCGTCCGGCCTCAGCGCGAACGTTGACTCCGGTATCGGCAGCCTCGTCGAGCCGACGGTTATGCCCTTCAGTGACAAGTAGTACTCGGTCGTCAAGTTTTGGACGAGAGGGGTGGACTTGACGGCGGCGGCGCCACCGGCGTTGCTGTCGTAGAGGTTGGCCGGAAGGCCGAGCAGGACGGCGCTGGGCTCCGACCCCGTTATGGTGGTGAAGCAGTAGGAGAAGTTGTTCACTTTGAGCTGCGACGGCAGGGACAGGGCGCTGCGCCCGAAGCCGGCGATGCCGGTCTCGTTGGACGTGAAGATTCCGTTGTTGAAGAGACCGCAACCGAAGGCCAGGCCGGGGACGGAGGCCTCGCCGGCGCCATCAGCGGCCGCGAACGTGAAGGCGTCAGCGCCGAGGGTGCCGGTGGTAATGGAGTTGTCGGCGTATGCGTAGACGTAGACGCAGGTCTGGTTGCCCCAGTTCTGCTTGCCGCAGGAGGACCAGGCGAGGTTGTCACACATGGGCGAGCTGCAGGGGAGCACGCCGAACGTGGAGGAGTTGAACGGGTCGAAGTAGGGGAGCGGCTGGGCGAAGCAGGCCGGGCACGGCGAGCACTGCGCCCAGACGAAGTCGCTCCCGGTGTCGAGGATGAGCTGCACGGGCTGCGGCGGCGTGCCGATGGCCAGGTGCACCAGGTACTCCGTGTCGGGGACGCCGTCGGTGTAAGCTCCCGGGTCTACGCGGGCGCTTGCGGCGCGCCCCGAGAGCAGCCGCGCGGCGCGGGCCTTGCTGCGCGCGGCCATGCGGTGTAGCAGCTCGCGGCGGGTGAGGCCGCGGCCGGCGTCGGCGTGGTTAGCGTGCAGCTTCAGGGCTGCCGCATCGCAGCAAGAAAAGGTCAGAGCAAGCAACGGCAGCAAGAGAACTATCTTTTCGAACGAGAGCGATAGGGGAGCCATCTTCTGAAGCTGCTTCATTTGCACTTGATCCAATTCCTGCAAGTATGTGTATACGTTTGCAGGCTTTTTGTTTGAAATGGAGATGGGGCTCTAAATATATATAGAAGATTTTGTATTGCACAAATTGAGGTTCTATGTTTCGCAACCCTTGTCAAAAAGATTTCAAAAGAAATCGATATCGTTACGGTCTCACGGATACATCATTTTCCTTATTCCAGCCCGTATAGGTGTTTGGTCTTTGACGCTTACAACTCTATACGGTGTTGCTGACGTGCTCTTTTTGCTGTCGATGCCATCCTTCGTCAAACATAAGTACGTCGTGAAAAGGGAAAGAAAGTAGAAATACAGGATGCAGACCGTTCTTCCTCCCCACTTGACAGAGGCAGAATGGAAAAGAACAGGGTCTAGACTCCGGGGGTGGTTGGAACCTTAGTGCATTGGAGCATCGAAATTGCAGGTTGACAATGTGGGGTGTGGGCTTATAGCTGACTGGCTCGGCTCATATAAACTCCCTCCAGCCTGAAATAAAAGCCACTTTCATTTATCCCAAGTCAAACTAGTATAAGTTTGACCAATTTTATATTAAAAAACCAATAATACTTATGATGTCAAATGAGCATAACTAGATCAATTATGAAACAAATTTTTATAATTTACTTATTGATATGTTAGATGTTAATACCTTTCTTTGTAAAGTTGGCCAAACTTAGACTAGTTTGATTTAGGACAAACCAAAGTGCCTGAATAGCTTACAAGAGTCACACTTATCTTGCGGAAATTTCAAAAACCTACAGCTACTTTGACACATGTTGTAGAAAACTAAACTTTTGATGCCAATTACACAAACCTACAACTATCTTGTCACTTGCTGTAGAAAACTGCAAGTTCCCTTGTCTCAAAGCTAGAGGCCGACCGGGGTCCACCCAATGCATGCCACAGAGGCTGACGGGTGGATCCATGTAAAAAAGTTTAGTTTTTTCTTTCAGCAAAGCATTGAAATAGTTGCAGGTTCCTGTATGTTCGGTTGGCTGGTGGCTGGTGCTGATTTGTTGTGAGACTGAAGTACTACTGGCTGGCTGGTGGCTGGTGCTGATTTGTTGTGAGACTGAAGTACTGCTGGCTGGTGGCTGATAAGCCAAGCGAACAGGCTTCTCTGCGACACGTTCCAGAACAGTTGTAGGTTTTTGAGATTGTCAGGATTACGATTACCTTATTGAGTTGCAGCCATCCTTGGGACCACATCACTTATCTTTCCCTTTGAAATTGAAACAATCGTGAGCAACTACTTATATGCTGGTTATAGTTATAACAATTAGAGCTTTCTTTAGTCAAAGTAAATTTTCAAGTGACACTGATAACTTCAAGTATGTTTTGAAGGGCATAACTTCAAGTATGTTATCACAAATTCATAATCGGTGTGCTGTTTAGATTCATGAATGAGGACTACGAATGTTGTGGATATCACAAAGCAATGCCTCATTCTTCAAACTGGTACCGGCAGTTCATGAATCAGCATGATGACTATAGTTTTCACAATAAAATCTGGGGCAAATTGGTCTGCAGCAAAGACCAGACTAACTAGTTTGACCAAATAACATAGCTTATATTTCTTGTCTGAAACTTTACTTATTTACAGAATAGCACAAGAATTTTTTTAGAGTTCGACCATATTGATACAAATCAGCACAATTACATTTTACAGTAGAAAGCTATTTGCTTTACCTTGATCCGCTGCTGACCAGCAGGATTATGTCTCAAGTAACTGAATCTCCATCCACAATCGCAAGTAATTGTCTGATCAGACAACATGCACAGTATGCAGCTGGTAAGAGGTCCTTTGAGCTGAAATCCAGCATGCTACATATAAAAATTCCACATCCGTGATTCCAAGCATCATATTGGGTATTGGTATCTACAGGTATGAAGTTTTAATGTGAAATGAAAAATATGAACCAAAATGAGTGCACACAATAGATTCCAAGTGAAATATGGAACTGAGTAGATAGATTTTCACCTCATAGCTTTCTTTGTCGGACTGTATCGACTCAAATGATAAATTGTCCATGTTGAAAGCAGAGGCTCTGCAGAATACGATTCGCAATTTTACATATATATTAAGGATAACAAGTATCTACCTGGATGCTTGTTCACATTAATATAACCTCTAAGATACAAGTTGCTTTGTTCATCAGCCTGCGTTATACTCCCTCCGTCCATTTTTATAAGGAGCCATATAACATGGCACGGTCTCCCAAATTACACTTTGACCATTAATTTATTTTATATTATATTATTTATGATTATAAACTTATAATTATTGGAGAGTACATTTTATTACAAATCCAACCATATCAAGTTTACATCATCAAAATAAAAAATTATTGATTAAATTGTTGGTCAAAGATAATAAGATTTGAATCTTGATATACGCGTACGCCTTATAAACATGGACGGAGGGAGTATTGTTACAGCTGAAAAGGTAACTCAAGGGAACATATTGACGATGTACTGATACTGGATGCAACCTAATGTTCAGTGGAAAATTGAATCCTGAATGTGTTACCTATAAATGATCAAGATATCACTAAACAAGGCATAGTAAGACCTTTTGTTGGCGTAGCTTATCATCATTAGCCAAGCTTCTCGTGGTGGACCGGTTAGAGTGTTGAACTCTGTGAGTCATTGAAACTCCTGTCTCGACCTGGGTCCAAAGCATGGCACCTTCTTAGAATAAAGCCCAGAGGGAGTCTCCCCCTGTGGTTGAGGGTTTTTTCAGCTTATTATCATTGTCTAAAAAAGTAAGCATTTATAACCAATTTAATCTATAGTTTGGAAGACCAAGGGAGACTGTCTTAATATACCGAGACTTAGCTAATGAAAGGATCATTGAACAGTTGATGTGGAGCAATAATATACTGCATCACTCACCTCACCAATAGTCCCTGCATGAGCAAAACCCATTTTTGAAGTGATGGAATCTATTTGCATCCCTCAGTATGATTTCCCGAGAAGTTATCTTTGCAATCAACTTTATCGCAGAGTGGCAATCACCACAAACTCTGAGGTTTTTCATGACACGAATGGGCATTCCTTCCGGAACTTTTAATAGTCCATATGCCACAGCCTGCCTCTCACTGTGATACCGCAAGCTATGAGTTTTTTGCTCTTCATCTACATCATGGAGCACAAAGCTCCCATCAGCTGAGTATCCAGATTCCATCAGCAATCCATCTAACTTCTCCAGCATTTTAAGGATGATAGCATGCTCAGGATGTCCTAACAGTTCACCAGATGTGAAGAGATGCACCCTTTTGTTGTATTCTATCCAACTACAGCCAGGAGACTTGTTCAAATGCCTTGAACTAATAAATTTTCGCATCTTAGAAGCATCTTCCCACCTCCCAGTGGATGTATAAATGTGAGAGAGCAAGACATATGGCCCAGCATTTCCAGGCTCTAGCTCTAAGAGCTTCTTAGCAGCAACCTCGGCAATCTCAGCATTCTTGTGCATTCTACAGGCCCCCATGAGGGCGCCCCAGATGACAGCATCTGGTTCAATTGGCATGGTCTTAATCAAATCAAGTGCTTCCTCCACGAGTCCTGCTCGACCAAGCAAATCAACCATGCAAGAATAATGCTCTGCTCCAGGTCTGACGGCAGAATTTGTACCCAAAGAATTAAAAATATCCCTCCCCTCTTTAACTTTTCCTGTGTAGCTACATGCTGTAAGGGCCCCAATATAAGTAATTCCATCAGGCACCATTCCGGCCAACCTCATATCATCAAATATGCGGAGTGCTTCCTCCCCCAACCCATGTTGGGCATAACCAGTGATCATCGAGTTCCACATCACAACATCTTTGGGCTCAAACATGTTGAAAACCTTCTTGGCCTTATCCAAATTCCCACATTTGATGTACATTGTGATCAATGCTGACACAGCAAAGACATCCTTGTCAAAGGAACACCTCAGCATTGCAGCATGCACCTCCCTCCCATAATCAAGAACAGCCAGTGCTGCACATACCGTGAGGATGCTGATGACTGATGGGTAGTTTGGGCGAATGCCATCACGCAACATCGCGCGGAAGGTAGACAATGCCTCCATCAAGAATTCATTCTGCTCATATGCTTTAATGATTGCACTCCATGTTCCATCATCCCTCTCGCGCATCCTGTCAAAGACTGCCTTGGCAGCATTCACCATCCCCCGCTGTCCAAAGCCAACTATCATTGCGTTGCAGGCCGGCAATGGGTGCTCCGACATTGCATTAAACAGCTCCTCCGCATCCTCTACACGGCCAGCCTGTATATACCCAAATAGCATTGCAGTCCATGACACCTCATTACGCTCAGGCATCACCTCAAACAGCTTCCGAGCAAGGTTTACCTGCCCATTCTGAGCATAGCCGGAGATCATGGCAGTCCATGACACAACATTCCTCTTTGGCATTTCATCAAACAGGGCGCGCGCCTCAGCAATCCGGCCAGCCTGGCAGTACCCAGATAGCATGGCGGTCCACGCAACAACATCCTTCGCGGGCATTTCATCAAACAACTCGCGGGCCTCGTCGACGCGGCCGGCGTCAAGGAAGCCACCGAGCAACACCGTGTAGGATATGTGGTTGCGCTCCGGCATCTGTCGGAACAGCCGGATGGCGTCGGCTAGAAGGCCGTGGCGCACGTACCCGCGCAGGAGGGACGTGAATGAGACTACCGAAGGCGGGTAGGGGATGGTGGCGAGCGCCGCCGCGGCGTCGGGGAGAGTGTGGCGGCGCAGTGAGAGCCCGGAGATGAGCGAGTTGTAGGAGGCGAGGTCCCGCGAGGGCATGCGGTGGAAGAGTCGGAGCGCGGCGTCGGGGAGGTGGTTGCGGAAATAGCCGGCGAGGAGGGCGTTGTATGAGGCGGTGGTGCGGAGCGGCATGGCCTCGAACATGGCGCGGGCGCCCTCCATGTTCCCCGTGCGCGCCAGCCGGGCGATGCGCGCGTTCGCATCCACCACCGCCGGCGCCGCGCTGGACGGCAGGAAGCGGACGGGCGGGAGGCGCATGTCGTGGGCGACAGGAACAAGCACCAGGAAGGCAGGAAGTCTGCCCTTCCCGACGGTCGACGGATGCCGCCTCGTCGGCTCTTCGAAGAGTAGAGATAGCAGAGCAGACTTCAACTGGCCTCCTATTTTATTCTGTTTGTTTACTTTTCGAAAACCGGCCTCCTGTTTGGCTTAGAGAAATGATTCTGTACTTTTGAAACTATATGAAAAATTGCACAAATCTTAAAATTGAAGCATCACCTTTGGCAGTGGTAAAGAATCAAAGTAGCCATGGATTGTAAATTAAGCACAGTGAAAGATTAAAAATTAAAAGAAAGCGTCTCTAAAAAAAATTATGAACACTATAACAGAAATATATTTGGGACAGTATCGTGGAATCCAATTATATTGCTGCATACATATACAGAAGTGCAACTGCAAATCCAAGTACAAAGAAAACATTTGGCTCCGCCGCTACTGAAATTTCTGTATTTCCAGGGTTATGGCTCTTTCGGGGGGCAAAAAAAGTACAAAGAAAACATCATTTCTCCTTTACTGCCAGAACTTCCGTTGTGCTCCGATGGTGTGTGTCTATTGGATCTACAAGTTATTCACCAGTTTAAATAAACAAAAGAGCAGATTACAAAACAACATCATTGCCTAAGAACGCTGTTAGAGCTGAAAACAAAGTTCTCCTCTCCTGCGATCGTTGAGGTGAGCCGTCCTGCTGCCCACCCGTTGTTTATGACTCTGGCAGCGCTCTTTGCTGGATCACCTACAACCCGGCTACCCTCAACAACCTTGTCGAACTCTGGGAGGCCTTTCTCCTTTCGCTCTTTTCTCCTCCTCCTGTCATCATCTCTTTCTTTCCTCAACCAGCTCTCCACAGTTCTCTGGAATGCAAACGCAAATCTGCTGAGTGACGAATGACCATGCTGTGCTAAAGCTTACGGTTTAATATGGGTGGATGTTACTTACCATGAGAGATAACTGGCTCATTTCTTTCACTTTGTCCAAAGGCAGTGCTAATTGCAGCTTCCCATGAGCAATGTAAACCTGAAATACAGCAACTATAATTATCATTGTGTCCATAACTCCACAAGAATTACTTATAAACAGTAATATACAGGGGAGCGTACAATGTGTGTTGGCCAATCATCAAGGCCATCAAAAATATGTGTGGCATAGATGATTGTTGCACCTCTTTCCTCACATTCCTTCTTAAGATATGCTAACAGATTTGATCTTGCCAACACATCCAGGTCAACTGTGATCTCATCAAGAAGGAGAACCTGCATTGTGTTTTTTTTTCTCCTTTATGAAAATCTCATGGTGTGGATGACAACATGATCAATCCCTTCGATGCCATGGAAAAAGAAAGCAAACCTTGAATGGCTTAAGAAGTCCCATGCAAATCTGAACTCGTCTCCTCTGACCATCTGATGCCTTGTGCATGCGCCAGGCAAGGTCAATGTCTAAAATCTGAAACGTGACAAAAAAGACGATGAACAAAAGAAGCCATTATTGCAGACCAAGGGCACAATTGATTTGGGCTAAAGTTTAGGTCTATAGAATTATTAACACATCCTCCAAAGAAGTCAAGACTTGCAAACTAATAGTGTCTAAAATATACTAAGGCTCAGACGCTAAGGATATTAATCTCACGTAATTATCAATGAAATTGAGGTGCAATGTCATGTAATCTTAACGTTTAAATACATTCAGCTTACATTTTTTTTGAACCGAGGCTCACCCCATTTCCATTTCACAACGGAAATACCAGAATTCAGTTTACAGACAGACTTAGAGAAAACTTCGATACTAAGGATGGCTAAGCTTGATTCAAGCTTGCCCAGCACCAGAACTAAGGGACCTGCAGGCTCACAGACAGAGTTAAGTGTTTTCCAATAAGTTTCCAGGACACAATGACAGAGTTCACATTTGCAACTGGGTGTTTCCAATCTCCAAAGCCCTTGCAACTACAGAAGTATGAACAATGCATCATGTGATCTGATAGATTGATGCTTATTATGAGACATCGATCAGCTTTCATAAATGGCCCTTTGGCAGTACCTTACAAGGTTGCTTCAAAGTGTTGAATCCAAAATGACAAGCATTTGACACGTAGACCAATACATAAACAGCCAAAAATATTGTTTTCCAGTTGGTGATGACCAGTGAGAAAATGTGAGCATACTCTGACCATGAAAAACACGGGATTCCTGATTACAGGGAAAAGTTTGTGGAAGCACTAGGTTCAAAACAACAGAATGTAATCCCCACATGGCAAACAACCATTCTACACATTATACACTTTAGACTGAATAAGCACAAAATATATTGGGGAATGGGCTGGTCAATAACTAGAACTAGTCGGTATTAGCATAAAACTGTATTATCAAGCTATAAGTATGAAAGTCTAGTTTTCTGCACAAAAAAAAATTGAAAATGACATGGTAGCTGCTCCATGAGTAAAATGGGGATTATATCCACGAAATTTTACAGGTTCTGAGAGTTAACCTACCTTTATAAGTTCATCTCTCCTCTTTGGATCAACACCAGCAACACCAAAAATCATCTTCTCCGCCGATATATCCATCTGAATATTCAGCTGGTACCCGGCAAAGGCCACATCGCGTCTCCACTGCACCGCAACTGACACAGATTAGATTCACTGGAACATCTGGCAGCAAAATTGCGCACATCCATTATACATCCAGAACCGAAATTGCAGCAGGAGAGCGAACAAAGGGAGATGAATTTCTTAAATCACTAGCTCACCTCACCGCCGAGGTAGGAGAGGTCGCCGGAGGAGGTGAGCGCCGTGTCGTGGAAGGCGGACCTACCCAGGACCCGCACCATGCTCGGATCCACCATGTGCTTCCCGCCCAGTATCTTCAATATCGTCGTCTTGCCTACCACAAGGAGTCACGGACAACGCACACGAAGCCGCCGCCGCCACATCCAATCAACACCAAAACGGCCGACAGAAACGAAGGATGAGGAAGGTCGGAAAGGCGGGTGTGGGGGTTACCTGCGCCGTTGGAGCCGAGGAGAAGGCATCGTTGGCCGGCGTCGAGGGAGAAGCACACGTCCTCGATAAGCGGCAGCGCGCCGGGCGGCGGGCGGCCGTCGATGCCCGGGTAGGTGAAAGAGAGGTGGCTGATCTCCACCGTTGGCGCCATCGGGGTTGGGGCCGCTGGCTCGCCGCGGTGGCCGGACCGCCGGAAGAGCAGGGGTTGGTTTGGTTGGTGGAGAAAGGAGAGGGACGGACACGAGTCACACAAGCGTCGTAGCGGGCCGAGGAAATGAAGGGAGAGAAAAGAGCCCACGCTCAAGGCGCGGTAGTTGGGCCGTGGTTGGTGGATGGCCCAGTGCGAGACGTGGCTCCGAGTTTAGTCAGAACTAGAACCCCGAGGCCCGAGGACAGCAAACGGCCACGTCTCAGTCATGCCATTGCCGAGCGTTTGACCGGTGACATGTGAGATTAGTTTCTTTGGAATCCACCGAGCATCTCACAGAGACCAGTTAAATGGCTTGTCAAACTAAATTTTGACTATTCAATATCAAAATAGCAAAATAGTTCTTCAACAGATTAGTCACTCAACTCAGCAAGTCATCCGGCTCTTCAAATTGGTTCCCTCGCTGGCCAAATTTAGCTAGCCAAACTGACTTGCCAAGTGTGGGATAACGCGTGAGACCCACACGTTAGTATGTGAAAGAGAGAGTTAGAGGGTAGAAAATAAAGAGCCTGTTGGAGTGAAATGTTTAATATAAAATAAATTTTTTATAAAAAAATAAATAGATAGTCAGATAGAAAGTTGAAAACAAAGAGTCTGCATTAGGAGCAGCGTCGACATTTTTCTGCTTGCTATGTCATCCATTTGTTTAAGAGCTGTGGAGTTACTTTCTGCCGCGCCCGTTTATTTTACGCATATGCCAATAATATTGGACGGATATGTTTCTCTAATTTTATGAGTATATATTAGATCTCTTTAAAGCAGCCGGCATATGCCAATAATATTGGACGGATATGTTTCTCTAATTTTATGAGTATATATTAGATCTCTTTAAAGCAGCCGGCGTCGGTGGCCAGCCAGGCTGGCCACGTCGCCCGGAAAAATTTCGGCCATCGGATGTCCATCCGACGGTTAGCCATAAGTCGTCTTTTTTCTACATTTAGGTCCTCGTATTTCTAAGAAATCACAAATCCCACCAACTATTTACGTTTAGGCCCTCGTATTTCCCTTTTTTCTGTATTTAGACCTTTCCATTTCTAGAAAAATCAAATCCCAGCAATTATTTACGTTAGACCCTCGTATCTTAAGAAATCAAACCCGCGGAGCTAGATATAGGTGCCGGTATTTTGTATTTAGACCCTCGCATTTCGTCGAATTTTTTCCCATCCATTGCCATAAGCCACTGGTTTTTTATATTTAAACCCTCATATTCATCAGAAATCAAACTCATGTTCCTAGATGCAGGTGTTGGAGTTTTATATTTAGACCCTCGTGTTTTCAAGAATTTACGTTTACGCCCTCGAATTTTCCTTCTTTCTGCATTTAGACCTTCCTATTTCTAGAAAATCAAATCCCGGCAATTATTTACGTTAGACCCTCGTATCTTAAGAAATCAAACCCGCGGAGCTAGATATAGGTGCCGGTGTTTTGTATTTAGACCCTCGCGTTTCGTCGAATTTTTTCCCATCCATTGCCATAAGCCACTGGTTTTTTATATTTAAACCCTCATATTCCTCAGGAATCAAGCTTATGGTCCTAGATGCAGGTGTTGGAATTTTATATTTAGACCCTCGTGTTTCCAATTATTTATGTTTAGACCCTCATATTTTCCGATTTTCCCGCATTTAGACCTTCCCATTTCTAAGAGATCAAATCCCACCAATTATTTACGTTAGACTCTCGTATTTTAAGAAATCAAACACGCGGCCCTAGATAAATGTGTCGGTGTTTTGTATTTAGATCCTCGCGTTTCCTCGCATATTTTCATCAATTGCCATAAGGCACTGGTTTTTAATATTTGAACCCTCATATTTCTCAGAAATCAAACTCATGGTCCTAGATATAGGTGTTGATGTTTTGTATTTCGGCCCTCGTATTTTCAAATATTTACATTTAGATCCTCATATTTCTGATTTTTCTGCATTTAGTCCTTCCCGGTTCTAAGAAATCAAGTCGCACCAATTATTTACGTTAAACTCTCGTATTTTAAGAAATCAAACCCGCTGTTCTAGATATAGGTGCCGGTGTTTTGTATTTAGACCCTCGCGTTTTCTCGATTTTTTTTCATCCATTGCCATAAGCCATTGGTTCCTATATTTAAACCCTCATATTTCTCAGAAATCAAACTCATGATCCTAAATATTGGTGCTGATGTTTTCTATTAAGCCCTCGTGCTTATAATAAATTTAACCTTATCCTACATTGAGTGGCGTGATCATTTATCAATTATTCCCTCGCATTTTTTGAAAACTAATCGTGTTTCTATATTGCATGTAACGAACATTTTCATTTAGACCCTCATGTTCCTAAAAAAATATACCCAACACCGTCCGATCCCCTACCGACGGCTAGCGATAAACCACCAATTTTTTACGTCCAGGCCATCCCATTTCTAAGAAACCGAACCCACAGTCCTAGATATAGATGCCGATGTTTTATATTTAGGCTCCCACATTTGCAAGTGAACAACATTGTTCCACATTTAGTAGCGTGCTCATTTTTAATTATGCCCTCGCATTTTTAAGGAATCAAATCGTGTTCCTAAA
>CM014278.1:80773373-80827183 GCA_004135705.1 Alloteropsis semialata
TGTGATACCGCAAGCTATGAGTTTTTTGCTCTTCATCTACATCATGGAGCACAAAGCTCCCATCAGCTGAGTATCCAGATTCCATCAGCAATCCATCTAACTTCTCCAGCATTTTAAGGATGATAGCATGCTCAGGATGTCCTAACAGTTCACCAGATGTGAAGAGATGCATCCTTTTGTTGTATTCTATCCAACTACAGCCAGGAGACTTGTTCAAATGCCTTGAACTAATAAATTTTCGCATCTTAGAAGCATCTTCCCACCTCCCAGTGGATGTATAAATGTGAGAGAGCAAGACATATGGCCCAGCATTTCCAGGCTCTAGCTCTAAGAGCTTCTTAGCAGCAACCTCGGCAATCTCAGCATTCTTGTGCATTCTACAGGCCCCCATGAGGGCGCCCCAGATGACAGCATCTGGTTCAATTGGCATGGTCTTAATCAAATCAAGTGCTTCCTCCACAAGTCCTGCTCGACCAAGCAAATCAACCATGCAAGAATAATGCTCTGCTCCAGGTCTGACAGCAGAATTTGTACCCAAAGAATTAAAAATATCCCTCCCCTCTTTAACTTTTCCTGTGTAGCTACATGCTGTAAGGGCCCCAATGTAAGTAATTCCATCAGGCACCATTCCGGCCAACCTCATATCATCAAATATGCGGAGTGCTTCCTCCCCCAACCCATGTTGGGCATAACCAGTGATCATCGAGTTCCACATCACAACATCTTTGGGCTCAAACATGTTGAAAACCTTCTTGGCCTTATCCAAATTCCCACATTTGATGTACATTGTGATCAATGCTGACACAGCAAAGACATCCTTGTCAAAGGAACACCTCAGCATTGCAGCATGCACCTCCCTCCCATAATCAAGAACAGCCAGTGCTGCACATACCGTGAGGATGCTGATGACTGATGGGTAGTTTGGGCGAATGCCATCACGCAACATCACGCGGAAGGTAGACAATGCCTCCATCAAGAATTCATTCTGCTCATATGCTTTAATGATTGCACTCCATGTTCCATCATCCCTCTCGCGCATCCTGTCAAAGACTGCCTTGGCAGCATTCACCATCCCCCGCTGTCCAAAGCCAACTATCATTGCGTTGCAGGCCGGCAATGGGTGCTCCGACATTGCATTAAACAGCTCCTCCGCATCCTCTACACGGCCAGCCTGTATATACCCAAATAGCATTGCAGTCCATGACACCTCATTACGCTCAGGCATCACCTCAAACAGCTTCCGAGCAAGGTTTACCTGCCCATTCTGAGCATAGCCGGAGATCATGGCAGTCCATGACACAACATTCCTCTTTGGCATTTCATCAAACAGGGCGCGCGCCTCAGCAATCCGGCCAGCCTGGCAGTACCCAGATAGCATGGCGGTCCACGCAACAACATCCTTCGCGGGCATTTCATCAAACAACTCGCGGGCCTCGTCGACGCGGCCGGCGTCAAGGAAGCCACCGAGCAACACCGTGTAGGATATGTGGTTGCGCTCCGGCATCTGTCGGAACAGCCGGATGGCGTCGGCTAGAAGGCCGTGGCGCACGTACCCGCGCAGGAGGGACGTGAATGAGACTACCGAAGGCGGGTAGGGGATGGTGGCGAGCGCCGCCGCGGCGTCGGGGAGAGTGTGGCGGCGCAGTGAGAGCCCGGAGATGAGCGAGTTGTAGGAGGCGAGGTCCCGCGAGGGCATGCGGTGGAAGAGTCGGAGCGCGGCGTCGGGGAGGTGGTTGCGGAAATAGCCGGCGAGGAGGGCGTTGTATGAGGCGGTGGTGCGGAGCGGCATGGCCTCGAACATGGCGCGGGCGCCCTCCATGTTCCCCGTGCGCGCCAGCCGGGCGATGCGCGCGTTCGCATCCACCACCGCCGGCGCCGCGCTGGACGGCAGGAAGCGGACGGGCGGGAGGCGCATGTCGTGGGCGACAGGAACAAGCACCAGGAAGGCAGGAAGTCTGCCCTTCCCGACGGTCGACGGATGCCGCCTCGTCGGCTCTTCGAAGAGTAGAGATAGCAGAGCAGACTTCAACTGGCCTCCTATTTTATTCTGTTTGTTTACTTTTCGAAAACCGGCCTCCTGTTTGGCTTAGAGAAATGATTCTGTACTTTTGAAACTATATGAAAAATTGCACAAATCTTAAAATTGAAGCATCACCTTTGGCAGTGGTAAAGAATCAAAGTAGCCATGGATTGTAAATTAAGCACAGTGAAAGATTAAAAATTAAAAGAAAGCGTCTCTAAAAAAAATTATGAACACTATAACAGAAATATATTTGGGACAGTATCGTGGAATCCAATTATATTGCTGCATACATATACAGAAGTGCAACTGCAAATCCAAGTACAAAGAAAACATTTGGCTCCGCCGCTACTGAAATTTCTGTATTTCCAGGGTTATGGCTCTTTCGGGGGGCAAAAAAAGTACAAAGAAAACATCATTTCTCCTTTACTGCCAGAACTTCCGTTGTGCTCCGATGGTGTGTGTCTATTGGATCTACAAGTTATTCACCAGTTTAAATAAACAAAAGAGCAGATTACAAAACAACATCATTGCCTAAGAACGCTGTTAGAGCTGAAAACAAAGTTCTCCTCTCCTGCGATCGTTGAGGTGAGCCGTCCTGCTGCCCACCCGTTGTTTATGACTCTGGCAGCGCTCTTTGCTGGATCACCTACAACCCGGCTACCCTCAACAACCTTGTCGAACTCTGGGAGGCCTTTCTCCTTTCGCTCTTTTCTCCTCCTCCTGTCATCATCTCTTTCTTTCCTCAACCAGCTCTCCACAGTTCTCTGGAATGCAAACGCAAATCTGCTGAGTGACGAATGACCATGCTGTGCTAAAGCTTACGGTTTAATATGGGTGGATGCTACTTACCATGAGAGATAACTGGCTCATTTCTTTCACTTTGTCCAAAGGCAGTGCTAATTGCAGCTTCCCATGAGCAATGTAAACCTGAAATACAGCAACTATAATTATCATTGTGTCCATAACTCCACAAGAATTACTTATAAACAGTAATATACAGGGGAGCGTACAATGTGTGTTGGCCAATCATCAAGGCCATCAAAAATATGTGTGGCATAGATGATTGTTGCACCTCTTTCCTCACATTCCTTCTTAAGATATGCTAACAGATTTGATCTTGCCAACACATCCAGGTCAACTGTGATCTCATCAAGAAGGAGAACCTGCATTGTGTTTTTTTTTCTCCTTTATGAAAATCTCATGGTGTGGATGACAACATGATCAATCCCTTCGATGCCATGGAAAAAGAAAGCAAACCTTGAATGGCTTAAGAAGTCCCATGCAAATCTGAACTCGTCTCCTCTGACCATCTGATGCCTTGTGCATGCGCCAGGCAAGGTCAATGTCTAAAATCTGAAACGTGACAAAAAAGACGATGAACAAAAGAAGCCATTATTGCAGACCAAGGGCACAATTGATTTGGGCTAAAATTTAGGTCTATAGAATTATTAACACATCCTCCAAAGAAGTCAAGACTTGCAAACTAATAGTGTCTAAAATATACTAAGGCTCAGACGCTAAGGATATTAATCTCACGTAATTATCAATGAAATTGAGGTGCAATGTCATGTAATCTTAACGTTTAAGTACATTCAGCTTACATAAGTTAAGTGTTTTCCAATAAGTTTCCAGGACACAATGACAGAGTTCACATTTGCAACTGGGTGTTTGCAATCTCCAAAGTCCTTGCAACTACAGAAGTATGAACAATGCATCATGTGATCTGGTAGATTGATGCTTATTTATGAGACATCGATCAGCTTTCATAAATGGTATGCCCTTTGGCAGTACCTTACAAGGTTGCTTCAAAGTGTTGAATCCAAAATGACAAGCATTTGACACGTAGACCAATACATAAACAGCCAAAAATACTGTTTTCCAGTTGGTGATGACCAGTGAGAAAATGTGAGCATACTCTGACCATGAAAAACACGGGATTCCTGATTACAGGGAAAAGTTTGTGGAAGCACTAGGTTCAAAACAACAGAATGTAATCCCCACATGGCAAACAACCATTCTACACATTATACACTTTAGACTGAATAAGCACAAAATATATTGGGGAATGAGCTGGTCAATAACTAGAACTAGTCGGTATTAGCATAAAACTGTATTATCAAGCTATAAGTATGAAAGTCTAGTTTTCTGCACAAAAAAAAAAAATTGAAAATGACATGGTTGCTGCTCCATGAGTAAAATGGGGATTATATCCACGAAATTTTACAGGTTCTGAGAGTTAACCTACCTTTATAAGTTCATCTCTCCTCTTTGGATCAACACCAGCAACACCAAAAATCATCTTCTCCGCCGATATATCCATCTGAATATTCACCTGGTACCCGGCAAAGGCCACATCGCGTCTCCACTGCACCGCAACTGACACAGATTAGATTCACTGGAACATCTGGCAGCAAAATTGCGCACATCCATTATACATCCAGAACCGAAATTGCAGCAGGAGAGCGAACAAAGGGAGATGAATTTCTTAAATCACTAGCTCACCTCACCGCCGAGGTAGGAGAGGTCGCCGGAGGAGGTGAGCGCCGTGTCGTGGAAGGCGGACCTACCCAGGACCCGCACCATGCTCGGATCCACCATGTGCTTCCCGCCCAGTATCTTCAATATCGTCGTCTTGCCTACCACAAGGAGTCGCGGACAACGCACACGAAGCCGCCGCCACATCCAATCAACACCAAAACGGCCGACAGAAACGAAGGATGAGGAAGGTCGGAAAGGCGGGTGTGGGGGTTACCTGCGCCGTTGGAGCCGAGGAGAAGGCATCGTTGGCCGGCGTCGAGGGAGAAGCACACGTCCTCGATAAGCGGCAGCGCGCCGGGCGGCGGGCGGCCGTCGATGCCCGGGTAGGTGAAAGAGAGGTGGCTGATCTCCACCGTTGGCGCCATCGGGGTTGGGGCCGCTGGCTCGCCGCGGTGGCCGGACCGCCGGAAGAGCAGGGGTTGGTTTGGTTGGTGGAGAAAGGAGAGGGACGGACACGAGTCACACAAGCGTCGTAGCGGGCCGAGGAAATGAAGGGAGAGAAAAGAGCCCGCGCTCAAGGCGCGGTAGTTGGGCCGTGGTTGGTGGATGGCCCAGTGCGAGACGTGGCTCCGAGTTTAGTCAGAACTAGAACCCCGAGGCCCGAGGACAGCAAACGGCCACGTCTCAGGGCCCACCGAAACTTTTGAAATTTTGAAACTTTACTATTCATCAAAAGGAATTTTACATGTATGGAGTATTAAACGTGTGTTAATGACAAAACTCATTCCATAACCCCACGGTAACTTTGCGAGACGAATCTAATGAGCCTAATTTAGCTATGATTAGACAACGTCGTGCTACAGTAAACAGTCTCTAATGACGGATTAATTAGACTTAATAGATTCGTCTCGAGATTTTCCGTCCATCCGTGTATTTAGTTTTATAATTAGATCATGTTTAGTCCTCCTAATCTTCGATTTAGAATTGAAAACTTTCTTTTGCAAACTTACAACTCTAAACTAAACAGGCCCTCAGTCACGCCATTGCCGAGCGT
Organism: Alloteropsis semialata; assembly: GCA_004135705.1. Taxonomy (NCBI): domain Eukaryota; kingdom Viridiplantae; phylum Streptophyta; class Magnoliopsida; order Poales; family Poaceae; genus Alloteropsis; species Alloteropsis semialata. Next base: position 80,778,929 of record CM014278.1, read on the forward strand.
TTGACCGGTGACATGTGAGATTAGTTTCTTTGGAATCCACCGAGCATCTCACAGAGACCAGTCAAATGGCTTGTCAAGCTAAATTTTGATTACTCAACATCAAAATAGTTCTTCAACAGATTAGTCATTCAACTCAGCAAGTCATCCGGCTCTTCAAATTGGTTCTCTCGCTGGCCAAATTTAGCTAGCCAAACTGACTTGCCAAGTGTGGGATAACGCGTGAGACCCACACGTTAGTATGTGAAGAGGGAGAGTTAAAGGGTAGGAAATAAAGAGTCTGTTGGAGTGAAATGCTTAATATAAAATAATTTTTTTATGAAAAAGCAAATAGATAGTCAGATAGAAAGTTGAAAACAAAGAGTCTGCATTAGGAGCAGCTTCGACATTTTTCTGCTTGCTATGTCATCCATTTGTCAAAGAGTCTGCATTAGGAGCAGCGTCGACATTTTTCTGCTTGCTATGTCATCCATTTGTTTAAGAGCTGGTGGAGTTACTTTCTGCCGCGCCCGTTTATTTTACGCATATGCCAATAATATTGGACGGATATGTTTCTCTAATTTTATGAGTATATATCTGTAATAATTGTGGACAGACGCACTTCTGTAATAACTAGTGGAGTGGCACGTGCCACAGGCACGTATTAAAAAACTTGTAATCATAAGAGTTTTATATTTATAAAAAGTCTAGTATGAATATTTACTATTGATAGAAAACATGATATGCAGATCTATTTTAAAAAAACATATAAGAACTTTTATTTAATAACCTAAAATCACATCTAGATTACCGTGTGCACACATGTGTTTAAAATAAATCAAGTTTTTATGAAAAAACATTAACCATCAAATTAAAAATCTAGTAAACAATAACTTTATATTTACAAAAAAAAGTTACACATGACAATGATGTATTTTCAAAATTCCTAAAAAATTTTGATGGTTAACGAATTCAAGTCAAGCATTGCCCATATTAAAGATATTTAGTAGAGCAATCGTGCCTAGGTGCGTTTAGAACAAATTAAATATTTTTTAAAAAAACTCGTTAACAATTAAATTAGGTTTCAATAGATATAAAGTCCACAAAGGAGGACTGCAATTTTAGTGCAATTTCAATCCCACATTTGTCTTAACATAATATAGTGCACGCACATATATTTAAAAGAAATCATGTTTGGTAATTAGTAAAACTAAGTTATTAGTTTTACTAATAACTAAAACGCTTTAGACCTCAATGGTTCATATGGTAGTTGCAACCGATTAGTCCATAAAAAACACTCACTTAGACAATTATTAGTTATTTTTGTTTATTTTCTATAGTATAAAATCAATTAGTTACAAGCTTTTTTAGAAACTCTTAGTCGGTACCCAATCAATTTTCCCACGTCATTTATTTTATTTCTTTGGCTAAACATAAAGAGTTACAAGCTTGTTCATATCACATTATAATTCATTAGGGCATAGTGTCCATTTATATCCAATATTCCTAGCAACAAACAAATAACCAACCAACAAACAAACGAAGTTTAGAGGGAGGGGATAAAAAAGAACTCCAGCAGGCCCTCTATTTTGGTCCCTAAAATAGAGAGCCCTCCAAATACTCTCTAGAGACCCCCTAGGCCTAGGGGGTCTCTAGAGAGCCCTTTATTCCAAAATAGATACTAACAAGTGTACCAATAAAACATAGAGGGTTGTTTAGAGAGTATTGCTGGAGTTGGGAGGAAAATTCAAGTCCCTAAAAAATAGAGGCAACCCCTATTGAAAATAAATGGCTTGTTTAGAGGATATTGCTGGAGTTGCTCTTCAAGTGGGCCAATAAAAAGTAAAGGGTTGTTTAGAGGGTATTGCTGGAGTTAGGAGAAAAAATAAGTTCCTTGAAAATAGAGGCAGCCTCTATAAAAAAAATGAAGGGCTTGTTTAGAGGGGTATTGGTGTGGAGTTGCACTTATGTTGGGTGAGGAAATCGGAGGAGAAACGGAGCCTATGACAAGGAGATCCAGCGGGGTATATGGATGTTTCTTGCCTTTTTGTAGACTGTGGCATAAAGGTGGGAAGATTAAACACAATTTCCGCCGGGGAATGAACCTTCCATTCTTGAAGCCGTTTCTTGTTTTTACAGCAAAGCCCAGAGTTTCCATAGCTAAATGTATCGTCCTTTCCGTGTATGACTATGAGCACGTGTATGCGTAACTTTACCTCAGGGTCTTCTCTCTTCTTCGAGAAAAGTTGGAAAGAAAAGATGGTCGAAGTCTTGAAGACTGTTCGCCAAAGAAAAAAGATGGGTTAAGAAATAGTGGAAAAGCACGTGCCACAGGCACGTTTTTAGAAAATATAGTAAACAATAACTTTATATTTATAAAAAAATTAAAATAATAATGCCATATTTTTGAAACATAATACAGCTCACAGTCTATCATGTTTTGGCAAGAATCATATAATCGATTGACTGAAATGAAAAGGAACACTTGATCGAATAAATGGTTCATATGATAACCACAATCGATTAGTCCATAAAAACATTACTCGGTTAATCAATTGTTATTTCTTTTGTTTATTTCCTAAAGTATCAAGCCAATTAGTTACAAGCTTTTAAAAACTCAATTCCCAGCCAATCCTCCACAATCATTTTTTTGAATAGAAAACCAGTTACAAGCTCGTTCATATCCAACCAACAAACAACACACAAAAACTTCCCCACATCACGATGCTCCCATAGCCATAGGTAGTGTTTGACTACCTCCACATCGCGATGCTCTCATAGGTATCCTTCAACCACTGGTCAGATACAAACAAGGTGCTACCATATCTAGCGTTTGACCACATCAGTGGGTATGCACGTGCCACAGGCACGTTTAAAAAATCTCTAATATAAAGTACTTTTATACAGCAAGGGAGATAATTCAGAGAATCAAAGAGGCTGAAAAACAATATTATTATTAGTCTTGGCACAATCCACATCCAACATGACAATACTAAATATTATAAACAGCTATATCCACATCCATTATATCTGATCACATTCATACCATGGTTGACAAAATAATTTCTTCATCTTTTTTAATGTACATCTTCAGTGCAACATGTGCTTGCCATTTGTATTCGTGGTGCACTTGGTTCTAAAGCCATTTATTTCAGCACTTGGTTCCATCTCCTGAGGGTTTCCTCCTTTTTTCCACAATCATTATATCATCAATGTCAGCAGTTAGATTACACGTAGTCATGAAAAATCAATTGTTGGCAATAAATTAATGACTAATGCCTATACGTATGATACTTGAACACATAACTGGTGATAATTTATGACTTAAAAAATGATATTACACATTCAACAACTTTATTGAAATACCAATTGTGTTATGAATTGTCCTCTACGTTTGGCAAACAAAACTTAGTGCCCAGGCTTAAATTATATCATTACCTTTTTATGATGAAGTATAGGATTATGTAAAGATTGCCATCTATTCCATAAAAAAATATGTTCAAATGCTGAAAGACACTCACCTCATGGATTCCATAGTTTCTTTCTTCATTTTTTCACCCTCCAGGAAGCACACTTCATTTCCCTCTGCAAGGCTACAGCTTGGGATCATCTAAAACCAAAACAAACCCAGTCACCATCACATTTGTCAGCAAAAAAAAAAGAAACTACAACACTGAACACTCACTGCATAAGCTGCCACTACTACTTCATCTTTATAGAGCATCTCCGAAAGCATCAATGTATTTGCTGTCCTAACCATGATAATATGGTATCATCAAGAAAAATTATAATTTCTAAAGAAAACAGGATCTAGCAAGCAATATGCCATATCATGGTTAGGACTTAGGACAGCAATACAATGTTTTTCTAATTGGTTCTTTATTACAAAGTCCATGTTTTTTTACTTTGATATCAAATATGAAACTTTATTATTTTGAAGCTGGTGCCGGTCTGAATACACTAAGATAGAAAAGTATATCAGTGAAATGTTTGTGCATCAGACATGGTAGCAGATTCTTGTCCCGTATATAGAGCCGCATCTTGCTCATCAGCATCATTGAAAAAACAAAGAGACATGCTCAAGAATTTAACTCTGAAAAACAAGGAGAAATGCATACAGCTCAAGAAATTCATTTACCCTGCTGGCTAACACAACCATAACCTTAATAGCTAATGGCCAAGGCAAGGGATTACCATGCAATAAATAATAATGTATCAGTATCACAAGACAACATATGAGCTAGGTTGCTAGTGACCGACCACAACACTATTTGATTAACCTAATCATCAAAAGATCAGTCTACCTCACTATTACATGAAAATGACACGTCACATACTTGATCCAAATTTTATTCACTTGTATTATACCAGTAAAATAAAACTTATATCACTGTGGTAAATAAATGAAACATGATAATTCTGCAAAGATAAATTAGACAAGATAGAAATAACACAAATAATTTAATGGAAAGCAAGCATTTAGTGAGCATTCTATTTTCATCAAACACTATTTATTGATTAAAAAGTAAAAACCCAAAAATCTCAGGGAAAGCACACTTGTTACTGAGTTATATACTTTTCTTCAAACATGGGAGAAATATTTCAAAAATAAATATATTAGATGACCTATGAAAACTAAATACATAATCAGAGCTGAAATAATATAATAATAAAAATGGAACTAACATGCAAGTTTTATCTGCTAAAACACAACAAATGTGAAGGCAAGAAGTGCAAACAATAACAAAAGAAGGTTTAAATGAAAACATGTGAAAGGTTTCACATAGCAAGGTGGAGCCACAAATGGTACATGCAACAACAAAAAAATGGCAATCTCTCAACCCCCCAAATGCATGGATTTTTGTCAAAAGAACCAATGAAAAAGTAGAATATCTCAGAGCAATTAGGCACACCATATCTTTAAGATATTCTTAAACCATGGATTCGTGAATTCATGAATTTGTTCAAACCAGGGACCACCTTTGGGTTTGCAGTAATGATCCATAAATGTTGCAGCTCCTCGCCGCCAACGTTTGACTAATCTACAACCACAGCTGAGCGGCAACAGCTTCCTGATCGCGTGCCCGCATGGCAAGGCCTCGAGTCCAACCTAAAGAAGAAAACATTTTCAGATTAGATGCAATGTAAAATATCAGGGAAACACATGTCCTGAACATTGGATTGAATTAATAAGTGTCAGGAACTATACCGAGACCTGATAATCTACACAGTTCCTTTAGAACTGTTCAGCTCCCAGCCCTCCCAGCACTTGAGAATCAAGACACTTATATATGCTGGAAAAATTCACTGCTATCTTGTATATCTATCATCAACCAGATGAATACTTACGCATGTAACACCAAATATTGAAATGAATTCCATATATACATACCAAAGCCAGCGACACATAGAATTTTTGATGTAGGTCCAACACCTTTTCTCTCTATTCAGTCATCGCCAAAAGGAACTCCCATCTTACTTCGCTTGATCAAATTTCTACAGCTTTGACATTGCACAAACTGCTTGCTGTTAATGTGAAAAATATTGATTAAACTTTATTATTGCAGCCCTAATTCTTACTTTGATAATATTTCTTTATGATCTCATGAAACAGAGTTATGTTGTAGTCATCAACTGGTAATCAGTTCTAAAAATTTGCCAATTATATGATACATGATGGCTGAAACAGATTCTAGATCCTAGTCTACTACGTACTATCTTTTCCAGTTTTCCTGCTTACTCCACAAAGAAAACAAATAATCTGATAGTTTGATAGTCATACAACAAGAAATAAAATGTGGGGAATGAATAAAGAATGCTTCAGACTTTACTCAAAAACAAATGAGAAACATTATAGCTCTACTCAACCCACTAAAAGGAAAACTTAATAAAAAAAACTTTACTCAGATGGCTCTACTCAACCCAATAAAAGAAAAACTAAAGCAATAGCCTAGAAACTGTAGCAGGTGATTGAAGATCATAACTACTTTAATTAAAAACATCAAGAGGCAGTAAACACTCATCATGGTTTCTCCCATAACCCACAGCTCACCCCACCGAGTCTTCCTACCACGTGCGGTACATAGAACCCACCAGTATTTGTGTTTTGTGTGTGTGTGTTTTAAGAGCCATTACAACTCAACCTTGTGACACCTTGCTAGTCCTTAATTAACATGCAAAGACAAACAACGAGAAAATAAGCAAATATTTGATTCAAGCAAGTAGTATAGAATAGGTTAATAGAGTGAGTAATCTACATGCTGGAGAGGAAATTATGGCAGCTAATTCATTGTCCCCTTCTGCATCTTCAAATGTCGCACAGCAAAACAAGACAGTCAGGTTCCACAATGAATATCCTTTCACGTTTGTAGCTACCACCAGGAAAACGAGCAATGAACAATGTTTTTGATAGAAACAGGCCTATCATGATCCTAGTTCAGTTTTAGCTATCACAGCCACCAGCCAGTGAGTTATTCTATAATAAAACAAAATAACAGGAAACACTGCCGATAGATACTCTAATTTTTGTAATCTTAAGAATATTAGCTAATCAGTGAGGCACTTGGCACCAATTGGTCATTTGCTGCCGCTGAAACACCTGCCACACGCTGACTGCTAAGCAATAGTCATAAGTTTAGTGTTCAGGCCAAAATTCACACGCTAGTATAGAGAATGAGTAGACGAGGACAGAGATATACAGCCTACAAACTCAGAAGAGGCGTCGATTTTTGGCATAAGGCAGTTGTATCCCCGGTGGTGCTGCTCCTCCGCAGCTTCATCTTCTCCATGGGAGGTCAATTAGATTGACATTCTGAATCAATCGAGAAATTAAACAAACTCCAGAAAATCTTTTTTATTAATTAGACGTGATATCCTATAACTATGCAAACCAGAAATCGGCAGGAAACAACTATGCATTACCAGAATGATCCTTGTGCTATAAGGTACACATGCAAAAAAAGCTCCTCGCTTAATCTTCAAAAAAAAATTTACCCAGTTCTCTTCATCGTTGTGTCTGCCTCATCCGCTCCGACAAAATATATTGATTATTAGTGTGGGCCAAAACCAGAACCAAACCACCAGGAGCACGAAAGAAAATGTATTTATAGAACAATGGTACTTTTATTTTACTATAATGTATTTTAATCAATAATTGGTGCTACACCAAGTAATTTCTCTAAAGGATGAATAGAGTAGCTTTACCTTCCATGCCAGTATCATAGTTATGGCGCCAATCCATACAGAGTTCAGGCAACAACATGGCACAATCAATGAATCCATGTGGCCATGTTATGAATCAGATGCTGCATGATTCATAAATGACATGTACTAAAAATATTAAAGCTGACCTCACCCTGACCACTTCTTCCATAACAACTGATAACTCTAGACCACTTTTTAGATTATGACTTTTATATTTACAACAATCTATTTGCTAAAAAAAATATTGACCACAAACCAGTTGGAGATCAATCTATGAAGTTGAAACACCCATCTAACCACATGCAATGCAATCTAGTTTTGAATGAATCATGAGTAAATCCATGCAAGGTAAAATGTGACTTACCTGGTAATAGCAAATGACAAGCAAAGGTGGATATGTTGGGTCGAAAGCACAAGAACTGGACGTTTTCCCGCTGCACTTAAGCTAGTTCACACAACTCTCCTCGTTTAATGGCCACACTTCGGCACTTCACTATATCTTCACTGACAGACAAGGCATATTCTCTAACGGTATCCCAGCACAACAAATCAACATCCTTGGTGTGGCTCTGCAATTTCCAAGAAATAGTACTATCAGAGATGCTTTAAGTGGTCTCTTAAAAATAGCAGGATAGTGATCAACGTAGAAAGGAATGCTGGCTATGTTTAGCAAGTTTTTTTTTAGATTAAGGAAGCTTTATTGATATGAAATAAGGTTCTGGCCTCTGCATTGAGTAGACGCATAGAGTTAGCAAAGTGTGGCTTACAAACATATTCAAGTTAAAAGCAAACTGTCAGAGTGCACCTTGGTCACTTATGAAGCTCAAATCTCCTCACACAAGCTTGTGTCTCCGCATCTAGAATTGAAACCATATTATCTGAAGCTGTTGCAAGATATCCTCTATAACATGGTTGGAACGTCAGTTGGGTCGAAACTCCCTGCTAAATACAGAAAGATATTATTACTATAGTGTCATGCAGCTCTCGAATTGTTATAGAAATTCGGGAGATAGTTCGCATCAGAGAGAAATTGCTAATTGTGGCTGGTGACAACTCACCTTTCTTCACGTGTTACCTACAAGGTATATACCATAATAATCCATGCTTGCAACCAATTACACAAATTGATGTGATATGAAATGTCAGATATATTTAACAGCGTTGTTCAGGAAAAAAGAAAGATGCATATAACAGGTTACTACTAACACATTGAGTTACATGCTGACAAAAAAAAGATCCATGGACATAACTCTTTTAGTGTTCACAACAAGAAGAAATTTACGTGCTGACAAAATACTACATATGCAAAGTTGAGAAACCTTGAGAATTTGGGCGATGTTTCCATGCTTGATGCTCCAGAATCTTATCTCATTGTCCCATCACAAGAACAAATGCGGCCATCCCTGTTTGGATGGAAATCAAGTGACATAACAGATGCTGAGTGCCAGTGAATGTAAGGATGGAATAACCCTCCTGCAACAAGAAAATAATCTCAACACCATGAGCATATTTCAAACCTAGACAACATAAGAGAAATTACCACCAATATAACTGAGTATGCACTGTTGAAATGAAAAAACTCATGATTAAGCATTATAATTGGGACTTGTAGTCACACATAAAAAAACAACTGACAAACTCAAAATTGTTTCCTAAGCTTCTAAGCCTCAATTCGATCTTTCAACACATACATGATCCTTTCCCTACTCCAGAGTTCAATCTGGGAAGACTAATTTTACTTTCCAAGAAATTAAGTTTCTCAGCATAAATGAAACAGGATAACTACTGCAAAACATAATATAAAAAGAATCCTCTACATGTATTAAAGAGACAATATGGTTAACTGAAGTTCACATACAGCTAGCAGGCCAAAATCTGTACTGTAAAAAGTATTGAATCTTTGCAACACTATGCTTTCTATGTACTCAATCTAATTCTGGGTTTATATATATCACTGATGACCTGTTGTAAGCTGCATTCATTTGACTAAAGATACAGATGTAATTGTTGATTGAAGAATAAAGCAGAGACATTGTACAGATTGCTCACCCATGGAAGATGACAGGTCTTGCGCACATGCTTGTAGTACATCTACAAATCGAGTAGAATGCCTAGACCTAGACCTTGAGGAAGCATCACCATCAATTAGACTTCAAAGAAAAGGGTGGAAAAAATTAATGTTACGGGGTACCTCGATGTGACCTGCTACTGCTAGGGTTTGTTTCGCTGTGCGAGTGGCTCAAGCCTGGAGCAGGCAGTGTCGGCGCCCCACCTCAGGAGGCAGAGGAGGAAGGCGACCGTCGCCCACAAGGTCGGCATCGCGAGCCCCTCACCGGCGTCATGGCGTGGATTAGACGACATAAGGTGTGGATGGACACTGGGTCATGCGACGCTGCACCGCCATGTCCGCCTCCTCCTTCGAGGGCAGCCACCATGGCTGCAGCGTAGGTCGCAGCCGACAATGCGTCTCCCTCCGTCCAGGGATGTCGCCACCTACAGCATAGGGATTGAAGGGGTAGGGAAGAATTCGAAGCGAGATGCCGCTGCCGTATCTGTAGCCATGAGCAAGCAGACTGCCTCCATCTCGCTATGGTCGCGTGGGCAAGCCGCCACGGAGATCGGGTGGGATCGAAGTGGAAGAAGATAGGGATCGGATCAGGGAGATGGTGAGGATGGAAAGGAGAAGCGAGGAAGGGGTGGCGAGATTAACGGGAACCGTGGGTACGCGCGGGCGGGTAAGCGCCTAGGAGCGGTGAGAAAAAGTAACCGAAATCGGCCGAAGTATTTTCTTTCAACCAGTTTTTCGATCTCCCCGGACCTGAGCATTTTTCGGGCAGGGCCGGGCTCGGGCCGGGCCGAAAAAAAGCCCGGGTTTTTCGGGCCGAAAAAATCCCGCCCACGCCCGTCCCATGGGCAGCTTCGGGCCTCTTTTTCGGGCCGGGCTCGGGCCGGGCCCGGGCCGGGCTCGGGCTTCCCGCTCTTTTTCAATAAGAAAATAAATCAATTAAATAGTTCGGGCCGGGCTCGGGCCAAGAAAAAAATTTTCGGGCTTCATTTTCTCTGCCCAAGCCCATCCCATTAAGCATCGTGGGCGGGCCAAAACCCACCGGGCTCGGGCCGGGCCATCGGGCCGGGCCGGGCCTATTTTGCTCAGGTCTCCCCTGTCAAACTTTTGATCTGCCAGGTGGGACCTCCTGTGAGGGGTAAGGATGTTTAACCTTGGGTGAAAAATGTTCTCAAAAGTTATTCTCTTTATAGTATAGATTGTTGGTCGCCTTTGTACGCATGCAAGAATCGGCCTTTGCAGTGAAAAAAAAAACAAAAGCAAAGGAAAGAGGAGTCCTGGCTGGACTAATGTAGAGGAGCTTATGGTTATGGATTTCTTGCTCGGAGTCTGATTTAACTAACCACGTCTAGGTATGAGTATGTAATTAATTTGGTTTCTGATAACGGTATGTTCGTTAATTTGTGGAGTACCTGCTATAATCTTAATATATATCTCATGCCAGTCTTTTTTCAACTCTCCTATCTTTAAAATAATAAATTTGCCAACAATGCAAAACACTTCTAGATAGCTAGGATTCTACCATGAGAAACAAGCACCCGAGTCGTGTTCTTCCTATATGACTCCAACGCTCAGATCCAATCGCCGCCTCACGATCCGCCAAGCCCCTTCTTCGCTTCCCTGCAGATTCAATCTCGGCGGATTGCGTAGCTGGCGGCGGCCTGTAGAGCCCAGAACCAGTCTTGGGGGATGAAATGTCCGAAGAGCACTGTTGATTGGGGGCGCCGCTGCTCGGCTGCCCAGATCCAATCCTGGTCCGTTGAGCAAAGTTTCCCCACCAACCACGTCATCCCCTCCTGGGGAGTGAAAAGGGCGCGCACCGCGCTCGTCACTACGCCAGAGCCCTCCTACAGGCCCCAACCCGAAACAGATTCAAACAGGTTCGTGCATTGAAGAGTTGATTTCCGTCGCTATTACGGGTTGGAATTTCGCGTCTTTGTTTAAATCTGATCATACAATAGCAGCGGAACGAGGGATTGGGCAAACCTTGGGGATGGGCCGGCCGGCCTGATCGCCGAGCTCGTCCTCGCCAGCGATGTGGCTGATTACGTCCGTTTCCGCGCTGCGTGCCGCCCGTGGCGGCAATGCTCGCTGGACCCGCGATCGCAGAGCGGCCTGGATGACCGCTACCACCCCTGGCAGTGGATCATGATCGACAAGGCTTTCGTAGGTGACCGTCTTCATCGCTTCCTCAACGTCTCCACCGGCGAGTGCATCCGGATGGACCTCCCGGAGCTGGAGGGGCAAACGTTGCTCGCTCTCACCCCCGAGGGCCTCCTCTTTCTTCTTCACGAGGCCACCCTAGGCGTCCGCCTACTTGACCCGCTTACGCGGCAGGTCACCGATTTGCCACCGGTGACCCCGCTGCTGACAATGGAGCTGCAGATGGAGTTGGAGATAGCCCGGCGTTTAAGGTGGCGTTTGGGAGAAAGTATCAGCGTCTGTAGCGTCGGCGTTGTTGGTAACGCCTCCGCAGTGGCGGTCAGTTTCTATTCTCCAACGGTGCTTGTCGTCGCTAAGCCCGGCGATGAGCGCTGGACCTTGGTCTCGATCGACAATAGCCGCTTCAAATCAGCGTTGACATTTGCGGGACGCATGTACTGCGCCACCAGCAAGGGTGTCGTAGTGCTGGATGCCAGCACAGATGAGCAGCATCCACCAAGGTTGCTTACGGCCGTCCACTGGAACGAGTTGTGCTTCCATGTGATGGCCGACAGCCTCCACCTGGTGGATAATGGTGCAGACTTGATGCTGGTGCACCGTATGTTACGCCGTCGGGACGAGGATGAGGATGGTGGGCACGAGAGGAAGTACGAGGTGTACAGGTTGGATCTAGACGCCAGAATCCTGATCCCAGCTACGAGCTTCTGCGGGAAGGCGGTGTTCATGGGCATGACCCGCGCCCTCTCTGTGTCACCAAAGACCTTCCCTCTTATCGCTGCTGACACTCTCTATTTGGGGTCCGATTGTTACGATATCGATATGGCTGTCTCTTACAGTCTCGTAGACGGAAGCTGCGAGGCTCGGCAACAGGACAAGGACACGGAGGATTACTTGATGTCAGACTGTGATGATATTGGCGGCGGAAGCAACGAACACTGTAACATTGAGAATATGCAGCCATCTAATATTGTGGACTGCCTATGCTACTGCATTCGGGGCATTGGCAACCAACTTATCTGAGTGAGGCTAGCTCACATAGTGTTGTGGAATATCATGTCAGTCCAGCATGAGCATGTGTATCAGTTATTGTACTGTATGCCGCATCCGTGTGCCAATGTATAAGAATGACCCTGTATGGACACAGCTTACTCTATTATTGTTTTAAAGTGGCTTCCTTTGTCATGCACTCATGCTCCTATGCTGTATTTGGGATGTGTGTTTCTATAAGTTTGGTCAAGACTACAGAAAAGAAGTAGTTAACTACTCGTGCAATTGCTACAGGTTTATATCTTTCACATAAGTTTCGATATTTGGCTAGCTCTAAATACTCTAAGAGTCAACTCTTTCAATAATCTAGCTTTTAGTACCTACCAACTCTTTCAATAATCTAGCTTTTAGTACCTACCTCAAGATATAAATGACCCCATCCGTCATCCTCATGTGGGCTTGGAGCATGCGCATGAAACCATCTTTTGATCAATAGATAACTTTTCTCTCTCTCCGTTAAAATATTAGATGATATGTCTTTAAGCTAGGTTAGAGCTGGTCATTGAAGGAGGCCTCATACAGTAGATTACATGTACGGGTCTTTTAATGGCTTATAAAGACTAGTATATATATATATCTTTACCTATATTTAAAGTGAAAATTGTCTTTTCCTTCTTTTTTTTGTCCAATCTGACATATGGGTCCAACCTGGTCCAGTCCGTCAAATTCTAACCACGGCTCCAATTCTTGATATTGGTTTTCGCATCAGGTTAGAATTCTAACAAAACCCGTATCTTTATGCATCTCTATCTCTACCTATCTTTACATATATATTTTCTAAAACGATGATTGCTTCTTCTTTTTTTTCCTACCTGACATGTGGGCCCACCTAGGTCATAACCCGTCGATTGGTCTCCGCATCGTGCTAGGGTCCTAACTAAACCCGACCATCTTCATCTATACCCTAATAATCTTTATCTCTTTACCTATTTCTAAAGCGAGAAATGTGTCACATACGTCTCAATCGGATTAGCCATGTTTCATCATGTTCATTGATCAGATTAGGAGTACTCCATCATATATCTCCTAGTCGGATTAGCTATGCATCACCTTATCTTCCCATTGGAATAGAAAAAATAAATTATCTATTTCAACTCGTTTAAAAAAGCAAGTGGTTTTTGATTTGACCCGGACTATAACTACTGGGCCTAGGTCCATGGAATTCGTGGACCCTTGAAAAAAGACGGGAGACGTTAGCCACAGCCTGACGTTAAGTTTCTGTCCAATAACATCTTTCTGCAGTTCAAATTAATTTCAAGCCACGAAAGAGTGTAGCTGATCTGGCCCATCTTTCCGCATTATAACTGCAGGAAACTACCGGCCCATCATCCGCCAATGTACCCATCCTGCTCGCGACGAACACGAGCGAGGGCAGAGGGGGAAACACACCACCAGCACAAACAAGCCGGAGCACGGCTCGCTCATTCTCGGCGTGCACCGGCCGGCGGCGCTCGCGTGACCCCCATGCGGCCATGCCCTTACGCGACGGGCAAAGTGCACGGCCGTACGTCTCGTTCGGGCTGTTTCCCGTCGCACGCGTGACGGGGCCCCGCCATTCATGCGTCGTCCGTACGCGCCGCTCGATCACTGGACATGCAAGGACGGCCACGGTGCACGCTCGCACGTTCACACGGCGTGCAAGGGCGTACAGCCACAGGAACCTACCGCTACGTATGTCGAAAGTGTCAGCGATAGCCCGTTCACACAGTCACACGTATGCCAGTCAGACGCACGCCACCGACGCTAGCTCCTCCGTGTCACACGCCTGTCACCGTCCAGAACCCCGCGCGGCGATGGCAACCGGAGACAATTCCACCATGTGCACGGCGCTGTCAGCTCGTATAAAAGTCTAAATTATACCAGCTAAAAATCACAAGTTGACTTTATTTTACGGGTTAACTAAGTTCAGCATGGCCGCTACGTCTGTGGCCGGCGCCGGTCGCCGGAGCTTGTCTCGATCGCTGCGCTGGAGCGGTGATCGGAACGAGAAAGCGACTCGAGCAGACAGCACTGCCAAGAGGATCCTCTTCTCTCAGGCAGGCAGGTAATGCTACGGTGCATCAGGCGGGTCTAGACCATTTGTCGGGGTCAGCTGACCCCGATGGTTTTTTTAAAAAAATCAGTGGTAAATCACTGTTATAAACTGTAGCTTCCTAGGACAGATTCCAACTAGCGAGGTTGATGACCCAGTAAGGGGGTGTTTAGATATCACCTCATTTTGCATTCTATCCCCATTTTGCATTCTACGCGTTTTTCAATGTACTTTTTTCTTTCTGTGCACGCGAATCGAGACGCCCATTTTGCAAACCATTTTGCATTCCATGGTATCAAAACACCCCCTAAGTATCGGGTTGGATTCGCCCCACGATTACGTCAATGTCTCAGCGTAAAATTATCCACGATAATGAATTATAAGAGAACACGATCATCCTGTCGCTCTCTAGAGTCTCGCAGACCCTGTGCTATGTCTCCAGAACAATTTCACCGACGCAATGTATAATGTCTCTGAGTAGGGGTGGTCACAGATAATATAACTGTTGTATGCTTGTATATACCATTTTCGTATCGAAATATTTGTCACTGTTAATTTTTTCTAAAATATTTGGCCTTTCGTCTTATTCACTTTTTTATAAATATTAAAAAAAGAAACACCACATTTAAAATACATATAATAAAGCAAATCACAAAAAAATAATATACACAAATAGTCAAAATCGCAGATATTTTTGATACAGAGGTAGTACTTAATAATACAAAGGACGGATGCAGACAAGTCAAATGGCCCTTTTTTGGGTTTTCAGTCAGGTGCGTGGCTAACTGTTGGGATTTCAGGGAAATCCAACGGGATTAGATCGAGAGAGCAACGAGAGAGAGATGCAAGCGATGAGTAACAAAAGAGGCTCGATCAATATATGGGATTAGGTTACAAATCCGAAGGAGAGTCTCCCCCTTTAGGGCTCTCCCTCCTCTCCTTTTATAGGCTGGCCAGAGGCCGGGATTTACACTATGTGTCCTTACAACAACTATATTCCGGGTATATCCGGGGGTACAATGGTACTTCTCCACTTTGTACTCGCCTCCGTAATTCCCGGGCCTTGATACGCCTATTGGGACGCGCCACGCGTCCTCCTTCTTCAGTATTGTTGGGCCACCTGCCCCACTAAGTCCGGGTTAGGCGAAGGGGCATGCGCTCTTCCCTTCGCTTTCAGCCCCCCATCGAGCCCTTCGACTTGGTCACCTGAGTGACAAAGAAGACAAGAAAGTGTAGGCAGAAATGAAGGGGTAAGTTGGTCGTCCCTCGCCAGCCTTTGGGAGTTAGCCAAATTCATGGTTCCCCAACAGTAGCCCCTTGCGGATGAGGGCCCAGTCTTGACGGCGTGATGTCAGCGAACCGTTATTTGGAGCGTGAATTTGGTTAACGGCTCCATTCGCTCCGTGCCCTTCCCGTTAAGATTGGGTGTGAGGAGCGCTTTTTGACGGCGTTAGTTTTTTCGATTTTCGCGCTTTGGATTATTCGAAACGGATGGGCGGGTTTTCTCCTTTTCGGGCTTTGTCTTCTATATAAAGAATGGGTGGGTTTGAGGGGTTGCCCGTTTGGTTTCCTTTCTCTCGAACTTTTCCCCATTTCGCTTGTTCATCTTATTTCTTCCTCCTAGCGCCTGCTGCTGATCTCTATTTTTGCGGCGGACCTTGCGTGGGTAAACTTGTGTCTGCTAGCTGCTTCGGGTAAGTATTTTGTCATCCTGGTTGTGGTTTTTTGATTCGTCTCATTTTTCTCTTGGTTTGAGTTCTTAGATCGGATCTATTTCCGCGCTTTTCTCCAGATTTGTCTTGATTCGTGATTGCAGATGGGTCCAAAGGCTGATGCTTTGCGGAAGTCCATTCGATTTGGGAAATCAAAGGTTACTCCGGCATATCATGCTCGATTGGTTGAGATCGGTCTGGTTTCCTCAGATTCATCCCGTGCGTCGGGCAATAAGACTGTGCCGAACCCTAAGATTGATGAAGCAGTTATTTTGGCTAA
Organism: Alloteropsis semialata; assembly: GCA_004135705.1. NCBI lineage: Eukaryota > Viridiplantae > Streptophyta > Magnoliopsida > Poales > Poaceae > Alloteropsis > Alloteropsis semialata. Next base: position 80,795,407 of record CM014278.1, read on the forward strand.
CCAGTTGGATGCTGGTCTTTCTTTTCCAGTGGATCCAATGGTTGCTGAGGTTTTTGACATCTTTTAGATTGGATTCCACCATCTTACCCCGAACGCTATTGTTCAATTGAATAGCTCCATATGGGGTGTTCGTAGTCAGGGTTGTGAGGCTACTGGCAAAGCTTTTGCTTCCCAGTATGAACTCCATTGGCAGCCAAGAACTGGTGAAAACAATGGGAAACCTGCTTCTTTTCAGTTTGGCTGTGTGAATTTTATTTATCGTGAGGGCTGCGATGGTCCGGCCGTTGCATACAAGAACAGATGAAAGGATGATTGGAGTCAGTGGTGGTTGTATCAGACTGTTGCCCCTGTCATTGCCTTGCCAGATGATAAAAGCAATCCTCTTGCTCCTCGGGTGAAGAATATGTCTTTCATATTGCGGCCTACGGTTCGATTGGGTTCTGTTGATAAGGATGCTGTTAAAGCTTGAAGACTGTTGGGTAAGCATCAGTCTGTTCGTGATTTGGCTGATGAGTATGCTGTTGTTGGAGTGGGCCGATTCGGAGGGGCTGGTCTTTTTCTGGATTTGCTGTTACCCGAAAGGGAGATTTGCGAAGGCCTCTCTTCTGAAGGAGTTTTTTTAAGGATGGTGAAGATGTGAAAATTAGTGTGGCTGACGTAGAGAACAGGGTTGCTATGTTCCTTGGTCAATATACTCATAAGGAGTACGAGTTTCGCGTTGAAAGTGGACTTGAGATCCGTGTTAATCGTGTATACGATGAGTTTCAGATTGAGTACGGTGAGCGGCCCGTGCCAACAGCGCCGAGGCGTGGCGAAGGTCCGAAACGAGCTCGCATTGCTTCTCGCGTTGCTTATCTTGTCACCAGTGCTAGGCGTGTTGAAGGTGATGATTCTGACAAAGGTGGTCGATCTGCTAAGCGCCAGCGTGCTGGAGAAGCTTCCGGTTCGGGATGCGGTGGTGGTGCTTCTGATAAGTTGCCTTCGCCGGCCAGGGATGTCGGCTCTGACGAAGGGGTCACTCCAATTGTTTCTGCGAAGGCTAGTGATCTCCTTGGCAATCGAAGGGATGTTGAGCACAGTGCGATATGCAGCACTACTTTTCAGCGCGCTGCGAAGGAGTATGTTGTTCCTGAAGGTAGGCCTGAGTATCGCAATGAACGCTCTCCTGGGGCGGGTATTCAACGTTGGTCTTCTTTAGAGTATGGGTGTGTTAATAATATTTATGTGTCGCGGAAGAAGCTTGATAAAAATATTGTTGTGTGTGAAGGTGGCTCCTCTCGACAGGCGGATGTTCGCACTGATGCTGTTCTTGGAGTTGCTGAAGAGATTGTGAAGGGTGGTAGTGGGTTGTTGCCTGGATCTTCAACCGCGAAGGTGGCTGATATTCTTGAGAAGAGTTCGTCAAAGAAGGTGGACACTGGGCTTTAATTGTTTGATGTTCTTGGGGAAGACTCTGAAGAAAGTGTTCACTCTAGTGGTAATTCTCTTGAATTCTCTGACATTTCCACCGGAAACTTCCAGGTTGCTAAATATCGCAAGATTTCTGATGTAGCTGGGAAAAAAGATGCACAAATTGCCGAGGAAGAGGTTGAGTGTTTGAAGAGACCTGAGGTTGCTGATGTTAAGGACACTGACTGCTCCCAGGGCTTTGCCGTGAGAGGTGCTGGCGTTGTGTCGCCTCCGAGTTCTGAACTGCCTGCAAGGTCTCCGGCTCATCAGCTTGAGGATCTTCGATTTTCCAGTGAATGTCTCAGTGTTCCTGAGGGTGCCCGGATTATATCTGTGCGTAACATTGGCAAGGTGAAGATGATGCCTAATACTTATGAAGCCGGTATTTGTGATGGCGTGATGCGCAGTTTTGCTGTTCCAGAGCTTGAGGATAAGCTACGCCTTCGCAGCGAGCCGGAGCTTCGTTATGCGATTGAAGCAAACACTGTTAAAGGTTTGCTACTCTCGCGGGCTCTTCTTCAGTCAAGTTGTGACCGCCTGAAGGAGACGGACAGGCTTGATAAAGAGATTGCTTCTCATATCTCAGAACTTGAAGTGAGTATGGAAGTTTTAAAGGAGAATATGTCTATCTCTGGTGAACGTGAGGAACGCCTTGAGCGTGAGAAATTGGAATTGGTTGAGGAGAAGCGAAAGGTTTCTGAGCAGTTTGAGACCTTTCGCAAAGAGCTTGATGAGATTGAGAACTTGAAAGCCAAGGCCACTGATCTGGGGAGTGAGCTTGCAGATGCGAAGGGGCAACTTGAGGATGCCTTTCGGGGGTTAGAGCAGGGGAGGAAACTTAAGGAAGACGCCGTTAGTGGCTTAAATGAGGAGCGAAGGCTGAAAGAGGAAGCTATTTGTTCTCTTGATAATTTCAAGCAGCCACTGGCTAATAGGGCTTCGCAGGCTGCTGAAAAAGTTTGCAAAGTTGTTCAGTCATTTGGTGCTGATTCGAAAGTTTTGGAGGGCTTCGATTTCTCGGATATTTCTGCCTTTTTTGACTGGCTTGAAATTTCCTTTATTGACTTTCATACTGTGGCCAACAACTTCTCGAATTTCTCGGTTGTCGTGGCCGTTCGGAGTTTTGCGTTCACCATGACCCAGTTGGGCTGTGATCATATTCGCAACACAAAATTTGACTATCCTAGTGACATGAGTTATGATACTGTTGGTAGTGGGATTGCGTCATTTGCAAGGAACTTTGCTAGGCGTTTCTGGGTGCCTCGAGGCATGAAGCTTGCTTTGGAAGAGGCGGAGCATAACCGAACCAAGGTTGGTAGTAGTTTTCCACCTTGCTGTACTTTATATGGGAGGGGTTTTAAGAGGCCTGGTTTTTGACTTGCAGAGAAAGGCTTCTGGTGGCTCGGGTACTCCTTCATCGTCTACTATGGCTACCCCTTCGGTCACCCTTCGCACTGCCTGCTGCTACTACTCCTACCGTGACTCCTGCAAGTACCTTGGCTGTGGATCCTTCTACTACTCCTGTCCCTGAGGGTCATACTGAGGATGTTGATGCTAACCCTGGGTGTGGCAGACCGCCCCAATTAATCCGGTTTAAAAGCATGGGCCCACTATCACAGCAGTGCTCCACGCCCTTAAACCGAGCTAATCGTGCAATCCGTCGGATACCTTCCCGATTAAACCACCTTGTTCTCTCGACCGAAACGAAATAGCAGCAGTCCCACTCGAAGATGGGCTCAGGCAGTACAACTCATCACAAATTTTACAACACGAGGTTCACATAGATAATTATACAAATACAGTGCATAAGTTTTAGTTATTACAAACCAGAGCTATAATACAGCGGAAGTTCTAAACGTCGGTACACATAACATCACATGGAGCCCACATATGATATTCAGTTCCCGCGGCCTGAGTCGGACTCAGACGGCCCCCACTCTATGGTCCAACCATCAGGAAGTACACCAGGCCAAGTCAGAGCAGCAACAGGGTCATAACCATCAACATCATCTGAAAAAGATAGCCACAAGCAAGGCTGAGTACTAATTACTCAGCAAGACTTACCCGACAAGGTTAAATACTAGACATGCAAGGCTTTTTGGCTCTGGGGTTTGTTTTGCCAAAAGCGTCTACAAGTTGATCCCTATTTTCAATATTTTAGCCAAGTTTTAAAGTGAGACTAACCATTTCTAGATTTGCCAAACTATCCAATAACATTCAGTGTCGAAAAACAATTGATTAGTAAATCATCAACATTTCTTATCTAACAACACTTTCATCCTCTGTTTGGCCCCAAGACATTGATGTATGACAAGAGATCAAGCAGCTTCATGTAACCGCGAAGGACGGACAACTCGAGTTGATTTTAACCATGCATGGGACAACCTAATCGCACGACCCGTGAGAGACACCCAGGACCTCACGGGGCAACCGTTCCCATCTCTCCCTGCCCCTGCCATCAGATACCACTCCACCCGAGTGCACGCCCCAACGGACCCCAGGTGCCCCTGGCAAACCTGTGCCGCGGCCACTGCTACACTCGCCATCATCCCCCTCGCCCAATGGAGTGGACATGTCCATCAGACGTCAGTTTGAATCAAGTACTAGGTTTACCAGTTTACCACATTTCCCGGCATACGATTAGTACCTTCAAAAGCTTGACCAACAACGCCACACAAGCAATGCCTTAGCCAATACTTTTCTGTGCAAGCGGGGTGTTCAACCAACCAGGAATATCGCGCAAGCCCCGCTTGCCGAATCTCATCAACTGATATAAATTAAAAACCTATATCTCGCGAGTGACAAGGCAATCACTCGACTTCTACCGGTCCTAATTAAGCATGGCAGTCTAGACGACCTACACATACTAGTATTAGGACATAGGTACCTAGGGATCATGCAACTAGGGTTTCATCCAACTCCTCAAAACTTAAATGCACAAATAAAGGCATAAAGCAAAGAGAGTTAGAAATAACAGCGGTTATGCTCCGGGGCTTGCCTTCCTGATCACCGCTGGCCTTGGGCCCTTCCGAACTTTGGTTCGGGTCTTGTGCAGCAGCAAAGTTCAATTCAGCAGCAGCGGGGTCGTCCTCGTGCTCGACCTCAATCTCGTACACTCCGTCGGCAAGGGTTTGATCTACATGAAATGCAGATGCATGAGATGCAGTAATGCACGAGAAACAATCACAGAATAACTGCAACGACTCACTAATACATCACGGGGCAATCATTTACGGAATATAAACAATTAAGAAGCTCACAAATAAAGCGGGGTGGGTTGCTTTTAGTTGATAATTAAACTGAAATTAGAATTGACTTAACATAGAAAGAAATTTTATGAAGCCATTCTAACATGTTAAAGCAAATTACAATATTTCCTAATTTAAGTGAAAACATCTATAATTGACCACTAGTAGTAAAAAGGGTTCCTATGGCATAATTGGAAATTCACTTTTGCTTCACGGGCAGAACCGGTTCCACCGGTTATAAAAACCGGTTCCACCGGATTTGAAACCGGTCTGACCGGTTTTAAACAAAAACCAACTTGAGCTTACCAAAATAAACCTAAACAACATATTTTCATAAACAAAATTTTAGGTAAACATGTTTCTGTGTTCCTGATAGTAAAACATATTTTTCAGGAATTTTCCAATATTTTACCTCTTTGTTTTATATTTCTTTTATCAGCTAACCCTTACCATCAATTAGAAAATCATAATAAAATCTACAAAAAGGTTCTGCAGCTGAAATTTTTACTGCAACTACTATTCCAACAGAGGCATTGTATGTGAATTTGTCAGATTTTTTTGAGTCATATAGAATATTTGGTGATTTAACATTTCTTATCTAGCTAGCAACAACTTAAATCCAAATCTACTAAAATCATGCACAAACTGTGGCCAACAGATACTCAATTCAACTCCACTGGTCACAACAGATCCAACAAAAGTGGTTTTGCATTTTTAGCACATTCCTATGATTTATAAAGCAATAAACATCCTCTCAAGCACATCTTCATACATTCAAAAATACATTGGGATTCACAAAGATTATACATACATATGATACACCAATGGAAAGATAATTTCTCAAGGATTCCAAAAAGTCCAAGTTTGTAATTTTTTGATTTTTCTGTGATTTTTGGCGATTTATTGAATTTCAGCCGAAATCAAAAGGAAAGAACTCGTGAATAGTGAATTGGGGATTTACATCCGGGTCCTCAGGAAAGAAAAATAATCGCATACAGGTCCTTTCTTCACATATAGGTCCTCGAATTCTTGTCAAAAACCCCCTGCACGAATCGATAATCACATATAGGCCCAAAACTTTCTTGGATAACCCCCTGAAGATTCTGTCTTTTTACCTTTTAATCCTCTTTCTTCTACCTCGCGTCTGGTTCGGCTCTGCTCGAGCAGGAGGTCCGGCCGGCCGGCCCAAGTCGCGCCTGGCCCCTCCCCTTCGGCCTGGGCGGTCCAGGCAGCTGCCGCCCCTCCCCCTGGCCTCCTCCGCTGCTGCAGGTGGCCGGCGTCGGTCCCAGCAGGCCCGGCTACGGGCGCCGGCGGCCGCAGTGCAGGGCGGCGGCGGCTGGGGTCCCTGGTGGCCGGTTTAGGTGGGGAAAGGGGTTGGGAAGAATCACGGGGCCATGGTGATCGCGTCTTGAGGCTTGGATTGGAAGAAGAACAAACGTGGAGCTACGATTTTGGAAGGATTGGATTCGGCCCGAGCTCGGCAATGGTGATCGAATTTCTTCGATTTCTCGGAGAAGAGGCAATGGCGGAGTGAGCGGAGGGTTCGAGGGCGGAGCTGGCGAGGTGGTGGAGTGAATGGCGGGGTTAATTTGGCGGATGGAGGACCAGGGGAGGTGAATTTGGACCGAGGGAGTACCGAGTGTTTTACTGTCCTCGATGTCCGGTGATGCTTATCCGGCCAGCTCAAGGGACAGCGCATCACCCACCTGGCACGTCCACGGGGCTCAAGAATGGCTTGGACGCGTGGCTGCCAGCTGGACGTACGGCGAACGGCGTCGACGACGCCGAGGTGCCCCCTGCTCGGCCTTCACCGAAGCAAACCGGTGTGACCGGTTATACAAACCGGTTATACCGGATTTGGTTGCAGACTGAGTGACGAGTTTGCCTTGTCTTCAATTTTCCTCCCAATTTTGTGTATAAACTTTCCAATTGCCAAATACAAAAGTTGTAGACCATTGATCAAGCTACAATTCTTAGAAAGAGAGTTCTAGCATTTGAGCAATGGTTTGTAAGTTACGGGGCGAAGAATATGGTCAAAAAGCAATACCCGCGACACATGAAATGACGATCGAATAAATTCAAAATCGAATTTCAAATTTTTGTTTGAACTTCCCATGCTCATGTGAGTTCATATACATATATTTGACATCATTTGCGACCTTTTGGTATAAGTTTTGGATTTCGACTTATTTGGTTATTATGGTTGACTATGTCAACACATACACACAAATGCACAAACAACACACTTATGCAATGATGCATTTCATAATGAGTTTAATTAATTTAATTAAGGGTCTTAATTACATTAGTGACACCGGGGTGTCACACTGGGGGTGCTTCTCCCCCTGCTGGAGAATAGGTTGTCTAAACTTTCAGTTTTGGGAGATGCTTTTGATACTTGATCAGTTGGTTTATAACTTTAAAACTCTGTGCCTGCGCAGGTCCCAGCTGAGGACTTTGCGCAGGGGGTTATCCTAGAACTTGTTGCCTTAAGCTATCGCCAGGGCAACTTTATGATTTTTGGTTCGCTTTATGATGACTTTAAGCATCGTCATCCCAAACTTGGTGTCGACGACTTTCTGTCTCGCCATCGGAAGTATTATGATAAGCGTAATGCTGAAGCAAAGGCCTTTTGGCGCGATTTTGATTCTAGTGTATTGCCTCAACGAAGGGTGCGACGGATCCTCCGTCGTATAGACCGTGGTGATAGTAGTGTTGATCAGGGGCTTCTAGAGACAAAGCCCAGCCGGTAGATGAAGTTTTTTGTGCTCCCCGCTATATTTATTCGGCAAAAGATCCAGTAGAAGATGAGTTAGTGGATGATGAAAATAATTCTTAGATTATTGATTATTCTTCTTTTTATTTTGTTCAGGGATTAATTCCTGATGCTGGTACTCTTTGACGAATGGCTAACGAGATTATTGACAGTGTTGTTGTTGATTTGATATCAGAAATGGCTGATAGGGTGTGTGGTGACTCTTCCAAGTAGTTTAGTAGACTTATTGGAAGTGGTTTTTCTGGGCGCAACCCCTAGCCTTTGTGCTGAGAAATGTGAATTATTTTGATGTAGACGTGCCACATTTGTCTGCTTTCTGTTGCCGTATGTTCGCTTGTCTTACTTACTGCTTTTTGCTAAGGTCTCTTTTTTCGCTATTGACCTTTAGCGGACCCGTGACTGTCCTTTTGTTTTGTCGCTTGTGCGTGCTGTGACCCCGTGACCGGGTTCACGAGTTTTCTATTGTGAGGTAGGAGTCATGGGTTCATGTAGCGTTCTCCTCTATAAATTGCCTGTGAGGTATCCTTTGTTTGTGGAGCATATGCCCAGTGTTTCATCTGATTCGTAATGGCCCTTGTTTGTTGGTGTCGAGGTTGTACTCATCAGATATTTGTCCGGCAGGCACCCCGCTTCGTGCGAAGATTGATCACGGTGACGAACAGAGAAACACGGGGTTTTTATACTGGTTCGGGCCCTCGAGATCGAGTAATAACCCTACGTCCAGTTGTTGCTTGTATTATTTCGTCGTGTACAGATTACAATGCGTAACAAGTACCCTCGGGTGGATTGTCTAAGATTGTAGATCAATGGACATACCCTCTACGCACAGGACCCCCGCTATTTATATCCAGGGAGACATGCCTTACAAGACAAAACAGACCTAAACCTAGTAGGACTCTAACTATCTTCGGGCTTCCCTTCTGCGATCTGGCCATCGTGTCTTGTTCGGAGTCTTGATAGTTTGGAGTCGGTAGTCGGTAATCCTCGTGATCGGGTACCCTGGTATTATGGCCTCAACAGTAGCCCCCGAGCTTATCTTGTTCAGAAAAGGTTGATTGTTCAATAGCCTTCGGGTCTTTTTGCTCTTCGGGTGATTTCTGGATATGTTAATACCTCGTCAATCACTTTTGTATGAGAGCCAGAAAAGTTCCCGAACTCTTGAATGTAGAAACCTGCATCTGAATGATAAGGTTAAAGAAAAATATCAGCCATAATAATAAAATAGAACTGTTCCATCTTGGAATGTGAAACGCCCCAGGATTGATGTAACTGCTGCCCAGTGCATTAAAAACCCACTCCGCACGTCTCCCGGAACTTTAGCAGCGCACGCGATACGGCTCTGCTCTGGCTCCTCGATTCTCGCGCGAAGCGTCGCACCTCTGAGTCTTTAAATATCAGATCTCCTGGATTGATGTGTACTTGAAACTTCCATCCTAAACCTTCTTCCCCCACTCGCCATGGGAAAGAAAAGGCTTAGCTGCAGGTTCAAGCTTCCTCGCCTCCTTTTCAGAGACTCTCCTCGTAGCTCCGGCGAACAACCGCCCGACAAGCCGGAGGACCCGCCGACGACGACATCACCCACCGCTCCTCCTCAGGCTCCACTCCTAGCTCTCCCCTGGTATGGGGATGATGGAGTCGAGGTCGAGCCACCAGAAGAGGAGGCTCCGGCGGTAGCGCCGCCATCTCCCGAGGCTGCTCCGTCAAGCATTGCCGCCGGGAAACGCCCTGCATCTTCCTCCCCAGCCCCGGCATCTCCTGTCTCCCTCTCCTCCGACGATGAGCCAGAGCAAGGAGGGAGCGGAGTCTGGCTGAAGCCAGAGGCGGCGCACGCAGGCGCATCTTCGTCTTCTGCTCCGGTGGACACCAGCGGCGACGAGGAATTCGCCCGGCGCCTCTTCGTCTCCCTGAACCGCGACCTGATCGGGATCCCTGGAGACGGAGCGCTCGTGGATCTCGTCAGCGACTCTGAAGAAGAGAACGCGGTAGATGATGATCTACCGGCGAGCACACCATCACCCTGATCAGATTGGTTGTCAATCATCAACCCAAGATCAGGGCGCTTTAGTATTTTGATTTCAGGATAGTTATCAATCCATTGTGAAATGTTCCCTTTTTTGGATTTAATGAAGAAATTTCACTTGATGGATGTAACTTAAATCCATTGAGCTTTGGAAATTTATCCGTGTCAATCTGTTCACGAAATTGCTCATCCAGAAACAAAAACTCCCGAATAAAAAATTTCTTCCGACCAGACTGACTATCTTTAGCATGTTCGGGAAATATGACCCTGATCAGACATGATCGGGGCATTTCCTTGATTCACACCGATCGGTTGGTCATTTAAAACTGATAACTTACCAAATAAGCTAACAACCCTAAATGCATTGAATTGGACTTACACATTTTTCGAAATGACGCGTGCCGTAGAAAAAGGAAAGAATCTTTTTGACCCAACAGTCACTGCGGATTGCGCGGCTTAAGGGCAGGTTTCTCGGGGTTCGTGCTCCCTTGCAGAACCATAAATCCCCCAAGCGCGGCCGCTTGAGATCTATTTGGGATTTCGTCTTCCTCGTTCGCATCCACAAAACATTCGCCATTTTCAACCGCTTTCTTCCCACGTCCACCTGCTCCTCCAACCCTGCTAGCTTCCAATCGCCATGGCGTCCACGCACCAATCGTCTTCTGGCACTGAGTCCACAGGAGACCAAAGTAGCGCCGCCGCCGGACGAGAACTCCGCAGTGGGAACACGATCCCCACCTCGGACGAGTACTGGTACAGATCAACCACGACGGCCAAGCAGCTGCAGAAGCTAGAGGACCTTGGACTACTCCCTGACACCGAACTTTTCCCTCGTCGTCATGCCAAAGGTCAGACGTATCCAACCCCAACACTCTCGAGATGGTGGTGTTCTTGGAGTTCTTCCACTGTGGATTCGGGGTTTTTCCTTCTGATTTCTTCCACAGCGTCTGCGAGCATTACCAGATAGAGCTTGTGCACCTTAAGCCCGGCGCTTTGACAATGCTTAGCGTCTTTGCCTTTCTGTGCGAAGCCTGGTTAGGGATTAAGCCTTCACTGTTGCTGTGGAGATATTTTTATAGCCCTTCATACTACAAGAAACAAGTGATGCTCGGGTCCATCGGTTTTTCCTTGAGAAATCGGGAGATATACATCCCCTTCCCAGTTAAGGATTGCTGAAAAGGATATGAACATCACTGGTTTTACATCACCCTTCCCCAAACCTCACTGGCAAAAGGGAAGTATCTGATGCCCTATCTCAAGGATGAGGCCAAAGCCCTGCCAAGAATCACCCCGGAGATGCAAAAGCACATTGATCGGATCCTGGAGCTCCGCAATGCTGGTCTGACGGCGGTTCATGTAGCAGAAATCTTCATTAGATGGAGATTCATTCCGCTTATGACTCACGACCGCTACGCTTGGACATTTAGGGGCGACAACGACCCGAACAGAATGAAACCCNGCGTCGTAGAAAAAGGAAAGAATCTTTTTGACCCAACAGTCACTGCGGATTGCGCGGCTTAAGGGCAGGTTTCTCGGGGTTCGTGCTCCCTTGCAGAACCATAAATCCCCCAAGCGCGGCCGCTTGAGATCTATTTGGGATTTCGTCTTCCTCGTTCGCATCCACAAAACATTCGCCATTTTCAACCGCTTTCTTCCCACGTCCACCTGCTCCTCCAACCCTGCTAGCTTCCAATCGCCATGGCGTCCACGCACCAATCGTCTTCTGGCACTGAGTCCACAGGAGACCAAAGTAGCGCCGCCGCCGGACGAGAACTCCGCAGTGGGAACACGATCCCCACCTCGGACGAGTACTGGTACAGATCAACCACGACGGCCAAGCAGCTGCAGAAGCTAGAGGACCTTGGACTACTCCCTGACACCGAACTTTTCCCTCGTCGTCATGCCAAAGGTCAGACGTATCCAACCCCCAACACTCTCGAGATGGTGGTGTTCTTGGAGTTCTTCCACTGTGGATTCGGGGTTTTTCCTTCTGATTTCTTCCACAGCGTCTGCGAGCATTACCAGATAGAGCTTGTGCACCTTAAGCCCGGCGCTTTGACAATGCTTAGCGTCTTTGCCTTTCTGTGCGAAGCTTGGTTAGGGATTAAGCCTTCACTGTTGCTGTGGAGATATTTTTATAGCCCTTCATACTACAAGAAACAAGTGATGCTCGGGTCCATCGGTTTTTCCTTGAGAAATCGGGAGATATACATCCCCTTCCCAGTTAAGGATTGCTGGAAAGGATATGAACATCACTGGTTTTACATCACCCTTCCCCAAACCTCACTGGCAAAAGGAAAGTATCTGATGCCCTATCTCAAGGATGAGGCCAAAGCCCTGCCAAGAATCACCCCGGAGATGCAAAAGCACATTGATCGGATCTTGGAGCTCCGCAATGCTGGTCTGACGGCGGTTCATGTAGCAGAAATCTTCATTAGATGGAGATTCATTCCGCTTATGACTCACGACCGCTACGCTTGGACATTTAGGGGCGACAACGACCCGAACAGAATGAAACCCGATGGTGAGCATTTGTTTTTCTGTTCGATTGTTTTTCCGAGTTCGGTCATTTGAATTCATGACTCTTAACTAGCAGTTGTCCCAGAGACAGAAGTGGCCGCGCGCCTGAAGAAGATGTTCGGGGCTGATCTCCCGGACTGGGAAAACGTCCCAGCACCCTACAGCGCTGACAACCCTCCTCTAGAGGTAAACTGTTACTCAGAAAAAGCTCTTTCTTGTTTAATAGTGATATGATACACCTCTTTTTTTTCCCGACCAGGCCCCAGCTATTGTTGATGCCCCCGCCCAGAGCGGTGCCATCAATGTTGAAGAGGAGGGAGATCAGCACGTTGATCAAGGCACCGGGGCCCCGACCAGCGAACAACCTGAATCATCACCTGGTTTGGAGAAAGAGGTCCCAAGCAGCCCCCAGGCGATTATCCCCCGAACCCGGAAATGCTCTCGCAGTGTGGAGGGGACAGTTCTGGATTCGGGAGTCTTTGGATCGCTTGGGCCCGCCAATCTGCAGCCCAGTCGTGATCAGCCTCGTCCTGTTGCGCAGGAATCGAGCATGATCGTATTCGGGCGTTTATTCGCAGCTTTTGATCGCATAACCAAAGCTAAACATGATCGGGAGATTTCTCGACAGGAAAACCGTCCGACCAGACAGTCATCAAAGCTTATTCCTGGTGCCAAGAGATTTAAAGTCAAAATCCCGACGACCGAGTAAGAGCTTTGACAATCTTTGATTATGTATGAGCATTTTTCTTAAATGTTGTTTTTACTGTATTTGATTGTTCGGGAATTCAGGCATCCCGATCCCACAGCTTCTCCTCCTGTCAAATCATCTGCCAAAGAGAAAACTCCCGAGCCAGACTCGACAGCACAACTTGACAGCTCAGAGAAGACTGCAGAGATCGTGGGACCCATCCCGACGCCCCTGGGCCCGATCATTAGCGCGCTCTCGTCAGCTGAAGAGCAATGGCGTTCGCTAGACGCTCGTGCCTCTGCTGCAGAAGCGTCTGTGATCAGACTGGGAGCCCAGGTGACTGTTCTCCAGTCCGAGAAAGAAGGTACATGCTTTAAATCTCATGCTTCGCTTATTGAGTCTTTATCTTCGAACTTTTGTTCACATGCTGCCTTTGACCCTGTAGCTGACTCCAAGAGCATTGAGGTGCTCAAGAAGAAAAACTCGGATCTGGAAGGAAGACTGGCTGTTCGGGATAAAGACGTGGCTGATCTGACCGCCCGTCTTGAAGCATCAGAGAAGCGCAGTTCGTCCTTGGAGTCCAGGCTGATGGAAGGTGCCTGCGTTGCTGCAACTCACACCATCGGGGCTTTGAAAAGCCACCTCCCTGATCTGGACGTTTCTCTGCTCTCAAAAGGCTTCAAGTGCTCGGAGTCAGAAGCTGAGGTAATGTTTAATAGCTTTACCCCACTGGTGGAACCGTTTGTCAGAAAACTTGATCTCCATCTGAGTGATTCGGAGGAATCACCCTGAACACTGTGCAAAATTCCTGTAATAGGGCAAAACTTTAACAGTTTAGAATGCGGTTACATTTTGCTAAACATATGCTTGCATGTTTTTGCGTAAATCTTAGAGCTGATCGGTATTTTCATGGATCTTTTTAACTGATAGCTTTGTCATAGCAAAAAAGTCCCGTTACCATAAGCTATTCTGGAATTGTTTAGTTGCTGAGACACGGGCGGCCTTCTGAACTGTGTAATTCCTTGTAGTCATGGTGTTCGGTAATTTTAGCGTTTGCCTAGCTTTCTTGAATTAAAAAGCCCGTTTCTTGCATGGTAGTAGTACCGTAGTAGCCCCCGGGCTCTTTTACAGCCATGCTGGCATGCTGAAAAAGAGTCTAGAAGTACAAACTGCAAGAAACTTCCCGATCAAATGGGGAGCCCCCCGAGCATAGAGCTCGGGACGCATAGAATAGGTCTGAAAAGAAAATTTTCAGCATGGTAGTCCCCGGCTCTTTGTTAGTGTATGCAATATGGTAACAAAGAGTAGAAACAGAATAGAAAATAGAAACCCAGCCCCGAGCATAAAAGCGAGGGTGAGTAGAGTATATAGAACTTATCTTTTTGTTTTGTTGGCGCTGTAGGCGACGCAGACGATGGTTTATACCTGCCAAACCTGATGATTGGCTAGAACTGTGCACGATCTTCATTGTTTAGTCGTAGAACCTGCGTAGTTGATCCATATTCCACGTGTTTGGCAGTACGTCCCCATCTATCTCTGCGATCCTGTAGGCTCCTGGTCGGGCGATATCTACTACAATGTACGGTCCTTGCCATGGAGAAGACAATTTAGTTTTGTCCTTGGTGCGTTGATCCAGTTTGAGCACCATGTCTCCAATGCATAGGCTTCGTTGTCGAACATTAGCATCGTAGTACTGTCGCAATTTTTGCTGATACTGGGCTACTCTAAAAGCAGCTGCGTCACGAGCCTCTCCAGGAGGATTAGCTCATCAGTGCGTCTGTCAGGCTCTTCAGTTTCTGAAAACATTGCCACGCGGGGGGCTTGTAGTCGGATGTCGGATGGTAGAATCGCCTCTGCTCCATACACCAAAAAGAAAGGTGTTTCGCCTGTTGCTCGATTCATAGTGGTCCTCATTGACCAGAGTACTGTAGGGACCTCATGAATCCAGCGCTTGTCGTAAGCTTGCAATCTGTTAAAAATCCTCTTCTTGATGCCCTGGAGCACGATGCCATTGGCACGTTCTACTTGCCCGTTTGTCTTCGGGTGGTTTACCGATGACCGATCATGCCTGATCTCGTGGTCGTAGCAAAAATCGTAAAACTTTTTACTTTTAAACTGTGTTCCATTATCAGAGATTATCCTGTTCGGGACACCGAATCGTACGACAATACTCCGTAGGAATTTAACAGCTGCCTCTTTTGTGATTTTCTGAACGGGCTCGGCTTCAACCCATTTTGTAAATGTGTCAATGCCAACGAACAGAAATCTGTATCCCCCGACAGCCCTTGGAAAGGGCCCGAGGATGTCTATACCCCAAGTGGCAAAAGGCCATGACAAGGGTATAGTGTTTAAAGCTTGCGCAGGTTTAGTTTGTTTCCGTGCGAAGAATTGACATGCCTCACACTTTTTTACTAAATCGCTTGCGTCTTGAAGAGCTGTAGGCCAGTAGAAGCTCTGTCGGAATGCTTTCCCTGTTAGATATCGGGGAGAAGCATGTGATCCACAGATTCCTCCGTGAATGTCGTGGAGCAAACTAATGCCCTCGGTCTGTGTGATGCATTTGAGGAGCATTCCATTGCGGGTTAGCTTGTATAATCGCCCGTCAACCAATTGATAGTTCTTGGCTTTACGATGGATTTTCTCCAATGTAGCATCATCGTCCGGAATAGCTTGGTTTGTGAGGTACGCCCGGATTGGATCCATCCAGTTCTCCTCGTTTCCAACTAGAGCGGCAGCTCGGGCCGTACCGACCAACATAGACTCCTTGACGGATTCGTTGGTTGTAGAAACTGGTCCCTTGACGGGTTCAGTTTTTAGGTTCGGTAATGAAACCGACACAGATGGTTTAGTAAGAACTTCAAGTAACACGTTACCTGGGAGCCGTGTGCGCTCTGCAGCTGCCTTTGCCAGCTTATCTGCGTCGCCATTGAATTCCCTCTTCACGTGCCGTACTTCAAGCCCATCAAATTTGCTCTCCATCCGCCTATATGCTTCCAAGTATTTAGCCATGACCTCGCTCCGCGCACTGTACTCTTTCATGACTTGCTTTGCAGCTAACTCGGAATCCCCTTTCACGAGCAGCCTTCTGACACCAAGAGATGCAGCTATGCGGAGACCTGTCAACAGTCCTTCGTACTCGGCAACATTGTTAGTAGGAGTTGGATCAACAAAATTGATTTGTAAAGCGTACCTAATGATGTCATTGTGTGGTGAAATCAGGACCACCCCAGCCCCCGCGCCTGCTCTGCAAAATGCTCCGTCATAGAACATTGTCCAGTGTTTGGGATTTTGGGCAGCTTCTTCAGGTTCGGGGTTAGTCCATTCTGCGATGAAGTCTGCCAGAGCCTGCGATTTGATGGCTGTTCTGGGTATGAATTCAATGTCGTAAGCCCCCAGCTCGACAGACCATTGTGCGATCCTACCCACGGCATCTCGATTATGTAAAATGTTGCCTAGGGGGTAAGTTGACACAACCTTGATCTTGTGGCTCAGAAAATAATGCTTGAGCTTCCTGGAAGTCATTAGTACAGCATATAATAATTTCTGAATCTGAGGGTACCTCGTTTTTGCATCATGCAGCACCTCGCTTACGAAGTAAACGGGATGTTGTGTTGTAGACTTTTCTGTTGGTCTTTCGACCACCAAAACAGTGCTAACAACAGTTGGTGTCGCAGCTACGTATAACAGCATCTCTTCTTGTGGCTTTGGCGGGACCAGTACGGGCATTTTCCGCAGGTATTGTTTGAACGCCTGGAACGCCTCTTCTGCTTCTGCCGACCACTCAAAACGATCAGTTCTACGTAACAATTTGTAAAATGGCATACCTCGTTCGCCTGACTTGGACACGAATCGACTTAGGGACGCCATCATTCCTGCCAACTTCTGGACTTCGTGGCGGCTGCGTGGAGACTTCATGTCGTCGAATGCCTTGATCTTGTGCGGATTTGCCTCTATACTTCGTTGGGAAACAAGGTAACCGAGGAGCTTACCCGATGATACACCGAAGGTGCATTTGGCGGGGTTGAGCATCATCCTGTTTTTACGCAAGTTGTTGAATGTTTCGGTTAAATCAGCGATTAAATCGCCCTTTAACTTACTTTTCACAACAATGTCATCTATGTATGCCTCCACATTATGGCCGATTTGGCCTTCAAGAACAATGTGAACACATTTTTGATAAGTGCAACCTGCGTTTTTCAGACCAAAAGGCATCTTTATATAGCAATAAACACCGAAGGGAGTTACAAATGCAGTTTTCTCCTCATCGTCAATGCACATGCTGATTTGGTGATACCCCGAGTAGGCATCTAGAAAACAAAGCAATTCGCATCCAGAGGTTGAATCTACAATTTGATCTATCCTAGGTAATGGGTACTCATCCTTCGGGTAAGCTTTATTCAGATCTGTGTAGTCCACGCACATCCTCCACGTTCCGTTGGGCTTCTTGACCATGACTGGGTTCGCCAGCCACTCCGGGAAAGGGACCTCTCGAACGAAGCCGGCTTTGAGTAGTCGGTTGATTTCTTCGTTAATGGCGTCTCGCTTCTCCGGGGTATATCTCCTTTGCTTTTGCTTGACTGGTCGGACGCCAGTTCGTATGCCAAGCTTGTGCTCGATTACCTCCCTGGGGATCCCGGGCATGTCAGATGGTTCCCAAGCGAACACATCTGCGTTTGCCCAGAGGAAAGCAATGAGCTCGAGTTCCTATTTGTCACCCAGGCCAAGGCCCACCTGGGTGGTCTTGGTCGGGTCTGCCTCATCAAGGGTTACCGCCTTCGTGCCCGGCTCGGTGCGCCTGGCAGGTGGCTCGATTGGTGAGGCGTTGGCCGTCGACTCGCCAGCTGCTTGTGGCGGCGTCCCCCTGAGTGGGGTCTGATCCACCACAAGCTGCCCTTCAGCGGCACGGTCGTCAGCTCCCTGTCTCCCGATGAGCTCCTGTTCTCCGATGAGCTCCTGTTCGGGAATTTCTTTCCCTTTGGCCCTTGGTCGGTTCTCAGCTGCTCGGGAGGTCTCAGCCAATGTACCCTTGGCGGCAGCCTTTGGCTGGCTCTTTGTCTTTTTCTTGGCAGGTTCGGCAGCCTTGGCTGGTTCCTGCTCGCCACCCTTGATCATGTCCAGGGTCTTCATGTCGCACTGGACCGCGCCCTTGCGATCGCCACAGACGGTGATCGGACCCAACGGCCCCGGGACCTTGATCATGGAATATGCAAAGTGAGCGACCGCCATGAATTTCTTCAGGAATGGTCGGCCCAAGATGCAGTTATAGGCCGACGTGATGTCAGCCACCTCAAAGGTGAGGAACTCTGATCGGATGTTTTTGCCCTCTACGAGGGTCACCTGCAGATCGATCCTCCCCAAGGGAAAGGCCTGAATGCCTGGTATGACCCCATAGAAAGGCTTCTCCACAGGGGACAAGGACCTTCTTGGGATCCCAAGTTCATCAAAGACGTTGACAAATAGGAGGTTGAGGGCGCTCCCACTGTCGATCAGGGTTCGTCCGATCTTGCGGGGCCCGATCCATGGCTTGATGCACAGTGGGAGTAGCGGCCCGTCGTAAAGCGTCTCGGGGTGATCCCTTTGATCGAATGTGATCGGGATTTCTGACCACCTCAAGAGTTGCTTGCAGGGCTCGGCGCTGTTTATCTGCCTCTCGACCATCTTGAGCTGGGACTTGGAGGTTCGGGTTGAACAGCCACCGAAAATTATGGCGATCTCCAGATCTTCGGGGAGATCTGGCTCATCATCACAATCCATGTAGTTTGCCGTGCGAGGGTTGTGAGCTGCCTGGTCACGTGGAGCCCCCTGCTGGCTCTCCTCCTCCTGCTTCTGCTTCTTGTACACCGTGCAGTCCACGAAGTGATGCTTCGTAGATCGGTGAATCGGGCAGTACATCGGGAGGTTATCCGGTTTGCCTTGACGCCTGTACGGGGGCTTGTTGTCCACGGCCATGACTTCGTCACCCTCGGTCTTGCGCTTCTTGTTTTTGTGTTTATTCTTCTTCTTGCCTTCCCCGGCTGGCTGGCTTTGTTCGGGCTTTCCGTGAACCCGTGCTCGGGCGTCCGCCATCTTGGCGGTTTCTTCCAGGATCCCATATAGCTCTGCCACCGTCTTCGGGTTTTTCTTGGCAAGTTCCTCCGCCGTTCGCTCGTCTTTGCAACCTTGATTGAAGGCCACAATCACCCGATCATCCACCATGTTGGGGATGGTGTTACGGGTGTCGCTGAACCTGCGGATGTAGTCCCGGAGGGATTCTCCAGGCTTCTGCACACAGTTGAGCAGATCTCCCTCATGTCCGGGGCGTTTAT
Organism: Alloteropsis semialata; assembly: GCA_004135705.1. Taxonomy (NCBI): domain Eukaryota; kingdom Viridiplantae; phylum Streptophyta; class Magnoliopsida; order Poales; family Poaceae; genus Alloteropsis; species Alloteropsis semialata. The sequence goes on from CM014278.1 coordinate 80,814,413, forward strand.
AGGTGCCTTGGAAATTGGCTTCAAACGTCTCCCGGAGATGAGTCCATGACTTGATGCTGGCCTCGGGCAGGTTCATGAGCCACGTACGGGCTGATCCCTGCAGAGCAGTCGGCAAGTAGTTGGCTTTGACGTAGTCGTCACCCCCGGTGGCATCGATGATCGTGGAATAGATCTGAATCCACTCGCGGGGGTTGGTTGTTCCGTCATACTTCTCGATGTTAGTAGGACGAAACTTTTCGGGCCACCTGACCTTGCGCAGGGCTGGGGAGTACGCAAGGCATCCCCCCGTGCCTGGTCGGGAGTCACGTGGCGGCGAATCTTGATGGGACCGATAGTAGCCCTCACGTGCTCGGTAATCTCGATTGTAGTTGAGAGTTTCCCGAGCGTCGCGAGTGCGACGATTGCGTTCGAGCTGTGTCCTTATGTCGCGCCCCTCGTGTGGGCGATAGTATGGCCGTCTGTTATCAGATCGAGACCGAACTGGCTGTGGTTCACGTGGTCTGTTTGACGGAGCTGGTGGTACGGCAGCGGCGGCTTCGATGCGCTCTTTGGCCTTGTCCGCTGCTTCCCGAGCCTTCTTGGCTATGGTGGCCATCGGAGTCCCTTCGGCCATTGCTTCCATGGTCTCCAAGAGGGTTCGGATCTGCAGATTGTCCTGTTCGATGGCCCGGAAATCGTTGTTGAGATCTCGGGGAGCCAATGAGGATGCAACCTGCTGTGTACGGGTTTTAGCCGTTTGAAGTGTCGGTGCGTTGCTCAAACGTGGAGGAGGCACGGGTCGACGCGAGCTAGATGACTCGACAACGGCCTCTGTCCCGTTTGCGTTTAGCACATGGATGCGGCGGTCTTCGGATTGTTCTGACCCATTGCTAGATCCACTGTAGTCGAGATCCAACTGCGCAGTGCGATCTGCAATGTCTTCAAGAGTTGGCTCCGTGAAGGTGGCGAAAACTTCCCGACCGGCGCATGTGAGATCGGGATCATGGATCCCTGTCATCTTGAGCTCGTAGTCGCCTTGGTGCTCGAACACGAGATCTCCGAAGCGGATCTCCCGTGCAGGCACTAGATGGCGAGCGTAGAGATCGGAAGCGGAAGCAGAACTCCCGATCGCTTCCGACTTGACAGAACTGGGCATGTAGGGCATCGAGGAACTCGACGCGTCGGCGATCCAGACTCCGTTGACGATCGGCATGATCTTTCTTCACGCAAGGGCCCCTACCTGGCGCGCCTCTGTCGAGGTTGTACTCGTCAGATATTTGTCCGGCAGGCACCCCGCTTCGTGCGAAGATTGATCACGGTGACGAACAGAAAGACACGGGATTTTTATACTGGTTCGGGCCCTCGAGATCGAGTAATAACCCTACGTCCAGTTGTTGCTTGTATTATTTCATCGAGTACAGATTACAATGCGTAACAAGTACCCTCGGGTGGATTGTCTAAGATTGTAGATCAATGGACATACCCTCTACGCACAGGACCCCCGCTATTTATATCCAGGGAGACGTGCCTTACAAGACAAAACAGACCTAAACCTAGTAGGACTCTAACTATCTTCGGGCTTCCCTTCTGCGATCTGGCCATCGTGTCTTGTTCGGAGTCTTGATAGTTTGGAGTCGGTAGTCGGTAATCCTCGTGATCGGGTACCCTGGTATTATGGCCTCAACAGTTGGCTAGTTCATCCTCCAGAGTTTGATAGAGTTCGCGCCTTCATCAATGGAGCTAGAAGAGTGTTTGCGACTGGGCCATGAGTTGATCAGCATCTGGATGCTCTTATGATAGTGATTCTTGTCTCTGGCGTTTGCTCATCGTTTTGAGGTGATTGGTCCGGATTCGAGTGAACGTAGGGGCTAGCCTGATTATCTCTTTTGGCCTTAAAGTTGTTGTTAGGTTGCCCCAAAAGCTAGAAGAGAGCTTACGATGCACTCATCTGAGCCAAGCTCGATTTGTTTGTAGCTTTTGTGGCGCCCTCAACTCTATCTAGCTGCCGTTGTGACAGCTGGTATCTTTGTTCTTCTTTACGTTCTGTCTTGCAAGACCGTTTTGTAATTGTACTGGAATTGATTTAATAAAGAGGAAGTTTTCTTTTGGCTTTTTGTTTAGTTTTGTATAGGGCATGAATTTTATTGTGTGCATTATGAAGGCCTCATAATGCTATTTAGTTGGTTTTTATTATTTCTTTTTTCCTTTGCCTACACAGGGGCTTTACTTGCCCTTATGAAACTTGGGTTTTTGTTATATCCTTTTTCTTTAGAAAGCGTTTGCCTTACGAGCCTATTTGAGACTTGGGATTTTGTCGTGCCCATTGTCTTTTGAGTGCGAAGGCCTCACGAGCCTTTTTGAGACTTGGGTTTTTATCGTACCCATTCTCTTTGAGTGCGAAGGCCTTAGGAGCCTTTCTGAGACTTGGGTTTTTATCGTACCCATTCTCTTTGGGTGCGAAGGCCTTAGACTTGGGTTTTTATCGTACCCATTCTCTTTGAGAGCGAAGGCCTCACGAGCCTTTTCGAGACTTGGGTTTTTATCGTACCCATTCTCTCTTGTTTTGCTTAAGCCGAAGTCCGACAAGATTGCATGCTATGCTATGGCTTGTCGACTTTCGTTTGTTTTTTTGGGTGTGTTGGTAAGGTCATGTACTTTTGAATGTACGCAACTTTTCAACGTGTTCACAATCTTCTTTTTTGGGGGTACTACTTATATTTTTGTAGTAATTGGGATACATGGGAGTCTGCCTCATTAAAAACCTCACCCCTTCGTTTAGTTTTGATCCTAGACGAAGGGTTCCCCCGTGAGAAAAAGAGTACAGATCCTGAAGAATTTTAAAGAGTACATAAGAGATGTGAAAGAAACTACGAAAATCTAAAAGGTATTTTTGTGAGCTTTGTGCTCATGGGTAGTACTTTTGCAAACTGTCCACATTCCATGAATGCGGCAGTTCTTTTCCGTCCATGTCTTGTAATCTGTAGGATCCTTGCCTGTTTGATTCTTTTACAAGGTAGGGTCCTTCCCACTTGGCTTGCAGCTTTCGTGCTTTGTCGGCGCTTGGTTTTCTTTTAGAACGAAATCACCCGGATTGATTTTTCACTGCTATCTTCTTGTTTCTCCATTGTCTTGTTTCTCTCTGATAGTTCTCTAAGTTTTGGGCGGCGATGAGCCTTTGTTCTTCTATTTCTTCTATGTGTACTGTTATCTTCGTGCTTTGTCGTTGCATTTAGGTTCTTGGAGATCCGAAGAGAACTTATGATGGTAGGACTGCTTCATCTCCAAATAACAATTTGAACGGTGTGAACTTAGTGGCTCTTGACTCAGTTGTGTTGTGTGACCAGACCACTCTTATCATTTCTTCTACCCATTTGCCTTTTGGGAGCCCTTTGAGGCATTTAGCTATTCCTTTTAGTATTATCCTGTTTTCTCTTTCCACTGCTCCATTGGATTGCGGGTGGTATACTGACGCGAAACATATTCTGATTCCTAGCATTGGGTAGAATTCCTTGAATGTGTTGTTGTCAAATTGTTTGCCATTATCCGCTGTTATTTCTTTTGGAGTGCCGAATCTACATATTATGTTTTGTCATACGAACTTTTGCACTGTTTTTGCTATTATTGTTGCCAATGGCTTCGCTTTTATCCATTTTGTGAAGTATTCGACTGCTATGACTGCAAATCTTAGGTTTCCTTGGGCGGGAGGAAGTGGTCCTACCAAGTCGATGCCCCATCTCTGTAAGGGCCATGATGGTGTTATTAGCTGAGTGATGGATGAGGGTCTTTGGGAGTTGTTGGCCAAGAATTGGTAGTTTTTGCATCTTCTTATATACTCCTTTGTGTCCTCGAGTACTGTGAGCCAGTAGAATACTTGCCTGAATATTTTTTCGGCTGTTGCTCTTGGTTCTGTGCGTGATCCACAGAACCCTTCATGCACTTCTTTGATTATGTCTTGGCCTTCGCTTTTTATCACACATTTAGCCATGGTTTGCATACGCCAGATTTGTACAACTCTCCGTTTAGAACTTTGTAGTTTCTTATTCTTTGGGTGAGTCTCTTTCTTTCATCTTCATCAAACAGTTCGTATGTTCCATTGATGAATGCGACAATGGGGGCTCTCCAATCTTCGCTCTCATTATTGTTTATGTGCAATATTTGGCATTCTGCTTTTGGTGATGGTTGTTCCATTATTTCATAGAAGACATCCGGTGGCAGTGTTTCGCCTCTTGCTGCATTCTTTGCTAGGGCATCTGCTTTGTTGTTTTCACTTCTTGGTATCTTTTTTACTGTGAAGCCCATGAAATGCTTTTCAAGCGCTCTCACTGCTGTCATGTATTTGTACATTTCCTTGCTTGCCTTGTAATTCTTCTCAACTTGTTCTTTTATGACTTCTGAATCTGAATTCAGGATTGCTCTTTTTGCGCCCAATGTTCTTGCCTTGCGAAGGCCTAGCAATATGGCTTCATATTCTGCAATGTTATTTGTGCTTGGAAAGCATAGTCTTGCTGCATATCTGATTTTGTTTCCTGCTGGCGATGTGATTATTGCTGCGACGCCAGCCCCAGCCTCTCCCCAGGCTCCATCACAATATATGGTCCAGACTTGCTCTTTTATTTCTTCCCCTTCACTGTTTCTTGCTGGTACCCACTCTGCTATGAAATCTGCCAACACTTCTGTGAGTGAAGTCTATTGTGTATTCTGCCAGTTCTGCTGCCCATTTTTCTATTCTTCCTTAGGATTCTTTGTTTTTGAAAACATCCATTAGCGGGAAGTTGGTACTGTGATATGGTGGGCTTGGAAGTAGTGCCTCAGTTTTCTGGATGCCATGAGAATTGCATAGGCTAGTTTTTCCATCTCTGAGTAGTTAGACTTTGGTCCTGATAGTGCCTCAGATACAAAGTATATTGGTACTTGTTTGATTTTTGTCGTTGATTGTTCATCCTTCACTATTTCTTTTTCTTCTATTAGTACAGCGCTTACTACGAAGGGGTGGCCGCTATGTATAGTAGCAATTTTGCTCTTGGTGTTGGACTTATGAGTGCAGTTATTTGTTTCAGATACTGTTTCAGTTCTTCAAAGGCATTCTGTTCCTCTTGTCCCCACTCGAAATTTGTTGATCCTCTTAGAATCTTGAAGAATGGCATGCTTCTTTCTGCAGATTTGGCGATGAACCTGTTTAAAGCTGCTATTCTACCTGTCAATTTCTGCACATCCCTTCTTGAGCTTGGGTTCTTCATGTTTCTTATTGTGTCTATTTTTTCGGGGTTAGCCTCTATTCCCCTTCGTGATACGATGCATCCCAGTAGCTTTCCTTTTCTGACGCCGAATGCACACTTGTCCGGGTTTAGTTTTAGCCCTGAGCTTCACAGGTTAGCAAATGTTTCAATCAAGTCCGAGGGGCGATCTTCTACTTTTTTGCTTCTTACCACCACATCATCTACATATATTAATATGTTTTTATCTAGTTGGTCTGAGAACACCGTCGATGTCATCCTGACAAAGGTGCACCCTGCGTTCCTTAGCCCCTCTGCCATTCCGATAAAACAGAACGTTCCGAAGGGTGTTGTGAAGCTTGTTTTCTCTTCATCTTCTTTTTTCATCCAGATTTGGTGATAGCTAGAGAAAGAATCGAGTAATGATAGTAACTCACATCCTGCTGCTGAGTCAACAAGTGCATCTATCCTTGGCAGTGGGAAGTCATTTTTTGGGCATGCTTTGTTCAAAGTTGTGAAGTCTATGCACATTCTCATTTTTTCCATTCTTCTTTGGCACTAGCACTGTGTTGGCGAGCCATTCTGGATACTGGACTGGTCTGATGACATTCGTTGTTAGTAGCCTCTGTACTTCTACCTTTGCCGCTATTATCCTGTCAGGGGACATCTATCTTTGCTTTTGTTTCTTCGGTGGGTAGTTTGGATCAACATTTAGGGAATATTCCGCTATGTCGCGACTGACTCCTTTGAGGTCATTTGATGACCATGCAAAGATATCACTGTTGTTTTTGAGGAGCTTGATTAACCTTCTCTCTTTTTTAGGTGCCAATTCTGTTCCAATTATTATTGTTTTGTCCGGAGTGTCCTTGCAGATGGGTACTGTTTTGGTATCACTTGAGGGAGTTGCTTTTTCTTTGATGATTTTTTCTTGTTTTTGGGATGTTGGTGTTGCTGCTTCTTCAATGAGGTGGATGTGTTTGTGATCCAGGTTCGCATTCCCCTCAGCCCTTCGTGCTTCGTCCTGATTGCCATACACTGTTATAACTCCATTGTGTGACAGCATTTTCATGCAAAGATATCCATGGTGAATGACTGCTAAGAACTTGTTGATGAACCCTCGTCCAAAAATTGTGTTGTATGGGTAGTCAATATCAACCACGTCGAAGGTTATTTTTTCTGCTCTGTACTATTCTGGGGAGCCAAAGTATACCCAAAGTGTTATTTTTCCCAGTGCTTCAATTCTTTTGCCCCTGAAACCGTATAATGGTCTGTCTGCTTTTTCTAGCTTGTCTGCACCAATTTTCATGCTATTGAATGTGTATGAGAATAATATGTCCGCTAAACTGCCTCCATCGATCAAGATTCTGGAGACGTTGTTTCCTCCGACGTAGTGTGTATTCTTGTGGGATATGGGTACCCCTGGGCCCACTACCGACCAGGTAGCTAGTCGGCCTGGTCCCACGTCCGACAAAGATGTGGGCCGACCCCAGGCCGGCCCACAAGGATCCTTGGCTTAATGGATAAGGACGGATAAGACTTGGCTCGCAAGGCATGAGGCGAGATGTACTCGGATCCTACCCAGGCATCATGGAGATTACATGGCAACCGACTCAGATTAGTTTCCTAGTCAGAGCCGGATACAATTAGAGATAACCGACTTGTAAACCCTAGGCCGTCAGCCTATATAAGGCGGCCTAGGTCGACCCCTTCATTCATCTGATCCCATCTCATCCTACAACCCTCATTGTAACCAAAACTCACCATTGTTCTCCGGAGCATTGCTGAAAAGCAATACAAGACCCCCGAGCACAGGACGTAGGGTATTATACCTCCGGGTAGCCCGAACCTGTATAATCCCTGTGTCCCTGTGTTACCTCGAGCTCCCTAGCCTGCGATTGCCCTTTGCCTACAAATCAACCACTTGGGTACCCCCGGATGGACTGCCGGACGATAAAGAACTCCAACAGTTGGTGCGCCAGATAGGGGCATTACAGTTAGCTCGATGGCAGTTTTTTGATCCGGCATCTCCTTCGATGAGCACCGTGCGGCTTCTGTCGTCGTCCACGGCCATCACGACGAGTCGCGTCGCCAACAACCACCCTTCCCACCCGATGAAGATTCACCCGGCGGCAACAGATGCACGTGGGCTCCGGCCACTACGCGTGCGCAAAATGCATGCGGCAGCTGGACCTTCTCGTCGTCGTCTAGCACAGGGAAGAACCTTTTGTTTATTTTACTTATCCACGTAACAATCATAATTAATTAGATCGGATCTAGTCTTCAGTAGGGAAGCCCCGTTGTTTTCCTTTACCGCTTACTCTAATTGGTCTTTTTCCTTTTCTTGAGAAAGTTAACAATTACTTTACTTATATATATTTTCTTGGTATATGTGAGGATTATATACGGACTCGTCAACAACCAGGGAAGGCCCCGGGCTCGACGTATCTCATGCACGCGTGTGCATGCACCGATATCCAAGATCGCCCGTGACACCTGTATACGGGCGGTACTCTTCAACTACTCTGACTCGGCAACCAGTCGAGGCTGACCCTGTATGATCGTCGACATACACGCCTCAGCGACTCGGCCACGATGACGACACAATGATTCCCCGACTCGATTATGAATCAAGCTAAGTATTATTTTCAATTAAAAATTTCACCGCTTCCATATACTTCGAACGTCTTGGCTCTCTTATGTCTCTGTGACTTTCGCCGACTATCTCGGTCATACTTTGACTACTTATATAGCCTGGTCTGTCCAGACTGCACCTCATGGGTGTCCAACTCATGCTGTTGTTTCGATTTAATTTTTTTTAACATGGCGTGCTGCTTCAACGCTTGGGAGAGTCCCTGCTGACTCTGACTTCCGAGTCCTTGCCCGACCCTATGTCTCTCTAGTAATTCTTAGGTTAACTCGTGTGGTCCAAGTCCCTAATCGTGAAACCTTGAGTTCCGGACTAATCCCGCTGTCGGGGATAGACCCCCGGGGGTACCCAGAAGGCGGATTGGTCCATCCGGCAAGGGGCGGCCCAATCCGAGTGCTATTGACCCAGCTTGTCAGATTGGATGGCCCACCAGTCGGGAGGCCCACCAGTCGGACAAGCCGGGTTGGGTACGACAGCGCGCGGGACAAGGAAGGAGACGGTGTGCTTCACAAGAAGATCGGAGATCAAGATAAACTAGTCGGAATTCTAGGGAAAGATATCTGTAATCGTTATAGGATCGAATCCTTGTATTTCGGGTAGGTTACGATCTCTAGCCGACTTGTAACTCAAGGCAACCGGACTATATAAGGTGCCTTGGGACCCCCCTCCAGAACACAAGATCAACACGATCAACAACAGCCAATCCACACCTCGAGACTAGAACCCAACTACGGAGATCCTTCAGGAACTTCATACACAGCAATACACACATCCAACACAGGACGTAGGGTATTACGTCATCTTGACGGCCCGAACCTGTTCAATCCTTGCGTCTTGTGTCACCATCGACTTGTGATCCTCGATCTGTCCCTCAACAAATCAACCATGTAGGCTACCCTGTGTGGACTGCCGGGTCCATAAATCCGACAGTTGGCACGCCAGGTAGGGGCTGATCGACGAGATCAATCTACAAGCTCGATGGCATCTACTTCCGCTGTCATCACGCCGGCATCTGCAAAGATCTCCATCGCTGAAGGGGCCATGTTCTTCTTTGGATCCATGGTCTTTACCGCTGGACCCAAGGGAGAGCTCTCCTTCAGCTGCGACGCCACCCCGGAGGAGACCGCGCCACGACTCGACGCTACTCCGGACGGTGTCGTCACCATCGCCACTCTGCCATCAACGATCGCTGACAACTCGACGATCGCGACGGTTGACGCCGCCCTCCCAGTTTCCGAGGGGAGCCCTCTTCCGCCTACACCGCCGACTGCTTCGTCTACTCCACCTCCCCCACGCAGGGCTCACGTGACACCCGAGGAATGAAGGAGGCGATGGGCCGCACGCCAACGCGAGTTCGAGGCAGACATGGACCGAGCCATTGCCTCCGTCGGCGAGTGCATCGAACTGGCCGAATCCGCCCGCCAGGACGTCACTCCCCCGACACGATTCCCGTTCGGACTCAGGAACAGCGGGGTCGTATACCAGGAAGCACTCGGTGAACGGCCGAGCGCCGACTACTCTCCAGAAGCAAGTGGGGCGGCCAACTCCACCACGATCACTGAAATGACCTTGATGTCGCCTAGAGGGGGGTGAATAGGCGTTTCTTCAAATTTCTGCAAATTACAAAAGCTAAAACCCGCTGCCAGCAGCAGAACCGGTCAGCCGGTTCCTGAAACTGGTCAGACCGGTTTGCTCACACAGACAGTCAACAATTATGAAGAACAACCCCCTAACAATTCTAGCACAAACCACTTTGGACAACAAGCTTCACCAGGTGTTTCCAAGTGTATTTATGAAGCTCCTGCACACAGCACAAGTATACCAAGGTAGAGATATGCGGAACTTACAAGTAAATGCTAGAATTAACAAATGTAAGTAAATGGAGACAAGACACAAGATTTGTTTACCGAAGTTCAGATTCACCACATGCACTAAGCAGCCACCAAGGCAAGGTGAATCCTAGTCTCCGTTGAGGTGTTCACGAAGAGCCAGGTTGTCACACCTAACCCTTTCCTCACCCAAACCACCACCAAGGTGAAATGAGTATACTTACTGATTTCCTCAACAAGAGGATGGGTGATACAAACTTCCGGGGCACAACCACACAAGGAATGTGTGCTCCACGGCGACGCCTAGCCGTCTAGGAGCAAAGCTCCAAGAGTAACAAATGCTTCACGAGTTGCTGGACGCCACCACAAGTGCTCAAGGTCAGATTGCTCACAAATCTTACAACACAAGTTTCTCTCTCAACCCAAACCTAAGAATCTCACAAGGATGCTCAAATCTCACAAAGAGAGGTTGGGAAGAGCTCAGCTGGCTTCAAGAAGGTATGAAACACGCACAGAACCAGCAGCCCCTCAAAGAGGAGCTCTTGGGTATAAATACCCAAGCCCAACAAAACTAGCCGTTATTCTGTCAGACAAAACCGGTCAGACCGGTTTGCCAAACCGGTCAGACCGGTTTTCAAACTCAACTAGCCGTTAGATACTCAGAGGCCAGGAACCGGTCAGACCGGTTCCCATAACCGGTCAGACCGGTTATGGCCTGAAAACCCCACTAAGTTAGATATCAAAAGGTTAGACTCTCATGGGTTTGACTTGAGCACTTTCAGTGAATGTCTATCAACCAATGTTGCATCCCTCTTGATAGTACGGCATACCTATACTCAAGACATATAAATAAATCATATTTCAATCACTTGAGCTTGTACGTTGAGAATCATGCCAATACTTGTCGGTTTTTTATACCGGCTAGCCTACTATGGGGGGTCCCTAAGTAGTCGAGTTGTTCGTGGGGGCCTCGCCGGAACCAGAAGCACGATGATGAACACGAGACGATTTAGACAGGTTCAGGCCGCCTCGAGTAGAGAGCGTAATACCTTACGTCCTGTATGGTGGATCTTCTTGTATTGATGTGTATGATTTTACAAGGGGTCCCTGCCTCACCTTATATACTCGGGAGACAGGGTCTACAAGGCAAGAAATACAAACTCCTAGTCGGATACAATACACAGAGTCCTAACATGAGTAGGCCGGGTTGTTTCCTAGTACCCGACTAGTTTCCTTAAGCTATACAGTCCTTCCTTGTATCAGTCAGGGTTGCCGGCCCAATTTCCTAACGAGACTGTGGCCCATGAGGACTCCCATGGATCCTGGACCGTCAAGCCCCCGAGCGTCTTCATGTCTTCACGCCTGCCGGGTTGTTTCTCAATGATTTCAGCATCAGCCGAGTTGTTTCCTCGTCGTCTTGCATGTTGAAAACCTTCAGAAGTGAACATGATGTGCTCCTTTGCCGACTTCTTTTGCAGCCAGCCCCCGGGCCTTGGTTTATGAACCAAGATTGATGCAAAAACTTCCCCATTTACTATAATGGTGTCCAGCTTTTGGAAAAAGATGGACCCATTATGGGTCTAGCCCCCGAGCCTAGAAATGTTTCAAGGATTAAAAACAATTCCAGGGTCTTCATTAAAAAACTTTCTAAAAGAAATATACTATTTCCCCCCAGCCCCCAAGCTTAAAGCAGATGACAATAAGCTTAAAGACTTCTGTTGAAATATGTATATTCTTTGATATGGAAATAACTCCTATTAAGCATCAGCCCCCGAGAATGAAAATTCATCGAAAAATGACCTAGCTCGTTAGGAAATGGCCGCACAAATATGCATCTGGTTTGTAACCGCGAATACATAAGTGTTGGCATATTTTGGAAAACGGGTTACGGAGAATACGCTTAGGGTTACCGCTTCAATCTTATAAGACAGAGGGTGAACCGTTCGTATTCTCCTCCCCGCCGCCGTCGCTTTCACTACTGAAATCCTCAAACTCTTTTCGCCTCCGCGCGCAATCTGCAATCCACTCAAGCCCCGTTCAAGAATCAATCAAGAATCTCGTCTGGCAAGATGGGTCACAAGCCTGCCTCCAGCAAGGCCACTGAGAGCAAATCCGCCACAAGCAAAAAGAAATCGAAGATCCCAATCACCGATATGCCAGTGTTCAAGAACTCTCCTGCGCCGGCTCTCACCTGGAAGCCATCCAAGGCTACAGATGAGATGGTGCAAGGTCTTGTGGAGCAAGGCTACCTGCTGGACAAGTCAATCTCCTGTTGGCGCACCGATGCAGGTAAGGCCTGGCCCTTCGAAGAAATCCACGAAATCGTGGTTTTTGTCGCTTTTTATGAACGCGGTTTCGCCCTCCCCGCTCATGATTTTCTCCGAGGGCTTCTTTCTTACTACAAATTGGAATTGGTCCATCTCAATCCCAATTCAATTCTTCAAATTTCCCTCTTCATTCATCTCTGCGAAACCTTTTTGGGGATCGATCCCCACTTCAATCTGTTCCGCTGCCTCTTCCGTGTAAAGGCCACCCCAGACAAAGTAGTCGGCGGGGCCGGATTTCAGTTGCGTCAGGGCATGAAGAACGTCTACTTCGATTTCAAGATGAATGACTCCATTAAAGACTGGAATGACAAGTGGTTCTATGTGGAGAATCAGCCCCCGAGGCTATCCAAACACTCCGGTCACCTCCCTCGGCCGCAAGATACATGGAATGAATCCCTCGATAGGGATAAGGTCGACGGAATCGCCAGGCTCATCAAGATGATCGCTGCGCTAAAAGATCAAGGCCTAACCGCCATCAAGATCGCCAGCTCATTCTTGCGCCGGCGCGTACAACCCTGCCAGAAGCGGGTGCACGCTGGCTATGAGTATACTGGCTCCGAAGACCCGACCAGGATCTCCACCAGCGATTTGTCGTCAGATGAAGTCGCCGTCCGCGTCCAGGCACTCTTCATGGATGCCCAAGATCTGCCACGCCGGGTACCCGAGTACTCGGCAAGTCGTCCGTCATCATTGGTAAGCTTGAAAACAACCCGAATATCAATTATGATATACACCTTCTTGCGTCTTGATAACTGATCAATTGCTGCACTATCCAA